>OY796662.1:19812029-21012029 GCA_963680705.1 Rhagium mordax
TATATATATATATATATATATATATATATATATATATATATATATATATATATATATATATATATATATATATATATATATATATATATATATATATATATATATATATACCCGCCCAGCTATCTATTTCGCCTCCGACTACCAAACAGACACTCAGGCCTCCGGCTTATTGGAAGTAGATATAATTAAATTTTTGGAATGTATCAATTCCTTTTCTATCATTAAACAATGGGAACTTCAGAGGGGTAAACATTTTTAATATTTTTTATAAACATGCAGAGATAAATTGGACGTATCAAATGGACTCCGTTTGTGAACCTGACGTACATGCCTCCATTTGTATAAAATTTATAAATTTCATCGCCGCTTAGGCCTCCGAACAGTGTTGCCGTGTAAAATATAGACCAATTCAAGCAAATTACAAATTATAGCCGCATTATGTGTAACACCGTTGAATGAAACAAGTTTACTTTAAAATGGATTTAGCAAACTATAAATTTTCAAATATTGATGTAATATACAGTGTGTCCACGGATGGATTTGCCTATAGGAAAAACTTTTTTATTTTGGACGCAAACTATAAATTTTCAAATATTGATGTAATATACAGTGTGTCCACGGATGGAGTTGCCTATACGAAAAACTTTTTTATTTTGGACTTTACGCAAAAAACTTATCCATTATAATAAATTCTGCTTGTCTTAAAACCCTTAAATAACCAATCAAATTTAAGATTATATACATGGTGTCCCCAGGGGAAGTTATTTTTATTTTTTAGTGAATTATGAAAAAAAACTGTCTATTAAAATATCCTCCAATACCTCCAATAAGTATAAAAAACTTAGTTAATTGACAGGGTGCCCCACGAATTGAGCCTAGAATTTTTCTTAGCGGATTTTTCGCCAAATTTTTTTTTATAAGTAATAATCCTGTTTCTCATAGTCTCCAAATCGGCACTGAAGTTTTATTTTAGACAGGGTGGATAAAAATAACAAACTTAATTGTTTATAGAAAATATATTTACTAGTATTAACACTACTAATATTAACAATCCATTTAATTCTAAATCAAACTAACAAATATAATTCTACATAACCCCCTCGAACTTGGTCGCATTTTCAGCTCTTTTAATGAATTCAGTGTAAAATGTACTATACTGGGCACATTAATTTCGTTTATTGCATCCCTTATTCTTTGCTTTAATTCCTCTACGTTGTAAAATGGATTATTAATGTTATTAGTAAATAGATTTTCTATAAGCAATTAGTATTTTATTTTTATCCACCCTGTGTAAAATGAAATTTTAGTAGCGATTTGAAGATTTTATGAGAAACAGCATTATTAAAAAAAAAAAAAATTGTCGCAAAATCCGCAAACAAATATTTTAGACTCACTTCTTGGGCACCCTGTCAATAAACCAACTTTTTTTTATACTTATTGGAGGTCTTTGTGAGGCAGCTTTTTTAATAGACAGATTTTTTTTCATAATTCACTAACCAAAAAAATAATAACTTCCCCTGGGCACACCATTTAAGGGTTTTAAGACAAGCAGAATTTATTATAAAGAATAAGTTTTTTGCGTAAAGTCCAAAATAAAAAGTGTTTCCTATAGGCAACTCCATCAGTGGACACACTGTATATGTAAATGGGTATATATTGTTTAATGCATTTAGATCTTTTTATGAAATAAGTGTTTAATCTGTAACTGTGTATAAACAATAAACAAACAACGAAGGATTGGAAAATTTCGATTATGTTATGAGTTGTTATGAATAACGATAAGTTATGAATGATTGTGTATAGAAATCCAAATTAACGTTTAAAAACCTAATCTAAAAACTAAAATTTGAGTCTTAGAGTTAATTTCCCTTTCGTTAATTTTATTTCATGTGTATAAAGAGTGCACAATAATAAAGAAAAACGATCTTATCACACCTTATATCATTATAATTTCTAAATAATGCATAAGCAAAAATATATATACTCGTACACCCTTATGAAAAACGCTGTATTTTTTATATTTGAAATAATTACTAATTTTTCATTACGGCAGTTCATTAGCCTAGAAGAGAGCTTTGAAACCATGTATTAGATTTTAGAATTTTATTTATAGGATGTTCATAATTTTATGTTGAACCCGAATATTTAAAAACTTTAATACCTTTTTTCTTTCCTTTTCTTTGTTTGGGATTTATTACCACATTCCTTGAGATATTCCTATCCAAAAAATTCGATTTATCTAACAGGATAAAATGGGATTCGGCAAAAATTTTGACCAAAGAAGCAGACAACAAAAAAAGAAAAATCAAAGAATCTGCAATAATTTTACTTAATGAAGATAAATGCGTATCAAATTGTTCGGTAGAATTTTGTTCAACTTGGTTACCTATGTTGAGAGAAGAACTCAATAAAGTTAATATTATTTAGTATATTTTTCAACATTTCTATGGTAAGTATCTATGGAAATGATATAAACAATTTTTATTTTATGCCGTGTTATTCTACACGTTGCATAAAAATCTAAAGCCTAAACTTTGAAGAAGGAAACGGATATAGTTTCCGAAACGTCAGCGCAGTATTTTTGTATTAATTTAATTCCAATTGGTTGTCAAAAAACACCCTCTAACTGATCCTCTGACATTACGTCAAGGGCGTAGAGGTTATTTCCCAGTTTTAAACTGGTTAATTTGAATATTTTTTAGATAAATCGAATTTTTTGAATAGGAAAGTAGAAGAGTAATACCGAATCCGAGACACCCCCCACCACTTTTGCGCCCCCCACCACTTTTTTTTGGGGTGGGGGGCAATTAGAGTGGGGGGTAATTTGTAATTGCGTAATTAGTAATTTGTAATTGCGTAATTAGTAATTTGTAATTGCGTAATTAGTAATTTGTAATTGCGTAATTAGTAATTTGTAATTGCGTAATTGGATTATTTCGCTGTAATTAGACTAGTATAATTGCAATATATCTAATAAATGTAATTAGTCTGGAGGGGGGGGATAATTAAAATCCAATTGTCGCGAGAAATGAAAGTAATTGGATTATTGCGCTGAGAAATGAAAGTAATTGAATTATTGCGCTGTAATTGCGTAATTAGTAATTTGTAAATGTGTAATTAGACTATTTGCGTGTTAATTACACTATTTTATATAGTCTGGAGGGGGATAATTAAAACCCAATTGCCGCGAGAAATGAAAGTAATTGAACTATTGCGCTGTAATTGCGTAATTAGTAATTTGTAAATGTGTAATTAGACTATTTGCGCGTTAATTACACTATTTTATATAGTCTGGAGGGGGATAATTAAAACCCAATTGCCGCGAGAAATGAAAGTAATTGAATTATTGCGCTGTAATTGCGTAATTAGTAATTTGTAAATGTGTAATTAGACTATTTGCGCGTTAATTACACTATTTTATATAGTCTGGAGGGGGTTAATTAAAAAACCCAATTGTTGCGAGAAATGAATGTAATTGGATTATTGCAATTAAACTAGTATAATTGCAATATATCTAATTGAATTGATACAATTATATATTAATTAGTACATCAATTGGAGAAAATGAAAGTTTATTACGCTGTAATTAGACTAGTATAATTGCAATATATCTAACATAATTTCACGAAACAGGTGCCTATCTGAAAATCAAACCACTCGTATTTCACATACCCTACTGTCACTGTGCCTTTACAAATTATTAAAATTCCAAATTGTAGGTAGTCTTCGACCAGCATTCCATTGACATCGCATTTATTTCCTAATGATCAAAGATTAAATCAGCTTTTTAGTTTTTACTGTCGCATATCTTGAAACAAAATAGTTGGTTAAATTTATAGCTCCCATTTGCGACAGACAATATGTCTGCATAGAGGACCAGTTTTATTTTAAATACACAATTACATTTTTGAGAAAATAAACATAGACACTTAGTAGATCAAACTTTATGGTGTGATAAACTACCAAAATAATATGAAAAAAGTTCATATGTAAATGTGGGCCGGCAACACATAGTTCCGAGATACAGGGTGTTAAAGAAACATGCAAAATTTTTTGTTGTTGTTTGAAACACTGAAATGATGGCACACTATATTGCGCTCTAATTAGACTAGGTGCAATTTCTCGAAATTCTATGGTTTATTACCTTATAGAAAAGCAGTATATCTTAAGATATATTTACAGATCAGTATACATCCAACTTGACGGCGTTTTAACAAAAGCAAGCGGAAACGATGACTACTTTGATAATGCATTAAAAAGCAATATTTTAACGGAAATTACAGCGATGCTTTAATAAAGCTCTGGATAATTATATGCCTCTTTTAATCTGTTTTACAGAATAATGGGGGTGGCTCTCTTCAACCGTCTGTAAAACTATTTAATGAAACCTAGTTAAAAATTCAGTTCCATAAAGAAGCTATGATAATTTATGATATAGTTAATCACGATCCATTTTATTATTCAACTCAAACATGAAGTCTGATAGAAGACATTAAATCTGCCATTGAAAGATTGTCTTGTAAACTAGATGACATAAGGAGGGATTCAAATAAAATACACATTAAAAGATTACATTCAATTTATTTCCTATTTTTATTACATAGCTAAAAATACCTTATTATAATTAGATTTCTGTAATTGCAATGTATACGCTTGTATACTAAAATATAAGGGCAGGTAGTTACACCTTTCAACAAAGCATCAATATTTGTTAACTGTATAATAAATAGGCGAAATAAATCCACAAAAATCACCTGTTAGTACAAAGCCCATAAAATATTTTTTCTTTTGTAAAAGGGACATTAAGGAAGACACGATAGTCAGTAAATATTGATTGTTATCAAATGGAATCCCTGTCTTTCGATCGTCCTTCCCCACGAGATTGATTAGATAAGAAAGATACGTTAAGATACATTTATATCGGTATTTGTTTAACGATCAGATCATTTTTTTGCAAAACTTTATTTTCCCATAGCTTAATTAAAAAAAAAAAATGCCTCGTCATTATAATAGATCTACAAATCAGACGGTTTATTGGTAATAATTACAGATGAACTAACTAAAGATGATGGACAATAGGTCGGCAATACACAAAAAAAAACCATTCAACTCAAACATGAAGTTTGATAGAAGACATTAAATCTGCCATTGAAAGATTGTCTTGTAAACTAGATGACATAAGGAGGGATTCAAATAAAATACACATTAAAAGATTACATTAATTTTATTTCCTATTTTTTATTACACAACTAAAAACAGCCATAGTATAATTAAAACAGTTTTATTTTAAATACACAATTACATTTTGGGAAAATAAACATTTGCATATACATCGTGATTATTGTTGATAAAATGTTTTTACTAGACATCAAGAAAACCATTCTGAACCGAGCCATCTAATGCATTATAACTTAAATATGTATCATGAAGTATAAGTGCATACACTCGAGTTTGTTCGGGAAATTTCGTTTTTCGTGTTTCAAATTCTATTTTTATGTCGACTGTAGATGATTTCACTGCAACAGGTTGGTGTGAACAATCAATGACAAACAAAGGATTCTTCCTGTATTCCCCAAGATCCATCATGGGTTCGCTCATATCTTTATCATAGTAACTACGTTGGAAGTTCTCATAAGCATAATATGCTGCAGAATCGAGCTTCTTATCGAAATCTAAATTCCAACGTTCGTATGGATAAACTTCAGAGTTTAGAAATAGTCGAATATTATTTATGTCTGCGTGTTTGAACTGTGTAACATCCTTTGTTCTATCATTGGCCTGATCAGTGTCTTGAAAACCAAGAAGGATGAAAAGTGGACTTTCAAGACGGGTGGAGAGTTTAAGAGCCCATATGTCGTAGGCAGTATCACGTAGACAGGGAAGCTCATAAAAATCCCATGCACGGTAGACCATATTAACCTTGGCATTATTACCACTTTTATTAATTCGATTCAATAATTTTAACTTTTGTCGATCTTCAGGTACAATATGTCTTATTTTCCACTCAATTTTGCTTATTTCCAGCTCCGCATCAACTTCACCGATATAGGAGTCTTTAAATGAGCGTGCAATTATCATAATTAATTCTTGCTTCACATTCAGAATGCCTTTGGTATAATCTTCTGCAAAACCCATAAGGAGCTTAAGGGGTAGTTTGCCACTGAACACGTGACTGGTGGTATCTAAAATATCTTGTCTATTTTGACTGAGACCCCAACCTGTTGTTATTAATGAGCGTGCATGCGTTTGCCCATACGACACCATAGTTTTCATTGTTGTAGTAATACCAGGTCTTCTAACTACTGCTACTTGTTCACCACCCATTTCCAGACGTATCTCTTCAAAGAGAAATGCTAGTGCATTATTGGATAAATAGCAACGCTTTGTGGCATCACTAGGGGTAAATTTTCCTTCTATGTATATATAACTTTCTGAAATGTCGAGTATAACATCTTGAAAATTGATGGGGATACGTATTTCATCAGAGTTTCTGTAATATGTGGAACCATATGGCTTATATGTATGCTCATGTAGGCTAACTAGGGAATGATCCAACACAGGTTCATCAAACACCTCAAGTTTTTCACTAGTTGCAGCCGCCACCATTATTATGGCAAATATTTTCGCAGTTTTAATCCAATATGTTTTAAAAAGGCTTGATCCTCAGCTGACAACCTATGTCCTAACTGTTTAAGGTATAGACTTTGAATGAATTGCTTTCCACATCTCCCTTTCTTTTTATCCACACTATTGTTCGCTACAGTATCATATTGATGGTGATGTACTTGCTGTCGCTGTTTATATCGAAAGCCCATTTGGTTGGTGATATCAAACTTTCTTCAATTCTAGCCTTACAATAATTTTCTCACCTCGAAAATTGATCAAATCACCGTTGTCGTCCAGCACACGTAGCGTGATGTTATCTATTAACTGACACCATTTAGGTCTAACAGGTAAATATATGATATTTTTGGGTTCTCTAGTAAGTTTGTAGCCAGGCTCAACATCTATATCAAATTCAAAGAGAGTGTGTGACTCTTCCGCATTCAGATAAGCTCCAGAAATAATATTGCAATCTACACGTATCATCCTTACTTTCATAATATCAACAGGCTGTGTTGATTCATAATTTTTATTTGGTTGTAAATATATTGGTCCAAATCCCAACAGACTTCCTATGGAATTTGGTTGTCTAAAATCTATTTCATACTTTGACAAAATCTCGCACTTTAGGGTGTTGTTGTTTGCTCGTAAAGTGAATATTTGCGTGTAATCCTTTCCATCAATATTCATAGCTTTCAACATTGCTGCATAGATTTCATCAATTTCATAAGCCCCCAGAGGTATGTGAACAGTAGTGAATGTATCTTTAGCACTAACCCTATATTGGAAGATGTTATTTGTTTCATCCACATTGAATATGGAGTTGTAAGAGTAGAATCCAATTAAGCCTAACCCATGACGACTGCTCCTATCCAGTTCAATGGGTGGATTAAAGTTGACACTTAGCACACTTAAGCGGCTCGTTAGTGTGAACGTGTACGACATGACTGATGTAATTAAATTGCGTTACCCAATTTATTGTGGATTACAGCAATAATGGTATAATTTCCTCTTCTTTGAACTTGATGGTAATATATTTACATTGTTATTGGATGCCACATTTACATCGTTTACCTTACAATAGCAACAAAACATTTTTCGAGGTATTGGACCGTCATTAGCATCAAAACTGCCTTCATGATCGTTAAGGTAATGTTCTGTACAGTATTGATATTTTATTATATCGACATCGTTCTGAAGATGTGTAGGTAGCTTATCCCATACTAATGCAATTTCATGTGAAGCCAACCCAATCATCACTTCTTTGGGCATATCAGCAAGTTGTTGTTTGCTCATCTTCAATAGACTACGCAAACGGGAGAATGCAATTAGTGAGTGGCCCATTCGCTTGATACCTTCTCGATCCATTGTTGGGGTTATAGTTTTCAGCTCCATGGCGTTTTATATTTCTTTCGTAGAGAGAAACTTTAAACACAAATGTCCACACCACACTGTGTTAAAATTCTGTACACGTTTGTAGTTATAGAATATTTGGTTGGCCCTCCTTGAATCGTTATTGAAATATGTAACTAATTCTATAGGTGGGGGTAAATCACCAAAACTATCAAAGTAATTTACTAAACTACCTCGTTTTTTATATGCCACCCAATGTGTCCCAGGACCATATATACTATCCAAATTGATTATTGCAGATTCATTGTAATGTGGGCCACGTCTTGGTAGTGAGTCGCGCATAAATACACCCCGAAAGTATGCTACCTTCATTTTCTTAGCATAATATTTAAGATCAATGTCGGTAAGAGGTCTCCGAGGTAGGGAGTCTATTAGTTTTTTGAATTCTGTTTTAGATAAAGGCCCATTCCCTTTCGATATGGCTTCATATACATCCCCTTACCACTTTTCATAGCTATTGCTTCCATACTTCTGTTGTGTCGATTTGCTTCAGCTAATTCTTCTCTACCCTTTTTTACGTCATTTACAGCTTTAGCAATACCAGCAGCCGTACCCACCAAACTACCCAATGCAGATAATCCAGCAAAAATGGGTATTAGAGGTAAAATACCGCCAACTTTTGGTATTGGTATAACTCGAGGTGTTTGAATATTGCGTTTCCCACCGGCCTGTTTTATATATCGACGTGCAGCTTTTAGAGCAATTTCAGTCGCCTTCGTTTGGTCTTTCACTCTTTTGCCTCCAGCACTTCGCAGTGTGTCACGCACTTTTCGTACTATCCCAGATCCAAATGCTGTCTTTTTAACATTCTTCTTACCCTTCTTTGTTTTCTTGATGATTCGTTTCCTTATTGGGTTACGAGATATTGTTGAATTACATCCCATACCAAGACGTTGTTTTCCTTTCATTATAGTTGTAACTAACCAAGCAGCGGCCTTTTCTCCACGTCCTGCGTCTTTGGATTTCACTCGTTTCCACGCAGCCTGTTCAAGCTGATAGTCTGCTTTATGGCGGGCTGCTAGATTACTGCTATTTTTGTCGTATGCAATATCGTGTTCCTTGCACGCTTTATCGAGCTGATTTATGCCAGGATCACCCCGTGTCAGCCGTTTATTTAAATCTGTGCCTGGACCACAAAATTGATAACCTGGCAAATGCAACTCGACGGGAAGCTTATTAATCAGGGAATTAATTAATCCTATACCGCGCTTCATACGTTTTCACGTGTGTATCGTATGGTGGAAACCATTTAAATAAGAGTTGCAAGTCACATGTCTATTTATATACCAATTAGCTGCGATACAATGCACATTGTGAAACAGAAACAAACGCTTTCCATAGATAATTTGGATGAAAAAGTTGGGCGTGGGTTAAGCGCTCATAATCGTCATGGACCACTACTACCTTCAACTGTACGTGCCCTCATAATAGGACCCTCGAATTGTGGGAAAACAAATGTCTTAATATCTTTGATCACCCATCGCTTAGGTTTACGCTTTTTAAACATTTACCTATACTCAAAGTCTATAAATCAACCCAAGTATGAGTATCTGCGTAAGGTGCTAGCGCCGATTGAGGGGTTAGGATTTTATACATTTAGTAATGGAGCGCAAATAGTGGAACCATCCGAGGCAAAACCGGAGTCTTTATTTATATTTGACGATGTGATATGTGAGAAGCAAGATGTTATAAGAGCATATTTTAGTATGGGCCGCCATAGAAATGTGGATTGTTTTTATCTTGGTCAAACATATTCTCGAATACCGAAGCAGCTAATAAGAGACAATAGTAATTTAATTATTGTCTTTAAACAGGATGACATGAACCTTCACCACATATTTTCCGATCATGTGTCACCTGATGTAACATTTACAGTATTTCAAAATATGTGTGCAGAGTGCTGGAATGACAAATATGGGTTTCTAGTGATTGATAAGGATAGAGAAGTACAAGGTGGGCGATATAGAAAAGGGTTTGATAGCTTCATATATCCATAATGAATTTTAATAAAAACTTCACTTGAGCCACAGACTTCGTATGGTTACTTCGTTTACGTATGCGCTAAGATGAAGGTTACCAAAGATAATAAAAAATATAACAATCTTGTGCATCCCAATAGTGAAATAGCCCTCAAGCGACAGTTGATTGAGGCGACAGATGCGGTACGTAAGAAGTTTAACTCTATTAAGAACAAAGATATTGAGATGCATGTAACACTTGAAAAGATCTATCAACCAATAACTGAACCTTTAAATGCTATATCTTCAGCAGCGGAGAACAAACCACATACCCAACAACCATCATCATCATCAAGGGTGTCTACTCAGAGGGCAGTGCCATGGGAGAGTGCTTCTGAAGAAGGATCTGATAAGTATGTAGGCGGTGATGATGTTCCACCTTATACCCCCATTATGGAAACACCACCATCGTCTATAAGAACAACCCCCGTATCTGAAACTTCTCTAGCTAGAAAACTAGAAAAAGGACGTGAGGTTGTAAAAAGACATATACAGAATGTAAAATCGGGTAATTCCAAGTATGATAGTTTATATGGAGTGCGTGTAGATCCCAAGACAGGCATACTGCTGATGGGTAATGCTGAAATACGTTTTTCCCATGGAAATATTACACTGTGGTATGGCAATAAGAAACTTGGCGTGTATCTAGGTAATCCGAAATTGTACGATCTAATATTTCTAAAACGTCCGCCAATTCTAGATGATAATACAGAGAGTGTTATCGATGATGAATGGAGTAAGATATATGGAGAAATACTAAGGAAAACAAAAGCGCCGTATAAAAAATTCAATGTGGCGAGTGGCTATAACACCACTAAACGTGAAAAATTTCACAAAATTATCAAACCATTAACATCTTCTACAATTGTGACACGATCGTCAACAAGTGGTTATGGATTAAAACGTGTACCTACCCACAAATTGTACAGAAATAAAGATAAAGAATATATCTACTGGAATAAACCTAGTGAACTTGTGGCTCGTTTACGCCTCCTATGGGGTTCGAAAATGGCTGGAAATAACAACCACGACAATGAAATAATAGAAATAATATCAGAACTTAGGGAGGAAAAAATAGTGTATTAAAGATATAATACCTAGTATCATCATACTCAATAAGTATTATATAGCCTGAAATATATAAAATGGATCAGACGCAATCAGAAATGTCTACTGTAAACAACACAATTGACAAATTTGGACGCAGCAAAAGAATTAGTGCAAGTAAGTTAATAGCCTATCGTGGATTACCTGGCGTGGGTTTTAAACTTACCAGAGATAATCACTATGATATTGAAAATAAGCGTTTAAAAAATCTAGGGGAACCTGTCGATGATCAAGATGGTGCAACATGTAATTACGTTAACAAGCGTCTACAAACAAATGATGAAAATGCTGCCAAAGCTATTTTTGATACAACCGATGTAATTATTGAGGAAATGAAAAAATATGTTGATGTGGGACTTTTAAAAAGTGGAGAAGAAAATCGCACTATTTTCAATAAACAAAATAATGATACGATGCAGAAAATGAAAATAGAAATGAGGAAATATGTTGATAAAGCAATTTCTGAAGTTAAACGTTCAGCCATAAACAATCACAATACTTTAATCACTAGAATCTCCAAATTAGAGCATATTGCCACCGAACTCCAACCAAAGAAGGTGCAATCCGGAGGCCTAGCATTTCCACCAGAACTAATGCCTGAAGTTGATATATAGCTGAAGACAATTTTATAATGGAGGTTAGCAGCGAAAAATTACAAGTTGTTAACGAGTTACATAGAAATGTTCGACGAAATTTTCGTAGAAGGCGAACCATAATTAAGGGGTTTGGTGATTTGTGGCAAGCAGACCTAGCCGAAATGCAACCATACGCTGATAAAAATAGAGGGTATCGTTATATTCTTGTAGTGATTGACTGCTATTCCAAGTACGTATGGACCAGATCTGTTAAAAATAAAACAGCTGTAGAAGTTACTAAGACTATGCAGACTATTATTCAAGAAGCAAATTATTCACCAAGAAATTTACAGACTGATAATGGTACAGAATTCTACAACAGAAAGTTTTCCGCACTAATGAAGCAGCATGAAATTAATCATTATTCTACATATAGCACAAAAAAAGCAGCAATTGTTGAACGAGTAATCCGCACATTAAAGAGTTGGTTGTATAAAGAATTCTCAGCTATGGGTAAATATAAATGGCTCGACATCCTACCCAATGTTACAAAAAGTTATAATAACAAAGTCCATCGTACAATTGGTATGAAACCTGTTGATGTCACACCAACTACACATTTAAATGTATATAATAACATAAAAATTGCTCTCAAACCGAAATTCCACCTCGGTGACGTAGTTCGTATTAGCAAGTATAAAGGTGTATTTGATAAAGGGTTTACACCGAATTTCTCAACAGAACTTTTTAAAATTGTCAAGATAAACATAACAAATCCCACAACTTACCTGCTTGCAGACATGCTTGGACATCCAATCAAGGGGTGTTTTTATGAGATGGAGCTACTAAAGGCAAAATACCCCGATGTGTATCTAGTAGAGAATGTTTTAAAAAAGCAAGGAAATAAAGTGTTTGTAAAATGGCTTGGACTCTCTAAAGAACACAACTCGTGGATTGATAGAGCTTCTCTTGTTTAAAATTGTCACTGTCTAGAAAATATATTATTGTATCATTATAAGGTTATGTCAAATGAAATATTTTTATGTATAATAAATAAATAATAAAACGAATGTACTCAATAAATATTTGTTTAATTTATTTCCTTAATGTTAAATTGTAAACAAAATAAAAATATTTTTAAGTTTATTACATATACTACAAATACTTAACTTAAAAAACACCAATTATTTTTTCATAAATATATATTTTATTACACAATAAATCTACTTAAATATAATACAATATCTCACATTTAGTATGAATTTTCCAGTTTTATAACTTTAACCCGATAAATAATGTAAATTTTATTTGATATGCTAATGTTATTGTGACTGGCTTAACTCATCTATTGCTGCAAGTAAAGCATCTAAAGGATCATATTTTTCCTTTTCAACAACATTATTTGTATCAGTTATTACGGCCAACTCATTTTGAAATATCGGTATGTCACAATGCCCCCATGGTAAAGTTTTAAACGTATTAGGAATGATGAATCTTTTATCATCATAATGAGATAGTGCCACCTTATTTTTCATTTCTGTGTAAATGTCATGTGAATAACTTCTAAATGTATTCATTTCTCTTAATATTAACCCACCCCGCTCCACTATTTTCTTATAATCATCTATTGACAAATTTTTATTAATAACTGATTTCTTTACCCCCTTGGCTTTTTTTAATTCACTATTCATAGATTTTATGCAGTAAGCTTTAGCCCCCGTCCCATAAAAACTAATAATCGGGTCGGCGGGGAACTCATCTTTAAAATTCCCTAAAACCGACAGACCTTTAGGAACTTCAAATTTATTTCCTTCTTTATAGTTGGATGTATCGAATTTATCGGGGTTCTCTTTTATAAAATCGTAAATGTTATCAGTAAAAACTTTAATAATCAGAGAATCCGTATCGGTGTATAACAGGGAAGCATTTTCGCCAAATTTTCTTTTTATCACGTCATAGAAAAAATTGTATAACACCGTCTTGGATAATTCCAAAACACAAAACCCTACATAAATTGGCTTGTTGTATACTACTTTTAGTTTGTTCATATGAATCGCGACGAAATCTTCTGTAAAGATCGAACAAGTTTTAAAATTCGGTCGGGCTATAAGAGCATTTGCACCAAAGGACCTTCTAATACTTTCCCAATGCGTAACCAACTTTATATCCTTTCTATTATCCACGTTTTCCATAGTTTTACCGAAAACCGCATTATTCATTAATTTAAATTGATCTTTTTCGAATTTACTTGTTGCCGTGTTCCTCATCTCCGTATTTAAATCGATGTATTTTCTTAACCAGGGAGATTGATTAAATGCGAGCACTCTATGAGTCTTTAAAACCATCAAACCGTGATCCATGGCCTGCCTCAAATTTTTATAGTGTACAATGTACCTTTTCTTGTCAAACAAATTTGGAATCAACTTTGCTGATTTTGCATTAGGAGGAACCATGTTTTCTACTAGGAAAGGGAGGTCCGAATGTAGATCATGTAATTCGTTGGGATAATGAATGTCTACTTCGAAAATGTACCCGCGCGGATTTTCATCTGGAATATTCGTAATGTCTAAGTTTAAAATTTCTTGTTGGGACAACCAGGTGAAACTACCTGTCGGTAGCGATTGAGACATACTGTGGCCGTATAGGTTTGTGGCGTCCAAATAAGTTATAAACGACGAGGGTTCGTTGGAATCGTAATCGGTAAGAAATTTATTATTTGCGATATGTTTTCTTTCAGAGCACTGACTTATTCCACCACGAATTCCTTTCTTAAAAAAGTTAATCATATCTATATCAATTAATAATTCTAACTCTACTCCTGTCAGTTTTAACATAGCGTCCCACGACAATCCGGGAGCTGTAAAATATTGAGCAGGATCCAACTTGTATTTCTCTAAACTGATTTTCCGAAAATTTTCGAATACATCACATAAAAGCAATACGTCTGTTTTCAAATACAGATCTGAATAATCGCCTAAATTCTGACAAGCGAACAACTTCCACACATCTTTAGCCCGTTGATAATCATCTTCGGATATATGCTGATCGTTTAGGTTGTCATAGAATTCGGCTTTGGATGGTAGATCTGGTTTATTCAACTTATTTAAACTATCCACAAAGCTATATGGAAATACACCCTTTTGTCTCATTAAACGAAATTCTTTGTTATCCATATAAAAACTTCTGGTTATAGTTAACTGGTCATCATTTAAACTTTCACCCAAATTTTGTAGCGATGTTGACAAGAACTTAAAACTATCAATGAATCGCAATTGTAGAAATTTTTTCTTCTTCTCCCCATTCTTATTAATGTAATCATGCATATAAAGGTCTTTTGAAAAAGATATGTACTTCTCTTTATTTTGCGCTAGTACCCCCACTCTATCTTTATGAGCGCATAGCTCTTTAATGAATAAATGTCCGTCGTATGAACTCATATTATGAAATATAATCGGTATGAAACATGGTAATTTATAATTTAAATTGCAAACAGAGTGTGCAGCGATAAATCTTATTTTTCCGGTTAAGTGGCAGTGATCCTTAACCTTCACATCACCTTCTTCGAATGCCTTCTCGCATATACCGCATACGGTTGCGTTTTCAAAGTCTCGTCTTTGTTGCGCTGTGAGCTTAGCCATTGGGACTATATCTTTCATATATCTATTATAGATATCTCTCGAGTCAGCCTCGATACGTGATACGAAGACTTTGGCGGTGTCAGACCCCCGGTATAACTCAAACTTGTTGAGAGAATTATCAAATGAACATTTTATTAAATACGCGAAAGAATGTGGTTGATGTCTAAAAGTTTTATTCCCGAAAGATCGTTCTGGATTGGGTTGGCAGGTATCGATAGGACTTAAAATTGATTCGAAATCGGCATACACTACAAATGGAACTTGCATTTGTCTTTCAAAATGTTCAAATTTTAACATATTCTCGGGTACTTGTTTACCATATTTATCGATTCGAAATTGGGTGGTAGGTATTGTCGTATAAATATGATTGCAATCGTGTGACTGGTGTTGCAATAAGTGACGTTCGGTATTAAAATATAACAAACAACCGTCGCAAAAATATTTTTTATGATCGCTTGCAGAAATTTGTCGCGAAACTAACCTAGACAAATTCTTTATCCAGCAATAGTGAGTTTTAGCACAATCGTTCGTACAATGGTGATTAATATTACACATCTCAGAAATTAGCAATAAATTTAAATGGATACGCAGTTTTTTCCCCGAGTAACGTAAAGGACCTACAACTTCATATTCCATTCTATTATTTTTAAATTTCTCCTCTAACCCGTATACGTTTATCGATATATTATTCATTTCCTCAAATTTTGAAATATCTCGCAATTTTACTGGAAAATCCATACCTGTTACATTTAACACTTGTGAATAATGTGGATATGATGATAAGTCCGATGTATTACCATTTGCAGGATGCAGTGCCGAATTCACCGCCCAGGCAAAACAACATTGATCTTGATTGTGCACGTTTACCACTGCATTCTTATTTTCAATGAATTTTGGTAATTTTATATATGATGAGCCACGCAGTGGACTATACTTGTTCACATTAATTTCAACAAATTCGATTCGTTCCAGGGCCCATCCTAAAAAATATGCAAATGTTAAATGCAATTCTAATACGTTAATAAAAATAATTACACACCTGAATCTCGCTCTTGAAACTCTGTAGTTTGGGTAATCATCTCTTCTACAAAACTATCCAAAACATCACTTAAATTCATAGCTTGATCCAAAATTTTGTTGGTTGTATTAAATGATTTCATATCCGTTAACTCTTTACTTTGTATCATGTATTTGGCGAACACTTCCAGATTTACTTTTATTGCCATATGTATTTGTATCGCTTCTTCTAGCAGATTTAAAATTTTATGTTTGATTTCATTAAAGAACATTACGTAGTCCAGATGATTATGTTCACTATGCACTCGATATGAAATAATTCTGTATTTGAAAGCGCTTTGGATAATGCTTACACCATCCATTGAAGGAACACATGCATTTGCCTTATGTTGCAACGACCTCTTATGGGAATGCATCTGAGCTGTCGTCAGCGTCACATTACAACAATCACATGTTTGCATACTTGCGGATGTTGAAGGGGTTGAATCAAATTTAAATTGTTTTGCTGGAGGTCCATTATCACGTAAACTCACACACGACTCTTTCTGATGACGACGCATACTGTAGCTTCGTGTAAAACTTTTACTGCAAGACGTACACTTATACATTTTGCGTGTTCACTAGGAGTCTGTTGCTACTAATAATGGTTGTGACAACTCCTATCACTCTCTATATATGAACAGAATATGACCCCCCACCACCACATTTCAATATTCAAATATTCAAATACCCCCCATTATATTATTCTATTGTACAACTATTTTAGAATGGCTATTGTGTAATATATTTAAAATGATTCGATATCGCTTGTTTGTTAACCCATAATGTGGTACTATTGACAATACATCGATTTCTTTTGTCTAATTTCTTAACTTAAAATTTGAAGGTATGACCCCTATGTAGGTATTCATTAAATGTATACAATGGCAACAGTAAATAATGCCGTAGAAGTGGAGTCTTTTGCACACATGCAAATACATATTCCTTACGTTAGCTAAGTAATTTAAACATTTTTTGTTCAATTTTACCCATCTAATATATGGCGTTTTACTGAATCAATTAATAAGTCAGGTTGGCCGAGTGGTTAAGGCGTCCAATGTGTAAAAAAACATCAGATTCCCTAACGGGAGCGTGGGTTCGAATCCCACACCTGACATTTTTTCTTATCCCGTAACTGATTTAACCTGGAGATTTCTATGGATCAATATGAATGTTATAAAAAATACGTTTCAGGTAGTTTGCCTTTTGACTTTGTTGTTTTTTGCCGACATACCTTTTGTTTAGCTAACAGATTGATAATCTTTTATCCCTAGAAAATAAATGCATTTCGATGTCACTTGTTGAAATTTATTGCAATATTTCGACACCTACTTTATTTCTAACAATGGATTTGTAGGTACTCAAACTGTTGTGTGACACTATTTAAATGGCTTTTGAATGCTTTCCAAGAAGCCGTACGGCTTTTACGTAATATATTTAAATGATTCATGTCGCCTGTTTTGTGAACCCATATCATGATTAAATCAATAATTTCTGCAACATAATAGGAGGCTTTTAATTTTTTTCCGTTGATATGAATTTCCTGTATTAAACATTTCCAGAGCTTTATTAAAACATCGCTGTAATTTCCGTTAAAATATTGCATTTTAATGCATTATCAAAGTAGTCATCGTTTCCGCTTGCTTTTGTTAAAACGCCGTCAAGTTGGATGTATACTGATCTGTAAATATATCTTAAGATATACTGCTTTTCTATAAGGTAATAAACCATAGAATTTCGAGAAATTGCACCTAGTCTAATTAGAGCGCAATATAGTGTGCCATCATTTCAGTGTTTCAAACAACAAAAAAAAATTTTGCATGTTTCTTTAACACCCTGTATCTCGGAACTATGTGTTGCCGGCCCACATTTACATATGAACTTTTTTCATATTATTTTGGTAGTTTATCACACCATAAAGTTTGATCTACTAAGTGTCTATGTTTATTTTCTCAAAAATGTAATTGTGTATTTAAAATAAAACTGGTCCTCTATGCAGACATATTGTCTGTCGCAAATGGGAGCTATAAATTTAACCAACTATTTTGTTTCAAGATATGCGACAGTAAAAACTAAAAAGCTGATTTAATCTTTGATCATTAGGAAATAAATGCGATGTCAATGGAATGCTGGTCGAAGACTACCTACAATTTGGAATTTTAATAATTTGTAAAGGCACAGTGACAGTAGGGTATGTGAAATACGAGTGGTTTGATTTTCAGATAGGCACCTGTTTCGTGAAATTATGTTAGATATATTGCAATTATACTAGTCTAATTACAGCGTAATAAACTTTCATTTTCTCCAATTGATGTACTAATTAATATATAATTGTACCAATTCAATTAGATATATTGCAATTATACTAGTTTAATTGCAATAATCCAATTACATTCATTTCTCGCAACAATTGGGTTTTTTAATTAACCCCCTCCAGACTATATAAAATAGTGTAATTAACGCGCAAATAGTCTAATTACACATTTACAAATTACTAATTACGCAATTACAGCGCAATAATTCAATTACTTTCATTTCTCGCGGCAATTGGGTTTTAATTATCCCCCTCCAGACTATATAAAATAGTGTAATTAACGCGCAAATAGTCTAATTACACATCTACAAATTACTAATTACGCAATTACAGCGCAATAATTCAATTACTTTCATTTCTCGCGGCAATTGGGTTTTAATTATCCCCCTCCAGACTATATAAAATAGTGTAATTAACGCGCAAATAGTCTAATTACACATCTACAAATTACTAATTACGCAATTACAGCGCAATAATTCAATTACTTTCATTTCTCAGCGCAATAATCCAATTACTTTCATTTCTCGCGACAATTGGATTTTAATTATCCCCCCCCCCTCCAGACTAATTACATTTATTAGATATATTGCAATTATACTAGTCTAATTACAGCGAAATAATCCAATTACGCAATTACAAATTACTAATTACGCAATTACAAATTACTAATTACGCAATTACAAATTACTAATTACGCAATTACAAATTACTAATTACGCAATTACAAATTACCCCCCACTCTAATTGCCCCCCACCCCAAAAAAAAGTGGTGGGGGGCGCAAAAGTGGTGGGGGGTGTCTCGGATTCGGTATTACTCTTCTACTTAGGAATATCTCAAGGAATGTGGTAATAAATCCCAAACAAAGAAAAGGAAAGAAACAATTTATGAAATGCCACAAATAACATTTAAACAATACTTTAATACCTTTATTATTTGAAATGGAACACCCTGTATATTATTTCATATTCAATTAAACAATTTCAAGAGATTTCCGATGATTCCCCTTATAATATTTATTTGAAATGGTTTTGAAGATAAAGTTATTTGTCAAAATTTTGAAAAAAAACTGCCTATAGGATGAAATTATCTAAACGAGAATAAGTTTGTGATGGTCAAATGCTATAAGAATTGTTTAGTTGCTTCCCGATTTAAATAGATTTGCGATTTGTTCTTGTATGGGAAGTATAATTTATTTAAATTAATTACAATTGCAATTTCAGATATTATTATTAAATTATTTTTGCAATAATTCTAACCAAGTAATTCAAATACATTTATCATAATTTAACAAGGCACATTTTATATTGTATTTCATAGTATATACATAGCGAACAATTTTAGAATCAAAGAGTACTGGCAATATTTTGTTAAAAATTTAAATACCGCATAGACCTTCATATTTTGGCTTCAATTTTATGTAGAGTTTAATACTACTATTATAATAGACAAGGTGTTCCATTTAAAATAAGGAATCTTAAGCAATTTGATTTTTGAAAATTAGCTATGCATTGTGAACACCATGTACGGTTTTGCCATAAATTTTCAATTCTTCATGGAATACTTTATGGTCCGCTAATAATATGAGAAAAATTGCTCAGGCTAATCATTTTTGGTGTCTCAAACACATATAGGTTTCTTAAAATTGGTATTCAACTCTCAGTTCTTTCTTTCAAAAACTGTCAACATCTCAAATACTTTGGAGATATGTTACCTCATACACACATACAACATCTTATATGTATAATGGAAAATAATTATTTGTACGCTACGCATAATTTGACATTCAACAACTGTTATGCTTAGAATTTTCCGTATCTCCTATAGTCAAGTTAGTCAAAAGTTACCTGGAAAATAGGCCAAACACTTAGTATGAATTATATAGTATATACGTAATACAAAACAAAATCCGTTGCACGTCATCACCCACCAAGAATTATAAATGAAGAGCATAGCCTATATCGGCATATGTTTTGGCCTTAATGTCAACAGTAGGGAAGTCAACCATGGTGACGTCCCAACAGTTGACCTTAAGGCCAAAATATATGCCGATGTAGGCTATACTCTTCGTTTATAATTCTTAGTCGGTGATGACGTACAACGGACTTTGCTTTGTATTAAGTATATGATTGGGTGCCCCAAAGTACAGGGTGTTTCAATTAAAATTATACTCCCACTTATTTCTGTAAATATTTATTGACTAAAATATCTTTGGCTGAAAAGATAAACGAGGTAAATACAAACATTATAATTTTTTAAACGGACATCCTGTATATGTTTTATATGTTTGAATTCGTCGAGTTCTTCAGATTATGATGGCATATAACACTTATACAGAGTGTCCCACTTAAGATGTATCCACCCTCCTAAAATCTTTATTTGTGAACCAATTTTCGAAATCTACTTTTTGCTGGATAGGACTTGGAAAACTACATTTAAGCTATACCTTACATCATGACCTACTGAGACGTATTTTTTTTAGCGTAATTTCGAGATAAACAGAAGTATCAACAGAAATTAGATACCATTTTTAATCGTTAAAGTCGGGCTCACCAATGTTTGCGGCTGACTTATTACTTACAGAAGATATTACAGACATGCACGCTGTAATACTAAATATCTTCTTTGCACGTTTAGTGCAGTTGATCAAACTGTACTAAATGTACATATGATATATTTAGTATTACAGCGTGCATGTCCGTAATATCTTCTGTAAGTAATAAGTCAGCCGCAAACATTGGTGAGCCCAACTTTACCACTGTCGATTTTTTCTTAATACGTCTTCAAATAAACCAGAGAATTGTGAAAAATGTTAAATTACTGATAATTTCAAAATAGTACCGATTTTGTTTACAAAAAAAGTTTGCCGTTGTTAAAAATTCCTCTCCATTTTCTTTAACACTCTGTATCCTAATGTCGCAAAATTCACACCACTTAGGTTTTAAAAGGTCCTGAATCTAATTCTGGTATTAATTTTTCTCTAAAAAAATCGATAATAGTTTTTCTCGAAATTTCGCTAAAAAAAATACATCTCAGTAGGTCATGATGTACCTTTTTAAAAAATATAAGGTATAGCTTAAATGCAGTTTTGCAAACCCTATCCAGCAAAAAAAGATTTTGAAAATCGGTTCACAAATAAAGATTTTAGGAGGAGGGATACCCTGTATATTAAAAAATGTTTATAGTATAAATCTGAGGATAAGTAATAAAAATTGATGTCAAAAAAGGAAACTGTAATTATTATAAATCAAATAAAAACATAAAGAAATAATTATTATTATTTATGAATAAATGAATAGTGCCATATACCCTGAAAAAGAAACATGCTCCTCATCAGCGTAGCGTAGCGCTACGCTGATGAGGAGCAATAACTCCGAAACACGTGTCCGTGGCTGCATCATGTTTCGTTTTCAGGGTATATGGCACTATTCATTTATTCATTTATTTTTATTATCGAACCCTGCTAAACATCACTTTTGTATTATTATTTATATCACAAGTTAATAATGCACAAAATGGGCACACATTAACACATATATTAAAGCAAATTTTTTCTGAATCTTCCATTGCAAACTTCGTTTTTAGAGAAACGGTAAGATATTTTGTTGGAAATATTTACGTCAATTTTGAAAAAAATATACAAGTGTTATATACCATCGTAATAAGAAAGACGCGATGTAAATATAAATATATAAAAAACTAAAGGTGTTCCATTTAAAAAAATTTAAATTTTCTATGCACCTCGTATATCTTTTAAGATAAAAAAAAGTAATGATATACTACATAGAACTAGTTTTTGAAAAATTTTATTTAATAATAATTAATAAAAAAACATGAGGGTATGGTTTCAAACGAAACATCCTGTACAGATTTGAGCTTTATACTTTTTAGCAATTATGTAAATGAAATACTTACTACAAATTCCATGAGAAAGATAATATCCTATGATCTTACCACAATTTTTTATACATGGAAACCTGAAAGATCTGAAAAATAGTATTGAGGAGGACTTGAAACCTGAATAGTGTATAATTGCTTATCCCGTTTAAGAATTTATAGACTTTGAAAAAAATACTTCTGTCGGCGTGGGGGACATATTATGTTGAGCTTATAATAACTTGTACATTATTAAAATAGACAATCCGTATTTTTCAGTGTTTACTCTTCAATGTATTTCTGTTTGTGGAGACAAACTAGAGCATTTTCGGCGCAATCATTTAAAAATACTCATCTTTGAGATAGTATATAAGAGAGCAACGTTTGCGCCTCCTCTAAACGATGTGCGACGTTGCCAGTTATACGGAGGTGTGTACATACGGCCGACTATGCGGAGGCCTATTCGGCTTATCCGTATATATAAAATTATATGCCTCCACTCTAGCGCTAGGAAGCGGAATTTTGCTGAACTAATCTGTATAACTGTATATGTGTATAGGTTGTATAGACCTCCAGCAAAAATTTTGTCAGAGCACTCATGATGACATCACATACATTCTGTGAAATTTTTATTAGGGAAACGTAAGTGCCTCCGAATTTACGATCTCGCCTCCGATTTCGGAGGCGTAAACAACAGTCAGATATCATTTCGGAGGTGTGTAGGTATGCCAGGCAAATATATATATATATATATATATATATATATATATATATATATATATATATATATATATATATATATATATATATATATATATATATATATATATATATATATATATATGTGTATATACAGGGTAGGGTGTTCATTAAGTATGTACAATAAATTTAACAGAAGATTATTTGAGTATTTTAAGACAGAAAGTTCATATAAACATGGGTCCGAAAATGCTTCGTTTTCAAGATACAGGGTGTTAAACTTTTTAAAAAAATTTGGTTTTTCGTAAATATCTTAAATATCCGTTACCCAAATTTGTTGTAATTTGGCAATGTTATTTGTAGTGTTAAGGGGCTAATTACGCACTAACTTGATAAAATTTATTAAGTCCAGTGGTGTCCCGAGCGGCACCTTAACGAATATTTTTGACAAAAAAATGTACACCACTGACTATTTTGCAATTTTTATATTTTTTTTGGGTTAAGCAACTTAAAATACAACGTTTATGTCTCTTGCATTTTTTTCGGATCTTGCTTAGTTTTCGAGACAGAAAATTAAATTCAATTAATTGCATATCCCTGGACCACACAAGAAACATGGGGAAACGTAGGAAATTATCAAGGGTTGCATTGGAAAACGATTGCAGCATTTGGCAAACAATATGACAGCTGTTGTCAATTTATTAAGCTATTAAATTGTAATTTTTGTAAAAAGTATTTTTGGTGAAATTTTTTAAAAAAGTTAACACCTTGTATCTTGAAAACGAAGCATTTTTGGATCCATATTTATATGAACTTTCTGTCTTAAAATCACTCAAATAATCGTCTGTTAAATTTATTGTACATACTTAATGAACACCCTGTATATTTATCAAGAAGACAAAATATCATCTATAGTCTGTGCACTATGTCAGTTTGGTTACTCAATATAAATATTATATTGGAATGTAGGGTAGATATCACTTCAAACTATTTAAGGTATAGCAGGCCTGTATAAATGGTAGGAGAATTCTTGTGAATCCGGAGCTCTATGTATTATGACATTACATTATGACATTATGACATTGAACTTTACACATTTTAACATTAAATCTGTTGCTACAGGATTTGATCTCTTTACAGATGTTTTAGGGGGTGAACTGTTCGATGTCGTGGGTCTTTCCGAGACGTGGCTTAAACCAAACATGCCTGATTATGGCTTGGCAATTGATGATTATAATTTTATTCGAAAAGATCGCGCAGTACGTGGGGGCGGTGGTGTGGCCTTTTATTTAAAAAAATATTTAAAATACAAAGTCATAGAAATAGGCGAAGAAAACTCTTCGTTGGAACAGTTATGGATTGAAATTAAGTATGCTGGTAAGAAATTGTGTTTAGGCACACTTTACAGGCCTCCAAATGAAAATCTTGCTCAGTGTGTTAATCACTTAGAAAATGCTCTTGTCAGTTTGTTACCTGAGTATGATCATGTCATTTTTGGAGGCGACCTGAATGTAGACTTCTTAAAAACAAATAGTAATAATTTTGGTATCGTTAATAATTTGTTTAATAAATATGGCTTGATGCAACATATCTCACAACATACTAGAACTACCGGTGCATCTTCAACTCTTTTAGATATTGTAGTTTCGTCATGTCCAGACATAGTAACAAATGCAGAGGTTTTAAATATGGAAAATATCTCAGATCATGATATGGTAACAGTAACTATTAAAATTACTAGAATAAAACAGAAACCGGTATTTAAAACTTACAGGGACTTCTCCAAATTTAATTTTGAACAATTTACAAATGATCTATATGCGGTTAACTGGGACTATATTTACGACCTTGAAAATATAGATGACATGGTCGAATTTTTTAATAATAATGTATTAAATTTATTTGATACTCACGCACCATTTAAAACAGCAAAAATAACCAAGTCACCAGTTCCCTGGCTTACTGAGAATTTAAAATTCATGATGAAGCTTCGCGGCAAGGCTTTAACAAAATATAAAAGAAATAAAACAGAAAATGCGTGGGCAGAATACAGAACTCTAAGAAATATGGTAAATATGGCAGTGAAATCAGAAAAAAAAGGCTATCTGCAGCAAGTCTTCAACACTAACCCAAAAGATTTTTGGCGTACCATTAAATATTTAAATATAAGTCAGTCTAGTAACAATAGCTTTGTCTCCCATGATCTTGCAAGTCCTAATGAGTTTAATACATATTTTCAAAGTAGTGTGCCTCAAGCTAATAATATTAATGAGGAATTTATCACGGAAGAGTATTTAAATAAATCATTTCTGGGAAACGATGTAGAAAAATTTCAATTTCATTTAGTTAACACAGAGTGCGTTGAAAAAATTATTCATAATTTAAAATCAAACTCCAGAGGCCCAGACGAAATAAATTTAAAATTATTACTGTTTCTCGTCCTACATTTGAGCTGTCATATAACTTTCTTGATAAACAAGTGTCTGGAACTTGGTGAGGTACCAATCGCTTGGAAACGAGCAAATGTAATACCGCTTCCAAAAAAGAATAATCCCTCTGAGTTAGCACATTTTCGTCCAATCAGTATTTTGCCGACTTTGTCAAAAATTCTAGAGAAAATTGCTGCCGAGCAATTGACTAAATATTTAGAAAAGAATAATATTACACCGGACACGCAATCTGGGTTTCGTCGGCATCACAGTACAACATCAGCATTACTTAATATAACGGATGATTTCATTAGAGCATATGATGACAAGAAGAATACGTGTTTAGTCAATACCACCTATAAATAGGTGGCGTTGGTTTAGTTCTACTTGATTACAGCAAAGCGTTTGACACTATAAATCACTCCACACTCGTAACTAAACTTAAATATTTTTTGTAAATTACCTGCAGGAGAGGTGTCAAAGAGTAGTTCTAAATAACGTATCTTCTGACTTCATATGTCTCGAGAGGGGTGTACCCCAGGGAAGTGTACTTGGCCCGTTGCTTTTTTCAATATATACATCTGACTTGGGAAGGTACATTAGACATTGCTCTTCTACCAGTTTGCTGATGATACCCAAATTTATTATACTTTTTCTGTGAACGAATCGGAAGCGGCTATGCAAAGAATGAATAGAGATTTGGACATAATAGGCAAATACTCTAATGCGCATGGACTACAGCTTAATGAAAGTAAAACCCAAATGCTGATATTCGGAAAAGATAGGGAACTTTTAACTAGGGATCTAACAAGATTATGATAAACAATGTTGTTTTACCAGTTTCAAACACCTGTAAAAATTTAGGTCTTCACTTAGACAGTGATATGCGTTTCATAAGCCATGTGTCCCACTTAACTCAAAAAGCTTTTGGGCTCCTAAAAATAATGTACATGCACAAAGATAATTTAAGTACTGATATTAAATTAAGATTAACAGATACATTAATTCTTTCGCACTTAAATTACTGCAATATTGTCTACTGGCCTGTGCTTTTGCAAAGAGATAAATATAGTCTGCAGAAAATTCAAAACGCGTGTATCAGGTATTGCTACAGTTTACGCAAATTCGATCATATATCCGAGAAATTTAGAGAATCAAAATGGTTTAATCTAGAGGAAAAATTTCATATTCATATGGCGCGTACTGTTCACAAAATAAATTGTTTAAAAAAGCCCACGTACTTGCACGAAAAACTTACCAAAGGTACTGATATACATGACCACATCACTCGTCGTCGCTATACTTTTGTTGTTCCTAAGCATAGAACAAGCCTGTTTCAAAAATCATTTAGTTATAATGCTGCCAAAATATATAACGCACTACCCCATGACATCAGAGAAGCCCACACCCTAACCACATTTTCACATTTAATAAGAGAGTTAAAATAAACATTTTAAGTAAGAGAAATAATGATAAATAGGATTTATAGGAAACAACTACTGGACGGGCAAAGGCCCCTACTCCCATTGAATTATACCTATAAATCCAAATTGGTAGCCAAATTTGTTATTTGTCTTTTCTCCACCAGACACAGACCGGTTTCGAACTCTTTATGTTCTCATCAGTGTGTCACAGGTAGCTGAAAAGACAAATAACAAAGGCAAACCAAACTAGTCTATGGCAGACCCAGCACAAGTAAGTAGTGAGGGATAAGTGCATCCCTCTGGTGGTCAGTTGCTACTACCAGTCGAGACATCGAAGATGTCTCTGTGACCGATAGCGGCTTGCCAAGCAAGCACCAAGAGCGGCGACCTCTAGCCCTGATGGACTAAAACGTGCATGATAAATAGGATTTATAGGAAACAACTACTGGACGGGCAAAGGCCCCTACTCCCATTGAATTATACCTATAAATCCAAATTGGTAGCCAAATTTGTTAAATGCACGTTTTAGTCCATCAGGGCTAGAGGTCGCCGCTCTTGGTGCTTGCTTGGCAAGCCGCTATCGGTCACAGAGACATCTTCGATATCTCGACTGGTAGTAGCAACTGACCACCAGAGGGATGCACTTATCCCTCACTACTTACTTGTGCTGGGTCTGCCATAGACTAGTTTGGTTTGCCTTTGTTATTTGTCTTTTCAGCTACCTGTGACACACTGATGAGAACATAAAGAGTTCGAAACCGGTCTGTGTCTGGTGGAGAAAAGACAAATAACAAATTTGGCTACCAATTTGGATTTATAGGTATAATTCAATGGGAGTAGGGGCCTTTGCCCGTCCAGTAGTTGTTTCCTATAAATCCTATTTATCATGCACGTTTTAGTCCATCAGGGCTAGAGGTCGCCGCTCTTGGTGCTTGCTTGGCAAGCCGCTATCGGTCACAGAGACATCTTCGATGTCTCGACTGGTAGTAGCAACTGACCACCAGAGGGATGCACTTATCCCTCACTACTTAAGAGAAATAATGTTTAACGTTTTTTTTTTTTTTTGTTTCTTTTTTGTTGTTTGCTTGTAAAGTTTGTATAAATTGGTACTTATGAATATAATAGCTGTTAATTTGGTGGTTACATATGAGCAACTTTGTTGGATGTGGCCACCTATTTTATACTATTCTGTGAATTGTAATTTCCTTGAATTGAAAATAAAGGCATTTATTATTATTTTTTTTTTTTCCGTTTCCGAAAGAACGTGCTGGACAGTCTCCCTGTGGCCTCCGACACCACACAGAGAGAGCGCCAGCGAATAATCTACAGCAACTCCCCACATCCCGCAGGGTTAGTCACTGTAGATTCCAGACTCGTGTGCCCTAAGTAGACGAAGGGATCCCAGGATGACCGCTTTCTGCATTTGACCAGCCAATCATTCTGCCGATGTTTGGCAGGCAGGCATGGTCTTCAATGCGGAGAGCAGCGTGGGCTTCATACCTCCGAGTACACCGATTATCAGGACGACCATTTTGACAGAGTAGCCTGGGTATAGCACTTGGAGCTCGTACCGGAGATCTCTGTATTTAGTCCGTTTCTCCTCCTCCTTCAAGGCGATGTTTGTCTCAGCAGGTGCTGAGAACTCGATGACATACATCACCTTGGTCTGATGGTCGAGGAGGACTATGTCAGGCTTATTGGCGTGAATTCGCCTGACGGTCGGGAACGAGTAGTTCCAGTAAATCCGGCATTTCTCGTTCTCGACAACGGACTCGATATCTCCGGGGACGTAAGGCAGCACTGGTGTTTGGTCTATCTGGTACGAGTGCCGTAGATGGTAGTATAGCACTCGTAAAGCCGCGTTATGTCGGTGGATGTAGACCGAAGTCGCATAAATCGGGCATGCAGATAATAAATGCATGAGCGACTCCGGCGCCTGACGGCAGGTCCTGCAGTTGATATCAGGTACCTCTACACCCATCACGCGACTGCGATAGACCAATGTGTTAATAACACCATCTTGGCAGGCCACAATGTATCCCTCGGTCTCCGACTTCAGCCCCGCTGACCTTAAAAATGCGAAGGTCAGCTCTGTCGATAAACCCAGTGCTTCTATGTTGTTATAGAAAACACCGTGCAGGGGTTTATCGACGTGCTGCCTGAACAGATTTCTCTGTTCGGCAGCTTTGATGTGGGCTGTCAGACGATTAGGCGGAAGCTCAGTGACTGAGTCACCTCGCCGGCCTTCTCGCCTGTAGTCGAACACGAGACCGAGTTCATCTGCGGCCCTCTGTGCTGCCCTAAACAATAAAGCGCCAACTCCCACAGCTTCATGATCTCTCACTAACTGTAGGAGTGGGTCCGAGCTCCTGATGACATTACATGCCATACTCAGTGCCACTCTGCCATGCATGCACTCCAGACTCAAGAGTCCTCGGCCCCCCCGTTGACGTGGGAGGTATACACGAGGAACGGACGATCTAGGATGAATACTCCTATGAATATTCATCATCTTGCGGGTATTCCTGTCCAATTGACGCAGCTCATCTACTCCCCATTTGACTACGCCAAAGGAGTATAGCAGAATCGGAACGGCAAGCATATTAGTGGCAGACACCTTGTTCTTCCCCGAAAGTTCTGATGACCAGATCTTTCGGAGTCGGTGTCTGTACTTGCCACGGAGAGAATCCTTTATTTGGTTCACATCCTGGATGTGGCGTTGTTCCACACCCAGGTATGTGTAGGTCTCCCCGGCATCCAAATGTCGTAGGATGCTTCCGTCTGCGAGCTGCGCATCTTCGTGGAATTCCCCGCATCGTCCTCTCTTGAGGTGGACGACTGCGCATTTGTCCAACCCAAACTCCATTCCAATTGCCCGCGTGTATTCCTCGACCACCCTGAGAGCATTTTGAAGTTCTCGCTCTCCGGAGGTATAGAGTTTAAGGTCATCCATATAAAATAGATGGGTGACCTTATGCCTCCGGTTGCTGGGTGGCCCACACTGATACCCGCGGGTTTGGCGGAGTCCAACAGATAGCGGCAGCAGTGAGATGCAGAAGAGGAGCGGACTCAAAGAGTCACCCTGAAACACTCCTCTCTTAAATGTCACCAACTCTGTCGAAACTCGCTCGGCACCGGATGTTATGGTGAAGCGAGTTCTCCAAAGCGGCAACAGTTGTTCGATGCATCTCACTAGTGGTGCTGGTACCGCAAGACATCCGAGCAAGTGTAACAAAAGCTCGTGGGATGTTGTATCAAATGCCTTGCGATAATCAATCCAGGCCATTGACAGATTCCGCTTGTACTGCACAGAATCCTGTGTAATACAGCGGTCTATCAGAAGGTTTTCCTTGCAACCTGCCAGGCCCTTCTTGGCACTACGCTGTTCGTTTATCTGTTGGTAGACCGGATCAACAGACCTCAACATCCTGGTATACAAGATACGAGTAAATAACTTGTAGCAGGAGTTGAGGCAGGTAATCGGCCTATAATTTTTTGGGTCAGACAGATCCCCCTTTTTGGGGATTAGCACAGTTCGCCCCTCGACAAACCAGTCCGGAATTTGCTGCCCCTCGTTCAACCATGAGTTGAAAACTCGGGCCAGATGGCGGTGGGTGGAAGGAAACTTCTTCCACCACCAGTTGTTTATACCATCTGGACCCGGGGCAGCGAAGTTCTTGGTTCCAACAAGTGCTTGTTGAACCTCTTCCGTACTGATTACCGGGCACACTTCGTCTGGCTCTTGTAAGACTCTACGACAGAGAGCCTCGAAGTGTGCTATAGCTGGAGTGTCATTATCGAATGGACTCGCGACTTCGTAGATTCCTTTCCAGAAGGCTTCGACATTATCAACAGTTGGCGGATTCTCGACAACACGCTGTGGCTCTTGGAACAGGCGAGACGGGTTTGTTTGAAACAATTTGTTTTGTTCCAAACTCCGCATTCGCCTGATCAAAGTTTTCTTAATAGCCATAAGCGCTCGAATCCTATCTAGACAGTGCTGCTTGATGGTCTGCAGCACTGTGCGATTTAGAGTGTGGTGTTGGCGTCTCAGTCCGGCTGCCACTCGCCGGACCTTCGGTGTAAATGGTCTACCTGCGACTATATAATCCACCACATTCTGGATTCGAGAAGCGTGTTGCCTTGCTGATCGAATTTTAGCTTCGATCTTCTGTACGCGCCGCTTAGCTTTCTCGACCCTATCAACTGCGCTTGCCAGGCGCTGTTGTGGGACGAGTTGCTTGGCGGCAGCGTACACCGCGCTGTTGATCTGCCAGATGTTGGCATCTTCTGGAAGCTCTTCACTAATCAACGAATCCATTCGTGCCAGGTCTTGTGGCTTTGGGTTAACCCTGGTGTTAAGGTTAACCCTCGTCCTTAAAGCGATATCGGTGTACTCGGGAGGATGTTCCTCGTCAGGTATTTGCCGCGGTGGAAGTGCGGCAGGCACTTCCTCACGCTGACGAGGTGCCCTTACAAAACCTGATCTGCGCAGGAAGGATACTTGATCTCTCAGATGTTGCTGAGAGAAGGCGCGATACTCCGGGTGCATACCGCACCACAACCGGTGTAATCGCGCCATGTACCCCCTGCGCTCAGGCTCGCTGCTCTCATAGCAGGTCAGCAAGTCATCCCTTAATTCCCTCGTCCACCTAAAGCGTCCATGTCCAATGCGTAGGTCGTCAACGTTGAGACCGTCCGGTGAGGCCCCTTCCATCTGTCTCTGACCCCCATCCGGTTGGGGTCGATTGTGAGGGGCCATTTCTGGGGTCTGTGGAACCAGAATAAGGGGGTTTCAGGGTGGTTAGCCCTGAAACCCCACGTCCGACATTTGCCAGAGAGGGTTGCCCCTCTCTGTCCAGGGTGCACCGCGTGGAGGTTGCCGGTCCGGTTTCGCACCCCCCACCCATTATTATTATTATTATTATTATTTTTTTTTTTTTTTTTCCGTTTCCGGAAGAAATTGCTGGACAGTCTCCCTGTGGCCTCCGACACCACACAGAGAGAGCGCCAGCGAATAATCTACAGCAACTCCCCACATCCCGCAGGGTTAGTCACTGTAGATTCCAGACTCATGTGCCCTAAGTAGACGAAGGGATCCCAGGATGACCGCTTTCTGCATTTGACCAGCCAACCATTCTGCCGATGTTTGGCAGACAGGCATGGTCTTCAATGCGGAGAGCAGCGTGGGCTTCATACCTCCGAGTACACCGATTATCAGGACGACCATTTTGACAGAGTAGCCTGGGTATAGCACTTGGAGCTCGTACCGGAGATCTCTGTATTTAGTCCGTTTCTCCTCCTCCTTCAAGGCGATGTTTGTCTCAGCAGGTGCTGAGAACTCGATGACATACATCACCTTGGTCTGATGGTCGAGGAGGACTATGTCAGGCTTATTGGCGTGAATTCGCCTGACGGTCGGGAACGAGTAGTTCCAGTAAATCCGGCATTTCTCGTTCTCGACAACGGACTCGATATCTCCGGGGACGTAAGGCAGCACTGGTGTTTGGTCTATCTGGTACGAGTGCCGTAGATGGTAGTATAGCACTCGTAAAGCCGCGTTATGTCGTTGGATGTAGACCGAAGTCGCATAAATCGGGCATGCAGATAATAAATGCATGAGCGACTCCGGCGCCTGACGGCAGGTCCTGCAGTTGATATCAGGTACCTCTACACCCATCACGCGACTGCGATAGACCAATGTGTTAATAACACCGTCTTGGCAGGCCACAATGTATCCCTCGGTCTCCGACTTCAGCCCCGCTGACCTTAAAAATGCGAAGGTCAGCTCTGTCGATAAACCCAGTGCTTCTATGTTGTTATAGAAAACACCGTGCAGGGGTTTATCGACGTGCTGCCTGAACAGATTTCTCTGTTCGGCAACTTTGATGTGGGCTGTCAGACGATTAGGCGGAAGCTCAGTGACTGAGTCACCTCGCCGGCCTTCTCGCCTGTAGTCGAACACGAGACCGAGTTCATCTGCGGCCCTCTGTGCTGCCCTAAACAATAAAGCGCCAACTCCCACAGCTGCATGATCTCTCACTAACTGTAGGAGTGGGTCCGAGCTCCTGATGACATTACATGCCATACTCAGTGCCACTCTGCCATGCATGCACTCCAGACTCAAGAGTCCTCGGCCCCCCCGTTGACGTGGGAGGTATACACGAGGAACGGACGATGTAGGATGAATACTCCTATGAATATTCATCATCTTGCGGGTATTCCTGTCCAATTGATGCAGCTCATCTACTCCCCATTTGACTACGCCAAAGGAGTAGAGCAGAATCGGAACGGCAAGCATATTAGTGGCAGACACCTTGTTCTTCCCCGAAAGTTCTGATGACCAGATCTTTCGGAGTCGGTGTCTGTACTTGCCACGGAGAGAATCCTTTATTTGGTTCACATCCTGGATGTGGCGTTGTTCCACACCCAGGTATGTGTAGGTCTCTCCGGCATCCAAATGTCGTAGGATGCTTCCGTCTGCGAGCTGCGCATCTTCGTGGAATTCCCCGCATCGTCCTCTCTTGAGGTGGACGACTGCGCATTTGTCCAACCCAAACTCCATTCCAATTGCCCGCGTGTATTCCTCGACCACCCTGAGAGCATTTTGAAGTTCTCGCTCTCCGGAGGTATAGAGTTTAAGGTCATCCATATAAAATAGATGGGTGACCTTATGCCTCCGGTTGCTGGGTGGCCCACACTGATACCCGCGGGTTTGGCGGAGTCCAACAGATAGCGGCAGCAGTGAGATGCAGAAGAGGAGCGGACTCAAAGAGTCACCCTGAAACACTCCTCTCTTAAATGTCACCAACTCTGTCGAAACTCGCTCGGCACCGGATGTTATGGTGAAGCGAGTTCTCCAAAGCGGCAACAGTTGTTCGATGCATCTCACTAGTGGTGCTGGTACCGCAAGACATCCGAGCAAGTGTAACAAAAGCTCGTGGGATGTTGTATCAAATGCCTTGCGATAATCAATCCAGGCCATTGACAGATTCCGCTTGTACTGCACAGAATCCTGTGTAATACAGCGGTCTATCAGCAGGTTTTCCTTGCAACCTGCCAGGCCCTTCTTGGCACCACGCTGTTCGTTTATCTGTTGGTAGACCGGATCAACAGACCTCAACATCCTGGTATACAAGATACGAGTAAATAACTTGTAGCAGGAGTTGAGGCAGGTAATCGGCCTATAATTTTTTGGGTCAGACAGATCCCCCTTTTTGGGGATTAGCACAGTTCGCCCCTCGACAAACCAGTCCGGAATTTGCTGCCCCTCGTTCAACCATGAGTTGAAAACTCGGGCCAGATGGCGGTGGGTGGAAGGAAACTTCTTCCACCACCAGTTGTTTATACCATCTGGACCCGGGGCAGCGAAGTTCTTGGTTCCAACAAGTGGTTGTTGAACCTCTTCCGTACTGATTGCCGGGCACACTTCGTCTGGCTCTTCTAAGACTCTACGACAGAGAGCCTCGAAGTGTGCTATAGCTGGAGTGTCATTATCGAATGGACTCGCGACTTCGTAGATTCCTTTCCAGAAGGCTTCGACATTATCAACAGTTGGCGGATTTTCGACAACACGCTGTGGCTCTTGGAACAGGCGAGACGGGTTTGTTTGAAACAATTTGTTTTGTTCCAAACTCCGCATTCGCCTGACCAAAGTTTTCTTAATAGCCATAAGCGCTCGAATCCTATCTAGACAGTGCTGCTTGATGGTCTGCAGCACTGTGCGATTTAGAGTGTGGTGTTGGCGTCTCAGTCCGGCTGCCACTCGCCGGACCTTCGGTGTAAATGGTCTACCTGCGACTATATAATCCACCACACTCTGGATTCGAGAAGCGTGTTGCCTTGCTGATCGAATTTTAACTTCGATCTTCTGTACGCGCCGCTTAGCTTTCTCGACCCTATCAACTGCGCTTGCCAGGCGCTGTTGTGGGACGAGTTGCTTTGCGGCAGCGTACACCGCGCTGTTGATCTGCCAGATGTTGGCATCTTCTGGAAGCTCCTCACTGATCAACGAATCCATTCGTGCCAGATCTTGTGGCTTTGGGTTAACCCTGGTGTTAAGGTTAACCCTCGTCCTTAAAGCGTCGTCGGTGTACTCAAGCGGAAGTTCCTCGTCAGCTGGAATTTGCCGCGGTGGAAGTGCGGCTGGTACTTCCTCACGCCGACGAGGTGCCCTTACGTAACCTGTTCGGCGCAAAAAGGATACTTGGTCTCTCAGATGTTGCTGAGAGAAGGCGCGATACTCCGGGTGCATATCGCACCACAACCGGTGTAATCGCGCCATGTATCCCCTGCGCCCAGGTTCGCTGCTCTCATAGCAGTTAAGCAGGTCATCCCTTAATCCCTCCGTCCACCTAAAGCGTCCATGTACAATAGCAAGTTCGTCATTAATGAGACCGTCCGGTAAGGCCCCTCCCACCTGTCTCTGACCCCCATCCGACTGGGGTCGATTGTGAGGAGCCTGTCCTCTGTCATGGTCTTGAACCAGAGGGTTTGGGATCACAGGGTGGTTAGCCCTGAGATCCCACGTCCGACATTTGTCAGAGAGGGTTGCCCCTCCCTGTCCAGGGTGCACCGCGAGGAGGTTGCCGGTCCGCATTTCGCACCCCGCATTATTATTATTATTATTATTATTATTATTATTATTATTATTATTATTATTACAATACACAGTGATTTATTATAAATCAATTGTAACACACGGACTGAATTTATAATTAATTCTTTCTACTAATTGACTATAAATTTCTCTATCACAATATTGAAATAATTCGCAAATTATTTCTAATGTGGGTTTTACATTAACAATTTATTTATCAATAAATTCATGAAGAAATTCATGAATTAATTCTCCAATTTCTTGTAGAACTGTTTTTGTTTTACACTTGTGACGAAATTCATGAATTTATTTTACAATACTATCACTGAAGCAATTGTACCAATTACCAATTTGAAATTTGGCGGATCCCAAAATATTTGAGGTTTTCAAAACACTTTTCGCCAATCTATACACACTCGTTTTAATTTCAGTTCTCCTAGCTCAGTGAAATAAAACGTCAACAACAAAACAAATGAACCAAACCTAACTTTTTCAAGTGTTTATGCTTATCTGCTAAAAATTTGATGTTGGTAGTCCTGTTATTCAAAATAACTTCACGAGAAAATAGAACAAGTTCTAATTCGTGAAGAAATTCATGAATAAATTGGTGAATTTATTGAACGTCCAAGTTGGTGTTTTACATTAGTAAAAGTTCTTCATGAAGTGACATCATGAATTTATTCATGAATAAATTGTTGTAAAACAGTCATTAGTTGAAAGGCAAATAATTAACGCGGTTTTATCTTTTAACTTCAAGTACCGTAAATATGCCGAATGCTTAATATTTACCTAAACAGGACTGGGAGTGTTTCGATCGTCGGTATAGACTAGACCATGGGGGTCTAACTGATATCCGACTATACGATACAAGCAGCTCATTGGCTGCCAGGCTGGTTAAAAGGCTATTTTCAATTTCCCGGGTAAAGGTTTGGTGTTTTTTGTGTTAAATTAAATTTCTCAACCTGGGTCCTGGCAGAATAGAATGACATTTGTCGTTGTTTTGTTAGTGGTTAGCTTGGCTTGGCTTACGATGGTAAGTAAAAATAAATTATTTAGATATTTACCTGAATTGTTTTATTTCTTTTTCAATCATTTATTTATTCAAAAAATATCGTGTTACAAATACATTAATTTTAGCGTCAATGATCTGATATTTAATGTAAAACAATTATTGTATCGCCACATTGTCATGTAATTGATTGTAAATTAATTAATGTATAATCTTAGATCACAACGAATTAGAATGACTTATAGTTAATAATGTTTAACTTGCTGCGAAAATTGACCTAGGAAATTCACAAGATGACTGGCAATGGATGAATGGCGATGAGGCTGAGTAAAACCGGTGTCTACAATACTATAATACCTTTGTGTAGTGAAGCAACGAAGCAACTAGGCAACCTTATGCTGCTGGTTACATTCTGATGAAAATTAGTTTTGCTGATTGTACTACCCATGTATATGATGTGTACTACGTTTGTTCATCGGTGCTCAAAAATATTTATATACTCAGTTCGGGGTATTCGACCACCAAAACAGACTGAATTGTGTTGTAGTAGCAACTGACCACCAGAGGGATGCACTTATCCCTCACAACTTACTTGTGCTGGGTCTGCCATAGACTAAAGTTTAGTTCTTGCCAGGATCACCCGCGCCGTATTGTCGCATGCTTGTCACAGATGATTCCATGTAGAAGTACGGTTTTAAGATTTCTTCCTTTATATATTCTGTGGTATAGACTGATTAGTGATTTTTAAAATTAATTCCCGGATCCTACTAATATCGGTGAGGCCGCAGCGCTTCGCTTCTCGCGCTGATAAGGCGAACGTATGTTTCTTGTGGCTATTTAGTTAAGTCGCGCTCTGGCTCATTTATTTATCAATCCCGAACGGAAATTGTTATTAACAATCCTAGTTCGGACTCCTGTATCGGCGGAATAGATTCTACTCATTTTTCTGAGCATTACAGTGAAAGAAACGGAATTAATAACGTACGGATTACTTAACTAGAAAAATAAATAAGTTTATTTATTTATAACACGTTTAAATAAATTGAACGGCTGTACAAGGACCGGTTTTATAACACAGGTGATTACCTGAGCTGCTTTCCAGTGTCACCGGTACAAAGTGCATCAAGCCCCGGAACAGTTCAGGTGCTTGGCACATCAGTAAGCTTGCCACTGGAACGCCTAAAATTGTAAGGTTTATGATTATTATAACATAACCTCTGAAAGCAATAATAATTTGTGGTATATATGCTGCATTTTTCTGTGAAAACTGAATGAAGTTATTGATATTGCGGCTTACTACGGTGCATCCTTAATTATTAATTTATTTCCAATAAATTGAAAATAACCAATAACTATACGTGTGCACCGTAATAAAGATGATGGTAAGAATGATAAAATGTCATTGTCATTGGCATTAGACTAATTTTTCATTCATTTTAATTGTTTTTATACGCTTTAAAACTCAACAAAATTCAAATTTGACATTCCCCCTCCCGTTTAGTACATTAAACACCAGAAAATTCTTGGTGTTTGAGGGGACGGGGGTATGCAGACCTTGAACAGTTCAGATACGTCAAACCCGAAACCACTGGAATGCTTAGGTTGGTACAAAGCGCTCTTGGAGCGCTCCCGAGCTGTACAGGAGCGCTTCAGCGTGGCACCGGAAAGCAGCTCTGAATACTTACTGAAATTACTCTACCCCTTTATACAGGGTGTACCCGAATTGAACTATAAACAAACAATAAATAAATTTATTAATTGAAAAATAAACAGAACACGGAATTTTAGGGTTTAATAATTCGTATATTTTTACTAAACCGGTTATACAGGGTGAACTCAAAAATACTAGCGGATAAAATAATAGTAACGAGTAAATTATTCAACTACCAGCTGAATCTGTAGGCTTCAAAATTTGCTTCGTTACAATGGATACATTACTTCATTTTTGTACTAGGAAAAAAATGAGAAATATTTGTACTAATACAATAATAGGCTCCTTCTACAGGACGTACGTGTTGCATTATGTAATGTAAGTATTGTTATACGCTTGAAGAAAAATAGTATATTATGTTACAAGGAGTAGAAGGCGACCATTATTGTTGAGCCCAGAAGTTTGCTCAGCCGAGGCAGCAAACTGGGCGAAACACATAATGAGCCTTCTACTCCGAGTGACATATACTATTTTTTCTTCAAGCGTTAAAATCAAAAATATCAAAACTTTACTTTTGAAAAATTACATCAGGTCAAATGCGTTGAAGCTTAGTAAAAAAAAATATATGTGATACTAACCATTTTATTTATCAATGAAACATGTCATAGGTGAATTTGCAATTTCAAGTATTTTAGGTGGTACGCACTGCATTTTTTCAGACATTTTCGCTTTTAAATTCAAAAAACGGTTCGACGCGCGACGTCAACTTTTAAAATGACAGTTTATGACAAGTCATAACTTCGATTTTTAATTCGTTGCCATGGATACATTACTTCATTTTTGTACTAGGAAAAAAATGAGAAATATTTGTACTAATACAATAATAGGCTCTTTCTACAGGACGTGTTGCATTATGTAATGTAAGTATTGTTATACGCTTGAAGAAAAAATAATTTAAATGCCCATGATCTTAGCAATCGAATTGAGATACGAACCGATGAAATCAAAGCAAAGTTACTCGATATGAATATAGGTGGAACCACTGAAAAAAAAGTAGGCGCTTTCACAACAAGAGTAAGTTCAAAGAAATCCCGTACAACAGATGGCAGCACTAGTGCCGCAAACAAAGAAATTGACAGAAATAATGTCACTTGTTTTCGATGCAAAAAGAAGGGTCATTTTATGAACAAATGTCGAACTATTTCGAAAGAAGGCGATAAAGGAAAGCAAAAAGGTAGTAGCAATGCATTTAGTGCAGCTTTTTTAAAAGGAAATTTTAAAAGTACAGATTTTTTCATCGATCTGGCTGTAGTACACATTTGACTGCCAAAAAGGTCAAAAAGGATTGGTTACAAAACATCCGTGAAGAGCACCAACAGACGGAAATAACTGTGGCAAACAAAAGCACAATGTTTGTAGATTGTGCAGGAGACATCCAATGGCCAGAAATTTGATGTGATCATAGAAGACATTCTATATGTACCCGGATTAACAACGAATCTGTTATCCATGTCACAACTTATAAAAAGTGGTAATTGGTAATGATATTATCTTCGATAAGAATGGGTGTAACATCTATAACAGTGAAAATGTACTTATTGCAACGGCAGATTTGTTCGAAAATGTTTATAAATTAAATTTTGAATAGGCATGTCCACAAAAAAATTAATATACATTAATATTAGTTAAAATCGTACATTAGAGCCCTTAGTACCATACCTGAAATTTTTTTTTTTTGAAATTAATCCTAACCATAACAGCGACCGAAGAAATCTTTTGCTCCGTTTAAATTAAGTAGTGAGGGATAAGTGCATCCCTCTGGTGGTCAGTTGCTACTACCAGTCGAGACATCGAAGATGTCTCTGTGACCGATAGCGGCTTGCCAAGCAAGCACCAAGAGCGGCGACCTCTAGCCCTGATGGACTAAAACGTGCATGATAAATAGGATTTATAGGAAACAACTACTGGACGGGCAAAGGCCCCTACTCCCATTGAATTATACCTATAAATCCAAATTGGTAGCCAAATTTGTTATTTGTCTTTTCTCCACCAGACACAGACCGGTTTCGAACTCTTTATGTTCTCATCAGTGTGCCACAGGTAGCTGAAAAGACAAATAACAAAGGCAAACCAAACTAGTCTATGGCAGACCCAGCACAAGTAAGTAGTGAGGGATAAGTGCATCCCTCTGGTGGTCAGTTGCTACTACCAGTCGAGACATCGAAGATGTCTCTGTGACCGATAGCGGCTTGCCAAGCAAGCACCAAGAGCGGCGACCTCTAGCCCTGATGGACTAAAACGTGCATGATAAATAGGATTTATAGGAAACAACTACTGGACGGGCAAAGGCCCCTACTCCCATTGAATTATACCTATAAATCCAAATTGGTAGCCAAATTTGTTATTTGTCTTTTCTCCACCAGACACAGACCGGTTTCGAACTCTTTATGTTCTCATCAGTGTGCCACAGGTAGCTGAAAAGACAAATAACAAAGGCAAACCAAACTAGTCTATGGCAGACCCAGCACAAGTAAGTAGTGAGGGATAAGTGCATCCCTCTGGTGGTCAGTTGCTACTACCAGTCGAGTGATCCTCGCAGCAGTATGTACAAAGTAGATGTCAATGAAACGTTTTTAATATCACGTCTTACTGCCTCAAACCATTTTTTTCTTTTTTATTGTTGGCTTTGGGACGCTTACAAATATTTTCGTTGGCGTCTTAGTAGTTGTATTATTGCAGCAAGGAACAAAACACCATTTTCGTGCCACCATATTTCTTTTATAATACTGTTCATTAACACAGAGAACGCTCACTGCATGACGAACCCGTACACAATAAAAAGGCCTATTCCCATCTAAGCAGCACCGAGCAGAGCGGCGCGGCGCGGCAAATGCTGCTTACAATTGTTTGCCTACATTTAAATGATACCGTTCCCATCTAAGCAGAGCGACGCGACTCGTAGCAGCAAATTTTTAATTCTTCGGGGAGCATTGGCTCGCGATACTGCTGCTTTGCGACACGCCGCCCTGCGTGCTGACGGACAAGTGGGGATCTAGTGGCGGCAAAAGCAAGCAGCGACTTGCATCTTGTATGAACAGTTTGCATTTACAAAACGATTAGGTATGGATGCGGAAAAAAATTGTTGATAACCTAAAGATAAAACATTTACCATTAAAAATATTTTCGATTTCAAAAAATTTTTAAATATGAACAACTTAGAAACGCTTTCAGGTAAAGGGCAAACATAAAAATTGTTTAGAATTTTACAAGGAATTCGAAAGTGCAAAGAAAATTGGAGGTTGCCATTAAAAAAATCAAAGAAATATTTTTAAAATAAAAAGAATAAATAGGGCGAGTTGCTTTATTCACCGGTTGATCCACCAGATGTGTTTTATCTCGTTCTAACCTCGGAGATAGAACGAGATAAAACACATCTGATGGATCCACCGGTGAATAAAGCAACTCGCCCATATTACGGAACACGACGATGTAGAATACTCCATTGTCGCTCAAACACTGCGATCTGCTGATTTGCTTGCCGCTGCCGGCGCTGTCGCTTCCAAATGCTGCTTAGATGGGAATACCTAAGAAAATGCTGCTCATGCTCTGCGCTGCGCCGCGCCGCGCCGCTCTGCTCGGTGCTGCTTAGATGGGAAGCCTTAAGCCGGCCGGTGCGCAGCATCGTGCCTGCGAGAATGTGACGTCACGTTACTAGCCTCTATCTTTTTTAGCCTCTCTGCTTCTAGGTGATTTCTATTGCGAATAACTGGCAAAAGGAAACTATATAAATTTTTTTATTGTTACATTAGTTCCTAATACCAATAAATCTCTCATTTCCAATTGAAATTAAAATTTTGTGGACATGCCTATTGCAACCGCAGCAGCATTCCTTTGCTGTCACAGGTGATATGATATGTGGCACCGCAGATTTGGGCATCTTTAACTACAAAGATTTAAACCATAGCCCTCTGTAAAGGGCTATGATTTAAACCTATTTGAAATGTGGCATAGTCAGTGGCATGGAATGTAGGGGGAACTTCAATAGAAATGTGATGTGTGAAGTTTGTTGCGAAGGCAAGCAGGCAAGACTCTCTTTTAACCATAAAGGTAACCGAGCTTCTACTTCTTTGGAAATCATACACGCAGATCTATGCGGTCCTATGGAAGTGAAATCCTTGGGAGGATCCAGGTATTTTTTATTCTCCAAGATGACTATACAAAAATGAGTTTTGTATACATATGTACAGCGTGTGTAAAAAGTATTGAAACATGACTATAACTTTTAAAATATTGATTGTATAAAAAAACCCTTGGATAGGTCGATTTTTATTTTCAATTACGCAACTTTTGGTGCGATTTATAATTTCTAGTTCTACACACCCCCTCCCCCAGCCACTCCAACTTTTTTTTTTCAAATAGCAACCTACCCTTTGTGATACCCCAAAAGAAAGGTATTTTAATAGACTATTCAACGCTGTAAAGAAATCCGAAATCCGTCGATGCAATTGGCTTCCCAAACGCATGAAATACATTTTTTTAAGAAAAAGGAAAGATTAGTAAAACTTTATTACGGAAAAAAATAACAAATTATCTAATAAGATATTCAAACTGAGCTCCGTTAACAGCTAGGCACTGTACAAGTCGCTGTTCAAAGTTTTGTAAACAGTTTTCGAATACCGTTTGGGGTATTCGACCAATCTCCGCCCGTATTCTATCCTTTAGATCCTCCAAATTATTTGATTTATTGTTATAGACGCAACCCTTGTGTCAGGTCCGGAGATCTGGCTGGCCATTAGATTGACCCTCTTCTGCCTATCCATCGGCCCGGAAACATCTCATCTTTACAGCGTTGAATAGTCTATTAAAATACCTTTCTTTTGGGGTATCACAAAGGGTAGGTTGCTATTTGAAAAAAAAAAGTTGGGGTGGCTGGGGGAGGGGGTGTGTAGAACAAGAAATTATAAATCGCAACAAAAGTTGCGTAATTGAAATAAAATCGACCTATCCAAGGGTTTTTTTATACAATCAATATTTTAAAACTTATGGTCATGTTTCAATACTTTTACACACGCTGTATTTCCAAAAAACTAAAGACGAAACTTTTGAGTATTTCCAGTTTAAAAACTTTGTCGAAAATCAAAAAAGGAAACAAAAGTAAAAGTATTTAGAACAGATGGAGGCGGTGAATTTTGTAGCAATGACTGAATTTTTAACTAAAAATGGAATTACACATCAAAAGTCAAATGCATATACGCCACAACAAAATGACACTGCAGAGCGCTTAAACCGTTTAATTATGCTAAAGGCGAGATTTCTTTTATTCGATGTCAAGTTAAACAATGTGTTTTGGGCAGAAGCAGTCAACACTGCGGTTTATTTGCGAAATCGTTCTCTGGTGACAGGACTTAAAACACCAATTGAAATGTGGACTAACGCTAAACCTGATGTAAGTCATCTACGAATTTTTGGAAGTGAGGTTATGATGCACATAGCTAAAGAAAGACGTTGTAAATTGGACAAGGATTCAAAAAAACTATTCTAATGGGATTCAGCGATAACGTAAAAGGTTACAGACTTTATGATCCGGAAACCAAAGATGTCATTATAAGCAGAGACGTAATAGTTAAAGAAAAATATTGTGATACAACTATTCTTATTGATGATAATGATTGTGTTGTAAGTGAGGTTAGGGTCAGCAATAATACTCACATGACATTTAGGAGTGCGTTCCATGTACGCTACAATGATAACGAATTACTGGAGTTATCAGAAAGTGAAACACCCTGTGGGATTTCTTACAAGCGGATAACCAAAACTGATGGACCTTAAGGTAACCCTGTGGTATTGTCTACCACCTCTCAAGAGCATAATTATACAGAGTGCCTCTAAAAAAAAAAAAACCAAATTAAGAAATGCGGTTTTTCTTTTCTGGTTTCAACCAAATTTAAAATTAAATCATGTTACATGTGATTGCGATGGTTACTATGGAAACGGTTGTTTGTTTACAAAAAACTTAATACACTAATTAAGAATTTAATCAATTTTAATTCAATTAAAGTCGCCAAATAAATAAGCAATACATTAACAAAACTTACAATAATACTCTAATATCTAGTTTTCCAACCCCTGGCTCTGATTACGTCTATGCATCTTTATAGTAACCATAGTAACCATTGTAACCATCACAATCATATGCAAAATGATTTAATTTTAAATTTAGTGAAACCAGAAAAGAAAAACCGCATTTCTTAATTTGGTTTTTTTTTCTTTTAGAGGCGCTGTGTATAATTATGCTTTTGAGTGGTGGTAAACAATACCACAGGGTTACCTTAAGGTCCATTAGTTTTGGTTATCCGCTTGTAAGAAATCCCACAGGGTGTTTCACTTTTTAACAAAAATTCAGAATGTTAGGATTTCTACACCATCCTGTATATGGACCATTCTTAGTCGGGTTTAAATTAATTTTTAAATAGGAAAAACTACAGGCTTTCAAACAAAAAAAAGATTTTGAAAATCGGATGAAAACTAACCACAAAAAAGACAAAAAAAAATGTACGAAATTTTAGGTGTTGCGCTAATTTTTTGGCCAAGTGTATATAATATAAATAAATTAGTCATTTCGTCTCGTCTCGTCTAGCACCTAGCACCAATCAAATTCACACAACTTATCCCACAAAACACAAAACATCAATATAGCGGTCACGAAGGCTAATGGCGACGAATGCTTTTATTAGTCATCGTGGTTGTGTGGTCGATGGCGCATGCGTAGAATGCGCGTTTTGCGTGTTTGTACTTAGATGGCAGTCCTGATGAATCACGTTCCCACTAAAAAGAAACTAGTTACAAACTTAAATCACCTAGCAGTTAGTTATTAGCTTTGTTTGTCATCAAAGTGTTGTGCAGAAAAGTGTAGGTTTAAAAGTGTACAAAATGTTAACTAGTGCAGATGTGTAATTCTATAACAAACAACTTTAGAGTGTACGTACTCTTGTCAGAAAATCAACATAACCTATAAATAATAGCAATAATAGATTTACCACCAGTATCTTCACTCTCATCATTAAATAACTGTGACAAAATCACATTATTTCAATTCATACCTCTGTCAGACAACCCGTTTCAGTAAATCTCAAACTTCAAACCACAGAACAGCTTCAAACTTCAACTCAGGTGCCTGCGCTGCACTATCGACACTCGTTACACCTCCTCAGGAGTCAGTGTCAAAAGTGCAAGAAAGTGTACACTATACTGGTATACCAAACGGCTAGCACTGTCTGCACTAATTTATAACAAACGACTTATTGGCAAAAAGTGTAAAAAAGTGTACACTAGTGGCTGATGACAAACAAAGCTATTATAGTCACTGCCCATGTATTTCAATGAGCATCCGCACACAACGCTACTAGTTGGTAACCTGTTTGTAACGCGTTGGTAATCAGTCAGTCTCAACCCGACATGCAGAGTCGCTTGGCGTTTAGTTTCTAGTTTCTTTTGTAAACAACTACGCAAAACGGCGAAAATGGCAGAACAATCATTGAATTTAAGACTAGTAGAAGAACTTTCAGTAGCGTCGTGTGCGAATCATAATTTGTAACTAGTTTGTGATTTATGTTTCTAACTAGTTTAGTTTCTTTTTAGTAGCTTAATGTGCGGAGGGCCTAACTGCAACTAAAACTACGGAATTCGTTCCATTTACAAAGGCATTACTGTAGAATATATTACCGATTAAGGTAAACCGTAACAATATTTAAACAGTGACTCTAATAGATATATTAAATCAGTACCTATGTACTACACTTTATAAACAATGCTACTACCAATAAAAAAAATGCTGACAACCTATTCAGTCCTATTCTGTAACTTCAAATCGAGTAGAAATGAGTGAAATCGAATAGAGGTTGACGAATCGAATCTAAATGATCCGATTTGGTATTCTGTAAGCGCTTTCAACCTCTATGAGTGAAATGTCAAGTAGAAATCGACCTCGACTACGCAAGCCTTGTCGAAGTTATGATTCGGATGTCGGAATCTGCCTTCGCGCATGCTCTTTGGCCTTTGTTTGACAGTTAATTAAATTAACCTAACAAGACAAATTTATTTTTGTTTGTATTCTGTTATTTGTGCTTAAATCTTCATATTTAAAATACAACCATGGATTTACAAATACATCTCGGTATTTTAATTGGACAAGAACTGGAAGAAGAGATCGAAGGGTAAAACTTTAACTTTATAATATTCCAATAATCAATAATTGTTATTATACGGTTTATTTTAGACAAATGTTTAATTTGCAAAGACGAGCCATTAGGGACACAAGTAACCCGTTTCATATTCCCGAAGGAGCATTTAAGGGTTTATATGGCGGCTTTAACAGAGTTGGATTAAGCGCGTTCTCACGATTCGATTTTAGTTGGTCAACTTTCAACTTTCGTAATCAACTAAATTCGGTAAAGTTTTTGATTCTTTTTAGACAAGATATTTAATCTAGTGGAACTAGTTTTATGGGGCTTATGTTGAATATCAATTCTACTAGGTATCCTGTTGTATCTGTGATGCCAGTTGGCAACGCTGTGCTTTTGTTCTAGTAATTAACAACGTAATTTGTAATAAGTTTTGTAACGTGTTTAATGTGTGTGTATCATTATAAATAAATATTAGAAAAGAAATAGTCGTCTCAAATTATTACCCAAACCTCTACATCAACCACAGGTTATGGGCCCAGAGGCCAGAAGTAATATAATTTGAGATTGCGGGAAACTTCTATTCTTTGGTTATTGTCGTTACCACTACCAGTCGTTTTTGGAAGTTAAAATATAAATGGCGTCGTCCATGCAGTTGACGAATGTGAAACCTTTTGATGGAAATGGGTACTCAAACTGGGAATATAGAGTCAAGTTGATGCTCGAACAAAAGGAAGTACTCGACGTTTTTTCGACAGAACCACCGACTGAGGAAGCAAAACTTAAGATATTCAAGAAAGATGGTGTGAGAGCACGAAATGTGATCGTTCAGTATTTAGCGGACAATGTACTGGAAATGGTAAAAGGGAAAAACACCGCTAAGGAAATAATGGACGCGTTAAGGGGCACATATTTGAAGAAAGGCATCGCTAACCAAGTTCAGCTTCAGCGAAAACTGAGATCGTTAAAGTTTAGTGGAAGAGAATCGCTTAACGTTTTTTTAACGGACTTTGAACAAACAATATTTGAACTTAGAAATTCTGGTGGCACAATTCAGAATAGTGAAGTGTTTTCGCAGTTAATGTCCGCAATGCCGGAATCATATCAGGCAGTTACGATTGCAATCGATGTGCTATTTTGCCAAAATGAAAGCAACATAACGTTAGACTTTGTAAAAAATAAATTGTTGATGGAAGAAGCTAGGCAGCATAAAAATCGCATGAAAAATGAACCTAGTACGTCGCAGTAAGCATTTGTCGGGAATAAGACTTGGAATAAAAATAAATACTGGAAAAATTAGAAAAGAAAGGACACGAAGGACTCTGTATTTCGATATAAGTGCTATGGTTGCGGAATTAAAGGACATAAACGTTCCCAATGTCCGAAAAATTCACATAACAGTGCAAATGCAAGATGCAATGTAGCAGAAGAAGAAGAAATTGTATTTATAGCTTCGCAAGAAGAAGAAGAGAAATCTGTTCTAACCTCCCAAGAATCCCAAGACAAGAACTGTCACTGTCATTCAGACTAACATAAAACATAACCTTTGTAGTGGATAGTGGTGCTACAAATCACTTGGTGAAATCTAGTTATGGTCAATATTTAATGAATGTACGAGAGGTCTATCATAAAATATGCGTAGCAAAATCAGGAGAATCTGTTATTGCTAGACGGCAAGGTAACTTATACTTGCAAGCTACTGATGGAAGACAAATAACAATTGAAAACGTTATGGAATGTGAAGGACTATCTCATAATCTATTGTCAGTGCGAAAGTTGGAAGAAAAAGGTCTAAAAATTCTCTTTGAAAATAACAAAGTGTGTATTAGTAAAAATGCAGTGGAAATCGCAGAAAGTTGACTATCTGGAAAACTGTATGTTTTATATTTAGTAATACGACCTATGTGTCACACAGCCAACTTGCTTGTGTCAGAAAAGAACTTGTGGCATAGGCGTATGGGGCACTCATGTAAATTTCCAAATGAAGAATTTTGCACGACTTGTGTACAAGGAAAGCACAATAGATCTTCTTTTAAAACTCTACCAGAAGAAAGGAAAGCGAAACGAATACTAGAAGTTGTATCATCTGATGTATGTGGACCTATTTCTCCAAGCACACATGATGAAAAGAACTACTTTTTAACTTTTATCGACCATTACTCTCATTTTGCAATTGGATACCTTTTAAAGAATAAAAGTGAAGTTTTTGATAAGTTTAAAAATTATGTTGCTATTGTAGAAGCAAAATTTAATAATTGCAAAATAGAAAGACTAAGATGTGATAATGGGGGCGAGTATATTTAAAAAATCTTTCAAGATTATTGTACTCAAAAAGGTATTAATGTGCAATATACAGTTCCACGTAACCCGGAACAAAATGGCGTCGCAGAAAGATTTAACCGTACTTTAATGGAAAAAGCCAGATGTTTAATATTTGATAGTAATATGGAAAAACAATTTTGGGGTGAAGCAATTAGAACAAGTATCTATTTGACGAATAGAACTGAAACTTCTGTTCTACCAAATAAGAAAACACCTGCAGAAATTTGGTATGGGCAAAAACCGAATCTGGATAAAATAAGAGTTTTTGGCTGTATTGCCTACTCATATGTACCCAAGGAAGATCGAAGCAGCAAATTAGATGAGAGACGTAAGAAAATGTATTTAATGGGATATGCAGATAATGGTTATCGATTGTGGGATTTAGACAAACAGAAAATTGTTATTGCACGTAACGTCATATTTAATGAAAATAAAATTGTTCAAGAAAATATCAGAAATACAGTAATTTTTCAAGAAAATCAAGAAATTTATAAAGATGATCCTAATAAAAATGAAATAAAGCAAGATGGAAATCAAAATCAGAACGAGGAAAATTTTGAGAAAAATAACGAAAGGAGAAATGACATAAGAAAAAGTAGACTACCTAAACGTTTCGACGATTATGAAATGAATCTAACAGCATTATCGATAGAAAATGTTGATGTTCCTGCGAGTTACCAAGAGGCGATCAACACTGGAAAAGGGTGGAAAGAGGCAATTCAAGAAGAATTATCAGCTCATGAAAAGAATAACACGTGGGATATAGTAACTACACCACAAAATGAAGAAATTGAAATTATTGACTCGATGTGGGTGTTTCGAGAAAAAGAAGACGATGGTAAAACCATAAAAAAGGCTAGACTGGTGGCTAGAGGATTTCTCCAGTCTGAACTAACCGAAGAAGTTTGTGCACCAGTAGCTAGAATGCTAACTATACGAATTTTATTATCTTTAGTTGTAGAAGAGGATATGCATATCCAACAACTTGATGTCAAGTGTGCATTTTTAAATGGGCATCTTAAAGGAACCTGTTTATATGTATATTCCAGAGGGTCTAAGTGAACCTACACTAGGTAAAGTTTGTAAATTAAAGAAAGCGCTCTATGGTTTACGACAATCACCGAAATGTTGAAATGATCGACTACATGAAAATTTAATTGAATTAGGTTTTATCAGATCAAAATCAGATCCATGTTTGTATTTTAACAACAAGACTTATTTGTTAATCCATGTTGATGATCTAATTATTGTATCTAAAGATTTATCTAGATTGAATAATATAAAAGCTAAACTCATGAAAACTTTTGAAATGAAGGACCTGTCGAGTAATTCAAAAATGACATTTTTAGGTCTGAATATTATTAAAACTGATAATTTACTTGTTATAAATCAGAAAGAGTTAATATCTTTTATCGGTTTCGGGATATTAATCCTTTGTTTACATATGCAAAAGTAGGCTGGTAAACAAGTCATAACTAAAGTTGTACAGTTATATTTAAAACTTGTACGGTAATAATATTACAAATACAGATCTGTCAATAACTGTCAACAGATGAAATAATATATAATGAAACTATAATATAGGGCTATTTATTAATACAAACAGACAAAAAACTCCAAACAATAATAATTAAGTAGGTACTGAAATCCAACTGAAATGTATTTTCAGGCAATCCAAGGTCCATTTTTATGTAGCCGTTGTGACATTAAAAATGTAAACATTTATGTAATATGAAGAAAGGTAACAAATAAAAACAAACAAAATATAACTGTAACCATGGCGACAAATCAACCCATACAGACTTGACCAACTAATGAAATGAAAACGTTATTAATAAGAGAATATCAAAAGGTAATATCTATTAATAATGTCTTTATTTTCTGAAACCGAAAAAAAAAAAAAAAAAAAAAAAAAAAAATATAAGTTTTGCTATTACCTATTTTAGTCAGTTTCAGAACTGCTTTAAACAAGAACATTGGACGAATTTAAAAACTGTTTTGAAATATTTAAAACTAACCGAAAATTATGGCTTAAAATATGTTAAAAGCAGAAATAAAGACAATATACTTTCAGCTTATGTAGATGCTGATTTTGCTAACGATCTCAATGATAGAAAAAGTATTAGTGGATTTATTTTAAAAATATATGATAATGTTGTATTTTGGAAAACAAAAGCAAGCCATTGTCTGTCTCTCAAGTGCCGAGTCAGAGTATGTAGCATTATCTTATTGTATAACAGAATGTATCTTTGACACACCAGCGCATCTTCCTGTCGGAGTCCCTTGTCTATTTCGAACGGTGCCTATATTATGTCGTTCTGAAGATTAACTGCGGACGTGGTGTCAACCATGGTCATTTTAATCAGACAAGTTAGCTTCATTGGTACTCCGAGTTCGTTCATAGCTGCGTGCAACTTCGACCTAAGAATGTTATCATACGCTGCTTTAAAGTAGATGACAAGTGGTATATAACAGTGTTATACCAATGTCAAATTCTCTGGATTTTTCTAGGATTTGATGCAAAGTGAACATTTGGTTGGTAGTTGAGCGACCTGGTCTGATTCCTGACTGATATTCTCCGAGGTGAGCTTCAGAGAATGGTTTCAGTGTTTCATTTGGGTTGGTCCTCCCGCCAGCAGCTCTTGAAAATGTTCTGTCCATCCATATAGAATATATTTTTTATTGCTTATTAAGTTTCCTCCTTTGTCTACAGATATTAGTTCTTGGTTTAAAAACCTTTCTTGTCGCGTTTCATAGGTATACGCGTTTCTCTTCCCTTCTAAGATGCTTGTATTTGTCTACCGCCGCCCTTTGTCCTACACTGTAGCATGTATAAAGTACACTACCAATAATAGCATTTATGTACCATAATTTTGTAGGTACGGTTCTGTTTATTGTTTATACTAACCTATGAAATATTATTTCCGACATCTTTTTATCCACGCCGTCTCTGCTACAGCAGCTACGCACAGCACAAGACAAACTAACAAAAAATACTTAGATAGTTCTCAAAACACAAATGAAATGCTAAAGTCAAATTATTTTCGGCTGCCCATCTCTACCTAAGTGCAGTTGTTTAGGGCAGTTGGAGGTGGTAAAATACGTCATTTTGACGTCACAAAAAGTGCCAAATTCAAAGTACTCTATTCATCTGCCCGAGTGCCCGATGCCATTAATTTCAAGATTAATATTTTTGGTCTTGCTTTTAATGAAATTTATAACCTATAACGTAACCTGTAACCATAATTTCATATGTTAACTTATTGTTATCATTAAATTGCCAAGCATAGAAGTTGACCCAAGCATACCCAACTACTGAGCTGGTTAAGCTTGGGAACGTAGGGGAGGTAACCCTGGTGAAGCATTACGTCACTAGGGCAGTCAAAAGAATGCAAAAATTGTTGCCCTGGGCACCGGGGCAGCTGAAAAGAATATGACTTAAATATTGCTCAACATAAACTGACAACAAATGACACTACAGTTTGACATTTTTGACAAAAAGTAGTAGCAATATGGCGGACGTGAAACCACTTTTGCCACGTGATGCCGTCTCCCTATTCGCGAAAATCACGTACCGCGAGATGGCGCTGAAAATTTAGTGTGTGTATGAACCAAGTGGTGAACAACAAGCCTTTGACAGTGTTTTGACATTTACGATAAATTTAGAGGTTAATTCCAGTAACAATCTTTTTTATTAAAATATCGTGTCAACCGTTTTATTAATTGATTGCATTGCTATATTGTTTATAAACTAGTTAAATATAATAACAACACTTTAAACGCACTTTTAATTTTAAAAATCACAAGATAAATTTAAGAAACCCGCGAACTGACAGTGACAGTAGTGACAGCGGTTTGTTGTTCACTATGAATTACTCATCATATTGAGATTACGCCTAAAAATATAGATGTCGCCCACTCCTTGATTTTCGCGAATTATATTCTCTCTATGTTCTCAACAGACAACGACTTTAGGAGATCGAAACAACACATAGGTCGATTTGTTAAAAACCAGCACTTGGGCTGTTTTGCTTCTAACCCCTAGTGTTGCCACTGCTGGCACGTTCGGGCCATATTTGGCACTTTTCTGATGAATTTGGCACTTTAGCACCCCGTTTTCACTTTGAGCTTCAGCTCACATACATTCTCTCCGATATAACTCATTTAACATATGGCAGGAATGCTGTTTTTGAGTTGAGTTATAAAAAATAAAAAATCTTTAATAGTTTATCGGTTTCAGGATATTAATCCTTTGTTTACATATGCAAAAGTAGGCTGGTAAACAAGTCATAACTAAAGTTGTACAGTTATATTTAAAACTTGTACGGTAATATTACAAATACAGATCTGTCAATAACTGTCAACAGAGAAAATAATAAATAATGAAACTATTGACCATAGGGCGAGTTGCTTTACTCATAGTATAAGGATAATGGTATGTCAGGTTGCCGTCCAATTTGTGTATCTACTGCGCATTACGTCACTCAGTTTAAAAAACGCCGAAAGTCAGTTGTGATTCCGCACATTTAATCTTTATTTTAATATTTTTAATAGTGTTAACGAATAGCACCATGCTGGCTTGTGCTGTGGCTGGATGTAACAATTATTACACGAAGACAAAAACGTACTGACAACAAGTATTTTACATTTCTCCCCGTTGAAAAGCTCGCGAAAGTATATGGATCAGCGATAAAATTAATATGAAAAATAGCAGGTTAATTTTTTATTTCGCCGGTTTATCCTTTTTATTACCTATTGTCTGTTTATAGCACATATTTCTTCTGTACATTTCAACCCAACAGAATCAACAGATTTTGAAATTTCTTTAATACAGCAGATGTTGTTATATTCCCCCCAGAAACAGTAGAAATTGAAGATCTGATGCAGTACCAACTGATAATATACCTGGTGTTGTTTCTTGACTGTTGTAAAAGGAAAATAAATTGTGATAGATCGCTTAGGATGGAAAAAATATTAAAAATAGACTACTAATTTTAGGTTAGAATTCCAACTAACAAAAGCATCTTATTTTATTAAGATTAAGCCAATTAAAACTTTATAGACGGAGAGCTGGCTACGTAATTTTATCGTGACTAAATATAGTCTTACTTTCTCATTCAGTGAACGTGAGAAGTAGTAGGGAATCTATAAATGCGATTCTGCCAAACCGAACCGGGGGCGTAAATCGATTATTGGATTTTCAGATGGCAAAAAATTGCAAAAACACGAAAACTTCAAACACTATTTCCAAATGAAAAAACACCACCGAGGGGCCGTTCTGGTGAGAATTTTAAAGCAGAGGGTCCAACTTGGAATTACATCGTGAATTGCAGGGTCCCGCTCCGATTTTCGGCTCAGGAGAAGTGAACGAAAAAGTGCAATTTTGACGTCTATCGTTCTGAAAACGGAGGTAAATTTATTTTCAGTACTATCACACGAGCAATTATGTTGGGGGGCTAGTAGTACAAACGTATAATAACTTTGCTTTTTGAAATTTCATTTCATAGTTTTATACAAAATACATGAAGACACTACTATATGACTGATGGTCGAGATGATAGCGTATATCTGCTTCTCACCTAAAAATTCCGGGTTCGATTCCCGGTCGTGGCAATGGAAAATACTGTGAGAGGGATATTTCCATTATATACGGATATTAGATGGTATGTCCCTTGTCTTTAAATGTGTAGCCCCTCCCGCACAAGGCTCTGCTAGAGCCTTCTGGTATAAAGGGGATCGTAATTACATGTGGTGGTGTTATTATTACTACTGGATATTTGAGGTTGAACAATTTATTACTTACTAAATCACACCTGTTCAGTAAATCTAACGAAACAAAAATATGCGTATAGTTATCAAACTTGGTATAATCTCATATTTCTTAATTCTGAGCAAGTTTCTCTTACAAAATTTTTCAATATCTTGCACAGAAAAGACTGTTTACCTGAAGTGATTTTCAATTTATAAGTTGATACCAGTGCCCTCTATACATTTTTGAAAAAGGAGTGAAAAAGAAATAAAGACACATTATTTTTATTATTATTATTATTTTTGAAAGTTTAATACAATGAATAGTATATTATATTACTAGGAGTAGAACGCACTCTTTTTTTGTGTTGAGCCCAGGATTTGCAGCTGAGGCGAAGCCGAAGCTGCAAACTGGGTGAAATACAAAAAAGGCGTTCTACTCCGTGTGATATATACTATTTTTCTTCAAGCGTATTAAAATGCAAACATTTTTTTATTTAATAGAATAAAATAGCAAAATAAATTTTACTATTCAGCCTAAATCCTCTAATGTCTTAAAAAGACATAAATACTCTTTTCAGAGCTTATTTGCAAACTATCTACATTTAACTGATAAAAATAATCCGTCTGGTGGGGCTTATTGCAATTATTAAATTATTTGCTTTCTACATTCGTAGTACTGACCAAATTTTTATCAGTTAAATGTAGATAGTTTGCAAATAAGCTCTGAAAAGAGTATTTATGTCTTTTTAAGACATTAGAGGATTTAGGCTGAATAGTAAAATTTATTTTGCTATTTTATTCTATTAAAGTTTACCTCTATGGATTTCTGACTTCTTTGGATTTCATTTCTTTCATTTTTTTATTTATTTATTATAAATGAACAATTATTCAAATTAGCTCATCACAGCGACAGGCGCCTATGACTCCGAATATCAACATAACCACTAATGAGTAATGACATAATATATGACAGATGGTTTGTAGATAGCGCGTCACCGGCCGCTCTGGTGGCTTTCCGTACTAACATTATGTTACTAGTAAAAAAATTTCCACCACGGTGGCGTTCTGTATTAACACTTTGTAAAACAATGTCCTATTTCTAATTCTGTTTTTGGTAGCACAATTTAGACATTTTAATACGCTTGAAGAAAAAATAAGTTTTGGATCAATCAAGAGCAGAATCTAGAAAATCGTGTTCATACTCAAAAATGTTTTGTCATCTTCACGTATAATGCCACTTCCCCGTGGACATTGCATATTGTTTTTATAGTACTTCTAATATTATACTGTTAAAGTTGCAGGTGGTATAAAACATTTTGACTTTAGTATGTAATAATGCAAGTTTGTATATAATTGCCTGGAAAAGTCTAAAACCCAACACGCCTGGCAATTTTTGTTATACTTGAAGAGGTTCCTGAATTCGTGTACAGGGTGTCCCAAATTGCTTGATTTTGGCTGGTTTTCCTATTTCCAGACCAGGTAGAGAAAAACTGACATATGAGTCTAGAGCTCGATTTTTGTGAAACGCCGATCGGTGAAAACCACAATTCGATATCTCTAACCGTTTCCGAGATATCGGCAAAAATTGACATTTTACAGATTCGAAAAACTTTTTTTAATGTTATAAAATGTCATTTTTAAAGAGAAATGTGTTATATTGGCAGCAAGGATGACTAGACATATCTTGGCATATATATTTTTGGAAAGCTTTTTTTTTCCTATTTTCTAAAGTCAAAGCCAACTATGGTTTCCACAAAGTTGGCTTTGATATCAAACAATCGAAAAGCGATAAATTTTTTTTGACAAATGCATCTTATTCTACGTCAAAAAGTGCCTGTAGAAAGTTTTTACCGTTTGAAAAAATATCCACAAATAAAAAAGTTTACAGTTTTTCGGAATCTGTAAAATGTCAATTTTTGCCGATATCTTGGAAACGGTTAGAGATATCGAAATGTGGTTTTCACCAATCGGCGTTTCGCAAAAATCGAACTCTAGACTCATATGTCAGTTTTTCTCTACCTGGTCTAGAAATAGGAAAACCAGCCAAAATCAAGAAATTTGGGACACCCTGTATGTACAGGGTGTCCAGCTTATAAGTGTTTCCCCCTTTATTTTCACTATTCTCAACATAATTTTGCCATTCAAAAACTTTTATTGGTCAGTTTTTAATGAACTTTTTGGATCTGTAATAACATTTTCTCTACGTCAACAAAATACAGGGCGCTTAAATTTTTTTTATTTTTAAATATAACGACCCTATTTTTTATATATATTTCGATAGACCCTTTCAAGCTGAATTCAAAAATATATAACACTTATATATTTATTTCATAAATAACATTATGGGTAATAAAGATAAAAAACACAAAAAAATTTTTTTAAGGCCCTGTATTTTGTTGACGTAGAGAAGATATGTTATTACAGATCCAAAAAGTTCATTAAAAACTGATCAAGAAAAGTTTTTGAATGGCAAAAATATGTTGAGAATAGTGAAAATAAAGGGGGAAACACCTTTAAGCTGGACACTGTACATAAATTTTAATACTTCAATTTAACTTGGCCATTTTTTCCTGCAATTTGAAAAATCATAAGGGTGGTTTTAGCACCGGGGTTGCTCTGCCAGGTTGTCCGACATCTGATTTGTCCGCATATATAATGTTTAAAATTTTAATTTATATAAAACGTTCACCAGCCCAGCCCTTTCACTATAAAGTTAGAATGAAATACCAAACGTGACAGTAGGTACTGAAAAAATCGACCGCTGTTTTCAGAGTGATAGACGTCAAAATTGCACTTTTCGTTCACTCCTCCTGAGCCGAAAACCGGAGCGGGACCGTGCAATTCACGATGTAATTCCAAGTTGGAATCTCTGCTTTGAAATTCTCACCAGAACGGCCCCTCGGCGGCCTTTTTTCGTTTGGTAATAGTGTTTGAAGTTTTCGTGTTTTTGCAATTTTTTGCAATCTGAAAATCCAATAATCGCTTTACGCCCCCGGTTCGGTTTGGCAGAATCGCATTTATAGTTTGCCTACTACTTCTCACGTTCACTGAATGAGAAAGTAAGACTATATTTAGTCACGTTAAAATTACGTAGCTGGCTCTTAGACTATATGAATCTAGAAACAAACACAGCCAGCAGTGCTTTAAACGTAAGCAACTGTACTATACAGAATTGCACATTTAATATTCATGTTAATAAATAATGGTTTTTGGAAAGACTTATAATGTAGATTTTGATGTTTAAGAACTAAAAATGTTATACTTAATTTTAATTCCAATTAAAAAAAATATGCTACCTATGTTAATTTATAAATAAAGTGGTTAATAGTACTATGTTATGCTTAATTAATAATTAAAATGGTTAGTATTACCATTGTTTATAAAGTAATATAGTTATTCAACCTAAATTGTAAGTATGTGCTGCCAACTTGTGAGTAACTTACGTACTAGTCAGTTTCCATGACTTTTGTTTTTATGAATTTAAATATTATAAAATAATCATTTAAATATACATTTCACGATACATTACACATTGCGCAGCCGGATGTGATGTCGAGCTCGAGAAAAATATGCATTGCCCTAATGTGTCGTGCACGCGACATCACAACTAACCTAAAAAATATGCACTTTTTAACATTTTTGAATATTATGTCATTTTTATTAAAATTTCTGCTTGGTTCCTATACTATCAACTAAAATCTTGTTCGGTGCATTAACTAATGAAATTTTAATTTTCCTAATCTAATGAAATACGATATTTTTTGTTGACTGGAAATTCAACCTATAATTAGCAGTCTAATTTAAATAATCTACAATATTGAAACTTTATATATCTACTGTCTGTGAGAGTTTTTAAATGTTATTAAGGATCCAAGCTGAAACTGCAAAATTATAATTAAAGTTGAACATAAATTTACAAAAACTAAATATTGGAGGTTATGTTAATCCTATGATCATTTACTCTTTGCCTATGATGCACATATGGTCTATATTTGTGATTTATGACATTTTTAGGTGAACATCCCAGATCGCTAAAAACTGGGTTTCAAATACAATATACATAACATGTTCCTCCACTTGCCATTCTTCAAATTTATTTTATCTTTTCTGTAGCCAAGCTGTTTTGCCAAATCTTCGTTCTTCGGAAAACTGAAATATTTTATATCAATATCTTTCTGTACTTTGGTTATAATTTTTTCACATAGCTACAGCACAATTCGCCATTATAAATTATAAACAGTCAAATAACAAACATAATATATAAAAAAGAACATAAATTTAAACACCTTATTAAGCAAGATTTTTATAGTCGCGAAATTGCGAAAAGCGAAATGCGAGACGTGTTGCTATTGGTCAATTCCAAATTTTAATGTGAAATGAACCAATAGCAACACGTTTCGCATTTCGCTTTTCACAATTTCGCGACTATGAAAATCGGTCTTTACAACTAACCTCAAAAATATGCATTTTTTAAAATTATTGAATATTATATCATTTTTATCAAAATTTCTGCTTGGTTCCTGTACTATCATCTAAAATCTTGTTCGGTGCATTACTAATGAAGTTTTAATTATCCTAATCTAATGAAATAGGTTGTTTTTTGTTGACTGGAAATCCAACCTATAAATGGCAATTCATTTTTAATAATCTACGTAGGTACAATATTGAAACTTTATATATCTACTGTCTTATTAGAGAGTTTTTAAATGTTATTATGGATCCAAGCTGAAGCTACAAAATTATAATTAGAGTAAAAATAAATTTACAAAAACAAAAAATTTTAGGTTATGTTAGTCATTAAATGTATAAATGATTCATTTTAGAACAAAAAATCCAATAGTTTAATAAAAATAGAAAACTGACAAACTGTCAAATGAGAGTCAAGTTTCGATCTATGACTTTAGTTCCCCGTCGATTGTCACGTGACGTAGATGCACCGGATAGCACCGGATGTACGAAATTCGTGCATGCGTCGTAGCATTGTTTATAATAAACAATGGTCGTAACGTAAACGACACCGGGGGCTACGGTCGTAATAATGGGCACACATCATCCAGCACGCCATCTACCAATGATCCACCGGTACTAACAAGAGGTTGAATAACTATATACTTTATAAACAATGGTATTACCAATATTTTATTTTTTTGCCAAAATTAAACATATTTGATGTCATTTTTCGAAATTAAAGTCGCAATTTTTTTATTTTGACGCTTGAAGAAAAAATAGTATATGTCACTCGGAGTAGAAGGTTCATTATATGTGTTTCGCCCAGTTGCTCAGCCTCGGCTGAGCAAACTTCTGGGCTCAACAATAATCTTCGCCTTCTACTCCTAGTAACATAATATACTATTACTCAATACTTTTTTGCCGTCTAAAATAAGAATGTTTCAAATATTTATCTAGTATTCTGCCAGTGTCTTCTTCTTCTCTTGAATTTCATTAGACTACGATGAAAATAGTTATATTATAGGTAGGTGGTTGGCATGATACAACATCTTATTTATTGTATCATGGGTGGTTGGTATAGTATTGTTTTGCAGTAAATAAATTTTCGAAAAAATTAGCCCGCTATTTATAAATCTGGCCCGTTTTGCAACCGATATCTAGCACGAAAGAAAGAAATCAAGTGGCAACACTCCATATTAGACTCGTTCCTACAATCAGGACGTAATAGGCAAGAATGTCTATAATCGTTGGGTAATAGGAAGTTTTCAACGAGCTGTTTAGACAGACCCGCGCACTTGCCGTGGTAGAACCTCTGACATGACCCACCACATTGCAGACCCCCTGGGATGTGATGAGCATAGAGCAAACTTCAGAGATGGCCATTTAGACTCCTGATATGACGATATCGCACAAAAACTATTAAGTTTTGTTATACTGATAAATTAACTCCTATATGAAAAAGTCTATTTGACAGTCACGTTTTGTCACTTTGACAGCGATAAAAAAGGTGCATCGTTTTTTATCACCGATAAAAATGCCTGCTCCTCAAAATCAGTGTACATCTAGTAGTCGCACGTCACTTTAAAATCAGTACACCAAACCAAACAATTTATAACAACTGTATTTTTAATAACTGTTCCTTTAAATAATTGTATAAATAAAAATAATTATTGTTGTTGTTCGTTCACATATTCTGTCGTTAATTTATCTTGCCAAAAAGCACTCGAGCTTTTTCTTTATGGATAAATTTATTTGTAACTCAAAATTTTGCCAATCAGTAATTTTGCTCGAAAAACTGACATTTGACAAAATCGCTCGACCTCCGGTCTCGCGATTTTTTCATGTCAGTTTTTCTCTTAAAATCACTATTTGGCAAAATTGTTTCGTTACGAAGAGAAATTTATCCGATAAAAAAAAAGCTCTTGTGTTTTTACTGTTGATTATTTCACTCAGAAATTATTAACCAATGAAACTACTACAATTTTTAAATTTGGACCAATGACAGCAGTATTATATCGATAAAATCCCTGAAACAGTTTTATCAACAGTAAAAACACAAGAGCTTTTTTTTTATCGGATAAATTTCTCTTCGTAACGAAACAATTTTGCCAAATAGTAATTTTAAGAGAAAAACTGACATGAAAAAATCGCGAGACCGGAGGTCGGGCGATTTTGTCAAATGTCAGTTTTTCGAGCAAAATTACTGATTGGCAAAATTTTGAGTTACAAAGAAATTTATCCATAAAGAAAAAGCTCGAGTGTTTTTTGGCAAGATAAATTAACGACAGAATATGTGAACGAACAACAACAATAATTATTTTTATTTATACAATTATTTAAAAGAACAGTTATTAAAAATACAGTTGTTATAAATGGTTTGGTTTGGTGTACTGATTTTAAAGTGACGTGCGACTACTAGATGTACACTGATTTTGAGGAGCAGGCATTTTTATCGGTGATAAAAAACGATGCACCTTTTTTATCGCTGTCAAAGTGACAAAACGTGACTGTCAAATAGACTTTTTCATATAGGAGTTAATTTATCGCGATAAAATCATTCTTTATGTCAACTGTCACTTAATACGTTACTTTGACATTTCGTCGTTAAAGATATGTTTTTGTATTTAAATAACTTATTCGTGAAATATTCTCCGCAAATACCATTCGTGCTTGAAAATTTTACCTATAAATTTTTTCTCGAGCGATATTGCCAACAGTAATTACTCGTGTAAATTGGTCACTTTATTATCAAAAATTAAATCCCTCGCGCTAAAGCGCTCGTGATTTAATTAGATAATAAAGTAGCCAATTTACACTCTTAATATTACTAGGCAATATCGCTCTCGAAAAAAATTTATCGATAAAATTTTAAGCACTTATGATATTACATACGATAAATTCTCCTAGAAGTAATTATCAACTAAAATTTAAGGAACTATTCAAATTGCACTATAAACAACTGATCAGTTTTAATTTGTAATGATATCACACAGATTACCACACTTAAGTTTGTATTACGAAAAGTCCAAATATTTATTTAATACGGAATATTAACCTTATAACGGCAAATAAATTAGCAGAGCGAACAGTATCAACGCCGCCTAAAGCACGGTGGCGTTGACAGTATGCGAACTATACTAATCGATTATGACGTCAGAAGAACTGCTGGCTGCTTGAAAAATGAAAGCACTGACCGGTTAAATTCTACCATCCGTGGCCCCGGGCCCCGTCCATTTTCATTTTCCATCTGGCACACTGACTGCGAAGTGCGAACGCACCCCTGGTGTTGTCAACGTGAAGTTGTGAAATAACGAAATAACCTGAAAGTTTATTTATGTTTCAATGTTTCTGTAATTAGTAAAAGATGAGTCAACATGTCTAAATTTTTATGCGTTGTAATATTCTTAACTACAGTAGTTTTTAGTGGTAATTGTAGCGGTACAAATAAAAAATGTGTTCAAGAAAATCCGTGCCTATGCATATTAAACGAATATAGTAAAATAAACATATCCTCTGTTATGGATAACAATTTATATCTGGAAGATACGTATCACAACGTTACTCACAATATTACTTATTACTTCTTGGGATGTAAAGATAGAATATTTGAAAACGAAAAGAAATTTACTGCTTCTGTAGGTAAAACTAATATGAAATGTAATAAGAACACTAACTTTTCTCTTTTAGCTTATAAAATACGAGAAAATATTTAATGTTTCAAGTAAAAATTATACCTCGAATTATACACTAATAGCCAGCTCAAGTAGTATAAAATTTAATTTTGAAAACAACAGTAGTTATCTTGTCTATGATCAAACAGGGTAAGAACTAATAAGTCAAACTTTCATTTTCAACAGTATAGTTATGTAAATTTCTTTTAGGGATTTAACACCTAGAATACAATTATATTGCACTGATGGGAAAGTGAAGAAACCACTATTAAAGATTCTTAATTTTGAATTCAACGTAAGTACAAGTAATAATGTGTGTGCTCATATAAATATAAAATTGCAGTCAATCCAGATCAAAAATAGCAAGATAAACTGGACTGGGTTGGCTTCAGTGGCTATTTAGTCTGGTGGCCTTCATCAACAGATTAAATCATAGCAAAAAATAAAATTTACACTGCAGTAAAAAACCTTACAGCTGGTTTCACAATCGTTCATCATATTTTTGGTTTAACCCTTTCACTGCTATACACTGATCGGCGTCCAAATGGAGCTCGACTCCGCCCCATTAATTTTATGGCAGCGCAGAACGGTGTACGCAATAGTCAGTTTTACACGATGGAAATTAATGAAAGTTGTGATAGCTTCAACAAAATTTGTTATTATACGTGTTACATTTTCTACTACAGCTGTACTATATTTTTATAATGTTTATACCCATTAAAGCTTCTATTATACATCTTCAATTTTGGACCTTTAAAAATAATACTTTATTCCCGCAAAAATTTAAACGACGTTTCCTTTATTAGTCCGCACTGCGCAAACTCGAGACACTTTTATTTCCTACCTCGGCCTCGGACAGCTGATTGCTTGGTTTGTTTACGTTTGTATTCGTTTTTAGGTTAGGTTCTTTCACGAGTTATTTCCCCATACTTTAAAGAACGTCCGTGGTTATTTAATTCAAAAAAGTTTAGTTTGTGATTTACTATAAAAATTTACATAGGTTACTTCACTGGATAAACCCATTGAGTATAAAGTAATATACTCAATGATAAACCCCAATGCAAAATACTCAAAAATAGTCATATCTGCTAAGAGTCATTTACTTTTCGGTTTTCACATGTCCAAATAAATAAAACGTGTTGTTTACCTACCTATTTTGTCTTTATTTTCACAAGGTTCTACTACAGTTCGTTTAAGAAAGTTACGAGAGATATAAATATAATATAAAATAGAATGCTTTATTCATCATTTTAATACATTTGGTAAATCAGTAGAAAAAATAGACTTTCAAAGCCCTACGTATTGCATATAACAAATTTGTAAATAACATAACAACGATAAGTAATATAATTCTCAACGAAACCGTCCTCGGATCCTATGTGGTGGACTATAAGATGATTTCCCTTGTCCGATGTATTTTTTAACCCCATCGTTAAACATTGGATGAAAACCTGCCTTGGAATCAGGATTGTTGTGTCCTTCCATATACTTTACTTACAGTATGGCCAGCGTTCACCTAAGTCACAGATTAGTATAGTTAATCTGTGCCTAAGTCTCATCTAAAAAGTACAACTTCTTATGCTTTTCCCGGTATTTTCTGATGTCTCCCAGCAATCTTCGCCTCCAAGCGATATCTTATTTTTTTCCCTTGGGCACTATTTAGTTAAAAACCTATAATGCCAAACACAATTACATTACAACACGAAGAAATAAAAAGTCCGTTTACTCACTGAAAGCCAATTTCTGTTCATCGCCTTCAAAAAAATAATGGATTATACGCTTGAGAGCACTTTTAGTTCCTTCATCAATATTGTCCAAAACACACACTTTTGGTGGTTGAAGTTGGTGTGTTTGTTTGTATTCACCAAGAATATTATAAACACTTGCAACACTCACACCTGCTGCCGTTGCAGTGAACTTTATGCCTTCCATCTTTGGTTCCTCCCGATTTTCCCCATCGTACGCCTTAAAAATGTTCAGCACGCTTTCCTTGTCTTCCACCGAAAAATGTCTGGACGTTCGTTTTTTCGGTGGAGAAGTTGGGTCCGGGCCCCCTTCAGCCAATTTCCGATTTAACCTTAAAAAAAAACGAGATTTTAACATTTTATCAATGATCATTTTAATCATTTGCATTACGTAACTTAATACTTTATACACAAAACATATAATGTTAATTTAATTCTTATACGTACCTTCACAAAAACGATCGTAACTGTAGAAATTTCAAAACACAGGCAAAGAATAATACCAAGGATAGAGAATAATACAGCAGTTGACGTGAGGCTGGCTCTCCATTTATTCGCGTTTTCCATATGTTTAGCGTTTATACGTTTCGCGACAATGATAACATATGCTGATTGGTCTGTTGCCAAAATACGTAAAAATTTAATATATGACGCGACTATTGTAGAGTCGGCCTTCGTCAAATTTAGTGGTTGCTTTGTAATTTGGGTCGACCAATAGAGAAGTTCCATTCAAATGTTGCGGGCATTTTTGGGGAGGAGTCTGTGTCCATTTGGACACCGAACTGTGTATAAGCCTGAGTTTTTGGTTCTCTCCCGTGTGCGGAGAAATTTAAGCACTGCGTTTTTATACGTCTGGAGCAGCGTAGGTCCATAGTGTATATATACGTCCGGAGCAGTTAACCGTAAAACAAACCGATTTTACGAATATGTTCAGGGCCGGATTGTTTACTTTTGGCAAAGGTAGAATTAAACAATCAGTGGTTATTCGTTTACATATTATATTTAGTACCTACCTATAATAAAATGAAATATTACTCTTATTTGACAGAATTTTTATATCTACAGAAAATGTGGGATTGTAAAAAAAGACTTCAGAAAAACAACATCAGTACTGTGATAGCATTCAAGCAAGTCACACTGACATTTGAGCTCTGCAGAATTAATTGTGTTAATTTAGTAGTAATATCCAATATCCAAGCTGCCAGGCTAAATAACTGGAAAAGTGCAGCCCTATTTCTAGACATCAAGAAGGCATTTGATAGTGTATGGCATCCTGAACTACTCTTTAAATTAAAACAACTAGATCTACCTGACTATCTCATACACACTATCAAAAGTTATTTGGAACATAGAAACCTAACAGTTAAAATCGGTAGCGCCACATCCAATGAATTTTCAGCAGAACAAGGGGTACCACAGGGATCACCATTATCACCTATATTGTACAACATATACTGCTATGATATTAACTCCAGGGAACCATCGAGTCCATCGAGTACATCCTATATGCTGCAATATGCTGATGATACTGCCCTCGTTGTCCATGATACTACAATTGAGAGAAGTATGGAAAAACTAGGAGTGCTAGCTCGTGACACACAACTATGGTTAAATAAATGGAGACTACAATGCAATCCGTCCAAATCACAACTTATCATCTTTAACCATACACCTTCAAACTCTTCTCCAACATTAACTCTCGACAATCATCAAATTCACCCTCTGCCACATGTTAAATACCTAGGGATTCAAATAGACAACAAACTTAATTTAAACCTCCATACCAAAACAGTCAAACGACGTACAAAGGCAAGAGCTACATATTTCAGATGTTTAACCTACAAAAATAAAGGAATTAATATTAGAAATGCCTCAAAAATATACAAAACCATTTGTAGACCTATTCTGGAATATGGGCATACCCTGTATTTAAATTGTAGAAGACCAGCTAAAAGAAATATCAAAGTAGCTGAGAGCACATCCTTACGAATTATAACCAAAATACGCCACCCTATAAATCCCTTATATAACCCATCAACCGTTTCTCTATATCAAAAGACTAATATTATACCAATCGAAGAGAGGCTTCTACATCTATCAACCAAATTTTCCAAGCAACTTCATAACCAACAACTCATGGAACCATTGCTGCTGGCCAGAAGGATGAATCGCCCCAGATACAAACATCCGGAACAAACGCTCCAAGAAATCCTAAATAGACTTTCCGAAAGCTAGATCTAACATATTCTATACATTACATACTATAGACAACACAGTTAAAAATAAAATTTTTTTTTTTTACATACATCAGACGAATCATGTTATTCATTAATTATTTATTCTTTTTTGTAAACTAGCTAATAATATCAAATGTACATACTCTACATTACATAATTGTATACAGGCTGAAGGACTTAGGTCGATGGCCATTTGGTTGTCTCTTTTTGTTAACCAATAAAGAACTTTATTATTATTATTATTAAAAACAACATTACTGCATGGTAACCTTCAAAATGAACACACAAAATAATAAAATCAAATCGTTAGAACTAAATAAAAAATACCATTAATTATTCTTTCTAGCATAACTTTCACTACAAATAAACAAAAGAATGTGCAGCTAAATAAAAAACTGCAATAAATGATGTAGGTAACTAAAAAAGGGACTTCGAAACAAAACTACATTAATGCAATCGATTCATTGTCACTCTGTTTGCTAAAATGTCCTCCAGTTCTTAGTCAGTGTAATAAACAGTTTTACTATAACGCGCCATTACGAAAATACACACCTTATTAGTAGAATAATTGCTGAATGCATACTACGTCGATTCGTCAACTCCGCTGCCCATCTTAGCGCCAAAAACCTGATACGGTTCAGATACGAGGATGGGGAACTCTCAGCGTATTTATACGTCTGGAGCAGTCAATATATAAAATATTTTTTTTACAAAATATGACTGCCGTATATATACGTTTAGAGCAGCTAAAGGGTTAATAACCTGCACCTTGTAGTTAACTTGTGGTAAATACATATGTGTGTTTCACAATATGAATTTTATTTTTGGTAATCTAACCAATGATTAAGTTTAAATTTTATTTGATTGGCATGATTTTACCACGTTTTCGGCATATATCAATAGACATATTTTAGAAGACGAAGGAGAAATAACCTATAATTCAATATTCATTATTATTTTATTATTATACTTGTTCAAAGGTAAGTGGACGCAAATTTGCTATTGCCATACTCACTCTTCGTAGTCTACGCACAACTCTACAGGCTGTAGATTTACTGACACTGACCCTCACAAAAGTCGCCTGGGGTACGATTCTCGACTTTGTAGGAAAATATTCCAGTGGTATTGTTTTCCCATGCAATTATTCCCATGGGTATGTCAATCTCTATTCTCCACTACTATTGGAATGTATTTTCCTATGGGAAAAAATAAAAGGGTATGTCTGAGAGAGTCTTGAAAATAATTTTATTTCAACCAATCAAATTTAAGCTTTTTTGATGTTCATTTTCCTTCAGTTAGCGACACTGCTTTATTTCCTTGACCCGTGACATTTCCGTGCCGGTGACAACCTAAACTCTTGATGCCAGGAATTTCATAATAATAATAATAATAATAATAATTTTATTAATCTGAGAAACAATACTGCTTATAGACACGTCATGTGAGATACAGAGGTAAGTTCAAATTAATTTAGGAATTTAAAAGTAATAAATAACAAGAAGATAAAAATATACATACAGTAAGATAAAAAATAAACATACAGTAAGATAAAAATAGACATACAAGTAATCAGTGGTAAAATAGATATACAGTAAACAGTGGTATGTTAGTATTCCACATTAAAAACATAAGTATTGCAATATGAATAAAAATCTTGAATATTATAGAGACAGGCACTGATTAAAAGTTTCTTTAATTCATATTTAAATTTTTTTACACCGAGCATTTTCATATTTATAGGCAAGGCATTGTAAAATTTTACGCCACTATGTTTGTTCTTTTTAAGTCTTGTGTACGGATATATCAAATTTCCTTTGTTCCTCGTGTTGTGGTCGTGCACGTCACTGAATGTTTGGAATTTACTTAAATTTTGTTTAACATAGTAGATATTTTCATAAATTATTTGAGCAAAAACTGTCATTATATTTAGTTGTTTAAATAGTGGTTTACAAGTTTCGTGATAACTTTTCTTAAGTATTCCTCGAATCGCTGCTTTTTGCAAGATTAGGATCCTTTGGATGTGGACATTTGCGGCATTTCCCCAGGATAATATTCCATATTTTAATGTAGAGTGAAATATGGCATGATAACACGTGAGTGCGGCCTCAGAGTTTACAATGGAGGTTATCCTTCTAAGCATGAACACTATGGATGAGAGTTTTTTACATAAACAGTCTATGTGAGTGATCCATGTCACTGATTCATCAATGTAAATACCTAAAAACTTGGAGGATTGGCTACTGGTTTTATTTACTGAGAAAGACATGGTATCGGTTTTGTTTTCGTTAAGGAGAAGTTCGTTATTGTTAAACCACATTTTAGCTGTTGTAAGCACAGATTCACTGATATCTTCCAAATTTGAGTATTGCGGTGCTCTAATGCTGAGAGTGGTGTCATCTGCATACATTATAGTCATTAGATTAATGCCGTTCAATTTCATATTGTCTGGAAAGTCATTTGTGTATATAACAAACAGGAGGGGGCCCAGGCTTGAGCCCTGTGGAACTCCTCGTTTCATATTTAACGGTAGGCTATTTGTTTCATGACACTGAACTATTTGTGGTCTATATTTCAAGTAGGATTTGAGTAATTGAAGAGCCGGTCCTCGTATTCCATAATATTCAAGCTTTTCTTCCAGAATTGGGTGTGATACACAATCAAAAGCTTTTGAGAGATCGATAAAAATGGAGTGGCACAGTTGTTTTTTCTCAAAGGCTTCGTATACATTTTCTATAAATTTTAATATTGCATCCGAGGTATTTTTATTTTTCTTGAATCCATATTGTTCCGTGGAGAAATATTTATTGCGTTCCATATGTTCATAAATTTGTTTGTAAATTACTAATTCGAGTATTTTTGATGGAGCTGGTAATAGTGTAATGGGTCTGAAGTTATCTGGAATTGTGATATCTCCCTTTTTGTATATAGGGATTACTTTAGAATTTTTCAGGATACTTGGAAAGGTACCTTCTGTGAAACAAGTGTTTATTATATGACACAGTGGATTGCTGATGTATTCTGCAACATTTTTCAGTAAATGGCTGCTTATGCCATATATATCTTCACATTTTTTGTTTTTAAGTTGTTTTATTAAAGAGAGAATGTCTTCTGGGATCAGAGGGCTTAAAAATATTGAGTTACTATTTGTAATTTGTTTATTTCTACAGAGTTCTATTGAGCTGTTTTCACCTTTTGTTAGATTTTCCATAATGTTTTCACTGCAATTTGTGAAAAAGTTGTTTAATATGTCTGGTGTAAGGTTTTCACCTGGTTTTTGCTGTTTGTATTTCCTGCCTGTTTCATTGTTTATTATGCCCCAGGTTGTTTTGCATTTGTTATCAGAGTTAGAGATTTTTGCGATATTATATTGTTGCTTGGCCTTAGTGAGTACATCATTATATATTTTTTTATATACTTTATATACTCATTTTTATTAACTTCTGTAGGATTTTTCTTGTACACTGAATGTAGAAATAGTAGTTTTTCTTTCGCTTCTATGACTTCCTGTGTAATCCAGCTTTTATTTTTTCTCCCATTTACCTTTATCTTTGGAAATGACAATTCATAGTAGAATAAGAAAGTTTCCATAAAAATCTCCGTTTTTGTTTCAGCTGTGTTTGCTGCGTATACCTCCACCCATTGTTCTTTTTGTAAATGATTTTTGAAGTCTTGAAGATTGTTTGTGCTATAGTTTCTTCTGGTATTATTTTTTATGTTATTTCCACTTGGCTCGAGAGACATTTTTATATTTATTATTTGAGCCTTATGATCTGAAACATGAAGATCTAGTGTTTTTGCATCGTATGTATGGACATTTGTGAATATGTTATCAATGCAAGTTAGTACATTTACGTGTTCATGGGTAAAGTCAAATATTGTTTGTTTTAGGTCAAATGTGTCTGCTGTGTCAAGAAATTTACTTCTGTTCGTACTGTGTTCCAGAAAGTTAATGTTAAAATCTCCTGTAAGGATGACGTTCACGTTTGTAAATTGATCTAAGTACTGAAAACTAGACTGAAGGATGTTTAGCATATGATCTGTAGATTGGTTTATTGGAGATCGATATACCACTAAGATGACAGCGTTAAATTTTTTTATGTGTATTGCGGTTATTTCGCATATTTTCTCAACAGATAATGCAGTGATGAAACTTAACTCATGGCTTGTGATATTTTTTTGGACGTAAATTGATACTCCGCCATGTATATGTATTTTCCTACAAAAATAGCTTGCTAAGTAGCAGTCTGTGAAGTTATAAGTTTTTACTTCGTCTTCCTGAAGCCAATGTTCCGTAATACATAAAACGTGTATGTCTTTTGTTTTCGTTAGAGACTCTTCTACATTTAGTAATTTATTTCTAAGGCACTGTACATTTAGATGAACAATGTTTAATTCACTTTTAGAAAATTCCGAGGAAAATTCACTCGGGTTTTGACTTTTATGCAATACGCTGTCACTAATTGACTTTTCTGTGTTGTTAACATTTCTTGTATTTTGGTTTATTGTTTGTGGGATAAAAAATTCTCACTGGTTTCTTGAATAGGCTGATTTTCTTTTTGTGTATTATCTAAAAACTGTCGTCCTCTGTAGAAATTGAATCTATCAAAAGCTACTCCTTTTGGCCAGAATTTTGTGTCATGCACGATATTTTGAAGGTTAGGATCAACTCCGATTAAAAAACAATTGTTGTCTTTTGTTTGATAATAAGTTTTAATTTGTTTTACTGATACGTCATCTTCATCAGTATTGGATTTTATTGAAATATATTTTTTCACAAGATCCTCTGTTACTCTCTTTTACTTTAGAGATAAATATCCATATCTTTTTCTTTTTTGTTGATTCTTGTCTCCCTTCAAATCCACTTTCCGTGTTTTCATCTGTGTATGCTTCTGCCGTTCCAATTTGCTTTTTTCTTCTGGGTCTTTTACTTGTGACTTTTTGGAATTCATCTGTCAATGTATTTCTTGTTGATTTCTGAGGAGATTGTTCTAATGTTTTTGATTCGTTGCTTCTAGTGTTGGTTTGGATGTGCAGGTCCAAAATGTTGGTAGGTTTATTTTTTTGCTTATTTTGTTGATTGCTCGAGATATTTTCAATCGGTTCACTGTTTACTTTGTTCTGTTCACGATTTTGTTTTTTAACTATATCTTTAAATAGTGGAGTAGTTTTTATGGCCATATTTGAGGGAGCTTCAGAAAATAGTTTTACCAAGTCCTTGTTGCTTTCTCTAAGATTATTTATTTCCTCTTTTACTTCATTAATATCATTTCTCAATAGTTTTTTTATTGTTTCAGTTAGATATGCTTGCATTTCCGCCTGAAACTTTTTAATCGTACCTTCTATATTATTTGATTTAGCCTGGCTTTCTAAAAGTCGCTTGAGCATTTGTTGGTTTTCTTGTAGTAGTTTTTGATTGTTTTCAATACATTCTGTATACGTCAGTATGCCCTTATCACATTGTGAACAAAAGAACTTTAGTCTACGTTGCTTAGATAGTCCCATACAACGATCTTCTGTTGATGTTAATGATGAGCATTCGCTGCAGATATATTTTTGGCACAAATCGCATTGGTATAGTGATTTTTGGTCTAAATTGGCTTTTTTGCATTGTATACAAATCATTTTTTAATTTTATGTGAATGTTTCTTAAAGCACATGGCTTATAGGTTAGAATATGTTATTCTTGCGAACTTTACCGTTTCCGCGGAATTTTTTATTATTGCACAATTAGCACTATATTAGCTAATAACTTCAGCACTTTTCAGTATTTGTATCTGCTTGGTTTTTGTTAAAAATCGTAATTTGTTGTTATTGAAATTTTTTGATTATTGACATTTACCTAACCTCACTTGTCTGATAAATATGCTTCATAAAATCTAGATACATTAATATAAAAGATTTACAGTCCATTCACATTTAAAAAAATTAAGGGTGGCTTTGATTTGTCGTGACATTTCACTCTATATAATAGATTGACAACATAAAATATTTTAAGGTTAGGTATTTTGTCAGCTCTATGTCGAATTTCAATTGCTGTGTGTCAAATTTAAATTGCAGCGTTGTAAAATTTTATTAGGTGTATTCTTTTCACACATAATTTTGGGTCATTGGCACAGCTTAAATGTAAATGTGTGGTGGTGATGGATAATGCTCCTCACCATTCCATGCTATTGGATAAGCCACCAACATTTGCTTCTAAGAAATGTGAAATGCAAAAATGGTTGACTGACAGAACTCAAAAAGACTATCAAAATTTAAATAAAAAGCAACTTTGGGAGGTAATAAAACCCTTTTGGCGTGACTGTAACAAGACTTACGTAGTTGACGAACTATTGAGACAGCAAGGACATGAAGTCCTTCGTTTACCACCATACCATTGTCAGTTCAACCCAATTGAAATGGCATGGCACGTAACGAAGGACTATTATAACAAACACATAAATCTCCAGTCTTCTTCTATGAAGCAGACTGAAGATTTATGGCTTGAGTCCTTGCGTCAATGTACTGCTCAGACATGGAAAAATTTTTGTGTGCATTGTGAAAATCTGGTGAGGGAGGAATGGGTACGGGAAATGGGACAAACATCTTTTGAAGATATGCCTCCTTTTATTATTTCACTAGCAGAATCTGACTCGGATTCAAACGAAGAAGAAGAATCAGACTCTGATAGTTAAATGGTGAAAGGGGATTTATAAGTCAGATCCAATTTAAAAGAATCATATCATTTTTCATTTTTGGTGCATTCTTTAGTAACAATCTTGATTCTTGTTTGTAAGGATCATCGAAAACATGCGTTCATTTTTCGGTTACGCGAACAAACAGTTGGGAAAATAAGTGCCAAAAGACTTGCGTTTCTGAGATCAAAACGCGTGATCAGTGTTGAAAGAATGCGCCTTGTTTAAATATGGTCGAAAATTTACTTAATTCGTATCTTATAATAACACCACAAAATACATAAAGTCGAGTATATTTTAAGTTGGCATCTGTATGAGTTGATATTGCGCGTACGATTTAATTTTCTCTCGCACTCGAAGTTAAACCAAGAGCATAACACTCATTGTTCCCGTATGTCGACCAAGCCTCTGTTTGAGACGGAATTATAAAATATACACTGAAGAGAGAGATAACATAATCTAAGTTTTCAATAGTTCAGCGGCTGTCAAACTCTCGAGATTTGCCAATCGTTACAATGAAATATTATTTATTTGGGGTTGAGTGGTCTCAAATTAAAATTAAATTCGTCTTTATATGAATTATTGGTTATTTTTAGTGGTAATTAGTGGGTATTTATCCAACAAACGGACATTGTCAAACCACTATAAGTCTTACAATTTTATGTTACCTATATATTGCACGTTTTACAACACAAGCAGTGTAGTTGCGTGGCTCAGTGTGTAAGATACTCGACCCTCAAAATAGTAGAATAGGTGCTTCCGAGTTCGAATCCTGTTCACGGCGATATCGTTTTTATTTTTTTAGTAAATATTAAAGGTTCAAATTTTCCCTATAAAAATTTCATTTTATTTATTTATTTAAACCGCGCAGCGAGTTTTGTTAAAACTGTCTTTTTACTAAACAATTTTATTTTATTATTCCGCCCGAGTTTATCTCTAACAAAATCGACTTTCGGATGTTTAGTGGCGTGCTTATTTTATTTATTTACGAATATCCAGGGCCTTTATTTTTTATTTATTATAATACATTACATAATGACTTCAATTTTTCGTATTTTATTTCTTTCTAAATAAAAAGTCGTCAGGCCCCAAAATTTTATGTTGGCGGTTAAACAAAGCCGGACTTATGGAGTATTTCTATTTCTATAAGCTGATGATATGTGCGTGTGCGTGATTTACCAAATAACACACGTTTTCACCACCAACAGTTTGCGAATTCAAAGTGTAGCCTAGCGACGATAATTCTATTTAAAAAAACTATTCTAACTAATATTAGTTTTCGATTTCTTTTTTTTTCAAATGATTAATATTGTTATTGACCGAATATTGGGCAATTCATTTTTTATTATTAGTTTCATTTGTGTCCGAGCCTATATATAAATGTAGAATTCCACTAAAACTACAAATTTAGTAAATTAATACTTCTTAACATTTTTTATGAAACCCTTTAATACTTTTATACAATTATTAGTTAGAGATCATATCACAGTTAAAGTGTCAAACTGTTTGAGAACCACTGGCACTTCTAACACATCGAATACAATCTTACTTCAGACGGCGTAGCGACCTTTGGACCGGCCAACTTAGAATATACTCGACTATATACTATAACCCCTGCATGTATCCCTGAACTAACGCTGTGCAGGAGAGGGTACAAGTTTAAAGGTAAAGGATCACACATCCAATATGACAGGAAATCGAACCCGGGACCTTAGGAGTGCGTTAGCCTCTCGACCGTTATTATAGTCATATCATATTTGCATTTTATACAAATATAACCAAGATATCCCGAATGCGACAAAAATTAGACAGAATAGATGTGAAGTCGACTGCGCCACATATATTTTATACATAGTGGGATGTACCAACTCTCTCTGTAAGAATGTTGATTTATGCATTTATGGATAAGACAAACCATCAGCGTCGGCGAACCCCGATCCCACTGTTCACTAGAGCCTGAATCTCCAATTCGAGTGATTAGCATTCGTATGATGAGAAGAAAGATGCTTCTATATAGAAGCAATAAAGATGACAGAGATAAAAGAAAAGAAAATTAATTTTTAAGTACTTCTCTGATTATTGTTTTGTTTTCTTATAATAATTGAAAGAAATATGCATTTAATTTAATTTACCTCCAATATGTTTCTAATATGGATATAAGTATCTATGTATACACACTTATTTTGTATTAAATATAAATGCTCCACTCTTAATAATTATCTATTTTATTGCTATAATTAATTACTACGTTGTATATTTATTAGTCTCTATAATGTCAATAAACATATATTATTTTAATAATTTTAATTTAATAAACTTTATGCCAGACTATTCCACAATTACAGAACCAATAAAAAATCTAAAAATTGTATAGTTACAAACATAGAACATATAGGGTCAGACTGTTGCTAATAGAAATTTAAAGAAAATGGCAACGCTTTCTTGCCGAAATATGTCTGTCAGTATACATAACCTTAAAATATTTAATGTTGTCAATCATTATATAGAGTGAACCATTATGAGAAATCACAGCCTCCACTATTTTTTTAAAAAGTGAATGGACTGTATTATGATATAAATATTTATATAAATAATTTTTTACTGTCTTCTTGCAGAATAACTCTGCAATATTTCTATGAAAATGCACCCATTTACCAAAAATTCTATTTTGATTTAAAGCAGCAGTTACTTCTGCAACACATCTACTTAGAAGAGCAACCTATCAAAACGCATTATGTCCACCCGCGGACAAAATTCAGTTTGTTTCGGTTTTTGATTTATTTTCACCTCTTTTATACTTCCTTAAACCCAGAATGAATCAAATAGCGTTATATCCCTATATAATTTCAGTGCAAAATATGATGTTCACATCGAAACGCATTATGTCCGGAAGAGTTGTCACATCAAAATGCATTATGGTACTTGGCCACCAGGAGGCGGCAAATTCGCTTTACATCGTGCAAACATCACCTGATTTTAATTCTGTCGTTAGTCGTTCGAGTTTAGTACACATGTTCAAGTGTTTATTTTTTAGTTAAATTGCATTACTAGTAAGTAGTTAATAGTTCTGGTTACCTATACAATATGATGGAAAACCTTGATCAGAGTGTCTCTGTAGGAGAGAACAGTCAAGGATCGAGAAAAAAGTTGCGACAAAAGACTAAACGAGAACTGGATTACGAAAAACGGCAAGTAGTATATTTGTTGTTTTATAGCGACTTCGATTCAGCAAGTCAATGAACAAAAATTTGATTTTGAAGTTTTTTTGTTTCTAGATATAAAGACAATGACCCCTTGCTTGTTAATTTTCGTCCCCTTTGCCGGCATCCAGGTCCTCCAGGAGACACATTTTTTAAATGTGGCGATATTTCAAGAAACGTGCTTGCGAGAGCCAAAAGAACTGTGTTCTTTAAACTAGACAGAAGAGAACAGGACAAACGGCTATCCTTTTTGATGGATGTTGGATTCGCTAAACGAAGTCGTGTTCGCGGTCAAGAGGAACAAAGAAAAAGGAAACGGCGCCGTTTTACAGTCGAGTACTTTTTGTGGTCAGCAGACAAGAAAAAACTGCCAGTTTGCTCCAAGTTTTTTGGTACATTATTTCAAATAGGCCAAAGACGACTAAATACAATAGCAGAGGGAGTACTGAGTGGAAAGGGAGTAGAAGATAGAAGAGGTGGAGACCACAAAGCTAACAAATACTCCGAGAAAAGGTTGAAGGTGTACGAATGCATTTCCAAATTAAAAGCATGTGAAAGTCATTACGCGCGTAATAAAAGTAAGAGACTTTATTTGCCATCTTCCCTGAACATAAACAGACTTTTCAAACTATATAACACAACGGTTGATAATGAGTACAAAGTTAAAAAAACATTTTTCACCAAAATATTTGTAACCAAATTTAATTTGGGCTTTGGTTCTCCAGCATGCGATACATGCAGTTATTGCTATAAAACTCTGACTGAAATTCGATGTTGTTCAGACATGGCTGAAAAACAAACTTTAATTACCAATCGTACTATCCATAAACAGAGAGCTAAAGCCTTTCATACGATAATGAAAGCAAATCCTGAAGGAAGCGTGACTTATGTGTTTGATCTACAACAAGTACAACCCATCCCTAAACTGAGTATTGGTGAAATATTTTATGCGCGTCAAGTATCATTGTATTGTTTTTGTGTCACAGACGTTGCTACAAAAAACCCAAACTTTTATATTTGGAATGAAACTCAAGCCAAAAGGGGCGCTCAGGAAATCAGCTCCGCATTAGTTAATTTCTTACAAAATGCTATCCTTGACAATTCGATTTTTTGCCGATGGCTGTTCCGGCCAAAATAAGAACCAACATGTTGTTCATGCTTTATCTGACTGGCTGCAAAACATGTCTGCTACAGCTGTCAAACAAATTGTTATTTACTTTCCAGTCCGCGGTCATTCTTATTTGCCCGCCTACCGCATGTTTGGACGAGTCGAAAAAAATCTACGTAAAGTGGAGGAGATCTTGGATCCAAATGCTTACATACAAATTTATAAGGAATCGGCAAACATTAGAGTTCTGGGAAAAGAGTGGTCGATTAAAAACCTCAAAGAGTTAACAAACACATTAAAGAAAATTGAAGGCATAAGCGGTATGAAATGAATAATTTTACAGAAAGTAAGAAAAAATTAATCTTTTGATGTAAAAATCAAACTTGAACCGACGTATTATTATAACGACGAATCAAAACAATTTATGTCAAAAGTAAAGCGGGGTCGGAATTTGAAAAACCTACAAGAGCCATCTGCTTATTATATATATTTCAACAGATAAATTGACAAAAATCTTTACATCTTATAAAACGCAAGTGAATATAAACAACACTGGAAGTAATTATAATATATATAACAATTAGCACCAATATAATTTAGGCAGAATTGCCACTTTAAAAGTACTTTACAATTAATGCAACAGAATATAAAATATTATTATTATTATTATAACCTGGCATTTTTGTGTAATTTTAATACAATTGTGTACAATTTAATAATAATAATAATAATAATTTTATTGACCAAATAACATACACAAAGTACAATAGGCAAGTCAAGCAATAGGAGTACAATCAAAACATCATCAAAGTATAAATATAATCTAAAAATATAAACATAAATACACCAATAATATATAGTAAAGTTAATACACTAATTGACCTGTAAGCGCGACTAAATCATGAAAGATCTTGCCTAGATACAAATTCATTTAGTGAATAGAAACATTTGTTAATAAGGAACTTTTTAGTTTCTGATTTGAATTTATGATAATTCGATAAATTCTTTAAATACATCGGAAGTGAATTATACAAGGTGATACTGCTATAATCTGGTGACCTCTTGAATGTGGATGTTTTATGTCTGGGCACTAGTAATGAGTCTGCATGGCGAGTGTTATAATTATGTTGATCTTTTAACATATTAAAGTCAGAAAGGTAACTTTTAACAAATGTAACAGATTTTAAAATTAATAACGATGGAAATGTTAAAACTGTTTTCTGTTTAAAAGTTTCTCTACAACTTTCACGGTAATTAAGGTTAAAAAGAAGTCTAATTATTTTTTTCTGATTTATGAAAACTCTGCCCCATCCCACAGATTTTCCTACGTTATATGACAAGTGACTGTAAGCAAATGCATAATATAAGCTTACAAGACCTTGTTCATCCAAGTATGATTTCATTTGCATTATGGCATAGAATGCTTTATTTAGAAGAAGGCAAACCTTATCAATATGTGTAGTAAATGAAAGATCAGAGTCTAGCCAAGTTCCAAGAAATTTAACAGTATTGGAAAATTGCAGACCATTTATTGTTTGAAAGTTCACTTGGAGTTCCTTTCTCATATGAAAATTAGTATAGACTGTTTTGGTATCATTGAGGATAAGTCGATTTCTTTGACACCAAGTACACATTTCATCGTATGTTAACTTTATGTTTTGTTGAAGTTCCTCATAGCGTCTGGATTACAATGTTGCTTGTAATTATTTTTCCAAAGCATACTGGATTTTATAAATTATTTTTACATTAATTCGAATATAAACATGCTTTTAAAAAATCAGCCTATTTTGGTGACATAGGTGTAAAGAGAATTATTTTCTCTAACTAATGGTGTAAAAATCCAATATGGCGGCCATAAGAAAAAAAAAGTTGACTATCGTTGCTCAAAATCTAGAAGGCTTAGAAAATTTCTATCAACGTCATTTAATTGGTAGTGGTCAAAAATATAACCTTGCCAAATTTCATTAAATTCGCATGAATGGTATAGAAGATATTATAATTTTTTTGAAATCACGATTTTCAATTTTTTCAGGATAAACTGCAAACGAATCAAGATATCCAGCATTTCTTGGCAGGAAATTGTAGAGCATAAAATAGCGCAACTTTTGTCTAATTTAACCGATCCTCTATCTCTTATAGTTTCCGAGATACCAATGGTGGGCATCAAAAAATTCACCACCGTGTATATGATCTCACATATAATTGTACATCTAGCGCCCTATCCTCTGCCGATGATATCAAACTGTTTTCATTGCCATCACTAGCAATTCAGACCGACCTTGACATAATTTCCCAGTGGAATTCGGAATGGTTAATCCCATTAAATTGTGCTAAATGTTGCGTGCCACACATGTCCAAAAATAACCCGAGGATAAATTACAACATTAACGGAAATAACATAATATCTGTTTCGCAGCAGAGCGACCTTGGAGTTGTCATGACGGATTCCCAATCTTGGAGTGCTCATGTGACCAAGGTTGTTAAAAAATGTAACCAACTCATTTATATGATTAAAAGATCCTTCCAACGCCTTAATGCTGAAACTTTTACTAAGATATACAACTCCTATATTCGGCCACATTTTTAGAATTTGCAGTAGCTATATGGTCCCCTATCCTGAGGCAAGATATCAATAGACTAGAAGGTATCCAAAGACGCGCCACAAAACTTCCAATTGGTTTTCAAACACTCCCCTATGAAGTTCGGCTTGCCCGCCTCAATCTTCAGCCTTTGGAAAAAACACGAACGCGTGGTGACCTTATAGCAACGTACAGAATACTACAAAATCACATGTACTGTCCAGAGGATATATTCACTCATAACACAGATCTTCGCCTACGTGGACATGAGTTTAAATTAAAAAAACAAAATTTTAATAGTCGATGTAAGCAAACCATCCTGCCCAACAGAATATTTGATACCTGGAACTCTTTACCCAACAGGGTTGTCACAGCGCCTTTACTTAATTCATTCAAAAGTAGGCTTGACCATTTTCTGCAATCGACACCATTGTGGTTTTAATCAATATTTGTGTAGTAGGTACTTAGATTTATTTGTCAATTAAAATAATTTTTAAATTTATTTTTATATAAGATACATTTATTTGTTGTATTCGAATTATCTGTTAATTCTGTTTTTCTTTTCTACATTAGTACTTTTAGGATGTATTATATTTATTTGCACTTATATTATTGTAATCTGAACATAACAAGCTCTTGAGCTTCTGTTCTTATAACCATTGTAATAATAATAATAATAATAAAATTTTAAAACAATTGTATCAATCGAACAATCTACAGAAGAGAAAACTTTTACCTATAAAACACTCAAAAAAATAAAACCTTGGGTGACAAATGGAATAATTATCTCCATAAAAAAACGGGATAAAATGAAAAAAAAAAATTTTAACTGACTGCAGTATAAATGATGAAAAGATATATAAGGATTACAGAAATAAATTGAACAAATTAAAAAATGTAAATATGACTATTATAAGCGACAAATTGAAGATAATAAAAATAATTTTAAAAAAATATTCAAAATTATTTCTGAAGCAGCTGATGAGAAAACGAGTAAAAATAATAATAACTTTCAGGTTAATGATGATAATAATAAGCCTTTTTCCAATATAAAAGACATGGCTAACTATTGTAACAATTTTTTTACCAATGTTAGATAATATTAAAGCACCTAATCAGACATTTCAGCTTCAGCATAACTCACTATCTTCAATATTTTTAAAACCTGTAAATGATAAAGAAATCGTAATTCATATCAGTTCCTTAAAAAATAATTGTGCAGCTGGTCCTAATGGAATAGATTCAAAATTAATTAAAAACTTCCATCTATACTTTCTGCAACCCTTAAAACATATTAATTTGATTTTCAAAACAGGTATTGTGCCTTCCTACTTTAAAACTTCAATTATCACTCCTATTTACAAAGCTGGAGAAAACACCAAAATAAATAATTATCGTCCTATTAGCGTCATAGATAATTTTACTAAAATTTTTGAAAAATGCTTGAAAGATAGACTTTTTAATTTCCTTGTCAGTAATGATATAATATCACAAAATCAATTTGGTGTTTTAGATGGATTGTGTACGACCATTGAGTAAAAAATAATAAAGAGGCGAAACTGTCAAGGTTTCGAGATTTTAATATTGTATTTTTTTGCCAATAACTTCATGATTGTCATCAATTTTTAGTGCTATGGGAAGGTATTTGTAATGTGGCTGTATAGCCCTTGAAATTGAATACAATCATGAAGCTATTGGTAAAAAAATACAACAGTAAAATCTCGAAACCTTGACAGTTGCGCCTCTTTATTATTTTGTACTCAATGGTACGACTGACGCTTTATATGAACTTACAAAAAATGTTACGGACAACCTTGACTGTAATAATAAATGTATAGCTGTATTTGTGGACCTTGCAAAGGCATTCGACACAGTGCCACATGAGTCCCTTCTAAGTGTTCTTAATACTTATGGAGTTCGGGGCACTGTGTTGGATGTCTTTAAGAGTTATCTTAAAGACAGGCAACAAAGAGTAAAAATTGGTAATTCATTCAGTGAACCATTACAAATAAACATAGGAGTTCCCCAGTGTACTGTGTTAGATCCATTATTGTTTGTTATACAGGGTGATTCGTGAGGAGAGGGTCGTACTTTACCAACAGATAGGGAATATTGAGGTGATCTTAAATCCCCATATAGTAATGGCTATAGCGGCTTAGTTTCCGAAATACAGGGTGTTTTATATTTTTTGGAAGAATTTTCTTTTCGCCATATATCTGTAATGCATAAACGGAATTCAATGAAATTTTGTATTTTTGTTACAGTAGTCATTCACCATCAAATGCGTGGGATATTAATAAAATATCAGGGCCGGACCTAGAATAAAATTATTTTTAAATTATTCCTAGAAAATAACACGATGTATACTGTTTATGAAATTCTTGATATTGAAATATTAATTTACATCTAGAAAGATACAAGATCCCATAAAAAAATATTTTGGCACCATTTCATTGTTTAAGTAAAAAAATTAAATTGTTGAGAAATCAATTTTTTTTTTGAAAAATTGAGAGAAAATAGTCACTTCCGATATCAGTAACATATATTTTTTTTCTTCTCTGTTTGCACTATCTTTTATTCGTATCACACGGTACCTAGTAAAGTAATAAAAATATTTTGTAATGATTGTGTAATTAATAATCTTAAAAAAATAACACATAATAAAAATTAACAATTTAACAGTCAAATTTACTAAATACAATTAAATTTTCTGAATCACAATCTGTTTTCAAAGTGACCACCGCCAAATTCGATACATTTTCTTGATCGATTTGTCATTTGATTTATACTTTTTCTAACAATTTCTAAATTGTTATTAATTTCATTGCAAAAGTGCTCAATTCTTGCAATCAGCTGTTTTCTGGTGTTTATTTCTTCTTTGTATACCTCAGTTTTAAATAACCCCACAAAAAATAGTCAAGGGGTGTGAGATCTGGTGATCTCGGGGGTCATGCAACAGGACTGAAGTGACTATTTTCTCTCAATTTTTCAAAAAAAAAATTGATTCCTCAACAATTTAATTTTTTTACTTAAACAATGAAATGGTGCCAAAATATTTTTTTATGGGATCTTGTATCTTTCTAGATGTAAATTAATATTTCAATATCAAGAATTTCATAAACAGTATACAGAGTGTTATTTTCTAGGAATAATTTAAAAATAATTTTATTCTGGGTCCGGCCCTGATATTTTATTAATATCTCACGCATTTGATGGTGAATAACTACTGTAACAAAAATATAAAATTTCATTGAATTCCGTTTACGCATTACAGATATATGGCGAAAAGAAAATTATTCCAAAAAATATAAAACACCCTGTATTTTGGAAACTAAGCCGCTATAGCCATTACTATATGGGGATTTAAGATCACCTCAATGTTCCCTATCTGTTGGTAAAGTACGACCCTCTCCTCATGAATCACCCTGTATATATAAACTCCATAACAAATTTTAGTATAGATAATAATGGTCAGTTGATCTCATATGCACATGACACGACCGTGGTGTTTAAAGGAAATCCTGGGTAGAAGTAAGAGACTCAACTAGCACAGGTGTCAGTAAGATAAAAATTGGTTGGACACACATAAATTAACATTAAACATTAACAAAACCAACTACATAGCATTCTCACTTACAGCTGCGAACCGCCCAGTTTTTAACAACATATACAGGGTGTTCCAGTTTTTTGTAGCAGGACTTTAACAGTCGATAGACAATTGAAAATTATTAAAAAAAGTTCCTATAAACATAGGTTGAAAAATGCTTAGTTTTCGAGATACAGGGTGTTAAAGTTTGAAAATAAATATGGATTTATATTAATATTTCCAGAATGCTAAGAATTATCGAATCCAAACTTGCCAATTCTTTACATATAATTTAGAGACCTATTTTAGAATAACAAACTACTACTTTACTTAACCATGGGCGTAGATATATGGATTTACTAAGGCTCTTTTTTACAAAAAAGTAGTACGCCACTGATATTTTCCCATGTTTTCAGGTTAATTCAATAAAGCAAGAAAAAACAAAAATTTAATGTCTCTTGGCACTTATGACAAGCCGTTTTCCAGAAAATTTACATTTAATCATTTGAAGCACGCATCTGGACGAATTTTAGACAAACTTGAAGTCGCTCAGAATTTCACCAAATTTGATGGTACGAAAAGTCTTTTAAAAAGAAAGAATGAAACATCGTTAATGATGCTTGTAATGAAGTAAGACACTTTTACATGTTGCTAGCTTTTGTGTTTGTGTTTCTAATAATTTATTTTAGTTCGACCGTTTCGTTTTAATACATTTGTGTTATAAAAATTTTGATTTACATGATAATAAACTTTTACAATAAATATTTTAAATGTTTCATTCTTTATTTTTAAGAGACTTTTCGCACCATCAAATTTGGTGAAAATCTGAGCGACTTCAAGTTTGTCTAAAATTCGTCCAGAACAAATGATTAAATGTAAATTTTCTGGAAAACGGCTTGTCATATCAAAAAGTGCCGAGAGACATTAAATTTTTGTTTTTTCTTGCTTTATTGAATTAAACTGAAAACATGGGAAAATATCAGTGGCGTACTACTTTTTTGTAAAAAAGAGCCTTAGTAAATCCATATATCTACGCCCATGGTTAAGTAAAGTAGTAGTTTGTTATTCTAAAATAGGCTTCTAAATTATATGTAAAGAATTGGCAACTTTGGATTCGATACTTCTTAGCATTCTGGAAATAATATAAATCCGTATTTATTTTCAAACTTTAACACCCTACCCTGTATCTCGAAAACTAAGCATTTTTCAACCTATGTTTATAGGAACTTTTTTTAATAATTTTCAATTGTCTTTCGACTGTTAAAGTCCTGCTACAAAAAACTGGAACACCCTGTATATTGAAGGTATGGATATTAACATAAATGAAGTTGAATTCACTAAGTATTTAGGAGTAATCATCAACCAAAATCTTAAATGGGATCAACATGTTCTAAGACTTAGCAACAACATTCGTAAATCTTATATTATACGGGAGATATTAGGAAAAAAGCTTTTACTTAATAGGTATATACAAGGCATTGATTGAATCATTAATAAGATATGGATTAATTGTTTGGGGCGGGCTTTACAGAAATGCTATGAAACGGTTGAATATTGTACAGAATTATATTTTAAAAATCATTCATCGAAAAAATAAAACATACCCCACCGATATACTATATTCAGAACCAATACTTAATGTTTGATCCCTATATATCAGGGTCTGTCCAAGACATTTCATAAATTTAAGTTTGTTACAACAAGACATTTCATAAATTTAAGTTGTAATAACAAACAACAAACAATATCCATATACCTAATTTAAAAAAAAACGTGTTTTATAAAAATATTAAAATCCTTATTTATTATAGGTAATGGCCTGAACCTTAAAACAAATAGGAGCATGGAATCAAATTTTAAGAAATGGAACCTAAAATATTAATTTTACACTTGAATAAAATAATTTACATGTTTACAACAAATCAAAAATGCATCATTTGGAAAAAGGTTTGTGCTTTCAAAATGATCTATCTATCTATCTATCTATACTTGAATCAATGGCTAAGGCAATGTGGCCATTCGCACTTTCAAAATGAAACAATTATTTCTATCATAGGTTCAGTATCTATTTCATAAAATTTGATTTGCTCCAAAACTGTACGTGTACCTATAATTTAAAACCTGTTTGCCAAAAAAAATTGCATACAAATTGTTTTAATTCTAGGAACTCATCTTATTTTCTCCAAAAGTATGTGAAATCATAGAACACAATCATGGTTTAAGCGGTGGAACAATATTTTTAATAATACTCTTTGTATTAGCTGGAATTTATTTCTTTGGAGGAGCCCTATTCTTATACTTTATTAGAGGAGCAAGAGATATAGAAATGATTCCAAATATAGATTTTTGGAAGAATTTACCAGGTTTAGTCAAGGTGAACAAAATTTTCTGTTAGTATAGATTTATGAAAACATATACCGTGCTTTCAAATTTCTTAGCTACATCGAGATACAGTGATCGTGTACATTTGGAGTAGAGGAGAAATCACAGAGACCTTCTGTGGTAATAAAGTATGGCATCAATTATGCATGATGGTAAATCCCCACTATTGCGATAAATTCACGAGCTTTACCGAATATATTCCTTGTGTAGTGTTTTGAAATGAAAGCACGGTATATAGATGATGATGTTAACATCCAAATAGTACCAGTTTAAAGCAGGCAGTTTAAATAATTATATTTAACCGAGTCTACTAATTTCAGATTAAGATTTATAAACTTCAGTTTAAAAATTGATAATAACTTCATTATATTGAATTTAACTATTTAAGAAAATACCAATTAGAGTGGTCATACGTCCCAATTTTGTGGGAATGCCCTGATTTAAGAGTGTTTCTTAACCCCCTCCCCCATTTCCGTGTCTACCGGCCGACCATTTCGTACCCTGCATGATGGGGCCATATCACAGGGCACAGGGGCGCTAAAATGTTGTGTTCGACCGTCACAACAGAAGTTAAGTGGACATCCAACAACTGCAGTAGGCATGTCCACAAAAAAATTAATATACATTAATATTAGTTAAAATCGTACATCGTACACCTATATCTGAAATTTTTTTTGAAAAAAATTTATCCTAACCATAACAGCGGCCGAAGAAATCTTTTGCTCCGTTTGAATTAAATAAACGCCTGCTGATTGTTTTGACGTCACAAGCTCGCTAGCCTGGCTGACGCGCGTGATTAATTTTCGCACGGCGGCGCGCGCTGAGCTGTCAGAAGTGTCAGTATGCAGTCTACATTTGCAGTAGCTCTATTATTTACGACGTTGTGGTGTTGGTTTATTGCATCGTCTTATTAGTAAATATGGAAGAAGGTTTCCAGAAAGGAGATTCACATAATTTGCCAAATGTAAGCGTAATTATGGTATCCGATTTTCTGATAACAAACAGTGATTTTAACCAGCCCCAAAGGAAAACACGAAAAAAAGCTGTGTTTTAATGTAGGTCATTTAAATTCGGGTTTAAACTGAGGAGAACTAATCGTATAGCATTTATTGTTATAGTAAATTAACTTGCATTAAAATGATCCTTTTAGCAGTACAAAGTAGATGTCGATGAAACGTTTTTAATATCACGTCTTACTGCCTCAAACCATTCTTTCTTGTTTATTGTTGGCTTTGGGACGCATACAAATATTTTCGTTGGCGTCTTAGTAGTTGTCTTATTGCAGCAAGGAACAAAACATCATTTTCGTGCCACCATATTTCTTTTATAATACTGCTCATTAACACAGAGAACACTCACTGCATGACGAACCCGTACAAGCCGGCCGGCGCGCGATAACGTGTCTGCGAGGATGTGACGTCATGTTACTAGCCTCTATCTTGGGAACGTTTCTTAGCCTCTCTGCTTTTAGGTGATTTCTATTGCAAATAACTGGCAAAATGAAAATATACAAAATTTTTTATTGTTACATTAGTTCATAGTACCAATAAATCTATCATTTCCAATTGAAATTTAAATTTTGTGGACATGCCTATTGAGCAAGATATTAGTAGAAAAGTAGATTATAATGGTATTATTTCTGATTTTGCTTGGAAGACAAGGAGAGCCATATTTTAGTATATTTCTTTGTTTATGGTTATATTTTAGCCCAGTAGCCAGGTTTTTTTGGTCCGAATAAGTGAGGAAGTTTTGATTTTTTGGGAATCGATAGATTTTAGTGTCCTATTTAACATACTAGATTTGCCCCTTCGTATCTTTGCCGCTCGCGCCGCCATATTGCTATGATGTCGCCCAAAACGGGTTTTTTTAAAATATCTCGCTTCCGGTGCCTCCTAGTGCCAAAACAAATGAATTACAAATTAAAGAAGAGGCTGTTGCTATAAGAAATGTTCTATGCATTTTTCTCATAAGTTTGATAGTTTAAGCGCTACAGGCGATTCATTGCAGGCATGTATGTGATCGCTTGTATTTATTTAATTTTGCGCCTCTACATTAGCTTTTCTTGATTCTATATTAGTTTTCATGGATAGGTTCGGTGCTACTACTTTAATATTCGTTTCCACACCACCTATACGAGGTAGAATATTCGGCAGGTTTTTTTTAAATGGGGTGTCCCCAGTAGGCCTAATTCACAAGTAGGATGCTTTTCAGTTGGACCTCCAGTTCATTGTTGTTGATATGGATGGACGGAACTTATCGATTTGATACTGTGTATTAGCTGCCGTTGCAGTGTCATATTGTGTATCAGCCTCTTCGGTGTCCAATTCATTGTTGACGTTGGAATGAAATATTTCAAAAGATGGTGGCATCTGATCCTCCTCGTCAACGTCGACAATCTCCTCGAGTTTCTTTGCACGTTTTTTCCTTCACAGAAACTGCAAATAACCGAACAATGTAATCCGGCTTTCCGGCACCCACATGCTGCCCCACATCCTGTCTTACACTTGCACCATATGAATTTCAGTAGCGCCTGAGGAGCAGGATCTTTCAATGTTGTTAGTGGAGTAAGTCCGGTGTTTTGTCATTTTCCATCCCCATTCTTCTGCATTTTTTTGCACTCCATATCACAACTGTACTTGATAATACGTACGAAGGAAATGTTGTCGTGCAGCTGCACTTGTGGGTGGCATAGTAGCAATATTCGAGCGACTCTTCTGTATTAAGGACAAGAAACGTTCGTATCGATAGTGTCCAGAGTGTTATCAGCGTTCCTTTTGCGTCCATATAATGACATAAGAAAACGCCCTCCTGCATTGGCAACGTCGTCAAGATTAGCTGTAGGGTTTTTGAATATCTCAATGACCTCGCTTAGAGGTTTATTTTTCCCAAGAACTGTAAGGAACTTCAATTTCCCTTGCTAAAAAAGAGCCGAGGTTGTGTCACAGCCGCTGAAGGCATGTAAAAAGAGGATATTTTTCTCAATGGAGCTACCACCCTTCAGACTGTGCGTAGAATACATTTGCTGAGAGATATTTCCTTTTCAAATGTCGAAAGGTCGTCAGACCTCTCACCTCGTCAGACCTCTCGCCTTTATTTCGATAGTCTGACCCCTGAGAGAGTGTCGTTGCAGATACAGTTTTCATAATCCATGGCACGACAAAATACGCAACGTTGTTCACGGTGTGCTATATCATGGCATACTGACCACCTGCGCCGCCCCCGGCCGGCTCATGGTTCAACTGCCCACACTCCTCACTCAATGAAATAGATGCTCGAAGGGGGCGAGAGGGTCCTAAACAACGCAAAAAATGTACAGAAATGTATAAATGGTTTGCCTTTTCCCATTTGGTACGTTTCTATATGCAGCAATAATACAGACGCAAATTACAACAATATACCGTACATAAATAAATATATAAATAAAATTCCACCTAAAAGGTGCTGTGGATAGGACTATTAAAATAGTAGCACCGAACCTGTCCATGAAAACTAATATAGAATCAAAAAAAGGTAATGTAGAGGCGCAAAATTAAATAAATACAAGCGATCACATACATGCCTTCAATGAATCGCCTGTAGCGCCTAAACCAGAGAAGAACGATCACAGAGAAGCGACATAAAGGCTTTCAGCGTGAACAGTTTTCGTACGCGCATGCGCCAACTATGGTGTGTTGTTGTCACTTGTCACTTGCGTATATTTCAATATTTTTTTAGGTTATACCTAAGTATATTGAAAATATTTGTTCAAGCAGTAAAATAACGACTATTAAATCTATTTCATTTAACGATTAAAGACAAAGTAAACGAAATACCTAATCAACTTGCCAATTTTGATGTACTTATTTAGGTTATAAAAACGCTATGAAGTATATGCGAACACATTACATCAGGAAAAAGTATTAAAATATTTTATTCTGTTAAATATACTAATAGGGATTTCAAAATAAATAAAGTAGATAGAAAATTGAAAATTTTAACCCATATATAAATAAAAATATTTGTTGTGAAACATCTTGTTTTATTTTTATATACATACTATTAACACATATTATTAATAATAAATATAAGTGTGTGAATGTGGCACAAAATCCTTCTAAAATGTATTTTAAGAAATGCATTAAACATCTCTAATATTAGTTTATATGTGAATCAAACTCATTTATATTTTATTATAAATAATGCTTAAGTTTTGCAATAGAGATTATAAATATTTTAATTGGTCTACATTTTATAACATTTACCCATGCGCTCTAATTGCGATAAACAATATTATATAATACACCGTCATGCAGTTCGCTCAGTGTACATCTCGGTGTACATGTACCAAAAGGATAACTTCTCTCAGTGTAAACGTGTGGGTTTACTTCAAATCGGCTGGGCCATAGAACTTCAAACGTTCCGCCGGCACTGTCGCTTCTCTGTGATCGTTCTTCTCTGCCTAAACTATCAAACTTATGAGAAAAATGCATAGGACATTTCTTATAGCAAATTTCCTCTTCTTTAATTTGTAATTCATTTGTTTTGGCACTAGGAGGCACCGGAAGCGAGATATGTTGAAAAAACACGTTTTGGGCGCCATCTTAGCAATATGGCGGCGCGAGCGGCAAAGATACGAAGAGGCAAATCTAGTATGTTAAATAGGACACTAAAATCTATCGATTCCCAAAAAATCAAAACTTCCTCACTTATTCGGACCAAACCCCCTTTTCTTCGACCTGGCTACTGGACTATTTATATTTTTCTCAATGTTTGGTTTATTTATTCGTCTGCATCCCGTGATTCCTATATTTATCAACGAAACAAACCAAGTTCTTTTTTGTTTCTATTTATTTTTTTGTTTAGTATAATTGTCAATTTATTTTTTATTCTTTGTAATTAAACTTATGTTACCTACTTAAGAGTTCATAAAAGCAATTTATTTTGTGTTCAAATATTTCTTTGTTAATTTAGTTTATCTTTTATTTGTTCCTGTGTAACCCTTGCTTCCTACATGTATCAACAAAACTAAAAAAGTTTGTTTTTGTTCAGTATGAGTGTTTATTTTTTGTTTAATGTTTGTTCCTTTGTAATGATGATACTTATTTTATTTATAATTTTTAAAAGCTTGGTTTATTAATTGTTATTATGTTTATTTGTTCAAATATTTTTCTTTACATTAGTGAATGTTTTTTTGCGCCAAAGTAGTAGAGGCGCCAAAATAAGGTTTTACACGAAGGCGCCTCCACCTTTAGAAATGCCCTGACAATAATGAAGCATCAGATTCAATAGACACAGGTTATTTGTATTTTTATCAGCTTACTGCAGTCAAATTAGATGAAAAATTGCCGAATAGGAGACCTCTTAAAAGGGTTGTGAGTGCGGGCCAAAAAAGTTCCCACCCCTATCGTGGATGGAATATACCTTTTATGGCGAAACCACCCCAAAACCGACTTGACGGTAGTTTTTTTTCATTTATTTCGTAAACCGTTGTTCCGGCGTATAAGATCAAGAAAACAAAAATATTCCCCATAAAATTATATAAGCTATACAGCTAAGCCTCATCATTTTTTTGCAATTGAAGCTCAAAGTTAGGTGAATTTATCGTCAAAAGAAAAAATCGGTGTTGTGTGCGTTTTATTATTAATTTCTAAAACCAACATTTCTACGCAAAAAGTTATAGGGAAGGAAATTGTAAAGCTGAATTTTCTCTACAAAATGCATGTTCTGCGATTTTTTTTCTTAAATAATATTTAAATTGAGTTTATGTGACTTTGTTGACAAGGTGAAGGTATCCTGTAATATCTGCTCGTTTTCACACTACCCATGAGGTAAAGCTCCCTGCACTTTTTTTAGTGGTTTTTAGTGGTTTTTTTGTTTTTGAAATTAAATAATTCTTCTTCGACAGCGGAATTAAGACAACCTGGCCCGTTGCAATTCACACACATCAAGGAGCAGCGTCGTTGCGTAGTACAGTTTTAACACAGCTGCGTCTTTTTCCACAGCTCATTTTGCAGCAACAGGATATTAATTTGAGGATTGAAGAAGGCGCCGGTGCTTCAGTTGTGTATATAGGAGGGGGCTACACATTTAAAGACAAGGGACACACATCCAATATCCGTGTATAATAGAAAAATCCCTCTCACGGCATTTTTCATTGCCATGACCGGGAATTGAACCCTGGACTTTTGGGTGAGAGGCAGGACCATCTCGACCATCAGTCATATGCATCTAGAATCTTTAGGCTTCAGAAATTCTGTTTAAAAAGTATTTTTCGCCTAAAAAAAGAGAAACATGCAGTGAATTATTTAAACAGAAAATGATATTTACCTTACCATGTCTTCTATCTACAGATAAGTCCAGGATGCTTCGAACACGACAGGGATTGGGACGAATATGCGAGTGACCGACAACTCGCTTCAGTTTGAAATTTGTACATTAGGTAGAAGGGCGGCTGTGGCCACTGGCCACTCACTGCTCAGCAATCGACTTGGCAGACTGTCTGTAGTTAATATCTCATTAACCGTTTTGATGTAGAAGGCACCGAAATTTGATTTACGTATTCTGGACCAACGTTTCGAAATTTTTCTAACTTCAATAATTCATCCTAGATAGGATTAATTATTGTAATTTAAAAAAAATCTCAAAACACATTTAAATATTTCCATTGTTTGTTTTTTCACAACAAAAATGTGATTCTACAACATAAAATTAATTGTCGCTGTACCTCGAGTGTTGCATGTGTAAAGACTTAAACACAATGAAAAAAATTAGAGATAAGAAAATGAAATAAGAAATAATAATTCCAAGTTTTAAATACACAATACTCTGCTTGATAATAGGATATTGGTGCTGATTCGATTTAAAATTCAACTGTTCAATTGCTCCTTGTTTTTCGGATATCATTATTTGTTAATTCTATTCCATATGTTTTATTTCTTATTTCTTATCTCTTATTTTTTTCATTGTGTTTAGGCCTTAATAAAAATTATTATAAAAGAATCCAAACAAGGAGCAATAGACGCGAGAGCCATCGGCTACAGCGCGGAGATCCACGATTCCCGCCATTGTGTCCGCTTGCCTACAATGGGCACAAGTAAATCGCGCAACCTAATACCCATGTTCGAACCTCCTCGGTCTTTACTGTATATGAATGTGCGTGTTTTGTGAAAGAACATTACCAAGAACTATTTAGCAGAATGAAACCAATCATATTTTTAATACAAGAGGTTGTATGTTTTCAGTGTTACGTCAGCCACAAACAGCTTTTACTCAACTGCAACGAAATGTAGTAACACAATTAGTAAAAATTTATAATAAAATTCCACAATATAAAAACTTAACAACAAAAATTTTTATAGTAGAAATGAAAACATATTTATGTGATCTTATTGCTATGTTTCTGAATACTTTAATCATCATTTTTGGCTTTCATTTATGTGTAAATTAATGTTCTTATTTAATTGTTAAATGTTTTTATCAGCATGTACCATACTACAATAACAATAAAAAGCTCACAACATCGATTTTTTCGTTTGACGATAAATTCACCTAACTTTGAGCTTCAATGGCAAGTAAATTATATGAGTTAGCTGTACAGCCTATATCTTTCTTGTGTAAAATTTTATAGGGAATATTTTTGCTCTCTTGATATTTTTTCGCCGGAACAACGGTTTACGAGATAAATGGAAAAAACCATCGTCAAGTCCATTTTGGGGTGGTTTTTCACCATAAAGGGGATGTTTCATTCACGATACACTATATTTATGTATTTGTTAATTAAAATTTATATTATTTTTGAGATTACGACCACTTACCTTTGGCAAACGATGGATTTCGAATCTCACCGTACTGGGCGTGACGTCATTTACTGTCATTTTTATTATAGAATTTTAGAATATTTTATGTTCGCCATTGTGCCATTATATCATACTGTTTACGTGTAGGTTTTAATTTAAGTCTGGACGTACTTCCCGGACTAGGTTTGAAAAGTGCTATTTTCCCAAAGAAAAAGCGTCTGGGGAGTGGGTACTTTCCGAATGATTTATGAAAAATGTATATTTTTCTTAAAGAAGAGCACAGAGATGCCAAAGATTTTGCCAATGCAAATTTTTGAAAAGCCGAGTGCATTGAGTTTCTCTGCAGGGAAAAAATATGCACTTATTGAAGCAGATGAAAAAAATTTCAGCTTTTATAAAAAACACAAATTATGGAGTGTTTCTTCATATTGCAGCAGTTTTTGACCTCAAATGAAGTTGATTTTTCTCAAAATACGAAATCCGTTTTTAAAGAACACTGATCACAGCTTATCACCTTCTTTGCGAAATGTTTTCAAAATGAACACATCGATAAGTTTGCATGGGTTAAAGATTCATTCAACACCAGTCGTCCATGTGAATTCATTTCTGCAGAAGAAGATAATCTTATTGAGTTGTCTTGCGACAATAGTTTGAAAGTGAAATTTGGCAGCATGAAATTGACCGAATTTTGGATTTCTTCTTTCAGTAAAAAATGAATATCCCCTTTTAAGTGATAATGTTCAGTGGATCTTAATTCCATTTTCAACTTCTTATTTGTGCGAAGCTGGGTTTTCGACGGTCGCTGTGATAATAACGAGCAAAAATCAATGTGGAAAAAGAAATGAGAGTGGCCGTGTCCTGTTTGATTCCAATAATTGAGAAAATGTGCAGGGATCTGCAGACTCATCCATCTCATTAATTTAATATTAGTGAATAAATATAATAAATTCATAAATTTGTTCAATAATGCAGTTGTTTGACTTGTTTATTCTATGTCCTTTACAATCGTTTCTGGTTTTATACATGTTTTATTTATTTTTATCTCATACTTATGATTAGTCATGCTCTGACTTCGGGGAGGGCGTCGTGGGAAAACATTAGTTCAAAAAGGGCGACGACAGTCGAAGAAGTTTTTGAACCGCTCGATTAATGTATTTAAGAGGCCAGTGTCCTCATCTAGATCGAAATTTATGTGTATTATAATTAATCATTGGGTTTCTAAAAAATAAACGCTTCATATTATATTTTTTTTTAGGATGGTGTAATATTTCTACTCTCTGGTTGTAAACCTGCATTTGTATCAACAGCTGAAACATATGATAGAATCTAGAAACTGGATATTTGACTGAATTTTTTTGTTATGTAAAAAGTTTTTTTTCTATTTCATAAGTATGTAAAGTTAGTTTGTATTAAAAATTTGAGTTTTAGTTAATAAATAGGTCTTTGTTATAATTTTGTATTTAATAAACAAATTTAGATGAATGCGGTAAGTGATTTCTGTATATACTATTAGATTTGGCAGTTATACAGGGTGGTTCAGAATTTACCGATTAAACTTCGGGAACTAATAATAATAACCATTTATTTAGCATCAAGCTATTTACAAAATAATGATGTTTACATCTGGTCATATAAATATCAAAATATTAAACCATATAATACTTATAGTTTAAACTAAGCTATGCTAAACTATAATAATATATTACACAGAAAATCAATAATTGCATTTTACATAATCTCGACATAATCTCCTTAATCTATTATAATTTTCACAGTTTCTAATTTCTGTTGGTAAGTCATTAAAGTAAATTAGACCCTTATAAAATACACTATTAAATGTTCGTGTTTTGTGACGAGTATCAACATAAAAATTATCCCTATTTCTAGTATTATACTCGTGAACTTCAGAGATGTATTTAACGTTTTTTAATAAATACTCTGGTTGTATATTATATTTTATTTTATAAATGAATTCCAATGTCCTATAAATAATTTTTTGTTTAACAGACATAAAGTTCAGAACTTGTAACATGGTTGTAACTGGTGTATATTTATTGCATTTCAGTAAGCAACGCATTGCTCGATTTTGTATTTTTTGCATTTCATTTTGATTTATATTAAAAAGTATTGCCGAACAGAACTCTAAATGTGGTAAGACTATTGAATTATATAACAATATTTTAATATGCATACTAAGACATTTTCCTATACGACTTAAGAAACCAACTTTTTTCCCATAATATAATTTACGTGTTTTTTAAAATTTAAATTTTCGTCGAAGAAGACCCCCAAATATTTAATTTCTATAACTTTTTCGAGGCGTACATTATCAACTTTTACGTTTATTACCATATCTTTTATTGAATTTAACCTATAATTTGATCCAAATAGGATGAACTTACTTTTCTTAATATTAATAGATAAATCATAGCCATTTATAAATATTGCCAAGGTCCTTATTTAATCTATCTAGCTTATATGGTATATCTGTTCCTGAAATATATATCATAGTGTCATCTGCAAACATATGAATATTGCAATATTCAACTACATTAACAATATCATTTACATATAAAATAAAGAGTAGTGGTCCAAGAACTGTTCCCTGTGGAATTCCGAAATCATTTACAATGTCTGTAGATACACAATTTTTATATTTTACGTTTTGTTTCCTATTTGATAAATATGATTTAAACCAATCCAACACATGATCACGGACACCCATCTTAAACAGTTTCTTTATTAATAAATTTCTGTTAATAGTCTCAAAAGCTCTTCGGAAATCTAAAAATACTGCTATTACCATTTCTCCGTTATCTATCGATTTAAGCCAATTATCACAAACACTTATTATAACTGATTCGCAAGAATATTTGTGTCTAAAACCTGATTGATTTGGCACTATTATTGAATTTTGATCACAATATTCAACCAATTGTTCTTTAACTGCTAATTCCAGTAGTTTTTCGTAAGGCGGGACCGTGTTTATTGGGCGGAATTCTTCACAGTTGAAAGTATTTTCAACTTTAGGTACAGGAACTATAGTTGATATTTTCCAGTTTTCAGGAAATTTGCTAGAACCCAATGATCCGTTTATTATATCCAACATCCAGTTTCCTACACATTCACAACAGTCACATAAGATATTCGTTGAAATTCCGCTATCCATATTTGTAGAATATTTTAAGGTCTTTAAGTAATTTTTTAACGTTTGCATGTTGATTTTTTCAAATTTATCAAATATTTCGTATGTCCTAATTTTCTGTATAATAATTTCACTATCATTGTATTTATTAATGCCACTAACTATTTCCCTTATACTATCAGTAAAATGTATATTAAATTTTTGTGCTATTTCCCTATTCTCACTAGTAATATAATTCCTAAATTTAATTTTTTCAGGTAAAACATTGTTCTTTTTATTTGGGAGCAAGCTCTTTAAATTTTTCCATAATTCTCTAGGGTTATTTTTATTTGAGTCTAACATATTTTCAAAAAAACTTTCTCTTTCAGTTCTAATCTGTTTTGTAACTTCATTTCTCGCACGCCTGTATCCATCCCAGTCATTTTCTTCACCTGTTATTGCCGCAATTTTATAACTATCGTCTCTAATTTTCATTTTTTCAATTATTTCTCCTGTTATCCACTTCTTGTCTTTTTCCCGCACTATTGTCTCCCGTATTGGACACATTCCATTTATTACATTTGATATAGTATCAACAAAATTGTTTGACATATCATCAACATTGCCGTTATTATTCCAACATACATTGAATAGATGTTCTTGGAAAATATTTTTGTCGTAATTTTTATAACTCCTGTATTTAACTGTCTCATAAGAATTTGACTTGTTTGCTTCAACCTGTATAGCTATAATCGAATGATCGCTTATTTTGGGTGTTTCATAAACTTTATGTTTCAAATTTTTTCTATCGGTAATTAAATGGTCAATTAAGGTTTTACTATTTGCTGTAATTCTTGTATAGTCTATTACAATTTGCCTTAATCCATATTGTGTAACCAGTTCCAGATATTTATTCCCATAAAAACTGTATTTTGATAGATCATAATTAAAATCTCCACATATAATTTGTGTACCATCATAATCACATATTTCATCTAGAAATTCTTCAAATTGCATCAGAAATAGATTATCGTTACACTGCGGCGAACGATATATTGTAGAAATTATATATTTGCTATTGTTTATATTTACTTCAATTGTCAATATCCACAAATTATTTATGTATTTTTTGTAACGTAATTTATATTTATATTCATTTCGAATCATGATTAAAACACCACCAGTTCTTCTATTCTCAGTGTCACATTTTACAAATTTGTAGTTGTTTATTTTTATCTCAACGTCCTCAATGTTTGCATCAATATGTGTTTCAGTTAAACACATTACAATTGGATTCCAGTTTTCTGCTAACGTATTTATATCAAATTTATTATTTAAAAAACCTTGACAATTTAAACATACAATATTCTTATCACTAGCTAGAGTACGTTAAAATAAATGGACTTTCTTTAATGAACTTATATCTAAAACCGCATAGTTTCTGAGATACAGGGGGTCAATCGGATTCCTCATAAAAAATACATGAGAATAGATTTTTGTTTTTTATATTAGCCCAATAATAAAGCCAGGAAATCGAGTGAGCCTCTTACGTGGAACACCCTGTACATGCAAATCGAACGATAAATCGTTGCAACGTTGTGTAAGGAATTAAATGCCGTTATATCACATTACAAGTTAAAAAGCTCAATTTACATAATTATAGAAAGTACATATACAGTGTGTCCACTGATGGGGTTGACAAGAGGGCAAAATGTAATTTTGGAAGAGTCATTCTTGATAAAAATGTTTGCTTGCCATTAAAATACGATTCCCTCTCAGAAAAATTTTTCATACAGGGTGCTCAAAATACAACAAGACTTCGCAAAATGACGAATGTTTGAAATGAAAGAAAATCAAGTATCAGAACTAAGGAGCACCAAATTACAAGCAAAAAAGCTTAATAGATTTTCCTATAGGTTACAATAATTGCTAAGAAAATTAATCATTAAAATACATAACTTTAATTTGTTTGATTTTCCTTCCAGTTTCAAGTTTAGTAGCTATAACTATATTATTACAGTTGAAGTACTAAAGAAGAAAAATGTGCAGATACAAGACATAAAAATGCTGGCCAAAATAATAAAACGTAGGCGTCCAAAGGGGTACGAGAATACCGCAGTGATTGAATTTAAACGTGAAAAGAAAAACCTGTTATGTAGGTGCTTTTCATAGATATGGAAATATATCGTTCTTTAGTTTATTTGAGAATAACCCGCTATTTTAATTTTTTTTACATTCTAAAAGTTAAACTGATAATATGATAGCTATGACGTAGGTAGGGAATAGGGATATAACAATTTAAATTATTTTTATTTGTTACTTATCTTATAAAAAGGAAAAATCCATTAAATTGCAATTAAAAACATTTGAGTTTGGTTTTATATTTTGTAGGTACTTACCTATTTTAAATTTTGTATGCTGGCAGTGATAGTGGTTACCAGCGCGCCGGCAGCCACGTCACTTTCATAAAGGACACCGGTGCCGGTCGGTATCCATTATGGGCGCCGGTAGCGGAGTCACACCCTAATTTTAAATGCGTTAATTTTTTAAAAAAAGTTAAGAGTTAACTTACACTTCTATGTCGTAACATATTATTTTTATCAAAAAAATAAAAAGAGTAGCATTTTCTTTAGTTTATTGCCATTGTAACATTCAGCTAAGATTCTTCCCTGCTAAGTTATTTAACCTCAAAACCAAAAAAATTCATTATTTCAAAAATTTTCAAAATACTTTAAGGGTAAAATCGTAAAATCTTTTAGATATGTAGTGCATCCATTACGGACAAAAAAATTTGAGCGTATACATAATAGTAATGATTAACAAAAAACATAATTTGGAATTTTTTTTCCAATTTGGAATTTACTGAAACAAAGAAACGGGCACTTTTTTGTAAAAAATCTAAATTTTGCCTTCATTTTCCTTGTATTATTTTTGATTTAGCAGATATCATAATTTGCCAAATGACAATTTTATGCTACCTACTGTAATAAGCTTCAATTTGATTCAAGGTATGTCAAAAGGTTTTTTAAACTAGAGTTATGACTGTTTGAAATGCGTGACCTTTTTAGGGGTATAGTTTATCCAATATCAGTTGAGACACTGATGTTTGATCTGCACCGCCTTGAACATACTCAATACTTTGTCGGCTCTTTTAAAAAATAAAACCGCTTCAAAAAAAGTGGTTGACTTTGGATAAACTATACATTCAAATACACATAACATGAACTATATCTGGGCAAAGATGAGCCTAAACAAATCTTTATTTCATGGATTATTTTTGTTATTTCATTAGCCAAGTTTTTTCTCATTCTAATGAAGAAAAATTACAACAATACATACATAAAAAATAAAACAATGTTGTATATGGATGTAAGAAAAATAAACAATATTCAAAGTAAATAAATATATGAAACAATTCTCTTTCTCTGCCCCAGAGTGTTTGCTCATGTTCCCACATATTGCACATGAGACAATAGACCCATAGCACGTTCTGTGCCCATAGCCTTGCCCCATATTCGGACCCGCAAAATGCCCATATTACCAACATTGCAATTTTTTTAAAGGTTAAGTGAATTAAGATCTATGTGTATTTACTCAACTACCAAACAATACATACTATCATTGTTTATAAAGTATTATAGTTATTCAACCTGATTTCTAAGTATGTGCTGCCAACTTGTGAGTAATTTACATACTAGTCAGTTTCTATGACTACGTTTACAGTTTTTTGACTTTTGTTTTTAAAATATTTTATCATTAAAAAAATATACATTTCACGATACATTTACACATTGCGGCCATTGCGCAGCCGGATGTGACGTGGAGCTCGAGAAAAATATGAATCTGTCGTGTACGTGACATCGCAACTAACCTCAAAAATATGATTTGCACGTCATCAAATGACGCGTTTAGTAGAAAAAGTAATACCAGCGCACAAATATGTAAAGTCACCATTTCGATATACATTTACAAAAATATACATTTTTAAAGATTTTCACATATTAAGCTGCTTTTATCAAAATCTGTGCTTGGTTCCTGTACTATCAATTAAAATCTTGTTCAGTGCATTACTAATGAAGTTTTGATTGCCGTAATTTAATAAAATAAAATGATTTTTGTTGGCTGGAAATCCAACCTATAATTAGCAGTTTATTTTAAATATAATCTATAATATTGAAACTTTATTGAGATAATTGTAACATGCCTTGTTTTGTAAATTTTTGTAATTTGCAAAATAAATTGATTTATTATTATTATTATTATAATTTTTATATGTTATAATCATATTATAATGGATTCAAGCTGAAACTACAAAAATTAAAATCGAAAATAAGTTAAAAAAACTCTAAATTTGAGGTTATGTCAGTCCTATATGCTATATGATGCACATGATCCATTTGACGGCTTTAGGGCTATTGTAATAAATTTAAACGTGATTGATTATTTTTACATAAACGCTGATTAAAAGATGAAATAATTATTTGAGGTGTTTATATATATATACCGGGTGCCACAGGATACTGGCTCACCCCTATATTTCTTTTATTTTTTAACTTATCCATTTGAAATTTGGGGGGCATAAACCACCGTTTAAAATGTATTTCTGCACATTACAAACACTATGGTACCACTTCCGGTTTATCCGGAAATTACCTCAACTTTCTATTTTCAAATGGAACACCCTGTATATTTTTACATATTTGGATGCAGGGCAACATTCTGCATACACCATGTAAGTTTCGCGAAATTTTGAGCCGATGTTCAATTTTTTCAAGCATTTTAAGAAATCTGTGAAAGTGGACTTTATACTTTTAAACGAATGAAATAAAATTGAAAATAAATAGCACAGATATGAAATAGATATCAATGAAATCAGAAAGAAAATTATAATTTTTCAAACACTATGAGCCACGACCTTCCCATTTGAAAAAAAAAAGTTTTTGATAAAAAAGTGATATGTTCAACTTTGGAGGCTTCGCAAACAGTTCTTAGTGAAACGAAAAGAAAAATTATATTTTTCCTTTGAAGTTTACCTACCGTATAACGAATTTTGGAATTCCAAAGCACTCTAGACGGATTTTTTAAGATGCTTGAAAAAATTGAACATCGGCTCAAAAATTCGCGAAACTTACATGCTGTATGCAGAATGTTGCCCTGCATCCAAATATGTAAAAATATACAGGGTGTTCCATTTGAAAATCGAAAGTTGAGGTAATTTCCGGATAAACCGGAAGTGGTACCATAGTGTCTGTAATGTGCAGAAATACATTTTAAACGGTAGTTTAGGCCCCCCAAATTTCAAATGGATAAGTTAAAAAATAAAGAAAATATAGGGGTGAGCCAGTATCCTGTGGCACCCGGTATATCTGTATTTGTGATATATGATATTTTTAGGTGAACATCCAGATCACTAAAAACTAGATTTTAAATACAATACATCATGTTCCTACACTTACTTGCCATTCCTCAAATTTATTTTGTCTTTTCTGTAGAAATATCTAAAAGCCTAGTTACTTTAGCAATATTTGGCAATATTTACCAATTCTCCCCTAAATTCGATATTATAGATCGTGCCACTTTCATATTTTAGTACGTAATTCATAGGCTAACAAGGTTGAAAACCATGTACTCAAATCAATTTACCCGGCCGTCGGGGGCGGCGTAGCGACGCTAACTTCGCTATTAGAGATCGTGCCACTTACATATTTTAGTACGTAATTCAGAAGTCGATAAGATTAATAACCTTATACAGAAATCAATTTACCCGGCCGTCGGGGGCGGCGTAGCGACGCTAACTTCGCTATTAGATATCGTGCCACTTACATATTTTAGTACGTAATTCAGAAGCCGAAAAGATTAATAACCATATGCCGAAATCAATTTACCCGGCCGTCGGGGGCGGCGTAGCGACGCTAACTTCGCTATTAGAGATCGTGCCACTTACATATTTTAGTACGTAATTTAGAAGCCGATAAGATTAATAACCTTATACAGAAATCAATTTACCCGGCCGTCGGGGGCGGCGTAGCGACGCTAACTTCGCTATTAGAGATCGTGCCACTTACATAATTTAGTACGTAATTCATAGGCTAACAAGGTTGAAAACCATGTACTCAAATCAATTTACCCGGCCGTCGGGGGCGGCGTAGTGACGCTAACTTCGCTATTAGAGATCGTGCCACTTACATATTTTAGTACGTAATTCAGAAGTCGATAAGATTAATAACCTTATACAGAAATCAATTTACCCGGCCGTCGGGGGCGGCGTAGCGACGCTAACTTCGCTATTAGAAATCGTGCCACTTACATATTTTAGTACTTAATTCAGAAGCCGATAAGATTAATAACCATATGCCGAAATCGATTTACCCTGCCGTCGGGGGCGGCGTAGCGACGCTAACTTCGCTATTAGAGATCGTGCCACTTACATATTTTAGTACGTAATTCAGAAGTCGATAAGATTAATAACCATATACTGAAATCAATTTACCCGGCCGTCGGGGGCGGCGTAGCGATGCTAACTTCGCTATTGGGGATCGTGCCACTTACATATTTTAGTACGTAATTTAGAAGCCGATAAGATTAATAACCTTATACAGAAATCAATTTACCCGGCCGTCGGGGGCGGCGTAGCGACGCTAACTTCGCTATTAGAAATCGTGCCACTTACATATTTTAGTACGTAATTCAGAAGCCGATAAGATTAATAACCATATGCCGAAATCAATTTACCCGGCCGTCGGGGGCGGCGTAGCGACGCTAACTTCGCTATTAGAGATCGTGCCACTTACATAATTTAGTACGTAATTCATAGGCTAACAAGGTTGAAAACCATGTACTCAAATCAATTTACCCGGCCGTCGGGGGCGGCGTAGTGACGCTAACTTCGCTATTCACGAAATATTTACTCCCATTAACTTTTTTATTCTTTATCTTAGGACAAAAAGGTAACGAAAACTTTAGGAATTTTTTTCCCTATCCTACCGCATCAAATAAGAAATCAGTTATTGTGCTTGGCGTTTTAACGCTATATGTATTTGTTTTTTTTTTAATAGAAGGTCCTGTACACAGATAAGTCCAGGATGCTTCGAACACGACAGGGATTGGGACGAATATACGAGTGACCGACAACTCGCCTCAGTTCGAAATTTGTACATAATGAGAAGGGCACGGCAGTGCGTTGTGGCCAGTGTGGCGTCTCACTGCTTAACAGTGCTTAATCTCAGCAGTCAGCACGTCAGGAGACTGTCGTTAGTATAAATAGTATCTCATTAACCGATGTAGAACTCATGTCTGAAAGAAATTTGATTTACGTATTCTCGACCAACGCAACGTTTCGAAATTTTTCTAACTTCAATAATTCATGCTAGATAGAATTAATTATTGTAATTTTAAAATAATCTCAAAACACATTTAAATATTTTCATTGTTCGTTTTTCGCAACAAAAATGTGATTTTTTACAATTCTCTTTCTTTGCTTGATATGCATTGTTTATAAATGTCTTTATTTAGGCTTTATATAAGCATAATAACAAAAAACATATCCGACGGCCGGGTAAATTGATTTCGGCATATGGTTATTAATCTTATCGGCTTCTGAATTACGTACTAAAATATGTAAGTGGCACGATCTCTAATAGCGAACTTAGCGTCGCTACGCCGCCCCCGACGGCCGGGTAAATTGATTTCGGCATATGGTTATTAATCTTATCGGCTTCTGAATTACGTACTAAAATATGTAAGTGGCACGATTTCTAATAGCGAAGTTAGCGTCGCTACGCCGCCCCCGACGGCCGGGTAAATTGATTTGAGTACATGGTTTTCAACCTTGTTAGCCTATGAATTACATACTAAAATATGAAAGTGGCACGATCTATAATATCGAATTTGGGGGAGAATTGATAAATATTGCCAAATATTGCTAAAGTAACTAGGCTTCTTATATTGATACCTTTTTTACTTTTATTATGATTTTTACACATAGCTACAGCACTATTCGTGATTTTTATAGTCGCGAAATTGTGAAAAGCAAAATGTGAGACCAATAATGTAAAATGAACCAATAGCAACACGTTTCGCATTTCGCTTTTCACAATTTCGCGACTATGAAAATCAGGCTTTACAACTAACCAAAAATATGTACTTTTTAAAATTTTTGTATATTATGTCATTTTTATCAAAATTTCTGCTTGTTTCCTGTACTAATCTTGTTCGATGCATTACTAATGAAGTTTTAATTGTCCTAATCCAATGATAGGCCACTCGATTACATCATGGCTAACTCGTATGCAATTGAGGGTATTTTCCAAACTATTTTGCCCTGTATATTTTTAAATATAAGAGATACGAAAAAACTTTTTTAATAGAAAATGTTTAGAAAAAATAGCACTTTCCAGGTAGCACAAAAAAAGTGTATGTTCCTGGGAAAAAAGTTCTGATGACGTCAGTTTCGCCATTTTCCAGATTTCGAAAAAAAAAAATTTCTAGTGTAAAATGTACCTTAGTGCACCCCAAATTAAACCACGTAAACGGTTTTGTGATAACTTTTTTCATTTTCTAGATATAGTCCCGAGACATCAACTTTGGGACACCCTGTACAATATTGAAACTTTATATATCTACTGTCTTATTAGAGAGTTTTTAAATGTTATTATGGATCCAAGCTGAAGCTACAAAATTATAATTAAAGTAAAAATAAATTTACAAAAACTAAACATTTTAGGTTATGTTAGTCATATGATGTATAAATGATTCATTTTAGAACAAAAAATCCAATAGTTTAAGGCCGCAGTCAGACTGATTCACTGCTAACCACCCACAACCACCGACCACAATTCCAACATAGAGTAAACTATGCGTTAGGTCATACTGCAACCACCAGCTACCGATCAACCGCAAACACTTGCTATGAACCTGTTTATATTTCCAGCATGTTGGAAATTTTTGGTGGTTAGTTGCAGTAGTCATGCGCACGTAGAATTGCGGTATTTATTTTCGTCGCAGATGAATTATTTGATCTATTATTTTTGTTAATACTAATTTAACTTGTCTACAGTAAAGTTTTAAGGTTAAGTTTAGTTTTAATAGTTTTACGTAATACGAAACTTGCCGCAATATTTGCTGGTGCTACTAGTAGTCTATGTAGCTGCAGTGTGACCACATGCATGTTTTTTGTTGGTTGGTTGATAGAATTCGATGACAACCTGTGGTGATTGGTGGCTTCAGTCTGACTCCGGCCTAATAAAAATAGAAAACTGACAAACTGTCAAAAGTTATTAATATACAGTCAAGTTTCGATCTATGACTTTAGTTCCTCGTCGAAATGTGACGTAGATGCACCGGATGTACGAAATTCGTGCATGCGTCGTAGCATTGTTTATAATAAACAATGGTCGTAACGTAAACGACACAGACGGAGCTAAACGGAGGCCTAGGTTTTAGTCTGGCGTGAAGTTAGTCACAGAAACGAGCTGTCAAAATTCCTTTAATCTAATAAAAAAATCCTTTATCAGGGGAATAACACACATATCTAACCTGCCTCCGGCTTCTAACTCGCAATAAACCTCATGTCATGCCTGATGCATTTAATAAAAAAAAATTCCTTTTTTCTAATAAAAAAAATTCCTCTATCAGGGGAATAACACACATATCTAACCTGCCTCCGGCTTCTAACTTGCAATAATAGACCTCGTGCCTGACGCATTTAATAAAAAAAATTTATAAAAAAAAACAAAAGAAGGTGTATGATTTGAACCTGCAACCATCTGCATGCCAGCCCGGCTCATTTCCGCTAGGCCATTGGACCACTGACAAAACGCGAGTAAAGCAAGAATAAGTTCAGCCCGTTTCATCAACTTCACGTCGGACTAAAACCTAGGCCTCCGTTTAGACGCTTCTAACGACACCGGGGCCTACGGTCGTAATAATGGGCACACATCATCCAGCACGCCATCTACCAATGATCCACCGGTACTAACAAGAGGTTGAATAACTATATACTTTATAAACTGATACTATGTATATAGGTGTAGGTTTGTGTACCTGTGTGTGTATATATGTGTATATACCCTCTTTGTAATATACAGGGTGAATTTAAAATACACTGAATATTTTTAATCTGTAATTTCTTATAGCATAATTAATGAATTCGCAGTGTTTTAATTTCAAAATTTCATAGTTAATGTTTCAACACAAAAACCCTAAACTCGTTCCACTGGGGATACACTGACCGGTGAACTTGACATTGACTTGGTTACGAACAAATACCTCTACGCAGTATTCGCAGTGTTTACCATGTAAAACCAAAACTGAATTATAAAACACTAGGAAAAACTCACACTTGACATCATGGATGCACAGGCTGAACTACGCGGGCAACGTGGTAGCTACGAACACAAAACTGAAATCTAAAACACTAGGAAAAATTCACACTCGTCATCATGGATGCACAGGCTGAACTACGCCAACACAACAACCCGATAGCTAAGAAGACTGGGAGTACAGGCATTTATGTCGCTACACACATCAGCTGTTCTGCTCAGGCAGGAGCGTCGTGAATATTTAATAAATATTCAGAAATAGTTTTCTTGACTGTATTTCATTTATTTTACAAATGACTATTTTTAAGAATTTTTACGGACCATAGAGCTTAACGGATTAAAATTATCCAGTGTATTTCAAATTCACCCTGTATAACATGGGGTTGTTTTAAATTTTTTTTGTGATCAAACTATACATATCAAGTATATTTCCAAAGCACAACAAAAGTGTTTTATACGCTTAGGTGCTATCTATGTACATTTTTCTCCTCGTTAATTTTTAATTCTCTTTTTGTAAATTCTTTTTGTAATTTGTATTTCTGTAGTTATACATATTGGAACAAAATAAACCACAAATAAATATTAATCATAAGAAAGTAACTTGATCCTAATACAACATATTTAAGTGAATATCACAAATATAGGACTTTGTTTCATACCAAATATCATAACAACTTACCTTAAAATAATTTTCAAAATTTCACAAACACCCCCTTCATCACCACCTGTTTATAGCAAAATGAAAAATTAACTGCATAATGTCAGTAAAACAGTTGGCTATACAATAGCTTTATTTTAAGCTATTATTCACAGATGTCGCTTGATGTTCTAATAGGATTTGTTAGAGGCCCATATTTGGGGTTTACGAACATTTACTCCGTGTACCCAGATCACTATTTCTCTTTTCTTATAGTTTTAGAAAAAGAGAAGGGTATTTGCAGATCGCTCAGAGTAAATTTTCGTAAACCCCAATTAAATACAAGGCCCATACTCGGTACTTACCTTAACATTCCAATAGTCACTTTTTAAAATTTTTTTTAAAACCCCTGCTAAAGAGGTCTTTTAAAGTAATAAAAGTCCTTATGCAACTTCTTATGTGAAGACTATGAACTGAATGTCAGCCCCAAACAATATCTTAAATATATTTTATTTCATCCCGTCCGGAAAGTACATCATTACAGTATTCATATGCGGCCGGAAAATGAAACATTACGGTATCAGAGCCGGTAAAGTACCGGAAACCACCGGAAACTTATTACGAACCAATCACAAACTGTTATTATACCTTTTGACAGTTGTTTGACATATAAAAATCAACCGTAAATTAAAAAATAGTGTCAAATGACTGAAGAAAATAACCAAGTGTCAAATTGTACAAATATACTAATATACAAGAAATGACGGGATGAAATAAAATATCATTCGAACACGTCCGTAAGGTGTTGTTCCAGCCTCGTTTAGATATTCTAGACTCGGCACCTGACGTCGCCTCGTCCGTAATATCTACTCGACTGTAACAAGTCACCTTCCGGACTTGTGACGAAAATTACTATTGTAAAAGTAACAATTCATATCTGAAATGTACTGTTGAAATACTACGCCAAGTGATACATACTTTTGATTTAGTGATTTATAGTATATGCATATTGCATACCGTAAGTCATATACCCAAAATCGACTGTAAAACAATTTGCGAAAAATATTTTCGAAAACCCCATCCCTGGAAAGTCATAATATTAAAAATATTTGAATTTTTTTAAAAACATCAGAATAATCTTCGATGCAATCTAAGACAAGGTTTTTTGCTTTTGAAAAAATATTAATTTTTGGAAAAGTTACCAGCATTTGAAATTTTTTTAAATTAGGATTCGATCTATTAAAAATTTCAAATGCTGGTAACTTTTCCAAAAATTAATATCTTTTTAAAAGCAAAAAAAACCTTGTCTTAGATTGTATCGAAGATTATTCTGATATTTTAAAAAAAATTCAAATATATTTAATATTATGACTGTCCAGGGGATGGGATGGGATTTTCGAAAAATTTTTTGCAAATAGTTTTTCAATTTCTTTTTTTGCCAGCATTCTCATTTTGATCCCAAATGAAACCTCTTATAATTTGGTATGGGTCCCATGTCTCTAAACTGCAATATTGAATATCGAAAATTCACTAGCTGCCACTGTCTGTTGGTCTTCTTCATCGCGAACTGATGGCGCGAGAACTCATTCGCGGACAGATACGTTCCATTCAAATAGATGCTGCTATTTTGTAACATTTTAAATTAGCAAAGATTGTCACATGCCTCATGAGTCATGGATGATGAATGGACCTCCCCAGCATTTTATTGGCAATGAGGATTCAGGAGTCCGATTGGGGATTGGGTAGGAAGGTAAATCGGACTTCGGACCTTTAATGTTTGGACTCCGATCACCGATTGCCCGATTCCGATATTCCGACATAGTCGGAGTAATTACGGCCGCCGCCGCCGATGCATTTAGCTAAAAATATTTACTGGTCCTCTACTATTTTATAATAGAATAAAACACGTTATTTCGAACTATCATTTATTTCGTCACATTACAGTTAACCCTGGAGTAAACCATAATACTCAATACATTCACCATGCCGGTACATACGCAAGGCTTATAGATTTACGAGCCTTGGTACATACGTACATTCTCTCGCGCCCCTGTTTCCCAAGTGGCCGCAGGCCGCATGTCCGGTTGCGCTCTCTATCCCCCACTGCTCTAGTGGTGGTTTAGCAGTGCTACCACACACAACAAAAATTAATGTTACCTTTTTAGCACGGATTTAGTACCTATGCAAAAGATATCGTGTTGGCCAACGAAAAAATTAATGTCGCTTTGATGATAAAATGATATCGGTAGATCATCGGCAAATTGACGTAAAATATATGGGCCCCACTGTAGGCCGCCCGGACAAAATGACGGACAATTTGATATCGCCCAAAGGCGCCCGCAGAAGTATTTCCAATTTGGTGCATTAAATTATAAACTTTTTTAAAACGGAAATGGACATTCTTTAATAATGTTTTAAAGCAAAACCTTTATAATCTAGGGTAAACAATAATATATTCTAGTAAAAAATAAACATTTTCAAACACAAAACAAAAAATTATTGTGTCGATTATACGATTTTCTACGAATTATCTAGCCAGCCAGGGGGGGCAGTTGCCCCCCCCCTCCGGGCGCCTATGCATGTTGATCGCCTGCCAATATCATAATTGACAACACGCAGTGTCGGCAGCCAGCTGTCGGCCACACTGTTGGCCAACATGTTTGTGTTTGTTGGGATATAAGTTAGCCATTATAGTGGTTGTCAAGAAAAGAATTATTATTAAATTCTGTATTGGCATTCTCTTAAAAATTAAAATTATATTTACAAATATAACACTAATCCAATGGATATCCATATCAGAGCATCCACTGGATGTAAGTGGATGTTCTGGGATGTATAGGGTGATTCTGATTCCTATAACGTTCTCACCCCAATCTTTTGGTTTGTCTTTGGAAATAAAATAAAAATATTTAACATAACTTAAAGTATTTTTTCCAAAGATTTCAAAAATTTCAACAAAAAAACAATTGAAAGTCAAATAAAAGCGAGGAAAACAGAGCAATGTTTTTTTAAATGTATATTTTTACAATTTTGAAAAGATTTAAATTCACTCTCCAAAAATATAACATATATATTTACCTTCATATTTAGTAAAATACCGATTATAATTGAAATAATTTATAAGAATAACAGTGGCGGCTGGTGAATTTTCGATGTTCGATATTTCAATTTAGAGACATGGGACCTATACCAAATTATAAGCGGTTTCACTGGGGATCAAAATGAGAATGTTGGCAAAAAAAAAACTTCCTAAAATCCCATCGCCCGCCCCTCCTGGAAAGTCAAATATTTAACAAAGAACAAATTTAATTTTATTTAAATTTATTAATGGAAATAACATCAAGTCAAGCAAGTAACTTCAAACATCTTAACGAACAAATAACATTTATATATAACGAACAAATAACATTATTTTTTATTGGTACCCTATTTTGCTTATTTAAAGTATGCCTCAGAGTGTTTAAATCCAACTATAAAAAACGCGCGTGTTTTAAAGATACCATGGCAACATCAATAACCCGAGAAACGTGAAGCGTAAATGTCAACTTTTTAATTATTGATTTGACCTTGTAACGTCAAATAAAATATTACTGACAAATACATTGAACTGATTCCGCGGTTGGCATCATGTGAAACATTGTTAAATATTATAATTAAAGAAAAAATTATTCACTTTTTAAATGTTTCAAATAGTATTTATTAATTTCTACACGTGTTTCAGCTTTCTAGGCCTTTCTCAAGAGTACATACAATGCTAGTTGTTAAATATGTTTTACATTCTTATATACATCTGGAGGCTACAGAACTAATAGAGCATCTGATTTTTATTTATGAGGGTTAAAAAAAACTATTTTTTTTAGAATTTAAATTATTTTGTTCAAAATATCATGCCCAGTAAAAATTAGTTGTTCATTCGTTATATTTACGTTATTTTTTGTTGCCTTAAGGATTTCTAACTGTTCTAATAAATCTAATTTTTTGCCTTAATTTCAGAATGAATTAAATCTACATTGTCTAAATCTATAAAATGGTTATTATCTACAGTGAGTTGATATGCCAGTGTTATGTATATTGTTTAAAATGGATTTCTTGTGTTCATCCAAGCGTTTTTTAATATTGCGACCTGTTTGACCAATATATATTGCATCACATTGGGCACAATTTAGTCTATATACACCTGTTTTTTGTAATTTATCAGTCTTGTCTCTATTGTTTACTAATAGTTTTCCTAAATTATTTTTATTTACCATAATTGTCCTGCATCCTAATTTATTTAATTTATTGCTGACTCTATTGCTAATTTTTGGCCTAAAATTGATACATTTATAATTCCCATCTAAGTTTTTGGTAGAACCGGCATAAAATTCACCAAATATATTTTTCTTTTGTTTTTTATTAATTAATCTATCAATTAAACTTTCTTTGTACCCATTGTTTCTTGCTATTTGCTTAATTACATTAACTTCTTTTTCAAAATTATCTCGACTAAGTGGAAATGTAAATAACCGATGTATTAAGCTATGGAAGGGTGATAGTTTTATTTGTAATGACTGTTTAGAATGGTTATGGATTACGCTGTCTGTGCAAGTAGGTTTACGATAAATGTCAAATTCTAACCGATTATTTCGATTTTTTACATTTACATCTAAAAAGTTTAAACCATTTTGAGTTTCTATTTCTAACGTGAATTGGATTTTTGTGTTCATGAACTTAGATGGGAATTATAAATGTATCAATTTTAGGCCAAAAATTAGCAATAGAGTCAGCAATAAATTAAATAAATTAGGATGCAGGACAATTATGGGAAATTAAAATAATTTAGGAAAACTATTAGTAAACAATAGAGACAAGGCTGATAAATTACAAAAAACAGGTGTATATAGACTAAATTGTGCCCAATGTGATGCAATATATTATATTGGTCAAACAGGTCGCAATATTAAAAAACGCTTGGATGAACACAGGAAATCCATTTTAAACAATATACATAACACTGGCATGTCAACTCACTGTATAGATAATAACCATTTTATAGATTTAGACAATGTAGATTTAATTCATTCTGAAAAGAAAGGCAAACAATTAGATTTATTAGAACAGTTAGAAATCCTTAAGGCAACAAAAAATAATGTAAATATAACGAATGAACAACTAATTTTTACTGGCCATGACAAAATAATTTAATTTCTAAGAAAAATAGTTTTTTTTAACCCTCATATATAAAAATCAGATGCTCTATTAGTTCTGTAGCCTCCAGATGTAGTATATAAGAATATAAAACATATTTAACAAATAGTATTGTATGTACTCTTGAGAAAGGCCTAAAAAGCCGAAACACGTGTAGAAATTAATAAATACTATTTGAAACATTTAAGAATGAATAATTTTTTCTTTAATTATAATTACTGACAAGTGTTTCAAAAGCTTTAACTGTGATGACCACAATTAATCTTATGACAGATTGCAAATTAATTTTTGTTTTTCTCATTTTGATGACAACTAAAGGTATTTTACATTATTAGTTCTTATTTCCATTTTTTGTAGTATTAATACAAATATTATTTATGATTTCAAAGTGTACCAATAAAAAAAATAGCCTCAAGTATTCGTGGATAACTGGTCTTTAAAACACTTGCTCTATTTCGCACGTGTTTTAAAGACCTTAATATCCACTTATACTTTAATATGCTTATTGCCTTACTCCCCTCTCAGCCTTAAAAAGGATGGTTGTTTTTATTGCCAAGAGGCAAGGTACGTTAAGCGTACGGCTAGCTGGTTTAAGTCGGAGGCAAATGGTGCGGTTTCGGGAGTTTTAGGTCACTTCACTCCAGACACAACATCTTAGAAAACCCGGTTTCGTGGGGAGAAAAAAAATATTCTTCTGGGTGTGATTTAATTAGGGCGCCATCCATAGTTAAAACTTAATTTAAACTTTTCACCCCTCACGAAACAAGTTCCTATAGATAAATTCGATATGTGCAACAAACAAATAAAAGTCGTATGTAAAAAGATTTCACAATTGGTTTATTGAGACGTTTTAAAAGTCATAGTGATGAGAATTATAAAGAAAAACAAATATTAATTATGGTCTCTTGACCGACTATACTTATACTGCTGTGTAGGAGCTGTGCTGTTATTGGTGAAGTACGGCTTGGTTCCAACCAGTGAAGTAACATAGACCCAATCCGTCCTTGAGATGAAATATCGGACAGCTCGATGTAGGGCCTCACTCTCCAGTTTCACACAAACATGGTCGTCTATATCTCTCTACTTATAATTCAGTTAAGTTTGCATGAAATAATAACTTCTCTTTAAGTGAAGGTGAACTCCAATGTAGGTCGAAAAATTATCAATAGATTTAATAGTGATCTATTGGACTGCTATTAGGCTACTATGAAACTATTAATGAGCATTAAGCATCAAGCTATTGAAAAAAATTGAATATCAAATAAAATTGTTGAATATTCAAGTATTCAAATCCGGCATTAACGAAAGAAGCCAATAAGTAAATTTAAACAAAATTTAAGGATAATTTAAGCATCCTTTAAGGATAATTATTCTGGTAATAACTGAATTTCAAAATAAAGATAAAAAAAGAAATAGAGAGACATTGTTAATATAATATTATAATTTAGATAAAAAATTAATAAAAAAAATTATAAGAAATTATGGACTTGTATCTTACTGCTAGTACATTAACATAAGTTATTATTAATAAACATAATTACCTCTGAAGAATATTCGCACTTTACGCAACTAACAAAAGTAAATTAATCAATTCGATTAAGTTGTACTGAGGAGCTATAAGTAGTAACCAGAACAGAGTTTGTAGTTAAATGGCCAGAGTCCCGCCTTGTTAGGCACAAGGTAAGCTTTGGTATATATAAAAAAATTGAATATTTAGCCAACCTAAATAATAGCACCAGTCAAATGGGACCATAAAAATAAAAATAAATATCTACAAACCTATATCCTTCCACAATACTGGCTTTCTCAAATTGTTTTAATTATTAATCTAACAAATATTTTATAATAAACTATAAACTAAATTAATTTATCAATTTTTGACTTGTCGCCCTCTATGAGTGCAGTAGTGAACATATTGAAACCTTGTCAAGATAGCTAACCACTGTGGCCGGTTAGTTTAGGCTCACAGCCATAGAGGCCGAAAAAGTTAGATGATTATTATTATTTTATTTTTATTATTTATTATGATTGAACTGTCCTTAGAAATCGATACAATTTAACAATTATTTAACCTCTGATGGTTATTTGAACAAATACACTACTAAATCTAAAAAAGAATAATTGGATAACATAATCACAAGGTAAGTACTGATTAACAATTATTTAATAGGTACGTGTCGTATAAACGAAATATCTAAAGTAAAAATAACATGTTTTAGGATATTTAACCATGCAGCTTGATGAAACTGGAGAGCTGTAAAATAAATACAAAAATGTGTTCTCATTAATTAAGTAATAAGCATAACCATAAAAAAAAACAAAGGTAAATACAGTTGGGATCTATTTATACCCAAATGAATTGACGGAGTCTCACAAAGTAAAAACGAGTTCACCTACTAAACCCAGTTTTTTCGTTAGTATACAGGGCACCTACACACAGAAGTGTATAAATGACCATTGCACATGCAACATACTATATATATATAAAGTTCAAAATGTACTCTATTATTTTTGACAGATATAGTATATCATTTATACAGGGTGTCCCAAAGCAATTTCAAGTCGAAAATGTCTAATGAACATAAACCCGCCTAAATTCAATCGTTTATCACTTATTAAATAACATTAAATGTTTTTTCTTCAGTCGAGTAAGACATTTTTAACTTTATTCATCGTAAAGAGTTACAACAAACCCTTGTGACAATTGAAGAAACTTTCTAAGCCAACAGTGTTAAATTATTTCAATTATTATCATATTTTACTAAATATGATGGTAAAAATAGGGTTACCTATTAGGGTGGATCGTTTTTATATAGAAAGAAAAAAAAAAGATACCCAACCAAGTTTGTTTGGTACACAAAAGGTGCTCCAACATATTAATAGCACTGTGGCCAAATTTCATGACAAAATATTAGGTTTGATACTGCCTCCACGTGAATAAAGTTAGGTCACTTTACATAAAAATCTAAAAAAAATTGCAATGCAAAGCTTGGAAAATTTTTTGCAAATAAACTTATAAACATTATGTTATTAAAAGTGTGAAAAATGCTCAGGCCAATAAAATTATTTTTAGTACTGCCACAGCCTTATGTATAACGTCCCTTAATTTATAAAAACTAAAAAAATTGTTCAATACGTTTAGAAACTTAACAGACCAAGATAGATGTCTATTTAAGGCCATGTTTAATGCAGTATTATGTTTTTAGAACGAATTCGCATAATACTTTGTGCGAACAAAATAAATAAAATATTATATTACTGAAGGAGTGGGAATCGTGCTGCAATTTGGTCCAAGTAAAATTAATTTCAGATGGTCCAGTTCACGTTCTGTGGATTTTAGAATTAGATGGTCGTTTTTTGGACTATAAATTACAGCTTTTATACTTAGTTTTTATTGAAACAGTGATGGCACTTTCAAAAATTGAAGTTTTGTATGCTGTGTTTGGATTGGCAAGTGAAATGGTTCCATATGTTTTGCCTACTTACGAAAGTATTATGAGACATTGTTTATGGACCGTCAATTTTAAGAATAATCTTCAGCTGTATGTGGTTCATCAAACAGAGATGAATATATCAGGGCGAAAATTGATTCTCGAAAAATATTACCGACTTCGTTTAATACCAAAAACAAATATCACACAGATAATTAAGATTTTTGATTTTGTGCTTATTTCGATACGAACAATGTTTACTGGCATTTTTTTGTAAAATTATATGTAAATATATATTTATATAATAAATAATAATAATAATAATAAATATTTTGTTCTATATTTAAATTTATTTTGTATCTTTTATCACATAATTGATCACCCTTGGGGCAGTACAAGGTAATGATTTAAAAATCTGAAATTTTGGAAATGTCGTATATTGATCATACAGCACCATGCCAAGTGCAAATTCTCACTTTAGATAAATTAAATCATTTTTCAAAATTGTAAAAATATACAGGGAATTCAATTTAAAAAAACATTGCTTTGTTTTTCCTCACTTTTATTTGACTTTCAATTGTTTTTTTGTTGAAATTTTCTAAATCCTTGGAAAAAATACTATACATTACACTAAATTTTTTTATTTTATTTCCAAATACAAACCAAAAAATTGGGGTGAGAACGTTATAGGAATTACCCTGTACTTAGTTCAGAATGTCTGGTGTGAATCCACAGAAAGTAGATAACTTTGTTACTTCAACACGATTGAGATGACGCTTCTGATCTTATTATATTATAAGGTATTTCTCGGTCGTTTATAGACCACGAAATACAAATAAATTCCCTATGTAGAATAAATAATACAGTTTATTGAATTCTACATGAAAATATTTTTCAAATATATAATCTATATATCAATTTTAAATTTATGGAATGTATTAGTTTTCTTAATTTGATTGTAATAAAAATAATCAGTTGAATCAAGTCCTGTTACCTCAATATTGTTGTTGAAACTAAAAATAAATAATGATATTAATATTTTTACTAATAGTAACTATAATTACCTACCATTTAATTATTTTAGTTGGACCTCGAATCTGATTCCATTTTGAGATTTTATGTTCATTAAATATCATTAATCCCAATACAGAAATCCACAGTCCAAAAATTAATGTTTCATGCCTATTAGCCCAATTATCAAAAAACTCTACTGCTAAACTCAAAATATTTGCAGCTCTACTTGCATCGTTTATATTACTAAAATATTTTAGATAATTTTCAAATAAAAATGAAACAAACATAGTTGGCTGAGTGGAAAATTCATCAACAATTTTCTCCACATCACAATTAAGCCGCCATGTCATGTGAATTTCCTTTCTTTTTGGGTTAAGTACCCTACCGAGACCATGAAATAATCCTAAATTTTCATCTCGTGACATGCACTGCAACGTGGGTAACTTATCACTTCTCTTCCTTTTATTACTAGCTTTCGAAAAACTATTTATAACTGTAGGAAGTTCCTTGGTCCCTATAAAAAATGGTAGGTCCAATAGTATGTAAAATGGTGAAAGATGGACATACACAGGGCTATGTATAAAGTGAAAAAAATTAAATATAAAGAGAAAAAGGTGATATTATTTTACATAGATTTTAGTAAGTACATATTAGCCAAATCCTGTGAATAATTTTTGTACTCTAATAAATACTAAATCCTAAAGGTGTATTATGAATAAGTTATTTGGTTAGTTGCAAAAAAATTATATAAAAGTTTATATCTTCAATGATACAAGAGTTCATTCATTCACAGCTAAAAATACCTAATGAACACCATTTTTTAGAAATAGAGATCTTACACTTACACTACAATAATACATTGGTTGTACTTTTACACACGCTATATGAAAGCAGCAAATAAAGCACATATTTTACCGATACTCTACTTACTTTCATCTGTATTTTCCATATTGACAGTTTCTAATATACTGTAACTTTCAAAGAAACAAATAAATTTATTGTTCATGTAACAAGATTTATGGTTAATGAATTTATTCTATTGTTATTTTTATTTTTTTTTACAATTCCTCGCAATTCCCTTTCTTTGCTTGATACGTATTGTTTATAAATGACTTTATTTAGGCTTTATAAATGCATAATAATAGCAAACATATCCAATTTGACACACTTATATTGATGTTTCATCTCTAAACATACAATTATAAAATCTATTGGACTTTTTGTAATACATGATAAAAATTGGATGAAAAATTACAAAATTCAAAACGTCTAAAAATAAATTATTGAAAAAAAAATTTTTTTTTAACTCGCCACAAAATTCATTCATTATGGTTAACAATAAAAAAAACGATGTCCCCAAGAAGATGTACAGGGTTATTCCATATATTTAGAGAGCGTCTACCTCGCTTATTATAAAAGATAGAAAAAAACTTTAAATACAAAAGTTGTAGGGTTTGTCCTAAATCGTCAGAAAGTGTTGCGCAATATCACGAATACATATTGGAAAGTTAAAAAAAACACCAAGTTGGTAAATTTCTAATGGAACACCCTATATATTTTCAAAAAATCAAATAGATCTTTTTCATCTGAATTCAAAAATATATGATATGTTGATATTTGGTTTAGCCGTTTTTGAGATATTGAACGTGATTATATTGTTTTGCCTATCGCGGTTGCCATGAAAAAACAATTATTTCTAACATTTCGCCTTCTGTATAACCCAGAATGAAGAAAATGTGATACCCGAATAAACAATAATTATTATTGACGTTTGGAGCATTTGTTTTTTCATGGCAACCGCGATAGACAAAACAATATAATCACGTTCTTTAAATGCAAATATCTCAAAAACGGCTAAACCAAATATCAACATATCATATATTTTTTAATTCAGATGAAAAAGATCTATTTGATTTTTTGAAAATATATAGGGTGTTCCATTAGAAATTTACCAACTTGGTGTTTTTTTTTAACAAAATTGACAGAAAAAAATCAAATGATGCCCATTTGTTTTTCTCTTTAATGCATAAAAACTTTTTTTCTAATCCTCTCGGACAACGTTTGTCCCATCATTCTATCTAACTAACTTATTTAGATCTTTCGGTCTCTCACCCTCAACCCAAATTAATACTAGAAAGAACAATTGCCTAGATAACATCTTTACCAACATTCACCCCAACAATTATGAAGTAAATTTAATTGACACCTTATTGTCGGATCATTTAGGTATTCACTTAAAAACTAATCTAAAAAAAATTAATAACACCAAACGAGTGACTTACCGGCCGTTAAATGAGGAAGGACTAATCACCTTAAGCAATTACCTTCACCACCATGACTGGAGCTTTATTTTCAACCCTAATTTGGATATAAATACAAGATTTGAATTATTTATAAGTACTATAACAGATGCTCTCGAAAAAATATTTCCCTTAAAGTCCAAGTTAGTCAACACAGGAAACCACCCTCAAATTAAGTGGTTTAACAATGAACTACGCGAAATGAGAAATCAATTAGAATTTTTGCAGGAGTTTTCAAAAAGAAATCCTACTGTAGAAAACGTATCAATTTTCAAAACCTTTAGATCGCTTTATAGCAAGGAATTGCGAAAACAAAAAATACAAGCTCATGACAATTACCTATCAACACATAACAATCCACAACAAGCAATGTGGAAACTCATTAATGACAGTAAACCCGATTCACGCTTAACTATGGACCAGATTACATCTAATGAATTTAATAAATATTTTGCTAACATAGCGCAAAATATATTGAGCGAATTACCAATTAGCAATAATACTTATACCGACTACTTGGAAAATTTCATAACACCCAACTCATTCAACTTCATATTAGTCTCCATAGATTCAGTAATTTCAATTATTAATAATCTAAAAAATAAAAAAGTAAAGATGTGTATGACATGAACGTTAAATTAATAAAATCGATAAAATTTTCTATAGCGGTACCCCTAACAGCATTAATAAATATAGGCATAGCAAATAATGTATTTCCTAAATGTTTAAAAATAGCGAAGGTTGTCCCAATCTATAAAAAAAACGACATAAACGATCCCACTAACCATAGACCCATATCGGTCATACCAACCCTAGCTAAAATATATGAGTTCGTGTTGAAAGTGCAATTGACTGACTATTTTGAGAGCAATAACTTATTTCATCCTGATCAGTTTGGTTTTCGAAACAATTTATCTACTACGTTGGCGATAAATAGGTTAACAACAATTGTCAATTCAGGTTTTGAGCAAAAGCAATTCACGTGCTCTAAGTTTTTGGATCTAACTAAAGCATTTGATTGCGTATCTCATCAAATTCTTCTAAATAAATTATATTTTTATGGTCTTACAAAAGAGAGCGTAATGCTAATTGATTCGTATCTCAGTAATAGACAACAATTTGTTACTTATAACGATACCAAATCAAGTACACTTAGAGTAAATAACGGCGTCCCTCAAGGCTCTATTCTGGCTTCTGTTCTGTTTTTAATCTACATTAACGATTTGCCCATTTCATTAAATAGCTCGACTTCTACTATCTTATTCGCTGATGACACTAATCTCACAGAACGTAATATAGACTTAAACACCTTGATGGATGTAATGTCGGAGACAGAATCTAAGATACTGAATTGGTTCCTTTCAAATCAATTAAATCTTAATACCTCCAAAACTGAGACTTTGGTTTTTAGTCTCAGAGATACGAACCAAATAGTTAACCCAGCATCGGTTAAGTTTCTTGGTGTCCACCTAGCTAGACCATAAACTATTATGGCAAAGTCACACAGATCATGTCTGTAAAAAAATTTCAAAAAATATATACTTACTTCGCAGTTTGGCCCGTCGGGTATCAACAGGCACCCTACTCACGGCCTATCACAGCCTCATTCACTCTGTATTATCATATGCCGTCCTTGTATGGGGACATGCTAGCTCCACATCTAGTGTGTTCTCCATGCAAAGACGCGCAATAAGAGTAATCGCGGGTCTCAAATACAGAGATGACTGTAAATCTAAATTTATTGAATTCAAAATCTTAACAGTCCCGTGTACGTATATTCTGCAATGTTTGCTCCACATAAAACACAATTTAAACTCTCACACAACCCGAGATGAAATTCACTCTTACCAAACACGAATCCGAAACAACCTCAATAATACATATCTAAGATTGTCAAGAACGAGAGACGGTACATCATACTGGGGCACCAAGTTCTATAATGCGCTACCTAATGAAATCAGACTCCTTTCAGACTCAGCTTTTAAATATAGGATTAAGCAATTCCTCCTACGCAATGCTTTTTATACTATTCAGGATTTCCTAAATAGTAATTTAACTGCAATATAATTATGCTATGGAAGATGAAAATGTTTCATTTTGTTTCTATTTTATTATATTTTACTCACCTATTTTTTTTTTTCTTTTATTATGTATGTAGGTCTCAAACTATCAGGGTAGTTAGTTGTGACTACAGCTATTTACTATTTTACTGATATTATATGTTTTTATGAAATTATGTATTCCAATCTACTTGTTGAATTGTAATCTACGTAATGACTTGTGTAAATACTTCTTGTATCATTAGCACCAATAAATTATCTTATCTTATCTTATCATTTTTAACAATAACCTCGTAATAACCATTTAAAACCGTTCACACTTAAAATGAACGCACTGTACAGGGTGTTCAACGTAACTTGCTACCCCCCATAATTTCCTTATTTTATAAGGTAATAAAAAAATAGAAAATTTCATCTTATTGCATTTTTCACGTACTTTTCAAATATGTTATCGAATCATATCCATGTCAGAAAATATACAGTGGGTGCTAAAAAATGTGTTTTTCTTTAATGGAACACCCTATATATTTTTACATATTTGGATTTGCCTATTTTTTCTGATTTGTCTGATGTCAGATGTGAGTGAAGAAGAAAGATAAACAACGATAATTGTTAGAAAAAGGACCAGGTGACAGGGCACATCAGGGGGCCTGTAAAATCGTTGACATCGTCTGAATTTCAGCTTATAATCATTTGTGTTATTGCTCTTATGTTGTTGTTTCATATTCTTATCTATTGTTATTTTTTCTATGTAAAACTTATATTTGTATTTTGTGGAACCCTGGTTGGGATTAATAACAGCTGCTGTAGCTGACACCCCGCCAGGCTAAATAAAGACTTATTATTATTATTATTATTATTATTATTATTATATTGGTGTGACATCACTTACTATTTAATTTTAAACAACTACCGGAAAACATACAGTAAGAGACTACTGGAGACTAAATAAAATGCTCAGAAATTGAAACAAAACAAAGAATCATTTTGGTCAAGTCTGAAGTTGCGTAACTCGAAAAATTACTGTCAATTTTGGAAAATATTAATGTTACGCGTGTTTTTTTTTTTATGAAACGCTCTATAGATTTTTGCACCATTTAACAGACATATTTTTTCTGAATGTGCATAATATCATTAAGTTAATATGGTAGTTTGGATGAATGTAGCTAAAAACTGTTGAAATTGTAGAAATTACTTACAAAAATGATATTACTGAAAGATCTATTATCTTAAAAACAATATCATTTTGATAGGTTTAAGGTGTAAGTGCCAACAATATATTATGGAAACTATTCATCTAAATTACCATATTATGCACATCATTGTATTCAGAGTATTCAGAAAAAATATGTCTATTAAATGGTGCAAAAATATATTGGGCGTTTCATTAAAAAACACCCCTAACATTAATATTTTCCAAAATTGACAGAGGTAAAAACAAATGATGCCCGTTTGTTTTTTCTCTGTAATGCATAAAAAACTTTTTTTCTAATCCTCTCAGACGTTTGTCCCATCATTCTATCTTTAACAATAACCTCGTAATAACCATTTAAAACCATTCACACTTAAAATGAACGCACTGTACATGTTCTTTTGCCTTTACTCAGCTCATATGAAGATTAATAATTTTTTATTTAAATGTTTTACTTTTTATTCTGTGATATAATTCAATGCTGTATGACATATAGTCCTGCAGAGAAGTGGAACATCAATAAATATATTAGATATTTTTGTTATTTTATTGTTGTTGTAAAGTGGTTCATAAGCAACGAGTCTCACATAAAAAAAAATATTGCTCCCTGATGAGCTGAGTAAAGGCAAAAGAACATGTAAAGTCAATATTTTTTTAATAATTAATAACAAATAATTAGGGGGAAATGGTACCATTTGAGCGATAAAGGGGGGAGATAACGAGGGAGATAATATAAAAAACTCGGAAAAAAAAGTTAATTATGAAAATTTGAACTCGGACATTGAAATTGGTAGCTTTCATCCCTTAACATGCCCTATTTAAGAAAATAATAGCTGATATGTTTTGATGGTGGTAATAAAGTAGTCCCTGCGTTATCCATATTTTTTTTTTAGTTTTATTTCTTTGTTTAATTAGTTTTGTATTATTTTCAATTTTTCCTATAATTAGTTTATTAAAATAATTTGCGGACTCGCATGCATCTTCTATATTATAATAATCATTCCAATTAAACTTTTTTAAATCACTTTTTAAGTTTTTATAATTAATAAACTGCATATATTGTTGACTATTTGAAACATATATTTTTCTTTTTATATTTGGATTTAATAAAGTTGAAAAGTGATCTGTAATATAAGTTTTCAGTATGCACGATGAACTATTTACAATATTGGTACTTTTAGACGGAGAGCTGGCTACGTAATTTTAACGTGACTAAATATAGTCTTACTTTCTCATTCAGTGAACGTGAGAGGTAGTAGGGAAACTATAAATGCGATTCTGCCAAACCAAACCGGGGGCGTAAATCGATTATTGGATTTTCAGATTGCAAAAAATTGCAAAAACACGAAAACTTCAAACACTATTTTCAAACGAAAAAAACGCCGCCGAGGGCCGTTCTGATGAGAATTTTAAAGCAGAGGGTGCAACTTGGAATTACATCGTGAATTGCAGGGTCCCGCTCTGATTTTCGGCTCAGGAGAAGTGAACGAAAAAGTGCAACTTTGACGTCTATCGTTCTGAAAACGGAGGTAAATTTATTTTCAGTACTGTCACGCGTACATATATGTTGGGGGGCTAGTAGTACAAACGTATAATAACTTTGCTTTTTGAAATTTCATTTCATAGTTTTATTATCGAAGACTTTGCCATGTCAATGAAGAACTACCCGGTTCTTAAGCAAGCACATTAGATCATGATCATGGAATAGAATATTGTTGTAATTCTGATTGCTAATAAATAATAATAAAGACAAAAAATATATTTATCATTTACAGAATTATGGAATCAACGAATTAGCCGCGCGTATTTTAATTGAAATAATATAAACGTAAAACAAAATATGATTCGTATTTTTTTTAAATAAACGAACTTTCAGCAAATTGACTAAAGTTTGCTTACCTGTTCCAGGTGAGAATTTCGGAAAATTTTCGTTAAGTACCTACCCTACACTATTGATATACATATAATATTGCAGACGTGAAAGTAGGGGATAAATTATAGGCAAGCCTTGCTCTGCCTGTTATTTCGACAGTTTTGAAATTTTAAGTATTGCTGAGTAGTTCACCTTATGGTGTGACACAAAGCAGACTTAAGAGTGAGGGAAAAATCGTTGACATACTAAGAATGTTCATGGAATTTCAATGAATTGTTATAATTTGAGTGGATGAGTTTAATTAAAAGGAGTGAAAAAGAAATAAAGACACATTATTTTTATTATTATTATTTTTGAAAGTTTAATACAATGAAAATAAGTTTTGGATCAATCAAGAGCAGAATCTAGAAAATCGTGTCCATACTCTAAAATGTTTTTGTCATCTTCACGTATAATGCCACTTCCCCGTAGACATTGCATACTGTTTTTAGAGAACTGTTGAAGTTACAGGTGGTATAAAACATTTTGACTTTAATATGTAATAATGCAAGTTTGTAATTGCCTGGAAAAGTCTAAAACCTAACACGCCTGGCAATTTTTGTTATACTTGAAAAGGTTCCTCAATTAGTGTACATAAATTTTAATACTTCAATTTAACTTGACCACTTTTTCCTGCAATTTGAAAAATCATAAGGGTGGTTTTAGGACCGGGGTTGCTCTGCCAGGTTGTCCGACATCTGATTTGTACGCATATATAATGTTTTTACGCAAAATTTTAATTGATATAAAACGTTCACCAGCCCAGCCCTTTGACTATAAAGTTAGAATGAAATATCAAACGTGACAGTACTGAAAAAATCGACCGCTGTTTTCAGAGTGATAGACGTCAAAATTGTACTATTTCGTTGACTCCTCCTGAGCCGAAAAGCGGAGAGGGACCGTGCAATTCACGATGTAATTCCAAGTTGGACCCTCTGCTTTGAAATTCTCACAAGAACGGCCCCTCGGAGGCGTTTTTTCGTTTGGAAATAGTGTTTGAAGTTTTCGGGTTTTTGCAATTTTTTGCAATCTGAAAATCCAATAATCGCTTTACGCCCCCGGTTCGGTTTGGCAGAATCGCATTTATAGTTTCCCTACTACCTCTCACGTTCACTGAATGAGAAAGTAAGACTATATTTAGTCACGTTAAAATTACGTAGCTGGCTCTTAGACTATTTTACAAAAATGTGATCAATGCATGATTGAGCATCTCCCTGCACTCTAGTATTGGCATTTATAGTGGAAACAAAATTATGTTCTGACATTACATTCAAATAGTCTTGTGTTATTCTTACATCTTTAAGTAATCTATATTTATGTCACCAATTAACAGTTCATAATCGCACTTTCCGTTTAAGACATTTAAATAATTATTTAATTATGTTGTAAAGTAATCAGCATCAGTAGCTGGTGATCTGTAAATAGCGGTTACTCTTATACTTTTCTTTTGCACCAAAATTTTTATTTCTAGAGATTTGCAGTCACCTATATCAATGATATCGGCAGTATAATCTAAAGAACTATTTATAAATACAGCAACACCATCATTTTTATTAAATCTTCCCTCACTGTATACATATTATAGCCATGCAATTGAAAAAAATTTATATCCTGAATAATCCACGTTTCGGTCAAAACAATACAGTCAAATTTGTCTTTGATTTGTTCCAGGAAAATAGAGAGTTCTTCAAAATTTTTTGATAGACATCTTATGTTCATATGGAAAAATTTCAATACGTCATCATTATGGCACGAATTATTGCTGTACTGTATAGGAGTTTCAATAATATTAGTCTCAAAAGGAATATAATTACAATCACGGATGTATTGATTCATTCTGTACCTAACTTTATTTTAACTAAAAACAAACTTAAACAATCTGAATATTAATGACTACTAATAACGAATATACTTAAGTATAGGGTGAAATAAACAAATTACGTTTATATTTGAGTATCATACATAATGGTAATGAGAATGTAGAAGTAAAAACCAAATTAAAAATAAAAGAATATGGTACTTTTAGATTTTTGAACGAGTATTGTATTACGTCTCCTCAACAGAATTTTTTCTCACACTCTTAGAAGAAGATGCTGTTGATTCAGGGGTTGGTGCTTTTATTAAGGATAACTCCTTGGCATCTAATTATATGTTGTTTTTTGTTCCTGGTTTTTTTCCACGATACCTTCTACAATGTTATAATTAGATGCCAATGCTGAATTTCTGACCGGGGTTGACGGGGCACTGGAGATTTCGAGTACATCCGATTGATCTTCTTTTCCTTCACCTTCTATAATATTTTTATTTTTCAAATCTTGATATGTAAATGTCTCACCATTAATAATTATTTTGTTTTTGAAAATATTCGCAATATCTTGTCTCTGTCTGGCTTCTTTTAAGTGTTTTTGTAAAAATTTTTGTTGTTCTCTATCTTTTAATATTAGATCGTTAGAGAATTCTTATTCCAGTATTCTTCAATTTTGGTAAGGCTTTGAAAATTTCTTGCTTTTTCAAGTTAGTTACTAATTCTAGAATAATTGGTCTTGGTTTTTCTGCTTGTTTCTGGCGAATTCTGTATAATATATTATTTATTTCTTGGACTTTTATTTCTATTTTAAGGTTTTTAGTTATTAAATTCAGAACAAATTGTAAAATATCAGTAATATCCTCTTTGATACCAAAAATAATAAAGTTATTCTTTTTGGATTTTCTCTCTATATCAAATATTTTATTTCTTAGTTCAGCATTTTCTTCTTCCAATGACACTACTCTACAATTATTTATATTTTCAATTATTCCAGACTGGTTTGACAACTCTTGTTTTATTTGCGCAATGTCACTTTTTCTTTTTTTATTTTGATTTACTATTGTATTAAGTAGCTTTAAAATTTCAGAATCACTTCTAGCTTGTGATACATCCATGCTATTAATGAAATAGAATTTCTGCTTTTTTAGCTTTATTTTTATGGTACTATAGTTGATAAGCAGTTTACGGATAGTGTTTGCTAGGAATATTATTGAGTTCTACTACTAGAAACCAGATGTTTTTAGAAGTATAATATTGTTATCAATTACTTGATAACCTTAATTTTATTAAGTTTAGATCACTATTATTTTATATTTGATATTATGGACATACCCTTCATTACAGCAGTGTTTAGTACAAACCCACATACATTTTGCATTAAAATTTCTATTTTAAACTAATTTAAAACACTTTTATGAACACACAACGGTAAGGCCAGTGGCGCGACACACTTCAATTTAGAATTACCATTCTGATAGATAGTCTGTTTTCCTTTGCAGTGCTTGCTTGTGGAATTCAAGACTGGGACAGAGTATTTCATTGGCGGAGTGTTCCACATTACATTTGGTTTTGTATTTTTTATTTGATCTGATGCAGTTTATACAACGTTTACTCACTTTTGGGCACGTGTTTTCTTCGTGTTCTTCATTGCAAATTGGGCATGCTATTTTATTTATACAATTTTCTCTTCGATGGTAGAAGTCTTGGCATTTGTAACATCTTGGTATATCTAGGTCTTCAAAAACAGGAAATCTTTCTATCCAATAGATAGTTTTTTGGATCTCATAATTTGTTTAAATGCAGATGCAGAACATTCGCAATAAATTGTACTAAACCCATTTCTTGTTTTCCTAATGTAAGTTGTTTTCACATTACCCTGTATTCCATTTTGTTCCACAATACTTTTATTTATCTCTTCGGCAGCCATATCTTGAGTGAAATTAGTGATTTTAATTCTGGGCTTTCTCATTTTTGTTAATTGAATTTCATAGTTGTCATATAATTTCTCCTTAACTGCTTGTTCCAATGTTTGTATATCTTTTTTCGTCTGACATGTGAGGATTACGGATCCATGTTTTATTTCTTTTAGTTGTTTTACCGCTACTTTTAATCCGGCAGGGTTTACATTTTTGCTTATGTCAAATTTCGTTTTATTGCTATTTTGTATTACTTAGGTTTAACAATAATATTTGGGTAGTTTGTTCTCATTCCATTATCTTTCATATTTGTTTTTGCTGTCTCTGCATATGATATTTGTTGCATATAACGAGCTGTATCATTTACTTCTTCTACTTGCTTTAATCTTTCTTGAAGCATTTTAATGATTTCATTTTTATCATTAATTATCCGGTCTTTGTCCTTTATTGTATTTTGAAGACAATCAATAAAACCATAATTTCGGCATTTTGAGCATGTAAATTTTAATATACGTGTGTGTAGAGGTAAGCATTTTATTTCTGATGCTGAACATCCCGAGCAATTATTACACATTAATTTTCTACAGGAATCACAAGGTGTGCAAGGATATCTGACTTCGTTTGAAGGTTGGTATATTTTATTACAATTCGAGCATTCCATTTCTTTTTCCATGTTTTGTGCTTTCCATCATATTTTTATATTTTATATTTGTGTAAAACAAAATTTACGGCACGGCACTGAAGAAGAAGCTAATTTTTATTTATATCTGTTTAGTTTTTTGTGATTATATTTACCTTTTATTACAACACAATTATTGTCACAAGCAATGAAAAATTTATGTTTACGTTTATCTGTCACCTCTGCCAACTACAAAAATGGTACAATAATGAAATACATACATTAATGACTATTTCTATCACTTTAATGACGATTTTGAGGTACTTTAATGCCGATTTAAAAAAAATTACAATTTTTCCATCAAATCTAACAAAAATGTTTGTAAGAAGGGAAGGTGTAAAATGTTTGTCACTGCAATCTAGATCATTTTAATTTATATGTCAAATATGTCAACAACGGCTGATCCAAATACCAACATGTGATATATTTTTGAAATCAGGAAAAAAAGACGTTTTTCTGAAATCGCTCAGGAATGTCTACTTTCTCGGCGCAATTTCAGACTCCAAAATAACGTATTCTAGTATTTTAGTCCGTTGCTAAGCAACCATCAAAAAACGAGTTCGGGAAAGGGAATTTTCCCGGACTCGTTTTTTATCTACATTTTACACAGTAAATAAATATACGCAGACAAATTTAATTATTGACACAGTTTATCACGGCGACATGCACCGGCCACACGCCACACCAAATATTAAGGCAACCTAAAAAGTAAAAACTACATAAATATCTGGATAATTTTAAAATTCTCACATTTTAAACGTATACCTTATTCATTAAGTACATATGATCTGGTGCTTGAGTAATAAATATTTCAAATTGTTCATTTGACAGAACTTTCAGCTTCTTTGGTTTATAGCTGTCACCTTGACGTTTCAGAAAAACGCGTAATTTTGCAGGGGAGTAATTCGACTATAACGTAGAGATGCCTTCAACTGAAGATAAATTAGAAATCATGACATTTTTCAGATCGGGAGGTCATGTCTTTTTCGTGGCAATAATCCATGAAAATTTAAAGTCACATTATTTGCAGCTGTAGTCTCTGGTGGTGTCCCAGACACCTGTGTGTCATCATTGTCCATTTTAATTTGTAGCACGTATTGAAACGAAATAAGCATGTACATCAATAAATAAACAGTGATTGCAAAGGAAACGATTTCATAAGCAATTAGATTGCAATGAAAAAATGTTATGGATTAATAAAAATTTCTTAATTATAATAATATTAATTGCGATTTCAGAAAAAATAGTATGTGTTGCTTCACAGTCGTCCGGGAATGTTAGGCTTTTCCTACTAGGTACACAATGTACTATTTTTTTAGTCAATAATATAAGGGGTGTTCCATTTAAGAAAATGTAAGTTGTATTTGTTTTTCAAATGTTTAACGTGAGAAAATTTAATGCAGAATAATTACCTATATTATGAAATTAAAATATGTATAGGTATATTGTTTTAGTATTTGCTTGACCGTTAAATTCAATAATACTATTTAAAAAAAATTTTTAAGTTAAATTATGATCACATATTAAATTAACTTATAGGTAATGAAGTACTTACAATATTATTTTTTGTTTGTTTGAACTTAAATTAAACTGTATTATACATATTTTTTAATGTGATGTTTTGAGAGTCTTAAAGGCAACTAAAATATTTTACTGTCTATCTTATGTTCTGAATATAAGTGCAAGTGAGAGTGTTTATGTTACAGACAATATAAGGGCTAGCAGGTATACATTAGTGGGTGTTTTTTATAAAATGAATGAAAAATATTATGGTTTATATTATTTTAACATTATTTTTTAAAAGTAATTGGAAAGATGCAATTAAACTTGCCCATCCAAAACATAGACCTAAGAACTTGAAAAAACAAACAAACAAACAAACGCATACCCTAAAAACTTCTATGAACCAATTATCAAAAAAAAAAAGAATACATAAGATTGTGGCTAAACTCCGCCCTATATGTGTATTTGTAAATGTATGTATATGCATCTACGCAAAATAAAGACTTTTTTATTATTATTATTATTATTATTATTTTTTTAATGGTCTTATTTATATTAACGTCCTGGCGAAGTTTAGCTTAGAGCTATTCTGACACTTAACCAGGACACACCACATACACCCATTCCCTCCGACATTGCCATCTGCCGGAGCTGGGACTCGAACCCAGGAGAGATAGGCAGTGACTAGTCGCCTTGTGCCACTCAAGGGCGATCTAGCCCGCTGCACTATCCTCGGTAAAGTAATGAGATACGGTCACCCATCCATTCCCCGGCTTCGACCACCGCTGCTTTACTCCGTTGATCGAAGACCGGCAATTGTACGCATGACCCCATCTCACTACACTACTATTATAACATAAAACACACCATAGAAATTAGACAACCCCCAATTCCAAAGCCAAAGGCTGTCCGGAAGGGGGCTACATATTAGAAAAAACGTAGACAAACATCCATACCCACCGACATTGCTATCTGCCGGTGCCGGGCTTCAAACCCGGACGCGATAGGCAGTGTAGCCAGAGCCATGACTGTCACTCATGCTCTAGCCCACTGCGCCACCGAGTCGGTATAATTATTATTATAGTATTATTATTATTATTATTATTTACAATAAAACAACCTAATAATAGCCAAAATAAATATATTTCCATGTCATACATACTAAATGTTTCTGAAAACATTGCAAACGTATTTAAAAACCACAATGTAACAATTGCACATGCACATAAACCATACAACACGACAAAATCATTTTTCACAAATCTTAAACCTAAACTAACAATAGGAGATGAAACTAATACTGTATATAAAATAGACTGCAATATTTATAAATGACTATTATGCTTTATTGTATAAATATAACAAACATAATAATAACAAACATTTCCAATTTGATATACTTATATTGATGTTTCATCTCTAAACATATATAGACTGCAATAACTACAATAGTACATATATAGGTTAATCAAAAGAATATCTGCATAAAAGAATGTACAGGGTGATTCTTTTATCAGGGGAAATGCGTTTTTCTCGTAAACGGCTAAAGGAAACTATTTTCTGTAAAAAGTATTATATACTTTTTACAGACTGTTACTAAAAACTAGGATAGAAATATTACATAAATGTGCAGGGCTCTAGGCGTCGCGACGCTACAAATTTTTTTTTTTTCCAGCAACATACCACTTTTGTTACACCATAGGAAAGGTCTTTTGATTTCGAGTGTTTTCCTATATTCTATTTTTCTTGATATTTATTTGTTAAAAAGTTATGATGTAATATTTGCTCCCTGAAACGGGTTTTTCGCAAACGTTAAAATTTGATTGCCAACCACCCGAGCCAAATGAGTCTTAACTTACTTGATTCCCGCTTCCCATAAACCCCCAAAATGAGGTGCAGCGGGAGGGTTAAAAGATCATTTTATGTTTTCACTATCAACGGCATCTTTCATACATTTTGACAGATACTTCTGAGCCCCAACGAAATTAGTGCCGCAGTCACTGAAAATGTGGGTGCAGCGACCTCGATGAGCTATAAAGCGTCGAAGTGCGGCCAAAAAGGCATCTGTAGACAGATCGTACACCAATTCTAAGTGAAGTGCCTTAGTGGCAAAACACACAAATAAGCATATGTATGCTTTCTGCGACTTTATACCTCTAGCCTTTCCTAGGGTAATAGAGAATGGCCCTCCGTAGTCGACACCGACACATTGGGAGGCCTTGACTTGATTGACGCGAGAACCAGGCAAATCACCCATAGGGGGTTCGAGAGGTATAGGTTTAACCCGGAAGAATCTGTAACATTTTGAGAGTGTGTGCCGAATAGCGCGCTTAGGGGATAGTATCCAAAACTGTTGGCTTAACAAAAAATGGAGGGTTTGGAGACCTGGGTGTAAATTTTCGCGGTGATAATTTTAAATAATGAGTTCGGTTAAGCGATGAGAACGAGGTAAAAGTGCGGGATGTTTGCGGTCATAAGACAACTCAGAGTGTGTAAGACGACTGCCCACCCTTAGGAGACCATCCTTTCCGATAAACGGATTTAATTTTCGAAAGGGTTTCGACAAACGAGTTCCATTTTCTACCTTTATAATTTCTTCATGAAAAGTGGTGTGTTGGACTCGCTTTACTAGAACTACTAGAGCATCGTGAAGATCGCCTTTTGCAAAAGGGGGAGACTTCTTATGATGTGGATTTTTAACGTTATGGATGAAGAGTAGGGAGTAAGCGATTATACGTATAATTTTGGGAAGTGATGAATACTTATTGAGAAGAGAATCAAGCGAATTCAGTGATACGAAGGAAGTAAGTGAGTTTCTTTTCCTCTTCTAAGTGAACGGATGAAACGGGGGAGAGCTACGTGGCCACAGGGCCTGAGGATGACTGAGCCAAGTTGGGCCAGTCCACCACAGAGGATGGTTAACGGTCTGAGGGCAGTAAACCCCTAGAGGCACAATCTGCTGGATTGTCCTGCGAGGCAACATGATGCCAATGCTTTGGCGAGATTTTCGCCTGAATATGGCTTACGCGATTACTAATAAACGTGTTCCAATGATGGGGGGAGGATTGGATCCATGAGAGAGCGACCATGGAATCGGTCCAAGCGTACATTTTTTCAAACTGTAGCTTAGTCTCATAAGTTTGAAGGACAAAATCCATTACATTTGACAATAGCACTGTGGCACAAAGTTCCAAACGGGGCACGGAGAGTGTTTTTAGTGGAGCTACTTTAGACTTAGCGAATATAAGGTGCACCCGAACAGTGTCGTCAGGAAATACAAACCGTAAGTACACTTCTGCGGCGTAGCCCTTTTCGGAACTGTCTGAGAAACCATGCATTTCACAACAATGTATGTTGTTTGGAGAAATATGACGAGCAATATTAATCTGAGAGAGATATGGTAACTCTGTATTATATTGAGACCATTTTTCTATTATATAAGAGGGCGGAATTTCATCCCATTTCAGACCAAGTGTTCATAAATGTTGAATGAGATGTTTTGCTAAGAAACCGAGAGGGTCGAAAATTCTAGCAATTTCGGATAAAATTGTCCGTTAGTTATAAGGTCTGTCTTTAACCTATACCTGATATGCAAATAAATGAATTAAGAGCGGGATTCCAGTTTAATCCTAGAATTTTAACTGAGTCATTTTCTGAATCGAAAAATAAAGCGGTTTGTTGACAATGTAATGCGGCGATATTTTTAAGGAGAAGGTGTTGCTAGACCATTTGCGTAGCTCGAAACCACCTTTATTCAACACCGTATGAGTTCGGATCGTAAATTTTGAGCTGCACGCAATTCGCTACAACCAGTCACTAGATCATCAACGTTGATATCGGAAGCTAAAGCTTTTGCGGCATTAGGATAACTATTTTTTTCCTCAGTGGCCAACTGAACTATAGAGTGTAGAGCGAGAAATGGAGCGGATGAAACACCGTAAGTTACAGTTCTTAACCGGAAGTCTTGGACCGGTTCATTCGGGGAAAATTGCCAAAGAATCCGTTGATAATCGCGGTGTCCTTCGGTGACCAAAATTTGTCTATACATCTGCCTTATATCTGCTGTAAAGACATATCTATGTAAACGGAACTTTAACAAAATGACAGAGATATCCTTTTGTAATTTCTGACCTACTAAAAGAGTGTCATTGAGAGATAAGCCTTCAGGACTCTTTGCAGAGGCATCGAATACCACTCGGAGTTTAGTGGTAGACTTATTAGGAGTGAGCACACAATGGGGAGGAATATAATGAAGCTTATCTGAGGGAAAAAAACTATCAACTGGTTCCATATGATTACTATTCAAATAATCTTTCATAAAGTCGACGTATTCCGAATAGAGAGTTGGATTTTGTAATAAGCAGCGTTCTAGAGAATAGAACCGACGTAAAACGAGCGAGCGAGTATTTTTAAACAACGGTTCTGGTATACTAAACGGAAGAGCTACAATAAATTGACCAGAACTATTGCGAGCGTAAGTCTCAGTGAAGATTTTTTCACACTGTTTGTCTGCTGAAGAGAAAGAGGTTTGATGAGGGACCTCTTCGACTTCCCAGAACCTTTTTAAAGAAGAATCTATCATTATTTCAAATGATGTGGCAAATGCATTTAAAGCAGGTGTAGCGTTAGAGTGGACTTTTCCCATTATTATCCAACCAAAAATGGTGTTTATTGCAGCAGGTTCAATTACACTGCCGGTCAAACAACCAGTTTTTAAGATGAATGAAAAAAGATCGGCTCCCAAAAGAATGTCTATGGGACCCGTAACATTAAAATGAGAATCTGCTAACTTTAAGTGGGAAAGATGTCCCCAATTTTGTACAGAAACTTGAGTAGTAGGCATGTCAGAGCAGATTTGAGGCAAAGTCAAAGCATCGATAATAAAACGAGGGTTCTAGTTGACCTTGTGGTTTTATGGGACAACTAACACTACCTGAAACCATTGAAGACATTTTCCCTAAACTGTTAATAGAGCATGACACTTTAGATCGTGATAAACCCAACCGATGAGCACATTTTTCCGTGATACAGCTAGCTTGACTAGCACAATCTAGTAAAGCTCATATAATTTGATAGTTCCCACGGGAGTCTAAAATTTCAACTCGTGCGGTTGAAAGAAGTACCGTCGAATTTATAGGGAGTATATTTGAGAGGGAATTGATTGGCGAGGTGGAGGCGATAGGAGTATTTTGAGTGGAATGTTCCGCTGACAGGTTGTCATGTGCTAAACGCGTTTGAGCTGGAGATAAAGTTTTCTCAAAATGTAAGAGTATGATGATTTTTATTGCATATCCTAAACAATTCGTACACCACTTATTTTGTTTTATCCATTCAAATATGGTGCAAGTATATATGGAATGTTCCAAATTACATAAGGGGCAATTAATTATATTTAAATTAGTATTAGCTAAAAATGAGGAAGTTGAGTTAAATTTATTTGAGGTTGAGGCTTTTTTAAGAGGCAAATTACTATTAAGTTTCTGAGAGGATTTTACATTATCAAAAGAGTTGAAAGCAATACATTGTTTTTCTAAAAATTCAAAAAGCTTTGCGTAAGTTGGGATATCACAGGAGCCATGACTCTGTAGATACCTTTGGAGAGTTGTTAAGTTCCTCCCAATAAAAAGTGGCTAGTAAGCGTTTATTTTGATAACCCGAAAGAGGAAGATTTTTTATAAGAGTGAGTGCCTCTCCGGAGACTACGGACAATAAATATTGAAATTTCTCAATATCGGTAAGAGCTGAATTATTATGAATTAATGAAATAAATAATTCTGAAAAAGTTGGCCATACTTTTAAGTTTCCATTAAAATTTGGTACATTAAGTTTTGGCAATTTAACATTGGACTGCGTTGCTATTGGCTGTCTATTATTCTGATTAATTTCAAATAAATCATGATAAAGACTTTTAATTGAAAAGTATTTTTTATCCGCGTCAAAACGCACCTCCTCTTCAGCTGCTATATCTACATCGTCTAGCATTACCAAATAATGCAGCACACTAGTATGTTGAGTATTAAATTCCTTATACGTTTCGGCTAAAGTTAAAAAACGCATTTTTAGGGCTGTATGTAAATTGGCATCTTCTAATGCATTATGTGCCACCGTGTACAGGGTCATCACGCGAAAATGTCCTTTTTTGAAATAACTCAGCCATTTTTCATGTTATGACATAGATGTAAAGACATTCTTAACTAGTTTTTTCCACAGAATCTAAATTTTCAATCAAAAAAACAATAACGCATCGCATTTCAGAAATACGACTTAATACTTTCTCTTTTAAATAGAACACTCTGTATATTTTGAAATATTTTGAATCTGCTTCTCTTTCTGAATTCAAATATGTCAACATATCTTACGTTATCTCAAATGGTTTTTGAGATATTTAGATTTGATGATATTTTGATGATATTAAAATCTGATATATAAATTTGACGATATTAAAAGAAAGTGACCGATTTTGTTAAATAAATTTTTAAAACAAAGAAAAACATTAACCATAATGAGAAAATGATTTCTGTAATTGTTTGTTAATATTTTTTATTTTTTTAATGTTTGTTAATATTTTCTTTGTTAAATAAATGTATGAAATCAACATTATATGTTTCTCAGAGATCATTTTCTCATTATGGTTAATGTTTTTCTTTGTTTTCAAAATTTATTTAACAAAATCGGTCACGTTATTTTAATATCGTCAAATTTATATATCAGATTTTAAATATCATCAAATATAAATATCTCAAAAACCATTTGAGATAACATAAGATATGTTTACATTTTTAAATTCAGAAAGAGAAGCAGTATCTAACTGTTTCAAAATATACAGAGTGTTTTATTTAAAGAGAAAGTATTATGTCGTATTTCAGAAATGCGATGCGTTATTGTTTTTTTTATTAAAAATTTAGATTCTGCGGAAAAAACTAGTTAAGAATGTCTTTACATCTATGTCATAACATGAAAAATGGCTGAGTTATTTCAAAAAAGGACATTTTCGCGTGATGACCCTGTACATCTCAATGATTCTAGAGTGTACAAAGTTTCTAAATGCACGGTGCTGTTTTATTTTATTAGCCATTATTTATGAAAATAAGAATGTGGAAAATGACAATTATAAATTTACGGTTAAATGTAAACAAAGTGGCTTATCAGCCGCGTGGTAAATACACTGGCAGCGAGAGCGTAAAAACTGCGATAAAAAATGTCTATTTCTTGCCCTTACAAATACCATGCAATTTTGGTGAGAATTTAAATACTATTTAAATAATAAAATTAATTATGATACCCATCTAGGCTCGAAGTACCAATAAATGTTGTGTTAAGGACTACAGTGATGTCAAATTTGAACTGGCACCTACCTTTTTCAGCCGGTTGTTCCTTTGGCTTGGTGGTGGCTGAAGTAGACTGTATAACGCACCACTATGGTTTAACTACAACACTAAGGATTAGGGAGTTTAGTGGATAAGAGGAAAGAGAAAAGATAGGAGTTAAGATGTTGAGTGATAGATATTAATAATGAGTGAGTTTTGAGAAATATGTCCTACTCGGACGACACTACAGCACGAGAGTTGTAAGCGTACTGTCTCTTCCTCCCGGCTCACGCTACCCGTATACAGGGTGAGTGCCAGTTCGTTTGATACGAGGAAAGAGGAGTCTCATAATTAATATATTACATTAAATTAAATTAAATAAACTAATAACTAAAACTTAACTAAAAATACGGCATGATTTAACAAGAATTAACAGGCGAAATAGTATGATAATAGAATATTTTTAGGCACATATGATCTCAGACGCCATATGATAAAAGAGTATAACGACATTTTTTTAAGGATGTCGTTTGTTTGTTCATTCCACGATAACAACGAATCCAGTTTTATTCCAAGGAATTTAACTGTTGATTTTTGTTTAATAAAGCCATTCTTCATTTTTATTAGAAGGCTATAGTCACTTTTTTTTACTAGTATAGAGTACAGATTCAGTTTTTGATAGATTTAAGAAAAGTTTATTTATATAGCTGCATTCGTACATATTTGTGGCAAACCCACTAGCTTGTGAACTTAAGTTCTTTACATTAGAAGACTTGACTACTCCTGAAACGTCATCAGCAAACAGTGTTAGGTTCTCTATTACATTTACTTTGCTATTTTTTTTTAATAAAAATGAGAAACAATAGTGGGCCCAGCACACTACCCTGGGGTACTCCCAGCTCTACCCTGCGCAGATCAGAACAGTATTCCCTGTTTCCGTCTCTTAGAACCACCTTCTGAGATCTCTCCCCCAAATACGACAAAAGCCAACTATAAAGTTGTCCCCGTACTTCATAGCTATTTAACTTAGCAATTAATAAATCATGGTTTACCATTTCAAAAGCTCTGGTATAGTTAAAATAGAGACCTGCAACGATATTTTTCTCATCCAAATTTTTTATTATACTATTTAAAGAGGCTAGAATTGCATTGAGGTTGTGCTGTATAAGTTTTTACATCTTTCCAATTAAATAATATAAACCATAATATTTTTCATTCATTTTATAAAAAACACCCACTTATAATGTAAACCTGCTAGCCCTTACCTTGTCTGTAACATAAACACTATACAGCGTGTCCCACTTTTAATGGCCCCCCTTCACAACTCAGTTATTAGTTATCCAATTTTAACCAAATTTGGATCGGTATCAATGACCTTTGGTGTGATCTTATTGAATTAAACAAAATTTATTTTTGTCAGGGGGCGTTCATTTTTATTAAGAAAAAAGTGGTCGCTTTTTCAAGAAGTCATATTAGGCATTTTTTTTACAGAAAAACTAATACAATATTATTAATCAGCATGCTTTAGAACCCCCATGCCGAAAATTTCACAACATTTTGATTAAGGGTTTCCGAATAACGGGCCCAGTAAAAATACATTTTTTCATTCGTAAATAATAGACAGCTTGAAAACGGTTTGCGTTTTGAAAAAAAGTCATTCCTCATTTTCAATTTAAATTGATTTACTCTATCTCCTCATGCCTTCAAAAGCTTCAAATGCTGCAAGCAAAAATTTTTATTGGACGATAAAAAAGTATTAACTGGTTCTGTATTATTTGGGCATTAAGTGATAAAAAATGATCTTATGTGATAATAAATCAATTTTATACCAAAAGAAAAAAAAGGTTGCTCTGATATTAAATTAAACTATTTTTCGAAAAATAAACCGTTGTCAAGTTAATTATTTACGACTGCGGCATTTCAAACTTTTGAGTACATGATGTGATAGAGTAAATCATTTTAAATTGAAAATGCCGTATGACTTTTTTTCGAAACACAAACCGTTTTCAAGTTATCAGTTATTTACGATGTAACGAAGTGATTTTTTCGTTACTAGTTCCTGTTTAAAAAACATTATTCGACACACCCCGTATAGAATTTAATTATTGTTTTCCGCATTGTTATATTATTTTCACCTGTAACCAGTATTTATTTTGATTTATAATATAACCTGTCCTGTTATTAATAAATCCGTAATTAATAAAAGGCACCAGATAGTTGTAAATAATGTAATTACCGAAATTAATTATTAAAAACCTGTTCTTAACAAAGAATTATGATCTGTACATTATTGTCACCTGTACCCTGTACCCCGTTAAATAAGATAACCAGCCTGGCTGTTATTTAATTAATAAATAACTCCGCAATTAACTGAGCGCAAACAAAGCGCGCTAATATCTACGAAGAGTACATCGCTGACCACGCCGGAGATCAGACGTACATCCGTAAGTAAGTAGCACTTGGGCCCAGTGACGCAGTTTATTCACTGCGCTGCTCAGTTGGCGTCATCCCTACTATTCTGAAAATTTCAGAATAATTATAATACCGTTCCGCCGACTTCAAGAGAGGCAGTAGCTATCGACCGCCGTTCCTGTCCAGAAGTGTCCAAGGAAGCAGAAGTAAGTAAGGTATACAGGTAGAAATTGTAAGTGAGGACTTGGCTATTGTAGAGTATTAAATTCTGCGCTAATTTTGTATTCTTTTCAGCTTTGAGTAAGCCAGCTGCCGGTATATGTTATATATGAGGGTCCGAACATCAGATATAACGTATACGTACGCAGCATAGCTTATTGTATTAATCATATATTTATTTCAGTCCGCCACTGCTGTTCTAAGGAGCTTCCTGTAATCTTTTCTCTCTCCAGCTTTTGAGTAAGTCAGCTGTCGGTCTATGTTATATACGAGGGATGAACATCGGATATAACGTATACGTACGCAGCGCAGCTTACTGTACTGTATTAATCATATTTCATTTCAGTCCGCTAATGTCGGCCGAAGGAGCTTCCTGTAATATTTTCTCTTTCCAGCTTTTGAGTAAGTTAGCTGCCGGTCTATGTTATATACGAGGGATGAACATCGGATATAACGTATACGTACGCAGCGCAGCTTACTGTATTAATCGTACTTTCGTTTCAGTCCGCTACTGTCGTTCGAAGGAGCTTCCTGTAATATTTTCTTATTCCAGCTTTGAGTAAGTTAGCTGCCGGTCTATGTTATATATGAGGGATGAACATCAGATATAACGTATATGTACGCAGCGCAGCTTACTGTATTAATCATACTTTCATTTCAGTCCGCTACGGTCGTCTGAAGGAGCTTCCTGTAATCTTTTTTTCTTTCCAGCTTCTAAGTAAGTCAGCTGCCGGTCTATGTTATATATGAGGGATGAACATCAGATATAACGTATACGTACGCAGCGCAGCTTACTGTACTAATCACGCTTTCATTTCAGCCCGATACTACCGCCCAAAGGAGCTTCCAGTAATATTTTCTTATTCCAGCTTTGAGTAAGTTGGCTGCCGGTCTATGTTATATATGAGGGATGAACATCAGATATAACGTATACGTACGCAGCGGAGCTTACTGTATAACTTTCTTTCTAGCCAGAGATATTTAGCAGCCGACTAGATCCAGCCTAAGCATAGGTGTGACCTGTTACTGTACTAATCATAACTTATTTTTCAGTACGCGAGACCCAGACTGCCAGGAGCATCCTGTTACATTCCATAACTCGACTGTTTGTTAATGCTGTGCAATAAGCCAAGTCTGTACACTGCACATATCCTGTTTTGAGAATTGCATGTTTGTGGTATTTGCTTCTGCTAATCCTGGTATCCGTACACTGCTTTGCTGTTAGTCCGTAACCGTTAGTTAACCGCCTGCCCACCTTGTTTGATATTCGCACCGCTGTACTTTGTGCTTTACCGTAGTCTGTGCTTTAGAATTGTTAGAATAGATGTACATAGTGTAAATAGCTTTTTCTTAAGCCCTGGTAACTGTAATTGTAATTAGAATAGAAAGCTTGTAGCCTATTAACCAAATTCTAGTACTGTAAATATACTGAATAAATCTAATTGTGACATCAACCTGTGCTTTTAATCCGAAACAAAGTCTAATTTTCCCAACGACCCACTGGAACATTCCGTTTCTTCACTGTAGCTGCCTGAGTAGTGGTGTTTCTGCACTATAAACGGAAACTGGCGCCCGAGTAAAGCACCGCCGACGCCTCGAGTGCCATAGTGACGCTTCGGCCATTTTGCCTACGAACCGAAGTACGTCACAACGACTGAAAAAATGTATTTTTACTGGGCCCGTTATTCGGAAACCCTTAATCAAAATGTAGTAAAATTTTGAACAGAGAGGTTCCAAAGCATGCTGATTAATAATATTGCATTAGTTTTTTTGTAAAAAAATGTCTAATATGACTTCTCGAAAAAGTGACCCCGTTTTTCTTAATAAAAATGCACGCCATTGACAAAAATAAGTTTTGTTTAATTCAAAAAGATCACACCAAAGGCCGTTGATAGTAACCCAAATTTGGTTGAAATCGGATATCTAATAATTGAGTTGTAAAGGCGGGGCCATTAAAAGTGGGACACGCTGTATATTCAGAATATAAAATAGACAGTAAAATATATTAGTTTCCTTTAAGACTCTCAAAACATCACATTAAAAAATATGTAAAATACAGTTTAATTTAATTCAAACAAACAAAAAATAATAGCTTTGTTTGTCATCAGCCACTAGTGTACACTTTTTGCCAATAAGTCGTTTGTTATAAATTAGTGCAGACAGTGCGAGCCGTTTGGTACACCAGTACAGTACGTGTACACTTTCTTGCACTTTTGACACTGACTCCTGAGGAGGTGTAATGAGTGTCGATAGTGCAGGGCAGGCGCCTGAGTTGAAGTTTGGTTTAAGGTTTGAGGTTTACTGAAACGGGTTGTCCACAACATTAACTTTTTCCCACCTATACATTTTTTTAAAAAACTATGAGCTACGAGCTACACTAAGTACCATTTACTATCACTTCAAATGAAAATCTATTATTGCTATTATTTATAGGTTATGTTGATTTTCTGACAAGAGTACGTACACTCTAAAGTTGTTTATTATAGAATTACACATCTGCACAAGTTAACATTTTGTACACTTTTAAACCTACACTTTTATGCACTACACTTTGATGACAAACAAAGCTAATATTGTAAGTACATCATTACCTATAGGTTAATTTAATATGTGAACATAATTTAACTCAAAAAATTTTTTTTAATTATTGTAGTTTCTGATGGTTTATAAATAACCGAAAAAAAATATATTAATTCATTTATATATGTGAACGATATACCCATATGTGAACGATATACCCAAGAGAAAAAAATACTAGTATGAACTTAAAGGAAAAACATGAAATATTAGTTCAAGGAAGCTACAGAAATGAAAACAGCTTTAATTAATCAAATACAAGGGCAACAATAGTTATTTATGTACCAAGAATAGTAAGTGCACTTTTTTGGTTGAGAATACAGTTTGTAATTCGAGCGAGGCCCGTAGGGCTGAGATTTCCAGGTATTCGAAACCAAAAAACCGCGCTGTGCGACTCGCGGTGCATATTATATTTTTACTGCCCTTTGAAATACGATGTAATAATTATATAGTGTTGTAATTTTAAAAATATATGATGGGATTTTAAGAGATTTGTGTTTTCAGTAGTAATACCACAAGAGATGGAATTTTCGCGATAAGTCTGTCGATTTATTTCTAACGAAACTGTCCTCGTCCTACGGACTCGTGGTGTTTCCAAGCAACTCAGTTGAGTTTAGAAATAAAAGACAGACTAATAAGATAAATTCAATCACGAGTGGTATTTTATTAGACTATTTCGCGAACAAATATTTTGGTTGGTAACTTCACTTGAAGTAGCACCGAAGCGACTCATTTTGACGTCTGTCTCTATAATTAATTTTTATCAAACTGTCAAACTTTGCTTTGCCATCCGTATCCATAGTTACGTCCATCCGTATCCATGGTTACGTCCATCCGTATCCATGGTTACGTCGTTGAAAACACCACGCTGATAGGCCAATTAGACTTGAAAGACAGTCGGTGTTTTCGCTGTAATACAAGCTGTCTTTGGTTTGTGATTGGTCAGATTATGTGATAATTTTAAGGTGAGTGAAATAGTCAAAATCATTGAATAAAAAAGTGTGTTTTTTAAAATGTGCACGCTAATGAAGTTGAATTACCTGCACATCCCACTATTCAATTTCTCTTGTCTATACTGTACGATGTTTATCGTAATGAAGTGTGATTTCTATTTCATTATTTTTGATAACTTCTTGTAAATTCTATCTTCTTTATATTTAAACAATTTTCAAATTTAATTTGCCCAACCATGCGTGTAGTCAGATAAATACCTAATAATATTGCAAAATAAAACTGATTCATAGCACTTCGGATATCACCCATTGCAGTTGCTAAAATTGCATCAATTGTTGATGAAGACGATTGTTTAAATAAATCGGAATTTTCATGGACTAAAGATTGTGCCCTCTTGAGAGCATTTTTCATTAAAGATGTAGCACAAGCATTAAAACTAAAAATAATAGAAATATCAATATTAAAATAAATTGCAAAATTATTTCGAAAAGGAAAACATCATGATTTTCAAAGCTTAATTTTAATGTTGCAGCAACACTCATAAAACAATTCTTAAATACTTTTTTAAATTTTAAGATTTAAATGTCTGAAAGTTTTATGAGAATCTGAACAGCATTAAAATATTACGTGAAAATTAAAGAAAAATGTATATTAACTACATTGTTTCAATTTAAATAGGTACTATACTTTCTAGAATATTTTTGTTATTTTCTATTATTGTAATTCAAATATCTTGTTATAAAGTTATTCTAAAATAGTAGTATTGATGAATTAATAAAAAAAATAACATAAAACAAATTTAAAAAAAATGAAAAACTGCCAAATAGAATTGAATAGAATAGAAAATATTTATTGTGCCACAAAAGTTCATACATAATTACTACAGAGTGTGATAAAAAGTACAAACAAAGCACAAAGGGCATTAACAGTAAAAACTGATATTAAAACCTAAACATGAACAAACAGCTTAAGAATTCAGTAGAAATACAAACATAATTAAAAATATATATACACATATATATATATATACACTTCGCACATAAATTATGGAATAGGTAAAAAAATGAGTCAAGTTTATACACTCATATTTTTTGTTAATATTGAAGCAATTTCAATAATTTTTTTATTGCGGATAGGTCATTTCTTCTGCAGTTTAATACCGTATGTTCGATTTAACTACGAGTTTTGTTATACAGGGAAACGCGAAAAGTATGAGGGCATGTAAATTCCCTAAAATTTCAAAATGATCTGTGGCAATTAGGAGACTATGAAAATTTATTTTTATAAGTGTTTCGGTTACGGCTTCTCCTATTGTACTCACTGCGCCAAGCAATTTGCCATACGGTTCTTGGTAAATAAAAAATCGGCAATTCTTTGAAAATATTTTTGTTGCGTGTTAAGACTAATTGTGTTAGAAGCCTTCAAAAATGTCGATCAAATGTTCATTCCAGATTTAATTTTAAGTATGTCCAATCGATGCCAAACTGTAGTAAATGCCAGGGGAGGTAATAACCGTTATTAGTTTGCATTATTGCTTAGATTTTTGTTATTGCTATCGTTCTTTTTCCTGTTAAATAAATTTATTAAGTTATTTTTATTCCAACTTGTATTATTAACCTCGATATTGGTTTCATAACTCTTTAATGAGAGGAGAATGAAACAAAATCCACTAAAATTATTGATTTTTAACAGTTATTGGCAACAGAACAATTTTCAAAGAATTGCCAATTTTTTATTTACCAAAAACCGTATGGCAAATTGCTTGGCGCAGGGAGTACAATAGAATAGGCCGTAACTCTAAACACTTATAAAAATAAATTTTCATAGGTTCCTAATTGCCACAGATCAAATTGATATTTTAGGGAATTTACATGCCCTCATACTTTTCGCGTTTCCCTGTATAACAAAACTCGTAGTTAAATCGAACATACGGTATTAAACTGCAGAAGAAATGACCTATCCGCAATAAAAAAATTATTGAAATTGCTTCAATATTAACAAAAATATGAGTGTATAAACTTGACTCATTTTTTTACCTATTCCATAATTTATGTGCGAAGTGTATATTAGACACACATTAAAAATACTTTAAAATACACATGCATAACAATACAATACAATTAAAAATGGGTTAAAATGGCCCCTATATTGTGGTCTTTAGTGAGATTTTCTACATTTTTTTTTTAAACATATTAAGAGGGATTTGATTATGAAAACTCCTACAAAATTTTCCCGGTAACCCTCTTTTTCAACACTTAATGCCTGGAGTAACAGTAATTACTATCTACATTTGTATGATATGATCAGGAGTATTTATAAATTATAATATAACACACGTTTTGGTTCCAACTAGCCGGCCAGTATACGGCAAGAGCGCACGCATAAGTTTTCTAGAAAAAGGATAAATTTTAAGATAATATATAGATTTTATTTTGCCTTTTTAATAGTATATTATACAAGCGACTAAAGTAAATCATTTATTAATCGTGAGTGTGAAAGCCACACGTGGGATTGATTGACATACTGTAGTATATACGTTATTTCTTGCACTTCCGATTGATTTGAATAAAAATAATTAATAAAAAAAAATTTTTAAATATTTAATATTTTATCAACGTGACAATTCATTTTTTTAAAACGTCAAAATCAGTTACTATGGTCAAAAAAAATTGTTACTATGGTAACAATCGTTTATTTTTCATTTATTCTCTTTGGATTTTTGTAAATATTTAATCCCTGCAGGATTAAACGTGGCACTTTACTCCCTAAAAAATGCAATTTAATGAGTCCATTTAATCTCGGGGTGCAAAAAGTAATTTAAATAATAGAATAAAATTTGTTACTATTTACTATAGTAAAAATAAAGAGATACACAAATTCAATCGTTCCTGTGGCAAATTCGTGGAAAAATTAATTCTAAAATGACTGAAAAATGCGTCTAGAATATTAGGTACACTTAATATTTCACGTAAAATAAATCATTTATTTTTCATATACAGGGTGTTTCATGAGGAACTGTACATAGTCCAATGGTAGATAGGGCCCATCAAGGTTAGTAACAAATCACTATTTAAAATCATTTTAGCCAAGTATTTAGGGTTGTACAGGGTGATTTGTGAATTTTTACCAAAATTTGCTTTCGTTGCCTTTTAGAAACGAATTGTCCTATTCAATTTATTTTCGGTACACTTTAAGTACTATCAAATACCAACAGTTTGCCATAATTACAAAACCAAAATTCCAGGTCCGTATTAGGAAAAATTTCATTTTATCTGTGCCCCCTGAAAAGTTCACCCTGTATATATTTTTTTTAAATCTTATTACTGTAGTTTGAAAGTACATAAACTACCAACAAAAGTGGAATACTTCGTTTTCTTGTCACACTTACAACAGATACAAAATAAACACATTAAATTTAAACATGATCTTGTTAAAATTCAAACTTTCAGTAGTTCAATGTTATTTGTCAAAGTTCCTATCAGTTTAAGTTTCTAAGTAATTATAACTATTATTAGTTAAAAATAGTATGAAATACGAACAGTTAGTCGCAATCAACAAGACTCCAGGACCGTATTAGGAAAAATCATCATCTCGTCGATTCCTCCTAAAATTTTCACCCTGTATATCTTATTCTTAACTTTACTTGGTATAATTTAAAAGTACATATAGTATCAACAAGTAGTGTAGTGTGATCCGTTTTCTTATTACACTTTCAACAGGTTTTAAACCAACCAACAAAATTTATCTCGATGAAATTGACATTTTCAATAAATTGGATTCAGTTAGAGCAGCTATTCTGTCTGTAAATAATACTCATTGAATTTTAAAACAATTTAATAGTAACAGAACAGAACAAGCAAATTAAAAAACGCAACATGAATACAAAACAACGTAACAAAACAAAATAATACATACTCGAATACATATTAACAAAATAAAAAATAAAAATCTATAACTTATTTTCAAAATGTAAACCCCCCTCTTCACGGCATTTTATTACCTACTACTAACTAAATGTCCCACAGATTTTCGTATAACGTCCGGGTAGTTTCTTATTACGTTACAATACTATTCAATTCGGTCTATTAATAATAAAATTGCTGCTCTCAAGTTGGACTAATGGTATTATAACGTAGAAACAAAAGTTATACCTCATCAACAATTATACCTCTCAAACTATTGCCAACGCCGACTACCTTTTGTTAACAGTGTCAGTAGATAAAACGTCTATTATATTCCTACTGTAGAAAGAATTGACAAACTTTCGCAGATATCCTGCACAAATGTCTTTAGCTGCACACTAAATAAAATAAGTTCATTTCTTAAAACTAGAACTGAACATGAAAATATTCTACATTACAAATTAGAACAGAGAGATGTACAAGATTACCTTTTAATTACTACACAACTTATGTGTCGGTAGTTGGACGTTCGTAATTATTATTGAAAAGTGTGGATCACACTACACTGCTTGTTGATACTTTATGTACTTTTAAATTATAGCAAGTAAAGTTAAAAATAAGATATACAGGGTGAAAATTTTAGGAGGAATCGACAAGATGATGATTTTTCCTAATACGGTCCTGGAGTCTTGTCTGATTGCGACTAACTGTTGGTATTTGATACTACTTTTAACTAATAATAGTTATAATTACTTAGAAGCTTAAACTGATAGGAACTTTGACAACTAACATTGAACTACTGAAAGTTTGAATTTTAACAAGATATTGTTTAAATTTAATGTGTTTATTTTGTATCTGTTGTAAGTGTGACAAGAAAACGAAGTATTCCACTTTTGTTGGTAGTTTATGTACTTTCAAACTTCATTAATAAGATTTTAAAAAAACATATACAGGGTGAACTTTTTAGGGGGCGCAGATAAAATGAAATTTTTCCTAATACGGACCTGGAATTTTGGTTTTGTAATTATGGCGAACTGCCCTATCTACCATTGGACTATGTACAGTTCCTCATGAAACACCCTGTATAAAACAATTGATTTTTTTCTAAGTCCATGATGAGTGTTAATAATGCACGCCAGATTTTGAGGTGTCAGCAGGAATATGAGCAAGGCATAAAAGAAGATATAAGAAATCCATGTGTGGGAAATAAAAGTGATCATGAAAATAACACAGAAAACTTACATATAATGCATTTTAACATCGCAGGTCTGAAAGATAAGGTCTCACACCTGGATATATTTTTGGATCTATATAAGGTTGACATACTATGTATAACGGAGCATTGGCTGAAATATAATGAAATATCTCTAGTTAAACTAAATGAATTCTCTTTGATAAGTAGTTTTTGCCGCGACACATATGAGCGCGGTGGAGTCTGTATCTTCGCAAATAAAAACAGTAACGCACAACCTATAGTGTAAGAAATCAGTGGAAAAGCATTTTGAAATAGCCATCGCCACAACTGACTTAATCCAAGATATTCATCATAACACTATATACCGGGTGGCCACGAGTCAATGTATGCCCCCAATTTTTTGGTTGCTTTTGAATTTAAAAATTTCGTTTTTGGTATACGTGAATAAGATAAAAGTGGGCTATTTTTAGACTAACAGGAACGAAAATATCACTTCCGGTTGAACCGGAAGTGACATCAACTTTTTTTTCTTAAATGGAATGACGATGTTATTTTTGTGGTGTTTTATAAAACATGAAATTCTAATTGCAGCAGTTTTTTAGAATTTCAAAAATTCCAAAAAATAAGTGAGATACGAACGATTTTTTATTTTGCACAAAATGCGTCAGATGAATGCGATGTAAGAAAATTACTAAGTAGGCTATGGAAATTATTAGCAAGGTAGTAAGCTTGTCTGTAAACAATAAAATAGTTATTTAAATTACTGATAGATACGACTATTTTTAGGTTTTTCTCAAAAAACGGAATTTTATTTTCATTTTCATTTCCGTAGGGGTCCTATGGAAAATTTTTAAATAGGACCGTACTATTTTTTTTTTTATTATTCGGACATAATGATTCATAAGCTTTAATTTTTTCGCCAATAATAATTTCTTAAAGAGATCCTTTGTAATAATAAAAGTGTATTCAAAAGATAAGCACAAATTTAACAAGAAATAATTTGAATGAACCTTTTAAAAACACTTTTATTATTACAAACGATCTCGTTAAGAAATTATTATTGGCGAAAAAATAAAAGCTTATGAATCATTATGTCCGAATAATAAAAAAAAATAGTACGGTCCTATTTAAAAATTTTCCATTGGACCCCTACGGAAATGAAAATGAAAATTAAATTCCGTTTTTTGAGAAAAACCTAAAAATAGTCGTATCTATCAGTAATTTAAATAACTATTTTATTATTTACAGACAAGCTTGCTACCTTGCTAATAATTTCCATAGCCTACTTAGTAATTTTCTTACATCGCATTCATCTGACGCGGCCATTTTGTACAAAATAAAAAATCGTTCGTATCTCACTTATTTTTTGGAATTTTTGAAATTCGAAAAAACTGCTGCAATTAGAATTTCATGTTTTATAAAACACCACAAAAAAAACATGGTCATTCCATTTAAGAAAAAAAAGTTGATGTCACTTCCGGTTCAACCGGAAGTGATATTTTCGTTCCTGTTAGTCTAAAAATAGCCCACTTTTGTCTTATTCACGTATACCAAAAACTAAATTTTTAAATTCAAAAACAACCAAAAAATTGGGGGCGTACATTGACTCGTGGCCACCCGGTAGAAGTCCTGACGGTGACTTCGGAATGTTTACCACTGAACTTTACCAATTAATATGTAATATTTACAAAAAAGACTGCTACTATGTTGTATGTGGTGACCTAAATGTGAATTTTCTGTTAGACACTAAAGAAACTAGGCAATTAAATAACCTTTTTAATGAATTTGATTTAAAGAGGCACATATATGAAGCCACCCGTATAACAAAGAATAGTTCTACTGGTATAGATGTCATTTTCTCTAACCTTGAAGCATGTCACGTTTTGGTGAAAGACACGCATTTGTCAGACCACACCTTCCAGTTATGTGTTTTTCGGGTACATGATGCAAATACGAACATGAAGAGGGATGGTGCAGTTACTATATTTAAACGAGATATATCTGAAGATAATATAGCAATTTTTAAAAACCGGTTAACCAACGAAAAATGGACAGAAATGTATAATGCTGATAATTTTGTTGAAAAATTTAAAGCTTTCTACACAACATTCATGTAGCACTATAATAGTTCTTTTACTCATAAAAAGATTAAAATAAAAAATAAAAAAGATGGTTTACACCGGAACTGAAACAACTTCATCAAACGTTATGTGAACTAGCAAAAATTAATAAAAACACTGACAATGAAATCATTTCAACAAGATACAATGAGTTAAAGATGCTATACAAGCAGAACATCAAAACTACAAAAAGAAATTACAACAACCGTAGATTAAGAGTCAAACAATATCACAAGAACTACTTGGCAGATCATTAACGAATCAAAAAGCACACCTAGAAGTGGTATACAGGAATTAACTCGAGCAAACTCAAATGATAAAATAACAGATGGAAACGAAATTCGTAATTATTTAAATGAATTCTTCACGGAATTTACATGTCCTAAACCAAAAATGGATGAAATTAACTTACCACACAGTGTCTCCATGACATTTTACTTATACCCCACAACCCCAGTAGAAATAGAAAAACTTATAAGTAAAACAACTGCAGGTATCGATGGTGTCTGTGGTAGAGCGGTGAGAGCAGTAAAAAACATCATCAGTACACCTCTATCCTACATCATTAATGAATCGTTTAGTAATGCCCGATATCCGGATATATTTAAAATTTCAAAATCAATACCTATATATAAGAGTAAGGGGTTGAGAACGGACCCTTTAAATTACAGAAATATATGTGTTCAAAATCAGCTAGCTAAAGTATTTGAAATCAGTTTCAACACAAGATTAAACAACTATCTTGAAACAAATAAGTTGATATCTCAATCACAAAATGGTTTCAGACAAAATAAATCAACAATCACGGCAGTGGCTGACCTATGCACATACATCTACGACGCCCTAAATAGTAAACAATATCCTCTTGGGATATTCTTCGACTTGAGCAGAGCCTTTGACTCGATAGACCATCAATTACTGATAGAAAAGCTAAACTGTATAGGGGTTAGAGGAATCCCAAATCAGTGAATTGCATCTTATCTGCAAGACAGGATGCAACAGGTAGTTTTAGATGAGAGAGCATCTGAACCACTACCGGTAAGCATGGGGGTACCTCAAGGCTCCGTTCTCAGCCCATTACTCTTTATTGTATTCATAAATGATATGCCACGGGCGTGCCTTTCCACAGACATGACGATTATATATGCAGATGACAGCAACAACATTATTTCTAGAAAGACTCTTAACGAAACGATATGCCAAGCCAACATGTCGACAGATGAATTCGTAACATGGTGTTCAAATAACGGTCTTCAAGTAAATGTAAAAAAACTGCGTACATGCAGTTTATGACCAAAAATAACAAACAAAACTTTAGTCCATTCGTCAGGATGAATAACCAGACTATAGAACGTGTAACATCTACGAAATTTCTGGGCGTTGTTCTGGATGAGAAAATGACATGGAGACACCACATTGATAATATGGTAGAAAAGTTAAGTACTATCTGCTTTGCTATGAGACAAATTCATGATACCGTTTCTATTGAGGTGCTAAAATGTGCATATTTTGGATTGGCACAATCAACTCTATCTTATGGCCTAATATTCTGGGGAAACTCGGCACACGCTGATAAAGCATTTATTATGCAAAAAAGAATAATTAGATGTATGATGAGAGCCCACCCACAAACACATTGTAAACCCCTTTTCATGAATCTCGGTATAATGACGCTACCATCACTTTTTATTTTTAACCTCGCACTTAATATAAAAAAATATAATAATTTTCAAAGAAACAATACTGTAGGTACATAATCATAATACCCGTACAAGTAATCAACTCCATATGCCTTTTTCCAGACTGTCTGTAAGCCAAAACTCACATGTCTATCTAGGCATCACTTGCTATAATAAATTTATTCAGATACTAGGTAGTGTAGACACATTGACCTTCAACCAGTTCAAACATAAAATATACCTGTATTTAGTATATAAGGCTTTTTACTCGATTGAAGAGTTTTTATCTTTATAGTGTTAGTTTTAATGATTATAATTGTCGTGTCTGTGTTAGTTTTAATGATTATAATTGTCGTGTCTGTGTTAGTTAAGGTATTCAATGTTCATTACGTATTTTATTATTATTCTACTTATTTTATTCATTTTATTGACAAGTCTGATAATTTGTACATGTACCATGTAATATTTAGAGATGAATAAAGATATATTATTATTATTATTATTATTATTATTATTATTGTACATATAGCCGCGCTAAGGAGAGGGACGAAGCCGACTATAGATAAAAGGACGAGGCGTGGCAAGACGGGCGGGCGGTGTTTATACACACTAGCTATTCCATCCTTTACATCGTTTACATGAAAGCGGGAGAGGTGCCTGTTAGTTTTGTTGCACGCACTCGAGTGGGAAGTACGTATTCAGAATCGCACTTAGTTTAGTTACAGATTTGTTCCAATGAATTGTGGAGTAAGTGTAATATTTCGGTAACAATTTATATTAATTGAACTTAAATATTATATCTACTGTATAGACAATATTTTAAATTGTTACTAGCTAAATTGAGCACACAGATTTACATTGTAAAACTAAATGTGCGAACAATACAGTGAAATTCGGATCTGCCTTCTTCAGCGTGCTTCTCGACCACGCCTCTTATCCCGCTTTGTCCCTCTACTATATCGTTTTCTGCGACTATACCTACTTAGTTCATATTAAAACGGTTATAAAAACCTGCAATAATCATTGAGCTTTATTTAAGTAAAAGAAATAATAAAAAGTTGCTTTTTGACATACAGAGTAAGTTTGAAATGAGTATTTAACTCTCAATATATTTTGTCGATACAACTGTTTTGTTTGACATTGTTTAATTGAAAAAAAAAAAGAGATTATCCAAGCAATAGGACTGCTTTAATCTAATAACAGTTCACAAACAAATTCATTATTTTTTTTGAGGGTCAATAACAAAGTTTACACAGGAATAAAAAAAATATATTATTATTATTATTATAAATATAATTACACATTAAGACTCATCCTGTATAATTAGGCCCGATATTCTATCGAATTGTTAGGCATTTCTATCAGTTAAAAATTCATTGGCAATATATAGAATTTTCTGAAATTATCACAAATAATAACACTTACTTATTGTTAGTGAGAGTAGTGAGACCTGGTTGAATCAAAATATATCTTCAGATACTGTAAATATTCTTGGTTATATTCTTAGAAAGGATCGTGTGGATTGGAGAGGAGGAGGTATTGCGATTTAATATAAAATTTTTTTAGACATTGATGAGGATGTTGCAACTGAACTAGAGCAACTATGGGTAAGAATTTAAGTCAAAGAAAATAGTAATTGGTGCGGTCTATCATTCAATTCAAGATGGCTGAAAATGATGAACAGTATGATACTGATAGTCAGAAAAGTATGGTTTTTACTTGCTGTAGAAACAAAAAATGTGCAACTACAGTTTGTGTCAATTATGCATATCACAAATCTTGTATACAAAGAAATAAAAGTATTGAAGTGACACACTAATTAAATGTTGTAAAACTAACCTTTTCCTGAGTGGCTGTAATCAGGGAAAAATAAATGAAGCAAGTAATATTATTGAAATAGAAAAACTAAAAATAGAAAATGCAATTAGACCGTCGGCGTAACATCCAAAACGTTGAGTTTTAAAGAGTGACCCAATATTTCGGTATAATTTTATGGGACCTTTACTGATCGATTTGTGGTAAGTTTCTGCATCGTAAATGGAAAAGGACGACAATTATTTTTGGTCGAGTCAAATGTTATCGTGGAAAAACCGAAAAAAATGCGACTTTTTAAGCGGTGCTTTTGCAGCCTTATATCTCAATACCTATAAAAGATATGAACTTGAATTTTGCACAGTTCTGTAGCCCGTTTAATTTACTTTAAAATGGCTACTTAGAAATTTGCGCGTTTTTATTATTTAAAACAACAAAAAAGATTTTCTACGATGACGGCAATATTTTGGGACAGTCCGTCATGTTTAACGGGCTCCACTTCATTACTCGTAAAAGATATTAAAATTGAATGTACGTAGAAAACTTCCAAATTTTATGGGGATTATTTTTGCTCGATTATATACACCCTTAACTCTAATAATAAAACGTCCACAATCAATTTTCTGTCGCGATGTACCATTAGCGCGCTCTAGTTCTCGATCACCCTCCCGCGCCCACTCATGCCGCAGGTTCCCACACTTGAGGCTTGAGACGGCTGTGATGTAGGTATAACCGATAATTCCACTTATATTACTTATATTACATATGTATTTATGGTCAGCATTTACTTGATTTCTATTATTTTAATGGAATTATGAAACTTTAAATGATATGTAAGTATACAGTTTTTTTAAATTTATTTAATTTAATGTTATAAATGTATTCTGATAACTGTTCATCTTCTACCTCTGCAATATTTGTATTAGTACAATTCATTTTGCATTTATATTCAGAGATACAAAACATGTTTTCATTTTTACAAGCACACTTATTATTGTTACAATTTTTCTCAGTACAAAACAAACTAATTATTGACGTAATATATTCAGGAATTGGGGCTTTCGTAGCAAATTTCGGGACCAAAATGTCATTTTTGCCGATCCACCCATAATTCTTTGGATTAAGTTTGTCAGGTGTACCATTATAACTCATTTCCAGAGCTATACTTGAAAATAAATAAATAAATAAATAAATAACACTTCCACCGATTATAAATGCAGCTCAGTACCATGCATATAGGACATTTCATCCAGCAACTCTACATACATATTTTATTTACATGTATGATTAACTTTTAGGTTCAAGCATGGTTGAATAATAGCTTAACACTCCAGGACTGGGAATGGATTTCTAGTAATTCCGGAATCTCTCCAGTCCAGATGGATCAAGATATTGACCCCAAAGGGTTCCTTAAACAAATTTTTTGCAACTGTGACAGGGGTGACAGGCACGGCAGATTACCGGTGGGGTTTGGTGGTATTTTAAGGACCTCAATACAAACTTATATAACTAAATTTCAGCTTGTCTCTAATTTGTTCATGGTTTCCTATATAAAGCTTCAGATCGACCCTGGGCTATGCGGTGTTATGTCCTAAATATTATTAATATAAAAATAATTCCTGTCAATTTCTAACAGAAATTACACGGATATTTAAAATAATTATTTTGTTACATTTAATAGGAACGTAAAATGTTAAAATTCTATTAGCTAATACAAAATAATGTATGAAATTAGAAATATAGTACCTACTCCACTGGTATGCTTTTTATTTCTAATTTATTGACGTAAGGATGTATTAAATGTATTTGCCAAAATACCCATATACATTGTTATGTATATTTAATAATAATAATAATAATAATAATAATAATAATAATTTTATTAATCTGAGAAACAATACTGCTTATAGACACGTCATGTGAGATACAGAGGTAAGTTCAAATTAATTTAGGAATTTAAAAGTAATAAATAACAAGAAGATAAAAATATACATACAGTAAGATAAAAAATAAACATACAGTAAGATAAAAACAGACATACAAGTAATCAGTGGTAAAATCGAGGGTAAAATGGATATACAGTAAACAGTGGTATGTTAGTATTCCACATTAAAAACATAAGTATTGCAATATGAATAAAAATCTTGAATATTATAGAGACAGGCACTGATTAAGTTTTTTTAATTCATATTTAAATTTTTTTACACCGAGCATTTTCATATTTATAGGCAAGGCATTGTAAAATTTTACGCCACTATGTTCGTTCTTTTTAAGTCTTGTGTACGGATATATCAAATTTCCTTTGTTCCTCGTGTTGTGGTCGTGCACGTCACTGAATGTTTGGAATTTACTTAAATTTTGTTTAACATAGTAGATATTTTCATAAATTATTTGAGCAAAAACTGTCATTATATTTAGTTGTTTAAATAGTGGTTTACAAGTTTCGTGATAACTTTTCTTAAGTATTCCTCGAATCGCTGCTTTTTGCAAGATTAGGATCCTTTGGATGTGGACATTTGCGGCATTTCCCCAGGATAATATTCCATATTTTAATGTAGAGTGAAATATGGCATGATAACACGTGAGTGCGGCCTCAGAGTTTACAATGCAGGTTATCCTTCTAAGCATGAACACTATGGATGAGAGTTTTTTACATAAACAGTCTATGTGAGTGATCCATGTCACTGATTCATCAATGTAAATACCTAAAAACTTGGAGGATTGGCTACTGGTTTTATTTACTGAGAAAGACATGGTATCGGTTTTGTTTTCGTTAAGGAGAAGTTCGTTATTGTTAAACCACATTTTAGCTGTTGTAAGCACAGATTCACTGATATCTTCCAAATTTGAGTATTGCGGTGCTCTAATGCTGAGAGTGGTGTCATCTGCATACATTATAGTCATTAGATTAATGCCGTTCAATTTCATATCGTCTGGAAAGTCATTTGTGTATATAACAAACAGGAGGGGGGCCCAGGCTTGAGCCCTGTGGAACTCCTCGTTTCATATTTAACGGTAGGCTATTTGTTTCATGACACTGAACTATTTGTGGTCTATCTTTCAAGTAGGATTTGAGTAATTGAAGAGCCGGTCCTCGTATTCCATAATATTCAAGCTTTTCTTCCAGAATTGTCTAATTCCAATAAGTAATGGCTAGGGAGTATTATTACAAAATACCCAGTTATTAAAAATATCATAACTCCGCCACTGGTAAAGCAAAATATATCTGCTAAACGCGAAATTTTATACTCTTTAATTTTTCTGTCTTCATATTTTTTTGTATATAGCTTTGTTTTTAACATATTGCCAAAAAACTAAAAAAAGTCCAATTTTCACCCCTTTCGGGGGTTGTTTAGGGGTGACAGGGGTGGATTACCGGTGGGGTTTGGCGGTATTTTAAGGACCCCAATACAAACTTATATTCCAAATTTCAGCTTGTCTCTAATTTGTTCAAGGTTTCCTATATAAATCTTCTGATCGACCTTGGGCTATCTGTAGTTGTTGGCAAAAAAATACAACACTAAAATCTCGGAACTTCGACAGTTGCGTCTCTTTATTATTGGAGGGAAATTAGTCAAAATAATTGAAGAAAAGTGATGTAATCCGGAAGTTGAATTTTTTTTGTTTTGTTTTATACATGCAAAAGAATCGAAAACCGAAAAAATTTGCAAAATGAGCGTAAAAGTGCATTTTTAATGCATTTCGAATGGATCATTAAACTATTTTTTAAATATCTTCGGCTCTATTGGTCGTAGAAAAATTTAAAAAAAAAAACTAAAATACTTGTAAATGAATAGAATAGAATAGAAGATCTGAAGATTTTTACCCCACTTATTGCATTATTAATAAAAAAAATAAATTGAGAAATTTGGATTTTTTGAGGTTAGGATGTACTTTTAATGTAACTATACCCCAACAGGTCGATAGTCTATTCATTTACGAGTATTTTAATTTTTCTACGACCAATAGAGCCGGAGTTAAAAAATAGTGTAGCGATGCACTCGAAATGCATCAAAAATGAACTTTTATGCGCTTTTCTCGCAAGGATTTTGTTAATTTTTACAGTTTTCGACTCATTTGCATGTATAAAACAAAAACAAAAAAATTTAACTTCCCGATTACATCACTGTTAAATTCTAATTTCCTTCCACTATATTATTATTTACTCAATGCCTAAACTGCAATAAATATTCAAAAATAAAGTATGTGCACGATAGTACAAAACTACTTGGAGGGAGACAATTAATAATTTTAAATACGATAACTTTTATTAAGATGTTACATACGTACATTGGTGTCAAAACATTTATCTAAATATTGTGCTTTCGTGGAAGACATTCATGAATACAACACAAGATCAAGACAACATTTATATATTGCGACAGTACATATAATATAAGATACAGCTAGGTTAATTTAATTTAATTTGTTGGTTTTTTTCTTTCTTTGTTATCATATTCCTGATTATGGAGGATAGATATGTTTCATAATTTGATAAATAGACTTTATAGCTAAAGGTGGTATGGAAGAACGTATTTACGAATACTACCATTTGTGTCTACATATATACTTTCTTTTGTATTCCTATGTATTTCATCATGTTTTGTATTTTTTATTATTTTATTATTATTATTATTATTTTTGTTATGTGAGACACAATAAATAGTTTTTCTATTCTATTCTAATTGTTTCCACAATGGATTTAAACAATATAATGAATTGCCAATATCTGCAAAGAATTGGGAAAACCTTTTGTTATCTAATAATGTTTGTCATATGTTATCAAATATCAGTATTAATACGTTAGTTTATCCACATAAATTTAATTTCATAGACATATGTATCTATATGTAAAAAAAATGTAGAAAATCTAATGTATGTTCTTAATAAAATAATATTATTATATTAGTTATATTTCAATCAACGATAAAATACAGTTAACAAGGCAGGAGGAGCTTAGTCAATAGCCTCCTAGAATAAATTATTATTATTGTTATACTTTATATTAATGATGAGAGATGGTCAATAATGTCAATTTTCCGTCAAGTCAAATATAATTTTTTGGTTAACGGTCAATAATGTCAAACATAAATTTCTCTTGTGTACAAGTGATAACATTTAAATAATGATTAATTCTATTATTGCCCAAATTTAATTTTTTCTATTTATTTCATTTTCATTAAATCCAGAATTTAATGTAATTATAAAATATAAGTATAATTTTGGGCTAATGAGAATTCTTTTACCAATTAAACATTTTAACAAATATTTACGATATGATAATCTACATTGGAAAAGCCAAAATTAGTAAAATTATTATTATTAAAACACTGATTAAAAATGAGCTTACATGTTTGTATTTGGAAATAAAATATTCGTACGGAAAAGATCAGTAATAAAATGTGACCATAATTAAAAAAGTATAAGTGACTTGTTCACCTATAGTGCATTCTGTGAGTCGGACAAACACCCAAGTATTTGGGGAGTCAACTAAACTCGTTTTCGAGGATGCTGAATACAACGGTGATGTTGGTTCTGCTCCCCAAGTTGACCCTACCCCCCAAACGGCAAAAAACCACCCCCAATCGGCAAAAAAACACCCCCAAACGGCAAAAAACCACCCCCAAAGGGGGGGAATCGCGTATTCGACATCTTCTACCGGCAAAATTTATGTCACCCTCCGTTTTTGACAATGCTGTTGGTTCTGCTTCCCGAGGCTAACCAACCCCCCCGAACAGCCAAAAACCACCCTCCAAGGGGTGAAAAATGTGTTTTGTGCTATAAACGAGAAAACCCGCGTTATCTCTCGTTTTTGACTATGCTGGGCAAGAGAAAAATATTACCAAGTCACCTCGACCCCCGCGAGCGTCTCGAAATGGAACACAGACTACCCCTTTGACGCAACATGCAAACCAATTCTATGCTACCATCTAATGCAAATAACTCGAATGTCAGGATGATAGAAATATGATTCCTGCAATGTTCACTATGTATTCAAAAATGAATATCACTGTGTATGTCTCCAGTATATACAAGAATATCATGTTGTGGAAATATTCCATTTGTAAATTATACAACTAACTAGAACAAGTGACGATAAGATAAATGTAAATAATAATAATAAACACCCAGTAACATCGACGAATAATGTGGAGGCTCAAAATGAGGATAATTTTATACAACAGCGGCATCAGAGAAGGGCTGCATAAAAAAGACTTGGAAATGAAGCAGTTACAGAGGAGCAAAAAAACACCGATTTCACAGGGGCGATAGGAAAGTTCAGCTGTACATCAATCGAGTCAAAAGACACGTTACATCCAATATGATCATCAATTTTATAAAAAAAAAGGGAACCTTTGACAAGGAGACAGTAGAAGCAAGAGAATTACCTTCAGACCCAAGACGGCTGAAATGTTTTGTGGTTACAGCGCCACTACACAGGAAAGATGAGATGTATAATCCTAGCTTCTGGCCCGCTAATGTTGGAATAGAAAGGTTTGACTTTAACAAACACCGTGAATTTTTGCAAAGTGGGAGCGATTTTTTATAAAGGAGTCACCAAATCATATACAATACCGAGACAAACCAAATGTAAGTTCTGGTGAACTTAGTCAAAGTCACTATAACTTAAAATCTACAAAAGAGAAATATAAAATAAGGTTAATACACCTTAACCTACAGAGCATAAAAAATAAATTGTTAGAGGTAAATGTACTACTGTCGGAGGCTCAGCCCGATATTTTCTTTGCAACGGAGCATTGGGCTAGCGATGAAATCGAGAAGATGGCACTAGATGGATACAACCTTGTTAGCAGTAGCAGCAGAAATGACTGGAGAGATGGTGGAACAGCAATATTTGCAGTAAGAGATATTGAAATTACAGATGTGATAGAACCCGTACCTCAAATAGAATATTCTTGTTGTAGACTTGCTATTAAGAACAAAACATGTATCTTATTTATTATATACAGGTCGCCATCAGGTGATTTAGATATTTTTTGTGAACAAATGACTGTAATTCTTGATAAGTTATGTACATCTTCAAAATATTGCATTGTAAGTGGAGATATTAATGTTAATTTTAGTTCAAATTCTGCCGAAGCTAATGACATAAAGCAGTTATTCCTAGGATATGGTCTATACTCTCACGTCACTGGCATAACAAGGCCTAATCTTTTTACAAATGGAACACAAATTGATAATATATTTAGTAATATCTCAGAAAATTTAATAAATTGTACCATACTTGAATCAGACATTTCAGATCCCTTTAGTCAGATTCTTGACATTGATATTAATATAGAACGTAAACAGTCCTATGTTAGGAAAAGGTGTTATAATGATTCAAATATAGCAAACTTTAAAAACTCTTTAAATTCTGTGATGTGGTACGAAGTATATAGCAGCCTAGATGTAAATACTAAATATAAAGTATTCAATAGTATAATATTTTATCATTTTGATGTATCATTTCCATTAACCACAGTCAGAGTGGGGAATCATGAGCATGGTTGGATCTCTAATGAAATAAAACATTATTCTGCCTATGTTAGGGACTTGTATCAGTTGTACACGTCTGGCCACTCAGTTGTTTCGGATGCAGTTCAGTAAGTTGCACACATCTTCCCTGGATAAAACCGGTCGACGCTCCGTCTCGGACTAACGTGATTATGGGGCAGAGTCGAAATTGTTAGGGGAGTTGGTGCAACTTTGCAACTTACTTAACTGTATCCGAAACAACTGAGTGGCCAGACGTGTATAAGAATACCAAAAGTAATAACGTACTAATTAAATACAAACAAGAAAAAAATGCTTACAAGAAGTATTTGTCTGATTATAAAAAATCAATTAACGACAGTAAAATAATGTCATCAAAGAATAAATCAAAGACGGTTTGGAGTAACACTAATAGTATGAATAACAACAAAAAAATCTAATAATAATAACACTTTCTGGAGAAGATGATACAAAGATATCTGATCCAGATGTGATTGCTGAATACTTTAGTCGTCATTTCACAATACCAAGTAAAAACAATAATGTAGAATACCATATAGAATGTAGTAACATAGATTCAATTTTTTTACAGCCCGTGACACGAAACGACGTGCATAATGTAATCACCCAATTACCACCTAAATATTCAACAGGTATGGACGGTATTCCACCATACATACTGAAGAAAATAGCAGACTATATATGCGATCCGTTGACAGATGTGATTATCGAGAGTCGGGAATATTTCCAGACAATCTAAAAACAGCAAAGGGAATCCCAGTGTACAAAAAGGGGCTGAAACTAGACATAAATAATTATAGGTCAGTGTCACTGTTGCCATCACCATCAAAGGTGTTTGAAAGGTTAATATACAATAGGTTAGTATCATTTCTCAAACAAAATAATATATTAGTAAAACAACAGTATGGTTTTAGACGGGGAATGTCTACTGAACTTGCCATTTTTAATGCTATTTCATACAATAATAATAATAATAAAAGTACTTTATTGGTAGAAACCAAATGGCTATCGACCGAGGTCCTTCCGCCAGCTATTTCATACATTATTGTTAACATCGATAAAAAGGATTTAGTAGCTGAATTGTATTTTGACCTTTCAAAGGCCTTTGATACAATAAATCACGAACTTCTTCTGAGTAAACTGGAGAATTATGGAATTCGAGGAGTTTGCCTCGATCTCATTAGAGCATTCATTGAACTTAATTCTGGGAATCACGCCAAATTCTAAAAAATAAATAGAAATAAGAAAATTGCCAAAATATGTCAAGATAATAGTGTAGTATCAAAGGCAAACCTCAACAGTTTGCCCCAGAAAACCACTGTATATAGTTCTAAATGAATATAAATACAATATTGTTATCTAAAATTCGTATCAGTGGTTTTCTAGTATTTTACACTAGAAAATATAACAAAATGTATATTATATAATATATAGATATATATATTTATATGATATGTAAAAAACAATTATAAAACAATAACTTATCTTAACAGAACGTTTCAAACCAAAGTCTAGGTCCTTTCTCAACTGTGATTACAAAAAATGACTTGTCAAAAAAGATCACTTTGACACCTGACACTGATTATTAATTAATGTCAGGTGTCAAAGTGATCTTTTTTGACAAGTCATTTTTTGTAATCACAGTAGAGAAAGGACCTAGACTTTGGTTCGAAACGTTCTGTTAAGATAAGTTATTGTTTTATAATTGTTTTTTACATATCATATAAATATATATATATATCTATATATCATATAATATACATTTTTCTCTGAATTAAAAATTGTGTCCTTGACAATCTTATAACGAAGGGAAAATGGTCGGTACAGGACAATAAAAACAACGTTATTCTTTTGCCGACGTTTCGTTTACTCGACGTAAACTTCTTCAAGGCTACAAAGTGAACCAATTTTAAATTAAAACATCTAATTTTTCACAAACATAAACACAACAACTACATTTATACCAATTAGGTAATTATTTAATTGGTATAAATGTAGTTGTTGTGTTTATCTGTTTGTGAAAAATTAGATGTTTTAATTTAAAATTGGTTCACTTTGTAGCCTTGAAGAAGTTTACGTCGAGTAAACGAAACGTTGGCAAAAGAATAACGGTGTTTTTATTGTCCTGTACCGACCATTTTCCCTTCGTTATAATATACATTTTGTTATATTTTCTAGTGTAAAATACTAGAAAACCACTGATACGAGTTTTAGATAACAATATTGTATTTATATTCATTTAGAACTATATACAGTGGTTTTCTGGGGCAAACTGTTGAGGTTTGCCTTTGATACTACACTTTTATCTTGACATATTTTGGCAATTTTCTTATTTCTATTTATTTTTTGGAATTTGGCGTGATTCCCAGAATTAAGTTCAATGAATATTAACTATCCGCCACAAATAAACTACAAACAATACTCATTAGAGCATATCTGTCAGGACGATTGCAAACAGTGCACATTAATAAGGAAGGCACGAATTACTGCTCTGAATTAACTGAAGTTAAACAGGGTGTACCACAGGGGTCCATACTTGGACCAATTCTCTTTCTGCTATATGTGAATGACCTTTACAAGAGCCTTGACATTGATACGGTTTATCAGTCTGCTGATGATACTTCAGTGATTTGCGGATCACAGTATTCCAATGCTCTCCACAGGTTTATCAAGAGTCACGGGCAGATTGGTAAACTGGTGCAATGAAAACTTTCTTAAACTCAACGCGACAAAAACTGGATTATTAGTATTCAGTAATCCTAGAAATCAAAATTCAAATGAATCTCTATATGTCAATCTACAAAATAGATCTGTAGAAAGTTTAAATTGTATCAAGTTTTTGGGTGTCTATATTGACACTAGTCTATGCTGGGACGTTCACATTGAAAAACTTAGTGCAAAACTTAGCTCAATTTGTGGAGTTATTTGTTGTCTAAGAGATCAGGTTACACAAAATAGTTTAAGAATTTATTACTTTTCTTATGTGCAATCCATTATCTTATATGGTATCATCTTTTGGGGATCATCATCCAAAGCTAATAAAATATTTATCATTCAAAAAAGAATAAAAAGATGTATGCAAAAACTCTGTATTAGAACTTCTTGTAGACCTTTTTTTGAAGTACTTGGAATTTTAACTGTCCCTTCATTATATTTTTTACCACTGGTATTTTGGTTGACTCTTTAAATACTTGAGTTTTTCGATTCACAGAATGCACTACGACAGTCAATAACGGCGGTCAATTGATAAAAAATAAATCATTTTAACATCACTACTTTATATTATGAAGTATATGATTAATAATAATAATAATAATAAATAATTATAATAATTGTTTCCTACCTTATGTGCGATACTCTATATTTATCAATAATTTCTTCTGGGAATAAGATTCTAGATAAATTTAAACTGCTATTACTTGCATCAGTACAGATAAAAATGATGGGGTGCTTTATTTTATAATAGCATTCCCTAAAAATATATAAATGTTAACTTATTTAATTAAAAGATCACACATTCTCATTACTCTAAAACATTAAAAAATTCTTCTGGTTGGTGTATAACTGCATTTGGAAAGTCTTTCACCAAAGTAATCCTTTTCACATTTCCAATTTCAAACAAAGAATTCCATTTAGATTCTGTAAGGAATTCCAAAAATCTCTTTACTTGACTAGAACCCTTAAATAATTCATAATCCTGGTCCATTGGATTAACCCATTCGGCAATCGAAATTCCCATTTTTTTACAAAGTACATTTATAGTGGCAGTTTTTCCACAGCCAGTTGGTCCAGACAAGAGCAAAAATGATGAATGATTCTGAAAACTAACATTGGTTAACTAAAAATTGTTAAACAATATACTTAAATCATTTCCATATCCCATTTGCACCAAACTGCATGGTTGCTGGATATCGTATTCAGATAATTAAGTAAATTTTGTATTTTTATAATTGTTATGTTGATAAGTATGACCAAACAACATGTATTACAAAAATGAATGAACGGTAATTTTAACAACCCAAAATTAACTATGTTTAGTAATCAAACATGCAGTATACACAAATATCATATAATCAACCGCAGCATAACATGCAAATCTACAGTCAAACCGCTTCAAACCACCCAAGTAATTCAATTAATAATGAATGGAAATTAGTTACAAATACAAACGATTGAGAAGCCCAGAATTAAACTCAAAAAGTAAAAGACAAACCAAACTAAGTGAATAACTGGTCAGTTAATACAATCACAACTAGCAACAAACAGAGTAGTCTAGAAAATGAGGACACCATTACTAGTGAATCTATTGAAGAAAAAAATAACGAACCTTAGCCTCCACCAATATACGTGGAGGGAGTTGAAAATATAAACTCTCTTACTAATCTACTAGAACAAACAGCAAGTCAAAATTATACAATAAAATCTTTAAGAGATGAACAAATCAAGATTCAATAAAAAAATGGAGAAGTCCTACAGTACAATTCAAAGCAGTAAACGAAAAAGGAACACAATTCTACACTTACAAACCTAGGCAGGAAAAAAGCTTTCATATTGTTCTAAAAAACATTCATGCATCAACGGACACACCATTAATAAAGGAAAAGTTGGGGGAGCTGGGTCATGAAGTCACGAACGTGAGGAATATCAAGCAAAAATTATCCAACAAGCGAATGCCAATGTTTTTCATCGATCTTAAGCAAAAGGAGAATAACAAAAGTAATCATAGCATTAAAACACTCATAAATTCTGTTGTTAAATTTGAAACACCACGTATAAAAAGGGAAATACCCCAATGCATAAGGTGTCAAGATACCCAGATGGGAAAGGACAATGATGTTAAATGCACAAATTGCAATGAGAACCACCCAGCTAACTACAGAGGATGTATTGTTTATAAACATCTGTTCCAAAAAACGTATCCCAAATTAAGAGAAAAAAATGTGGGACAAATGAATACTGCAGCTGTACACGGTGATTCTTGCACGATGCCCTCTCTTTGGGGGTTAATTTCGACCTTATATAAAAAAATATATCAATAACTATTTAATCATTTCGAAATGATTTTTTCCCAGGAATCCAAAAATTTGGTAGAAAGTTCTTTTGAATGACCTACCCACAAAAATTATTTAACAATGTGATTTTTAAATATTAATAACTCAAAAACGGTTAAAAATAAACAAATGATTTATTTTTGATTTCAGAAAAAAATACTTTATCAGAATATTTATAAATATAAGGGTGTCCCATTTCAAAAAATATAAGTGTCCATCTATAACTTTTTTATTTGACTTTAAATGTTTTTTTCTACCAAATTTTTGGATTCCTGGGTAAATCATTTCGAAACAATTAAATGGTTATTGAAATATTTTTTATATAAGGCCGTAATAACCTCCAAAGAGAGGGTATCTTACAAGAATCACCGTGTACAACCAGATATAACAAGATTTTTTTTAAGATCATTTATTCACCATAAGTAGTACAACTAGTACAAGTATAATATAGGTTTTGTCGGTAAAAAAAAAACAGATACCTATAAGGTGATATAAATAACTTAAGAAAGTACGTTAATTTACACAGAAGAAGTAAAATCACTTACAAATAAACATATTTGACAAACAAACATAATAGTGTTGCAAATAATTATATTTTTAAAAACATAATATACAGGGTGTTAACGGAAGTTGGAAGCAGTCTGCCATTTGCTTGTCTTTTGAGTTAGAGGTTTTAAATTTGGAGGATTAAAATCGGATAACATTACTGATATTTTGACTATTTCGTTCATCCCAAGTCACTGAAGTCGTACCAACTTTGTTATTTCAAATGGAATGCTATATTTTTTATCACATTACTAGATTATGCTTTAAAATTCTCTTTGTAACAATCATCTATGTTATAATAGTTATTTATAAAATGTGAATGATTACAAAATGCAGTCTTAAAATTTGACATATTCTGTTTAGAGAAGTTTCTATAAATTTTTGTTTGTTTAGAATTTAGTTTATTATTAGAATTTTTTATTTCCATATTACTACATACTACATAACTATGGAAGTTGATGACTTTAGAACACCATTTCGTAAGTTAGTGCGGCAGTTTAGCTAGGATATTTCAACATATTGTGCACTTTTTGATAAAAGCACCAAATTTGTTACAGAGGTAGACCGATATAATATGAACAATTTTGGATGTGGAGCCATCGGCCAACTGCCCCTTGGCGGCCATTTTCCAAAATGGCTGCCAGTGGACACCCAAAAGACAACAGAAGTTAGATAAAATTGGCTGCTGACTAAAAAGTGAATGTTTATTGAATGTTTTGAATGAGATATAAGCCTTGTTCGTAGAGTAGTCAGAAACCATCAGAAACTGTCCGACGCATGCGCATTTGGTTGTAGAGTTGCGCGTGTGAAGTCAAAGCTCTTTTAAATTTCAGAGCTCTATTAAAAATCACATCTCTACAGTCATCAAACTATCACAAATCGGTTCTACGAACAAAGCTATAGTTTGTAAGTTATATACAGAGTGAGTCAATAGTGCGTATTTCTTCTGTATCTCCTCTCCTGTCTCGTTAGAGATAAAGGCATGGTTCAAAATTTTAATTAAATTGTGAGAAAAAGTGATTTTTTTTAAATTATTATTTATTATACAGGGCGATCCGTTAAAGTGGTAGATGAAGGAATATATATTTTTTAAATGGAATGAACCAATTTTTTTTATTATGTTTGAATACCACTACGATGGCCTATTCAGCGGTAAAATACTTTTAAAGTTTGTTGGATGGTTAATGAAATAAAAAATATTTTTATGGAAAACGTCGTTATCTTCATTTGTAGTCCTTTTTCTACGATTGACTTTTTTATAAGAAATGTCACCTGTTTCTTCAAATCTGTTTTCAAACTTTTGGAAGATGCTTCTTGTGGATGGGTTGTGTGAGAATACTTTTTAGCGTAAGTTCTGGAGGCCAAATAACAATTTCTGTCACTTTCACCAAGGGTATACATCATATCAATTAATTCATGTTTCGTAAAATTCATTTCTTAGTGAAAACTAGGAGGTTTGCAACAAAATTAACTGAAATTAAATGTCTGTGTTTCTATGAAATAATTTCAAAGGTACATTGACTTTTCTGAATAAAACATACCTATTTACACATAAACAACAACATCTAGAAAATTATTCATTTTAGGTATGGGACATATCATAATCAAAGTTGCAGAGAAATAAAAATTACGCAATTTTTTACAAAAATATATAGGGTGTTCCATTTGAAAAAGTTGAGTTTTGGTAGTTTGAATATTTATAAGTTAGCAGTGCGCATATGAACACCTTGTATGAAAGAAATATTTTCTACATCGGCTAATAGTTAAAATATGGCATTAATTACTACCGTGTCAAAGAAAAAAAATTACTCTCCAAAAATAAGTCCAAAATCAATTTTCAAACTGATACCTTCAAACGGCAGTTTTCAATAAAAATGTTTTTTAATTCATTACCCATCCAACAAATTTTAAAAATATTTTACCGCCGAATAGGCCATCATAGTGATATTCAAACATAATAAAAAAAATTGGGTCATTCCATTTAAAAAATATATATTCTTTCATCTACCACTTTAACGGATCACCCTGTATAATTGATAATATTTAAAAAATGTACTCTTTTTCACAATTTAATTAAAATTTTGAACCATGCCTCTATCTCTAACGAGACAGGAGATACAGGAGAAATACGCACTATTGACCCACCCTGTATATAACTTACAAACTATCTCTCATTCAAAACTTTCAATAAACATTCACTAAAACTTTCAGCAGCAAATTTTATTTAACTTCTGCAGTCTTTCGGGTGTCCACTGGCAGCCATTTTGGAAAATGGCCGCCAGGGGGCAGTTGGCCGATGGCTCCACATCCAAAATTATTCATATTACATCGGTCTACCTCTGTGCCAAATTTGGTGCTTTTATCAAAAAGTGCACAATAGGTTAGCTAATCCGCTGTACTAAGTGTATTCTGGTAGGTTCAGTGAGCTTTAATGAAAAGGCAGCAAGAATGTCCGACAATAGTTTGTAGTCTGTATTAATGGCGCAACTACTTAAAATTGCTCTATGGAACGCCAATGGACTGTGTCGGCACGCACAAGAATTAAAATATGTCCTACAAATTAAAGGAATTGATGTAATATTAATAACAGAGACTCATTTGACTAGGTTTAGTCATATAAACATACCCAGGCTATAGTATTTACTCCACAAATCATCCTGATGGAACTGGGCATGGCCATTGATTAAGGAATGAATAAGATACGCGACTTCAATGGTAAAGTGCGAGGCCTTTTTTGGCAGCGAGAATCCGGTAAGTTGCGAGCATTCCTGTGATTCACGTAGTATGCTTTTGATAAACCTGTGTCGTGTCTGGTTTTATATAATTTATAATCTAGTGAAAACAAAAATTGTATGTTCAGATTGATTTTAGTTTAAAATTATGTGACGGTTAAAAGTCAAACAATCGTTGAGAAATAGCTCGCAGAGAGAACATACTACGTTAATAATTTTAAACTAAAATTAATCTGGACATTAAATTTTTATTACCACTAGATTATTAATGATATAAAACCAGACACGACACAGGTTTGTCAAAAGCATACTACGTAAATCACAGGAATGCCCGCAACTTGCCGAGATCTCACTGCCAAAAAAAGGCCTCGCACTTTACCATTGAAGTCGCGTATCTTGTTCATTCCTTAATCAATGGCATGGCAGAACAGCTGTCACAATCTTCGTAATATTGTTGATTTGTCGTCCCTTTTGGGCTTTCAGCTGTGTTTAGTCTGCAAGCTTTTGCTTATATGGGAGTTAGTTTTTAGACTGTCTGAGAGAGAGTACTGTTTTGTGTATTGTGAAAGTTAAATCAGCAATATTAATGCAACTACTGAACCTTCAGAAAATGTTTTTACACTAATGTGCACTTAAAAATCTGGTGAACAGGGATGCATAAAAGTTATTAACTTTAAACTGGTGCTAATTAACAAACACATTGTTTAAAACAAAACACTGAAAGTTTTTCTACTTCTGTTTTGTCTATAAAAACTACATACTAGAATACTTATCAACAAGCTGCTTTTTGTCCTTGCCAGGACCGGGCCACAAAAATTTAAATACACATTCTATAAATGGCAAAACCGAATGGACAAAAAAAATAATATGGACTGCTTAAACCACGAAGAATGTAGAAACAAAAACTTGGACCTGAAGCAAATAGTAAATTGCGATGCATGCTCTAGGGCCTACTACAAAGTATGTGCAGGAATTGCACCAACAGAGATAAGAGTCATGGAACTAACTAAGAGAAGACTGCGATATCACTGTCCCAATTGCAGCTCAATGTTAAGCAAGGTATAACTCCTAAATAACCAATTAACAGAGGAAAACAACTTATTAAAAAGAAAACTCCACAAACAAACGTCTATAATAGAAAAACTTGAAAGCCTTGAGCATGAATTTAACAAATCACATGAAGTATACTTACAGACCATAAAAGAAACCTCTGCTACACTGCAATTAAACTATCAAACTGAACTAGCAGTTTTAAAAACCGAAATTAGGAATATTCGTGATATTAACGTTGATCTAGTGCGACTACTGACAGCACCAAATAAATATGTCATGAACCCTCTGGGAAAAATAAACACAGATAAAAGTAATGGGAACAATAAAACCCACACAGAAACAATCACCACTATGAAACCCCCAAATTTAGGGGTACCCATAGCAAGAAATCAAGAAATGAATGATAGTCACCCCTATAAAACTGCACTGACTAGTAACATAAACACTCCCAACATAAACATAAATAAAAATAAAGTCACACCTGATGAAACAAATACCGCAAATACTACGAAGAAAGAAGACCAAGGTTTTCACTCAGTGAGGAGAAGAAGCCGTCCAAAAGTTGGTAATGGGGAAGAGGATAACAACTTTCATGGAAGAGATTACAACAAAAAGAAAAAAATATGGCTATTTATCTCTAAAATGCCAGACTGTGTAACTACCAGTAATGTTCAAAACTATATTGGTAACCGAACAAACACAAAAGATGTATATGTAAAAAAATTACCAACAGTTCATAAAGTCTAAGACAATCAGTCGTATATGATGGGGGTAGAACCACACCTGTTAAACACGGATTATGATCCGGGTTTCTGGCCAAAAAAGGTCACTTTAGATAGATTTAACTTTAGACTAGGAAGACGTTTTCTGGATAAACCCAATTCTGAAACAGACAACATACAAGCGAGTCCTAACAGCGACAATCCAAATTCTTTTTTAGACCAGTAATTCCTAAAACACATTTCCACAATAAAAAATGTTTCCGTTTTCCATCTAAACGTTCAATGTCTCAGGAATAAATGACTAGAAATAGAACATTTTGTAATACTGAATCCCTCTGTGCAAATTATTTGCACTGGCTAATATCAAGTGAGGTATCATGCTATAACATTGAAGGTTTCAATATGATAAGCTGCTACTGTAGAGAAAGGGTAAATAACGGAGGTTCCTGTATACCGGGTGGCCACGAGTCAATGTACGCCCCCAATTTTTTTGTTGTTTTTGAATTTAAAAATTTCGTTTTTGGTATACGTGAATAAGACAAAAGTGGGCTATTTTTAGACTAACAGGAACGAAAATATCGCTTCCGGTTGAACCGGAAGTGCCATCAACTTTTTTTTCTTAAATGGAATGACCATGTTTTTTTGTGGTGTTTTATAAAACATGAAATTCTAATTGCAGCTGTTTTTTCGAATTTCAAAAATTCCAAAAAATAAGTGAGATACGAACGATTTTTTATTTTGTACAAAATGGCCGCGTCAGATGAATGCGATGTAAGAAAATTACTAAGTAGGCTATGGAAATTATTAGCAAGGTAGTAAGCTTGTCTGTAAACAATAAAATAGTTATTTAAATTACTGATAGATACGACTATTTTTAGGTTTTTCTCAAAAAACGGAATTTAATTTTCATTTTCATTTCCGTAGGGGTCCTATGGAAAATTTTTAAATGGGACCGTATTATTTTTTTTTATTATTCGGACATAATGATTCGTAAGCTTTAATTTTTTCGCCAATAATAATTTCTTAACGAGATCCTTTGTAATAATAAAAGTGTTTTTAAAAGGTTCATTCAAATTATTTCTTGTTAAATTTGTGCTTACCTTTTGAATACACTTTTATTATTACAAAGGATCTCGTTAAGAAATTATTATTGGCGAAAAAATTAAAGCTTATGAATCATTATGTCCGAATAATAAAAAAATATAGTACGGTCCCATTTAAAAATTTTCCATAGGACCCCTACGGAAATGAAAAAGAAAATTAAATTCCGTTTTTTGAGAAAAACCTAAAAATAGTCGTATCTATCAGTAATTTAAATAACTATTTTATTGTTTACAGACCTTGCTAATACTTTGCTTACTACCTTGCTAATAATTTCCATAGCCTACTTAGTAATTTTCTTACATCGCATTCATCTGACGCGGCCATTTTGTACAAAATAAAAAATCGTTCGCGTCTCACCTATTTTTTTGGAATTTTTGAAATTCGAAAAAACTGCTGCAATTAGAATTTTATGTTTTATAAAACACCACAAAAAAATCATGGTCATTCCATTTAAGAAAAAAAAGTTGATGGCACTTCCGGTAGAACCGGAAGTGATATTTTCGTTCCTGTTAGTCTAAAAATAGCCCACTTTTGTCTTATTCACGTATACCAAAAACGAAATTTTTAAATTCAAAAACAACCAAAAAATTGGGGGCGTACATTGACTCGTGGCCACTCAGTATATCTCCATAAAAACTTGCATGCAATTGAATTAACCGACATCACAAAACTATCTGTCGAGCAAGTTTGTGAGTTGTCTGCCTGTTACATATATAACTCATCTCACATGTTTTGAAAACATGTGAGATGAGTTATATATGTAACAGGCAGACAATAAAGTGTCTCCTGAATAATGTGTTTTTGAGTGATTTATTAGCATTATTAATTGTTGAATCTTGTACAGATCGGTTCCTCTTGAAGAGCTTGTGCTGGGTGTGAAAGTTATACAACATATGAGTTGTTGCTAGAGGCGTTAGCAATATTTCATTGGAAATAACTGAACCAGTTGATAAAAGTGTTAACAAAAAAGGGAACTAAAGTATTTGGTGTAGTAAAAAGTGCAATCTATTTATTATTTATGCTAGGACAGGACTGGACTTTATGGTATTTTGAATAATAAGGAATGGATGGTCCTGAATTTAATTGTGTAAAATGCAATAATCCTGTTGGCAAAGAAGATGATTATATAAAATGTGATGTATGTCGAAGGTTACTACATAAAGTATGTGCTGATTTGACAGCATCTGAATTTAAATGTATGCCACTACAGAAAAGGTTACTGTTTTTATGTAATATATGTGTGCAATCTATGAAAAAAATGCCCCTAATGCTTAGTATGATGAAACAAATACAGAAAAGTTTAGATCAGATAAAGAAGGATATGCCATCCCCTGAATCATTCAATCAAAGAGACAAATGCACAAGCAGGATCAAGTAAAAGTTATGCTAGAACCGTGAAAGAAAGTGTGGTCATTGTGAAATCAAAAATTGGGAATGATGCAATCAAAACAAGTCAAGAAGTGAAACAGTCGGTAAACCCTATCGAACTTGGAGTAGGCATAACAAGCATGCGGCAAAGAAAAGATGGAGCATTAGTAATTAAGTGCAATGATAGAGGTGAAGCTAATAAAATTAAAACTAATATAGAAGAAAATATGGGATTTACTTATACAACCCGTATTCCAAGCAAAAAGAGACCAAACATAAAAATAGTTGGCATAGATTTTCAATGTACCAATGAAACATTAATTGCAGCTATTCGTAAACAAAATAAATCCATTATTTCCGAAGAAAGTAATATAGAAGTAAAAGATATCAAAAAAATGAGAAACACTTATTTTTCAATTATGGAATGTGATTCCAATACATATAACAACATAATGCAAAATGCTAATGGTAAATTGTGTATTGGTTATAAAGTATGTTCAGTGTATGAATATGTATCCTTGATAAGATGTTTTAAATGCAATCAATATAAGCATACTGTTAATGATTGCCCAAATTTGGAAATTTGCGGCAAATGTACTAGTAACGAGCACAAAACTAAAGACTGCCCAGTGAATTCTGCCACTAAATGTATTAATTGTCAAGTTTTCAATACCAAATTTAACCTTCAACTTAATACAAATCACTGTTACATATATAACTCATCTCACATGTTTTGAAAACATGTGAGATGAGTTATATATGTAACAGGCAGACAATAAAGTGTCTCCTGAATAATGTGTTTTTGAGTGATTTATTAGCATTATTAATTGTTGAATCTTGTACAGATCGGTTCCTCTTGAAGAGCTTGTGCTGGGTGTGAAAGTTATACAACATATGAGTTGTTGCTAGAGGCGTTAGCAATATTTCATTGGAAATAACTGAACCAGTTGATAAAAGTGTTAACAAAAAAGGGAACTAAAGTATTTGGTGTAGTAAAAAGTGCAATCTATTTATTATTTATGCTAGGACAGGACTGGACTTTATGGTATTTTGAATAATAAGGAATGGATGGTCCTGAATTTAATTGTGTAAAATGCAATAATCCTGTTGGCAAAGAAGATGATTATATAAAATGTGATGTATGTCGAAGGTTACTACATAAAGTATGTGCTGATTTGACAGCATCTGAATTTAAATGTATGCCACTACAGAAAAGGTTACTGTTTTTATGTAATATATGTGTGCAATCTATGAAAAAAATGCCCCTAATGCTTAGTATGATGAAACAAATACAGAAAAGTTTAGATCAGATAAAGAAGGATATGCCATCCCCTGAATCATTCAATCAAAGAGACAAATGCACAAGCAGGATCAAGTAAAAGTTATGCTAGAACCGTGAAAGAAAGTGTGGTCATTGTGAAATCAAAAATTGGGAATGATGCAATCAAAACAAGTCAAGAAGTGAAACAGTCGGTAAACCCTATCGAACTTGGAGTAGGCATAACAAGCATGCGGCAAAGAAAAGATGGAGCATTAGTAATTAAGTGCAATGATAGAGGTGAAGCTAATAAAATTAAAACTAATATAGAAGAAAATATGGGATTTACTTATACAACCCGTATTCCAAGCAAAAAGAGACCAAACATAAAAATAGTTGGCATAGATTTTCAATGTACCAATGAAACATTAATTGCAGCTATTCGTAAACAAAATAAATCCATTATTTCCGAAGAAAGTAATATAGAAGTAAAAGATATCAAAAAAATGAGAAACACTTATTTTTCAATTATGGAATGTGATTCCAATACATATAACAACATAATGCAAAATGCTAATGGTAAATTGTGTATTGGTTATAAAGTATGTTCAGTGTATGAATATGTATCCTTGATAAGATGTTTTAAATGCAATCAATATAAGCATACTGTTAATGATTGCCCAAATTTGGAAATTTGCGGCAAATGTACTAGTAACGAGCACAAAACTAAAGACTGCCCAGTGAATTCTGCCACTAAATGTATTAATTGTCAAGTTTTCAATACCAAATTTAACCTTCAACTTAATACAAATCACTCTAGCCTCGACATTAATTGTCCAACAACATAGGTACATGAAATTAATTAGCCAACTGAAAATCATTATTGATTATACATTACATAACCATTAGCAATTATTCAAAGATATCAAGGGGCCTATTGAAAAAAAATAATTTACCAAAATGTAAGAGGGCTAAACTCAAAATTGGAATCTTTTTTCAACAGTATTAGTGCTACCTCGGAAGAATATTGTCGGGTTCTACTCGTATTTCTGCTTAGTCGGCCGTTGATGTCCCCATCTACCTATGCTGTGAAAAGGACATGTGTGTTGGCATGACAACAACAAGTTTTGAGAATTTGACAAACAAGAAAAGATTTTTATATTATTTATAATGTTAATATGTTATTTTCAAGAGTTATAAGTTAATGACAAATAAAAACTAATTCGAAGAGTGCCCCGTTTTCCTCAAAGATTACACAGGTGCAGATGTACGGTTATTAAAATTATAACCTCATGTAGCCCAACATATTGGTCCTTCTAGACGGATACGAACTAAGTGCAGCGAAAAATACATTAAAAACGGGACGAAACGTGCTACCAGCGTGTAGCTTTCCAAAAATTCAAGCAAAATAACAAACCAATTTGCCGTCAAGTGGCTTTCTAAGTGCAAGAGAACATCTCAAAACATACCAATTTGCTGTCAAGTGGCTTTCTAAGTTCAAGAGAACATCATCAAACAAGCTAATTTGCCGAGTGGCTTTCAAATTTCAAATTGCTGGTAACGAAACATCATCGTGCTGTGTCTAGTGACTTCCAAACATTTCATTTGCAAACGAGTTTATTGTAAACTAGCAGTTACCAAAGGGCACGTGGAACCCAGGAAACCCGTGAGTCGTTCCTACAAATATTCCCTCTAAATCATATTCCTTTTATAGGCTCTACTTGACGTATTTTTCTAATCTAATTGTCACTACAAATTTACAAATCTAACTGCCGCCTCGCTCGCAGCAGTTTGACAGTGACGTTTGCTATTATTTAACGAATTTATTTCTAAATATTAACAGGTATTCATTGCCATCTATGTTTGTAAGTAATAATATAAATTATTGAAAAATGACTTCAGAAGGTCAATTGAAAACACTAATTACCCGAAGAGGTATTGCTAAATCAAAACTAACCAGATTTATTACTTACATTGATAAACCCGAAAATCAAACTAATATTTTAGAAATATCCTCTCGCTTAGACAAAGCTAAGTTGTTGTTAGATGAATTCAACTCCATTCAAGACGAAATCGAAATAATTGACAACACCAATATGCAAATTAATGAACGAATTGAATTTGAAGATAGATATTTTTTAATTATGGCTAAGGCAAATCATATTATATATCAAGATGAACTTCCTAAAAATAAGGAAAATGTTCCATTAGTTCCGCTCACAGTTCCAAGTGCGCCGTTCATAAAAAATGCCTTGCAATTACCACCAATAAACATTCCTACATTTGACGGGTCCTTTGATAAATATACTACCTTTCATGACATATTTGTCTCAGTTATACACGAAAACAAAAACCTCTCAAATGTAGAAAAATTTTATCATTTAAAATCACATTTAGAAGGCTCTGCAGCACAAGCAATTGATTCTTTGGTTATAAACGATGCGAACTACATAATTGCGTATAAAATACTCAATGACCGTTTTGAAAACAAAAAATTCATTATTAAAGGTCATGTCAAGCAAATTTTTGAACTACCTAACATTACTAAAGACTCATATACATCAATACGAAATTTCTTGGATGATTTTAATAAACATTTTATGGCTCTACAAAATTTAGGCGAATCCGTGAATGATTGGAGTACAAACCTGATATATTTATTATTTTCCAAATTGGACATTTCCAGCAAAAAATACTGGGAAATTAAAACTAAAGACAAGGTGTCTCCTAGTATCCAAGAATTTATTGATTTCCTTAAAGATCGCTGTAGCTTGCTGTCTGCAATTGATAGTAGAAGCACTGCATTTAATTCTAAACCTAATGACAAATTTAATTTCAAATCACACGCGCACTTTGTGGCAAATAAATCTTTATGCATTTTTTGCAAGGGTCAACATTCAATATATTTTTGCAAGGAATTTTTAAAGTTGTCAGTATCTTCTAGACTTTCAGAAATTAGAAAATTGAATGCTTGCACTAACTGTTTACGTGTAGGTCATAGTTCAAATGACTGCCAACTTGGCCCATGTCGTCATTGCAAAAAGAGACATAACTCCCTACTACATTTTACTACACAAGTAAACAGACACGATTCTAATTCGCATAACTCAACACAAAATGAAAATTTACACGAAATTTCTAAATATAACCCGAACAGTAATCTAAATACTAACATTGATCCAAATGCTAATTCCAATGATATTGATGTTAACCTACAAATTGTTACAAAACATGATCGTAAAAATCCATCAAATCAAAATGACACGAATCAAGGTAGGATTTCACAAAGTTCAGAAACTTCTACAGTTACGCATTGTCTTAATAGTACATTTACTATCTTGTCAACTGCCATGGTGTATATCTATGACAGAAATAACCAACCTATATTGTGTAGAGCTTTGCTTGATTCTGGATCTCAAAGCAATTTCTTAACAAGGGATTTGCAAAACAAATTACAACTCCACACAAACAAAATAAATATGTCTATCATTGGTATGACATCAGCTTTGACTAATATTACAGAATCAGTAAAAACTAAAATACAATCTACTGTTTATAATAACGAATTTCATTTACAATTTTTGATAATAGATAAGATCACAGAAAACATACCTCAAACAACATTTGATACCTCTATGTTGCAAATTCCTCAAAACATAGTTTTGGCGGATCCAAATTTCAATCAGGCCGCAGAAATTCAAATTTTACTAGGTGCTAATGTTTTTTATCACTTACTATTGAAAGGTCAGTTAACTTTTGGTTTCAGTGAGCCTATTATACAACATACAAAATTAGGACGGGTTATTTCCGGTCCATTTCAAATTACTAATAGACAAAAAAAATCTTTGTGCAACCTTTCACAAACTATCGGTATAGAGAAACAATTAGAGTTATTTTGGCACGTCGAAGAATGCCCCACTAAACAAACTATATTTTCTAAGGAGGGGCAAGAATGTGAACTCCATTTTCAAAACACATTTAAGCGCCAAGGTTCAGGCGAGTTCTTAGTAAAATTACCATTTCGAGATAATCTCGAACTATTAGGGGAAACACAACAAATAGCAATTCAACGGTTTCAAACCCTAGAACGTAAACTAGCTAAAAATCAAAACATTCAAGAAAGGTATTGCCAATTCATGGACGAATGTATAAGAATGGGTCACATGTCACCTATTGGTGACATTGAGTTAAAAACAAATACTTCTAACTACTACCTTCCCCATCACTGTGTGTTGAAGGATTCTTCATTAACGACAAAGCTACGTGTCGTATTTGATGCAAGTGCTAAATCAACCTCAAATGTATCCTTAAATGATGTTTTGAAGGTAGGTCCTTGCATTCAAGACCCGATTTTTAATATCTTACTACGTTTTAGATGTCATTCTATAGTTTTCACTGCAGACAGTACTTTTTAGGTAGCGAACCACAACATTCTATGCAAGACTCTCAGTATACAATCAAGGATAGCAATAATGCTAAGACCTTAGAAATTCTCTGGAATTCCTCCGAAGATACATTCCAATACAAAACAAATCCAAATAAATACGAAATCGTGACAAAACGAATTATTCTATCCATTGTTAGTCAAATATTCGACCCGCTTGGGCTCATTGGCCCTGTCATTATAACTGCCAAGATATTTTTGCAAAGGCTATGGCTTTTAAAGTTAGGGTGGGACGAACCCATTCCGGAAAATTTACGCAATATTTGGCTAAAGTTTTTCCACAAGATTAACTTGCTCAATAATATTAGATCCACGTCAAATTCTGATTGAAAATCTAATTAGGATCGAAGTTTATTGCTTCAGTGATGCTAGTCAACTAGCGTATGGCACATGTATTTATTTGAAATCTGTCAATAATCAAGGTCATGTTTTAGTAAGGCTTATTTGTGCGAAGTCTCGCGTGGCACCACTTAAACCCGAAACTTTACTACGTCTTGAGTTATGTGGCGCCCTGCTCTCTACAAAGTTATGTCAAACGGTGGTAGACGCTCTCAAGATAAAAATTGACAATATATATTTCTGGTGTGATTCCACGGTCGTATTAGCGTGGATTGCGACAGAACCCAGTAAACTAAAGACCTTCGTGTCAAACCGGGTTTCTCAAATTCAACAATTATCTGAAATTGCAAAATGGAAACATGTTCCCACTAAATCTAACCCCGCAGACTTAATATCTCGCGGTCTAAACCCGGACGAAATGCAAAATCTAAACCTATGGTTCAATGGTCCTTCCTGGCTCTCCCTAGAGCATCAATTTTGGCCAAATCAGGCTATCGAAGTTAACAATATTAATAATATTGACATTCCCGAATTAAAACCCAATCAACCAGAAACACTAACGCTAACTTGCACTAAAATTGAAGAGGACTTAATATCTCGTTTCTCATCATTAACTAGATTATTTCGAGTTGTAGTCTATATATTAAGGTTCCGAAAAAATGCTACGAATAAACCAGAATCTCGAATTTTAGATCCACTAAATTCACAAGAACTAAATTACAGTAGGCAAGTGATTATTATAATCATTCAGGCTCAAGCCTTTCCTAATGAACTTGCTTGTCTAAGGAAATCAAAGGTTATACCAAGAAATAGTAAATTACTTTCTCTTGATCCCTATTTAGACGATTTTGGTATAATTCGTGTAGGTGGACGTCTCAAAAACTCTCAACTGAGTCATGATCACAAACACCCTATAATCATTCCTGCTAACCATCATTTTACAACTCTAGTTGTAAGGCACGAACATCTAAAAAATTTACATGCCGGTCCGCAGGCCGTTTTGTCTAATATTCGAACACAGTATTGGCCTTTACGCGGCAGGCAGATCATTCGAAGCATTTTAAGAAAATGCGTGGTGTGTTTTCGTGCCAACCCTCAAAATATAACGCAAAAAATGGCTCATCTGCCTAAACAAAGAGTTAATCCTTCACCTCCATTTTTTATATGCGGCGTAGATTACGCTGGGCCATACCTTATCAAAGATAGCAGTTTGCGCAATAGAAAATTTATAAAGGCTTACGTGTGTGTCTTTGTATGTTTTTTCACAAAATCGGTACATTTGGAACTTGTGAGCGAGCTCTCTACGAATGGCTTTCTAAATATGTTTAAGTGTTTTATTGCAAGAAGGGGTCTTTGTGCGGAGATACATTCAGATAACGCAACTAATTTTGTCGGTGCCAGTAATACCCTTTCGGAGGTAGTAAATCTAGTTCAAGATCCGAAATTTCAAAATTTTCTACTCGAGAATTACATGGCATTTCATACCTGCGCGGTCTCCCCACCACGGTGGCTTATGGGAGTCGGCAGTTAGGTTGATGAAACATCACCTAAAGCGAGTTTTAACTAATACTCATTTAACGTATGAGGATTTTTACACGTTATTGACTCAAGTAGAGTCTATACTAAATTCAAGACCCCTAACCCCCCTCACGGGCAGTCCAGAAGACTTGGATATCCTGACACCTGGGCATTTTTTAATAGGCAGATCATTGCTAGTCTTTCCAGAAGCAACAGTGCCAGATACTAGACACACGCACATTTCACGGTATAAACATTTGCAATTTTTAATGCAACAATTTTGGTCTAAATGGTCACGCGATTACCTTCACTCTTTACAAGAAAGATCCCGATGGAAAACTGAGTCAAATAATAATTTGAAAGTTGGCTCCCTTGTCGTGTTAAAGGACGATCATACTACCCCAATGTGTTGGAAAATGGGTCGAGTGACAAGACTTTTTCCCGGAGATGATGGACTTACCAGGGTCGCCCTCATTCGAACTGTGGATGGAGTTTTCAAGAGGGCAATCACCAAATTTTGTGTCCTACCAGTGGACACACAAGCTAATCTTTGTTGAAAGGAGAACCTTTCAAGGGCGGCGGCATGTCGGGTTCTACTCGTATTTCTGCTTAGTCGGCCGTTGATGTCCCCATCTACCTATGCTGTGAAAAGGACATGTGTGTCGGCATGACAACAACAACAAGTTTTGAGAATTTGACAAACAAGGAAAGATTTTTATATTATTTATAATGTTAATATGTTATTTTCAAGAGTTATAAGTTAATGACAAATAAAAACTAATTCGAAGAGTGCCCCGTTTTCCTCAAAGATTACACAGGTGCAGATGTACGGTTATTAAAATTATAACCTCATGTAGCCCAACAAATATGATGCTGTAGCTATAACTGAAAGCTGGTTAAAAGACGGCGTCAATATTAGAGAGATATTTCCAGACGAATTTTTAATCTTTCGAAAAGATAGGGGTTTTGAAACCAGTATGAAGACTAGAGGTGGGGGAGTACTGCTAGGGATAAAGAATAGGTATAGATGTAGAGAAACAACCTTGAACTTTACTGATCAATTTATAGACATATTGTGCGTGAAAGTTACTACGGATGAATATAATCATATTTTTATTATTGTACTGTATACAGCGTGTGTAAAAAGTATTGAAACATGACCATAACTTTTAAAATATTGATTGTATAAAAAAACCCTTGGACAGGTCGATTTTTATTTTCAATTACGCAACTTTTGGTGCGATTTATAATTTCTGGTTCTACACACCCCCTCCCCCAGCCACCCCAACTTTTTTTTTTTCAAATGGCAACCTACCCTTTGTGATACCCCAAAAGAAAGGTATTTTAATAGACTTAGAAAACTTCACTGAAGTTAATGCTGCAGTTGAGCATTTTTATGAAATAATTTATAACATCTTTGAAGTATGGGTACCTAAAGTTATAAAATGTAAAAAGGATCTGTATCCATACCTAGTGTTATGTATCTAAATGACATTGAATACAAGAATGGGGAAGGAATAGCGAATGCTTATGCCACACATTTTAGTAGAGTGTTTATGATACTAATACAAACTGTGATGATTCACACATAGAATTCAATCCATATATAGAACAGATAAATTTAATAGCTGTAACAGATAAGGATATATGTGATGCTGTGAAAAGTTTAAAGGTAAATAAGTCTGCAGGACCAGATAAGCTGCCGTCATTGATTGTTAAGGGCTGTGTTGACTTCTTCATTTATCCTCTGAAATATTTATTTAATTTGAGTTTAAGAACTAACATTTTCCCTGACAAAGAGGTTAGAATAAGTCCTGTACATAAGAAAGGAGATAAAATAACAAAATAAATTTCAGACCAATCTCCATCCTTTCAGTCCCTGCTAAATTATATGAATATATTTTGTACCAAGTTATTTATAGCTCGGTCCATAATCAAATATCTATCTATCAGCATGGTTTCATGAGAAATAGATCTACTTCAAGCAACCTAATTAATGTGACACAGTTTATTTCGGATGCCCTAAACGACAGAAATCAAGTAGATGTCATCTATACTGACTTTCAAAAAGCTTTTGACACAGTATCACATAGTTTTCTTATCTGCAAACTTAAAAATGAATTTGGGTTTCATGTAAATTTTCTAAAGTTTATTGAATCATATTTTCAAAATCGAAAAACAAAAGGTATATGTAAACGGATTTGCCTCGGAATATTTTTCCGCTGTATCTGGTGTTCCGCAAGGTTCCAACCTCGGGCCCTTGTTGTTCCTTATGTTCATCAATAGTTTAACTAAAATAATTCAATCATCAAAATATATGCTCTTTGCAGACGATTTAAAAATTTACACTAGAATTAATAAAATTAATGACTGTTTGGAACTTCAAGATGATATAAATAAAATTTTTAGTTGGTCTGTAAAAAATAAATTATTTTTCAATATACAGTGTCTTCATTTGAGTGGACACACCCCTATAACTTTTTTCATTTTTATCCAATTTAAACCAAATTTCACTCAAAGATAGAGTACATTAGGATCAACTTATGGCCCAAAAGCCATTTGCCCCTTACTAATGCAAAGCCACCTACGATATCAAAATAAACGTGGAAAATCAAAAAAACATATTAGGCATTTTTTTATCAAAAATTTTATTGATGGAAGTTGTTCAGAATTGTCCAAAAACCTTAAGTCCAAAATTTATTCAAAATCAAAAAATATCTATTAATATTTTATTTGAAAAAATTTTAAGGTCTGAAAATATAATTTTAATGGGTTATTGTATTGTAACATTTTATTTTTTATAAAAAAAAAAACTAAAGAAATACTCTGCAACTAAATACGAATGATAATTGATATTGTAAAATTATATTTTCGGACTTAAAATTTTTTAAATCAAAATATCAATATTTTTTTATTTTGATGAGATTCTGGATTTAAGGTTTTTAGACAATTCTGAACAACTTTCATTAGTAAAATTTTCCTATAAAAAAAATGCCTAATCTGTTTTCTTGATTTTTTGCGTTTATTTTGGTATCGCAGGTGGCTTTGCTTTAGTAGGGGACAAATGGTTTTTTGGCCATGAGTTAATCCTAATGTACTCTATCTTTGAGTGAAATTTGGTTTAAATCGGATAAAAATGAAAAAAGTTATAGGGGTGTGTCCACTCAAATGAAGACACACTGTAGATAAATGTCATATCACGTATTTTTCTCGTATGACTGACCTTCTTATATATGATTATAATATGAATGGAACATTTATTTATTTTTTTTTATTTATTTATTTATTAAGTTACACCACCCTACAGTACAAGACCAATTACTGGGTGGGAATACAATGACACAAAAAATAGAGTTAAAAAAAAGATAAAAATATATAAATACACATAATATACATAGTAAATAAAAGCGAACACAGTGAGATATAAAACGGATACAATTTAAAAATTACATAAGTAAATACACATAATATACACAGTGTATAAAAACAATTACAAAACACTTTAAAATAATAATATAAAATACTGATTAAAAGAGAAGTCTCTTAATGTTTGCAATGCCAGAAAGAAATATATCAAGCTGATCCTGAACAGACATGTATGTCTCACACATAAAATACATTGGTGAAAACTTAAGAATGTTAGTTCGTGGGGTAGGAAGATAGAATATTTTTACATGGCGAGAATCAAAAGATGGAATGCAGAAATTTAACATACTTAAAATATTTGGACAATCAATTAAATTATGGATGATTTTGTATAAAAACAATAAAGAATTTAGTTTCCTGCGATCTTGTAGACTGTGAAAAGAAAATCTATTTAGCAACTGTTCATGTGGGACGCCAATAACTGGATATGTATGATCAATTTTGTATGCTATAAATTTCAGATAACGGCGTTGAACATTCTCAATACTACTATAATATTTAATATACCCAGGGTTCCAAATAAGTGAGCCATATTCAAGCTTGGATTTAATGAAAGCATTATAAAGTAAATGCAACAATTGAATATCATCGAAACCCCTAGAATTTCTAATGACGAAACCCAAACTTTTATATGCAGACAAGACAATACTTTCAACATGTTTGCTAAAGCTTAGCTTCGAGTCAAAAAGAACACCCAGATCTGTAAATTCATTCAATCTATTGAGGAAGATACCGTTTAGCTGATAATCGAATTGCAGAGGATTGTTCTTTCTGCTAAAAGTTAGAATATTACATTTAGAGACATTTAATGGTAATGTATTTAATATACACCAATTATTAACGGTATCTAAGTTTCCTTGAAGGTTTTGACAGTCATAATTGTTATCAACCGTACAAAAGAGTTTATTTTTATTTATATCTTGTTGAATGTAATTTTTATGTATTATAATATGAACATATAATGAAGTGTTTGGTACCAAATTATCGGTAATGATATGCTTTATTAAAATAACATAGTGAGTCACCATGCATGGTGCCATTTAAAAAAAATCAGTTATTCTGGAAAAACGATTTCCGAAATGTTTAAGATCTTATAACAGAAATGTCATACGCCATAATATCATAATTGTATTTTTTTATTAATTATTGAAGCAAAACAAAACATTTTTTTGGGATCACGGCCGCCTAGCTGAACAATTAAATTTGCTCATAAAAATGTCTGTCAATAATATTTTTATCTCGATATGCCATAACTGTATCCAAAATGACCTCCTGAATCCAAACATGTAAAAATATACAGGGTGTTCCATTTAAAAAACGAAAGTTAGTATCATTTCCGGTGAAACCGGAAGCGACAGAAAGTGATAAAATGGTTGAAATAATGCATATTTAACCGTTATTTGACGTGCCCAAATTTGAAATTTATATCTTGTAAAACAAAGAAGATATAAGGGCGAGCGTCATTTCGTGGTCACCCGGTATATCAAAAATATTAATCAAATGATTATAAAACTCTTCACACTGGCTAGGGTTGAAACCATGAAGGACTTAGGTGTTACGTTTGACTCTAAACTTAATTTTAACAGTCACATATTATCTATTGCAAGCAAAGCTACTAAAATGTATGGTTTTATTGTTCGTAACACTAGGCAGTTTACAAATATCTCGTGTATAACGTTGCTTTATATAACGTTTGTCAGAACTCAATTGGAGTATTGTGCCATAATATGGAATCCCTTTTATCAGAATCGTATAAGTATATGATATAGAGAAAATACAGAACAAATGTTTAAGATTATTGTACAGGGTGTTCACGCGAGAATTGAACCCCCCCGCCTAGATCCTTCCCCTTTGACACAATTTGAAAAATTAAAATTCACTCCTATACGATTTTTTCCGTAGTTTTTAAATATGTCCATCATAATTTCCTATATCTCGTCATATACAGAGTGTTGCATTTTTTTTTTTTCAACTTGTGTGACACCCTGTATCTAATCATCGTAGTTGGTGCAGTTTTTCATTCTGAACACAAATAAAAGAAAAAAATCTAACAGACTCAAATCCGGACTTCGAGCTGGCCATGCTATAGGACCGCGGTTACCCATCCATTGACCATAGGTATTGTTTAAATAATTAACCACCAGTAAAGATTTTGTGGGGAGTGCTTCGTCTTGTTGCCAGATTACGTTGCCATATCTTCTTGGAAAACGAATATCTTGCAGTAACTGATATATTTAAAATAACGATGGCCTGTTAAAGCGCCATAGTAATATATTGGGCCGATTATTTGATAATTGATAATTCCGCACCATACGCTGAAAGACTGCCCCAGCTTTAACCAGAGTGACGTAGACTGTTATTTTAACTTTCTAAGAAATTAAATATACCAGTTACTGCAAGATATTCGCTTTCCAAGAAGATATGGCAACGTAATCTGGCAACAAGACGGAGCACTCCCCACAAAATGCTAAATGCTTTACCCATGTCATTTCGCAATCTTTCATTTAATGTATTCAAAAATAGACTAAAAAAATTCTCACAGAGAACTGTTTATACACCATTGAGGAATACTACCAAGTCATTGAAGATGAAAACAATTTTATTTTTTAGGGTAGGAAATATAGCATGTCAATAGTTAGTAATTTCTATATCTATATTGTTTGTTAACCCAGTAAGTTTGTCTTATAATTTTTAATGTAATAATATATGTATTTTATTTTATTTTAATGTAGTACAACTTATAAAATATTATAAGGAGTGGTATATGTCTAACCATCTTGACGTATCTATAAAATGTATTTTTTCTAAAGATCAATAAACTATTATTATTATTATTATCTGGTGCAAGTCGAAAAATCTTGAAAATCGAGTACGCGATAAGCACAAGAACTATTGAGCCGCAGGGGTAGTGGGAACATTTTGCAACTTTTTTTAATTTGAAGCAAAAGAGGGGGATGCGGCATATATGAACGACCCAAACTTAAATCACGGAAATTTTTTGAAAATAATTTTGCGTTTGTCAAAATACGATCCACTTTTGGAGAAATGTATCACGACAAGTACTAAGCAGTAATAATAACGCTGGTCCTGGTAGACCGAGAAGTTTTACATTTCTGTCAGAAACAACATTAAATTATATTATAGAATCAATTTTAAAACTGAAAAGTGCTTAGTGCAAGGAGTCAAGAACTCAAGAATGTATGGGAGAAAAAAAGTAAATTTAAATTTATAAACTCTATTGGGGAAACACGTTATTGAGCCAAACATAAATGTTTAACTGAAATTTTTGGTCCATATGGAATGCCTGACAATTCTTTATTTATTTAATTGCTGGAAACTATCCAAGAAATATCTACATCACCAAATTTCAATGTCGATATGCTTACAAAGCCTTCACACTCTTTGAAAATTTCAAAATATTGATATTTTGTTTACGGCTCACACATTTTTGAGAAATTTAGTAGCACTACTCCTCTTTCTTTCTTTCAAACGAAAGGTTTAAATTTATTTATCATTTTGTAAAAAAATACTGAATACATTAGAAGAGCAGTCTAGAGATTTTGAAGACTAAAAACCTAAAAATCAAAGCGGTTTGTTGCTTGGGTTAATGAAAAGTCCTAGATAATAACAGATGATAATTTTCTACAAAAAAGAATATCAAGGAAAATACAAATGCCCGACGAAAAAGCAAAGGATAACCGCTTGACAACCCAGCTGAAAAATTTAAAGTAAGTGTACACAACATAAAACATACAGGGTGTTCCAAAATTATGCGGCCAAACTCTTAGAGTGTGTAGAGGGGCTCAAAACAAAACGAAAATTATCTATAAACATTTTGTCAATACTGCATATTAAAGGAGTTATGACCTTCCAAAGATGAAGAGAATCAATTTTTTTTATGCTATAATTCAGTATCCGAAAAAGGTAGGTACAAAATTTGGACGTTACCTTTTATTTAGGTTCTCGCTTGGGCCCACTCTTCTTTAATTTGTATATTAATGACATAGTTGAAGATATTGCTGTAGACTGTCTATTATACGCAGACGACTTAAAATTATTTTGTAATGTTACTACTGAAAATGACTGTATGAATTTGCAATATAATTTAAATCTTATTAATAATTGGTGTATATCTAACAAACTGCCTTTAAATGAAGCTAAATGTAATGCTATGACATTTACAACAAAACATAATGTTGTATTATTTGATTATATATTAACAATCATATGCTCTCTCAGCCTGATACCTTCTGTGATTTGGGTGTGACGTTTGACAAAAAACTTACATTTGTCAGTCATGTTGATCATACGATTGCCAGTGGCGGCTGGTCAGGGTGGGCAGGTTGGGCAGGGCCCACCCAGAAAAAAATTAAGAACTGTTTCGCATTCTATTGAAATAATTTTTTTTTGTTTTCTTTTTGTGATTTAGATTTGTGTACATTTGCTTTCTATTTATAAATAGAACAATGAGATGTTGAAGAATATTAAAAATGGAGTTTAGAAACTATCCGCGATAATGCCTAATATCCCCTGCTTTTCAAATTTAAAACCCCACTTAATATTATAGGTTCTAATCCGCTATTATATGAATTGGGCCGGCCCATGCTCTTTCCTGAACGTCCGTAATAGCTAAGCAGTACGCGCTCACTTCATTGATGTTAGACTTGTCATCTAAGTACCCAAGCGTATGTCGCGTACCTATTCTGCCTCAGCGTGTGTAAGCGGGCCAGCCCAGCCTTTAAACGTTGGCGATCAAACAACAGAAGAAAGTTCTAGCCAACACGCGTAATCACTAATGCAAAATGCGAAATTATAGATGATATACTTAAAAACTTTAAATATGGAAATGTTAAATCTGTGTGAAACGATAAATAACATAACATTTATTATTATTTCTTAGTCCGCATAGGTATTGTTATAATTTAAAACAGAAGGACCAGTGTATGGGCCGGCCCTCGGAACTCTCCGGTAATTCTCGGCTTCTCTTATCTTGAGACGGGGTTCTAGTTCTAGCTCCCTCACAATCGCGTGGTGTAATTTTCATGGTTTTTGATATTAAAACAAATTCGAAATTTTTTTTTAATTCTACTAGCGGTATATTGGAACAGGATGAAAATCACGGTCAAAGTTAAATCCAGTTAGTGGTACGAAATAAACAATAAATTATAGTACACAGTACAGTTGCAAAAAAATTTAGTTCATTATGTTTAGATGACAAGATTTTTATTTCTGCATTAAAATCATGTCCAAATATACAGGGTGAATCTTAGAGTGGCGGCCATATTTATATGAGGCGACACCGTTCAACTATGGGAACACAAAACTACAAATTTTTTTTTTTTTAACGCGCTATGAAAAATGAATATTGTTTAAACCCTTTTTATTTGAATTTGGGTACCCCGCCAGTGGAATGCGCTAGCGAGAGTAACGTCTAATAACTGAGACGCACACGCCTGTCTAGAACAGTGCGTTGTTGCCAAACTTCACGACTGAAATAAAATACGGGGAATTTATTGTAAAGCAAACAAGAAACTAAATAAAATGAACTATCTAAACAATAACAAAGTAAAAACTATTCTCCGTGAGTGTAACAATAAAAAAAGTAATACCTAAAAAACTTAATACTTAGTAACAAATAATGAACAGAAAATTATTTTTTCTAATAGCAATAAATCTTTACTTATCTTGGATCGGCATTTCTCATAGCAGGTGTTGAAACTGTCCTCCGTTATTTTCCAAACACGCTGTAGCTCGCCGCATCATAGAATCTCCATTCTCCAACTTTATTGAAGTCCGTATTCTGCCTTATGTGATTCTCAGCGTTTTCTACTATTTCCCGTAATTCTTCAACGTTGTTGACAGGAGTCGTGTACACCAAACCACCGTACATTGTACGGTGCACCAAACTTTTCATGTGCCCCCACAGATAAAAGTCGCCTCTAAAACACCACTAAAATAAAACTACACACACGTAGAAGGTACACCTCACTCAATTATTAAAAACACAAACGCAAAACTACCACTTTTATAAATTTCTTTCACTAAAAACTGAAACAATTTAATTTTATAACAATAATAAACCACACTAGCTGCTGTCTGACTGGTCACTAACACTAAAAACTAAAACTAAAACATAGAAAAACAACTGGCACGCCGCCGTGCGAGGCTTTTGCATTTCAGGAGAACCTTTTTTTTTATCACCCTTTTTTGTTAATGCACCTGCTAAGTAACTAGGTCAGTGTCATAGTTTGTAAACAGTTTAGCGACTCTACCAGCTGATGGGTGGTTTTAAATTTAATGGCCTAACTAATTCTGTTTTTAAAATCTTTTTCATTTTGTGTCATAATTATGCAGACTATGCAGCCGGCTTTTTCATTTTGTTTTGTATTACAATTTTCATTATGGAAGTTAAAACTGCGTATTTCAATAAACCTGTTTATCCAATTGATTTAATTAATTTTTCATTTTCACTAGGTACCCTTATCTCTCTCTCGTGATTGGGTATCTCTGAATTATTAATGAAAAGTGAAAATGTAAAATGTAATCGATTGGTCTTATATCATCTACACTTGGCAACACTGTCGACCGGGCACACGTAATGCAGCAAGTGCTTGCCCAGCGGCACCGGAATTACAGGAATTATACATGAATCGCGAATTTTTTTAAAAAATTCATAACTCGGCCATTTTACAACCTACAAAAAAAAAAAATTCGGATTCATGTTCATGACGACTAGTACTATTAACCCCAAAAATATGGCCGCCACTCTAAGATTCACCCTGTATACAGGGTGTCCCAGATCTAAAAGGGACATAGTGAAATGGGAGTTAGAGCACACTTTGCTGAGTTCAAAACACCCCCACACTTACCCTTTAAAGTGAATGGTTTTCGAGATTTTATGGTTCTTGGCCAATTATTCATACCGCCATATTTTCGGAATGGCCGCACATATCGGGATAATTTGGTGCAAATATTACACTCTTTTAGTTCAATTAAAAGCATAATTTATTTTTGAAAAATTCCAGGACCGGACTCGTTTTTTTTAACGTTGCTATCAGTGCTTCGAACAACACCCTGTATATCATTTATTGGAAAATGTTGGTAAACATTGAAAAAGACAATGGATCAGTGTATAAGATAATGTCATAATATTTGATGGCACACTTACTGTTATTTTTTAATAAATTTTTGAAATTGTCACTTGACCAAATATTAAATTCTACAAATAAAGTAGTCAGCAAACTATAGCCATTATACTGCTAATTTCACTGAAATAGCCTACAATAGACCTTATTATTTGTTTTTCTGTACATGAACCGTATTTAAGCTTTTTTGAGCTTAAATTTCCATTCAAAATCACACAATCACAATCACTCATAGAAAAAATTAAAATTAGCTATTAAGTAGGCTTGTACTAATATGTACGATTAAAATTAATCAATAAATCGGGCAAAATATCTCTTGGAAAGGTTAAATAAACTTCACCAGTCTACCTTCCTTCAAATATGTGAGGCCCTATTAAATGGTTATTATAAATTCCACACCACACATTAATATTAAATCTGCGTTGGGAAAACACTAGTTTTTCATTTAGTGACAGATTAGACAAACGCCTTCTTGAGATTTTTTATACTAGTTAATAAAACATAAATATTGTTTAAATGTTATTTGTGGCATTTCATAAATTATTTCTTTCCTTTTCTTTTTTGGGATTTATTACCACATTCCTCGAGATTCCTATCCAAAAAATTCGATTTATCTAAAAATTATTCAAATTAACCAGTTTAAAACTGGGAAATAACCTCTACGCCTTTGACGTAATGTCAGAGGGTGTTTTTTGACAACTAATAGGAATTAAATTAATACAAAAATACTGCGCTGACGTTTCGGAAACTATATCCGTTTCCTTTTTCAAAGTTTAAGCTTTAGATTTTTATGTAACGTGTAGAATAACATGGCATAAAATAAAAATTGTTTATCATTTCCATAGATACTTACCATAGAAATGTTGAAAAATATACTAAATAATATTAATTTTATTGAGTTCTTCTCTCAACATTGGTAACCAAGTTGAACAAAATTCTACCGAACAATTTGATACGCATTTATCTTCATTAACTAAAATTATTGCAGATTCTTTGATTTTTCTTTTTTTGTTGTCTGCTTCTTTGTAAAACATCTAACAAAAAATTTAAGATACGCGTACCTAATGTAAAGTTTGTTGTTTTATTAAAACAAATTATTGTTCCTTAAACATCAAAAATGTATTAACGTAACTAATTTTAATCGTACATATTAGTACAAGCCTACTTAATAGCTAATTTTAATTTTTTCTATGAGTGATTGTGATTGTGTGATTTTGAATGGAAATTTAAGCTCAAAAAAGATTAAATACGGTTCATGTACAGAAAAACAAATAATAAGGTCTACTGTAGGCTATTTCAGTGAAATTAGCAGTATAATGACTATAGTTTGCTGACTACTTTATTTGTAGAATTTAATATTTGGTCAAGTGACAATTTAAAAAATTTATTAAAAAATTACAGTAAGTGTGCCATCAAATATTATGACATTATTTTATATACTGATCCATTGTCTTTTTCAATGTTTACCAACATTTTCCAATAAATGATATACAGGGTGTTGTTCGTAGCACTGATAGCAACGTTAAAAAAGAACGAGTCCGGTCCTGGAATTTTTCAAAAATAAATTATGCTTTTAATTGAACTAAAATAGTGTAATATTTGTACCAAATTTTATCCCGATATGTGCGGCCATTCCGAAAATATGGCGGTGTGAATAATTGGCCAAGAACCATAAAACACCCCGTATCTTGAAAACCATTCACTTTAAAGGGTAAGTGTGGGGGTGTTTTGCACTCAGCAAAGTGTGCTCTATCTCCCATTTCACTATGTCCGTTTAAATCTGGGACACCCTGTATACCGGGTGGTCCAAAAAAAACCGGAATTTTTTATTTCTCTAATAGTTTCGCCAATTTATAACCGATTTTAATTATTCGAAAACTAAATTATAACTAAAAGATCACGTTATGAGGTAATATAAATATATTTTAATTATTATTAAAATTGTAGATGGCGTTAGTCATCAAACTTGGGCCTTCTTTAAGATCGGCTGGAACTTTTTTTTGCTAAATAAACGATGAAAAGATTGAGGAAGTATAATAGAATAAACATTTGTGAATATTTTAAGACATCAAACACTAAAATCGACCAGTTGGTTCTGAAGATATAGTCCGTAACATAAAACCGTTTTATCACAATTTTGTTGATATTCTATGCCACTCCTCTAAACACCAATATTTATTTTAGTCAAAACGGCATGAAAATATATTTATATTACCTCATAACGTGATCTTTTAGTTATAATTTAGTTTTTGAATAATTAAAATCGGTTAAAAATTGGCGAAACTATTAGAGAAATAAAATATTCCGGTTTTTTTTGGACCACCCGGTATAATAAATAATAGTAAAAGATAATCGCGGTAAATGCGGTAATAAAAGCAGAGGTTTTAATACAAATTGGTATCAAAAATACGAATGTTTAACGAAAAATCAAACAATCCCTGGAATTCTCGGTATAAGAATTTAAGAAGCTAGGTACTACGACCCCTATCTACCTATATAAAACTTTCTATTGTTATCAAAAATCGTACCTAGTTCTATTTGGATGAAATTACCAAAGGACTGACAGTGAGTTTTTATTATGCTGTTCATATTTTGTAAAAAACTAAGTAGGTACACAAATCAAATAGCTATAAATAAAATGTTTAACGTAACGGAATTTTTTCAAAGGATTTCAAAAATTTTAACAAAACAATATTGCGTCAAATGAAAGTGGGGAAAAATAAAGCAATCTTGAAAATATTTAAGTAAATATCAAGTTTAGTACATACATTTTGAGGTACTTTTGTAAAACACAATGTCCTTGAAAATCCTGGAAAACTTTGGCCTGCGGCGCTCCCCTCACCCCCTGCAGCTCTTGCCCCGTGTACACAGCTTTTTGCCCTACCAGCCTTAAACACCACGAGCCGCCACTGCGATTGCTAAAAGTTATAAAACTCTTGGATATATTGTAAGGAATTCTCGCGAATTCACAAACTCAAATACTTTGATACAACTATACACTACTTATGTTAGATCACATCTTGAATATGCTTCCATTATATGGTCCCCAAATTATAACGTACATATTCATAATTTAGAACGCGTTCAACGACGGTTTTTAAAATATGCTGCTTTTAAAATTGATGGGACTTATCCTGCTATTGGTTATTCACATGTTGACCTTCTCAAACGATTTTCTTTAGATGGTCTTGATATTCGTCGAGAGAAATCATATTTAATTTTTCTTTACAAGCTTTTATACAATCACATTGACTGTGGAGATATTCTAAGTATGCTTAATTTTCAAGTTCCCAGAGTAGCATCTAGACACAATAACTTATTTTATTTACCAACTCCAAAAACCAACAAAAAAATGTTCTCTCCACTTTATCAGATGTGTAATATTTACAAGTTGGATGAACCTTTGAAAATTTTTAACTGCAGTCTTGCGCATGTAAAAAATTCGATAAAAACTGATTAACTTTTTGTTCTTGTTGGTTGCCTGAGTCGTATTATTGTATTATTTTATGTACCTATTTTCGTGTAATTGTATGTGTGTATATGTGTATATATGTATGTATTTATAATTCATTTGCATAATTTTCACATTGAAACCTTATTTTCGTATAAAACTTTAATTCAAGTTATTTTGTTTATATCTATTACATTTTTGTCTTATTTTTTTTGTATACAGCTTTTTAAAGATATCGTATGGCTAGATCCAAATTCTTTTAAAGATTAGCAGGTGGAGCAGATGCCTTAGACGGTATTCAAGTTTCTTGCCTCCAAAAGTAAAGAACATGTTGGTTTTGACATTGACATTGATGAACATGACCAGCGACTTAATAATACAAGACTGGAGATCGCCTACATATCCACTACATTTGTTTGGCCTGAACAATATTCCCCAGTCTTGTTTGATTTGTGTGTCAGCGTTTTTCTATCTATTTTCGTGTTAATTATCTGCTTTGTGTTTAAAAACGTGTATTAACGTCAAATCGAAGTTTTCACATGTAAGTACATAAAAATCATATATCATGCATAGACATCACTTTGGCATTTATTCAGAAAATAAATTTTAAATTTTGTTAATCGTACCTAATCTGATTTTGTTAATCCTACATTCATTGTACTTGCATACATGCAAGTGTGTACAATTTGTACTGATATACCTAAGTGTTTATTGAAATATTATTTTTAATCGATGCCACAAGATTTTCATAACATCGTCGCTGATAACATTAAAATTATTATGGAATCTTTTATGTAGACAACTGTTACATATTAGGTATATAATTTAATTTTTTTTTGTTTTCCTACTACTACTACTACTTGTTTTCCTAAGGTTGAAATTATGCGACAGAACTGGTTTCAAGCAATCATCAATATGGAATTTGAGCAAACTGTGTATATTTATTTGTGTTCTGACCATTTCTCAAAAGAATACATTGTATGGAATCCAGTGGACACAGACTTTTAGTAACAAATCCAGTTCAGGGCAGTGAAGTCAGGAAGTGGCATATATTAATGAAAAATACGCTCAAGGTAAGAAATTTTTGTTTATTATCTTGGTTTATCATTTGATGTTATTGTCGTTGTTTACATTTTCAGCGCAAATGCCGGTCAGTTTTCTGTAACTGATGAGGAATCAGTTATACTATTTTCAACACCAACGTCGAGTCCAAACAAAAAAAAAGATTAGAAGGTAAGTACTAATTTTATGTCAATTATTAATACAAGTTTTACAAATAGTGAATATCAGTTAAAGAATGTTTTATTTTAGGCAAGAGTCATCAAATTCAAGTTCGTCCACCTTCCCTTCAAAATCATTACATTTAGCAACTGATTCACCTTCAAAATTACTTTTGATTGAGTATGTTATATTATTGTACACTTAAATAATAATTTGTAATGACAAATAATATATTTTCAGGTCAGAACCATTATCTCATTCACGTTCTTCTACAGTATCTGTTGAATCGCCATCAAAATCTACTATAACAGCAGATTCTCTGGTGGTAGAGCATGAAAAAGAAGAACTACAGCAAAGTTCATCAGGTATAATAAAAAAAAAAAAAACACACCACAGAAATTAGACAACCCCCAAATCCAAAGCCAAAGGCTGTCCGGAAGGGGGCTACACATTTGAAAAAACGCAGACAAACATCCATACCCACCGACATTGCCATTTGCCGGTGCCCGGTCTCAAACCGGGACTCGACAGGCAGTGTAGCTAGAGCCATGTCTGTCACTCACGCTTTAGCCCACTGCGCCACCGAGTGACACCCTTAATAGAACCAGAAAAGAACAAATATTTAGAACGACCTAAAAAATGGTATGTTTAAAAATAATAAAGATGTTACATTTAAAACGTTTTATATTACAGGAAAAGATTTCACGGACCTCAATATCTTGGAGATTGGGATGATGCTGATATGGCTACTTCAAAGAGAATGCTAAGATACTGGCAAGTTGCAAAAAGGACTATTAATTGGCAAAGAAGAAATTGTACAACTTCAATGTAGATACCAAAATGCATATTTTAATGTTTTTCTTGTGTTTTTTCTCTCATCATCCTGCATGCTGACAGTTTTCAGAAATACTATAGTGAAAATCAAATTTTGTAATAATTTATAATTTCAGAGTGATTTGCAATTCCTTATTAGTATGCCTCCGGAGCCATCTTAATTATTATCAATCAAAATATTTGAAATAAAATTTTTAAAATATCTTTTTGTTTTATGACACACTTTTAAAAAATAGGACAATGCTCTAATTACACCAGTGTAAATCTACTTCTTTAATTATGTAGTAGTACACCAAAATAAAACAAATAAGAACAATTTTATTTTTTAGAAAAAATACATTTCATCCTTTTTACATTTTCCTTATTATTTGTTTTAATCTTTTTGTAACTTCCAACGGCACGTCACTGGGCGCAACTGGGGAATCGTAAAGAAATACGTCGCACGTAATCCAATATTGTGCAGGTCAAACAAATGCAGTGGATATATAGGCGATCTCCAGTCTTGTTATATTAAGTCGCTGTGAACTTTGCTGTAGTTCTTCTTTTTCATGCTCTACCACCGGAGAATCTGCTGTTATAGTAGATTTTGATGGCGATTCAACAGATAGTGTAGAAGAACGTGAATGAGATAATGGTTCTGACCTGAAAATATATCCTTTGTCATTACAAATTACTATTTAAGAGTACAATAATATAAAATACTCAATCAAAAGTAATTTTGAAGGCGAATCGTTACCAAATGTAATGATTTTGAAGGGGAGGTGGACGAACTTGAATTTGGTGACTCTTGCCTAAAATAAAACATTCTTTAACTGATATTCACTATTTGTAAACCTTGTACTAATAATTGTCATAAAATTAGTACTTACCTTCTAATGTTTTTTTTTTGCTTGGACTCGACGTTGGGGTTGAAAATAATATACCTGATACCTCCTTATCAGTTATAGAAAACTGACCGGCATTTGCGCTGAAAATGTAAACAACGACAATAACATCAAATGTTACTAAATATTTGTGTCCACTGGATTCCGTACAATGTATTCTTTTGAGAAATGGTCAGAACACAAATAAATATACATAGTTTGCTCAAATTCCATATTGATGATTGCTTGGAACCATTTTTGTCGCATAATTTCAACCTTAGGAAAACAAAAAAAAGTTAAATTATATACCTAATATGTAACAATTGCCTACATAAAAGATTCCATAATAATTTTAATGTTATCAGCGACTTAAAATTTATTTTCTGAATGCCAAAGTGACGTCTATGCATAATATATGATTTTTATGTACTTACATGTGAAAACTTCGATTTGATGTTAATACTAAAGTTTTTTTACAATACAAACACTGTTTAACCGTATTTATAACGTTTTTAAACACAAAGCAGATAATTAACACGAAAATAGATAGAAAATCGTTGACTCACAAATCAAACAAGACTTTAAAATGGCGTCGCAAAGCCGTGTAGAATAACAAAACAAAAGTAATTGCGCAACCGCTCTGTGGCAATTGTGGCATCAACTGGGGAATATTGTTCCAGCCAAACAAATTTAGCTTATCCCCAGTCTCCTCTTTATAAGTATTGAACATGACCACGCCAAATACTTAGGCATGTATATAGATCGTAGACTAATTGGCAGAAGCACATGTCCTCTAAAAGAAAACAACTAGACCTCAAACTCAAGCAATACTACTGGTTAATAGGAAGACAATCACAGCTTACCCTGGAAAACCAACTTCTCATATACAAAGTTATCAAACCTATACGGACTTACGGCATACAACTTTGGGGTACTGCCAGTAATTCGTGCATCGACATAATCCAAAGATATCAAAACAAGCTGCTACGCATAATAGTGAATGTGCCATGGTACATAACCAACAGCGTAATTCATAAAGACCCAAAAGTTCCGCTAGTTAAAGAGACTTTTTCAAATTAACTAGTTTAAAACTGGGAAATGACCTCTACACCTTTGACGTAGAGGAACAGAGGAACAGTTAAAGGTGTTTTTTGACAACTAATAGGAATTAAATTAATACAAAAATACTGAGCTGACGTTATTGTAACAGATTCAAAATCAGTATTACAATCTATTAATTCACAGGATATCTATAAAGACTATCAAAATCCCATCATATGTAATATTAAACATTTATTAAATATTCTTAACACTAATCAGTGTAAAATAACCCTTGTATGGGCAAAAGGTCATTCAGACATTCCCGGTAATGAAATGGGGGACCAGTTGGCGAAGGAATCCATTAATTTAGAAAGAGTCAGCAGAATTTTTGTAAATGCAGACCTTATTGTCGAGTTAAAAAAAGACATGAAAAGTAAATGGGAAAAACATTGGTTAATAAATTTCGTACATAACTCCTCTAATCCATACACTTTTTTACATCCTCAATTGCCAAATAAAATAAAGCACATTTTTGAATACCCTGTATCAAAAAACTACTCTACAATCATTACCAGATTAAAATTGAACCATGGTCGTTTTCCAGCACACTTACACAAAATAGGAGTACTAAATTCACCGCTATGTTCCTGCGATAATACCTCGGTAGTGGACCTAAACCATTTTTTCTTTTCATGTAATAATCACACTCAGTTAACAGCCACCTTCCTTTATAACTTAAAAACGTTAGAAATTCCCTTTCCTACAAATTTGACATGCCTTCTAAATTATGATCAAAAGCATATCTCAGATATGTTGGTAACCTTTGTAAATGAGGCAAAGTTAAACCTTTGACTTTTTAAATTTAGCAAACTTCTGTGGCTGAGGAGTTATTCCTGAAGCCAGGAACCTCTACCACCACCACATTAATGTCTAATAATGATATTCTGGTTTTGGTTACACCGGATTCTTAACTCTATTTTCAATGTTCACGAAAGTCTTATCAACCAATTCTTTTGGGTATTCATTATTAATTAAAATTTCCCTGACAAATTGCTTTTCATGTTTGAATATTTCAACATTAGAAGAAATTATTTTTGTCCTATCATACAAACATTTTATATCCAAAGACTGATTTGAGGTAAAATTTAAATATCTGTTAGTGTGAGTCTCTGTTCAGTAAACGTTAGTTTGAAAATGATTATTATTGACTTTTTTAATTAAACATCTAAAAATGGCAATTCATTATTATTTTCTATTGCTAGAGTGAATTTGCGAGATGGTTCTTTATTATTAATATTTTCCAGAAAATTGTTTAATAAATCTATTCCATAAGACCAAATTGCAAAAATATCGTCGACATATCTGCACAAAGTTGCTGGTTTATAAATATTATTTTCAACATATCTGTTTTCAAAATCCTCCATAAATATATTACTTAGTATTGGTGACAAAGGAGAATCCATTGCCATCCCGAAGTCTTGTTAATAAAAATCAAAATACGATAATATATTTATGAATTGGTGCAAGAAGAATAAAATTACTAAATATTCAGAAAATGTTTTGCTAGCCTATTTCAACGATGAATTGAAAACTTATCAACCGACAACATAATGGTCATTATTCTCGATGTTAAAATCTAGTACAAGTATGTCTAAGCGGAATGCAGCATTAATTAACAACTGCCTTGTTATCTTATTATTTCACTTTACGCACTAGTGCAAAAAATTAAATACTTTACACACTAGTGCGTAAATTGTACTTTATATATAAATTTCTTAGTAACTATTTTGGTAGTAGAAAAAATATTGTATGCAATTCGTGTGTAAGGTGAGCTTTTTTCACTCATGGGATTGTTGTATGAGCCGTAGGCGTTCGCATTCGTGAAAAAATCTCACCTTACGCACTTTTAAATAAAAAAAAAATAGTTTTTTATTATTATTTAGTATTGCCCGACTGTAGAAAACGCAAACAGTTGTAGAGTTAAATGGCGCTTGAGACGAAAAGTCCCCAAGCCCCAAATTTTAAATAAATAATTCTCTGTTAAAATAATTTTCTTTTTTCATCTTCTCTGTACGTGTAAATTTTAATAAACCCCTGTAACAATTTTAGACCATCGATTATTTGGAACTTTTATCTTAGTAACAAAGGTATTATAACTCAGCAATACAGTAATATAATTAATCAACGGCGTTACATGTCTTTAACCGTACCCCTCGAAATCAAGAAGAAACTATTAGAGTTAAATAGGTTAAACCTAGACTTTAATTGACTTGTACACAGGGCGCTGCAGACTAAATCATCACCTACACAGAATTGGACTAGTGGAAAACGCTCATTACCGTCTGTGTTTGGAAGATGATGAAAAGGCAGAGCACATTTTATGTACAGGGTTAGTTTTATTAATGTAAACTCCCCATTTTTATTTTTATCTTTGACCTGAAAAATAAAAAATCGGCGTTACACGGTTTTTTATGTAGATTCCACTCCTGCTAACGGATTGGCACTATTGGCAGTAGCGTTATAAATATACAGGGTACGAAAAAAAGTTTTAAGTTTTTTAAATGGAACACCCTGTATATTTTGACAAATTTTAATTCCTCCAATCATTCTGATTACAAATATACATATACCTACACATATTGTATAATCGCTTTACTGGTTTTTTAATTATTTTCACTTTATTATGGATACGTTGAAACAAAAGCGTTATTTTATAAACTCATATAATAAATTAATAAATGGAATAAATCAAGAACAAAACAAAATACATGAATTATTAAAACAAATTTAATAACATTTTCAACATAACCAACCACCATTAACTTCAAAACATTTTAAACCACGTTTAATAAAATTCGAACGAATTTTTCAAAGAAAAAGTGCTGCATCCAAATTTGGCAGTTATATTTTTACAATTTGAATTTTTTATTGTTTAAAATTTTCCACTGGTTCACTGTAAATTTTTTCTTTGAGCATTCCCCAAAGAAAATAATCTAATGGATAAGGTCTAGTGAATTTTATTAAACGTTGTTTAAAGTGTATCGAAGTTAATGTTGAAAATGTTACGTAATTTGTTTTAATAATTCATATATTTTGTTTCGTTTTTGATTTATTCCATTTATTGATTTATTATATGAGTTTATAAAATAACGCTTTTGTTTCAAAGTATCCATAATAAAGTGAAAATAACTAAAAAACCAGTAAAGCGATTATACAATATGTGTAGGTATATGTATATTTGTAATCAGAATGATTGGAGGAATTAAAATTTGTCAAAATATACAGGGTGTTCCATTTAAAAAACTTAAAACTTTTTTTCGTACCCTGTATATTTAAAACGCTACTGCCAATAGTGCCATTATACAATATGTGTATATATTTGTAATCAGAAGGATTGGAGGAATTCAAATTTGTCAAAATATACAGGGTGGTCCATTTAAAAAAAATCAAACTTTTTTGCGTGCCCTGTATAATTAAAACACTATTGCCAAGCAGAAGTGGAATCTACATAAAAAAACGTGTAAGGCCAGTTTTTTAATTTTTCGAAATGGTCAAAAATAAATATAAAAATGGGGGTTTACATTAATAAAACTAACCCTGTACATGCCCTGCTGCAGCAAGAATCCAGTTCTCATTATTCGACAAAGAAGAACTTCTGCCGGAGGACCTGGACGGAATTTCACCCAGTAAGGTTATCAGTTTTATTAAAAGACAACCTATTGGGTGAAATATAATTTGGAGTGAGCCACAATATACCGATTTATTATTATTATTATTATTATTATTACTATATACATTGTCAAAAGTTGAATGTAACAAAAATAGGTTTCAGGTCAAGCAAAGCACAATCCAGACATCGTTTTTGATACTCGAAAATCTGTTACTGAGTACTGAAAAAGGTAAATTCTAAATTGTGTTAAATATTAGACACCGAGTCAATCTATTAACCTTGCTGTTATATTTTGGCACAGGGGCAATATAGCTATGGAAAGACTAACCAGATCGTATTGATTTCCCACACTGAATTTTAACCATTCTTCAACTTCTTGTATTTTCTTTGGATGAACTGCTAAATCACTTATTGATAGTGGGGTTACACTCTTATTAAAATTGAAAACCCGAGTGTTAATGACAGTACTTTTACCAATTGTAGAAAGGTTGTCCCGTTTATTTTTACAAGTTGTTCCCTTTACATTTTCAACAGGTGATTTTAATGCCGATACTGTTTCTGGTCCAAAATCAAACACTTTCCACTAGAACACAATTATTTTATTCTTTATGTTGTTATTTTTACCTATATTATTATATTCTTACTCCTCCGGCTCCAGATCGTTTCATACTTTATCCAAATTTTTGTTTATTGATAGTATTTAATTACCACCAAGTATGTACCAACCGTTTATGTTTTTGAAGTCTGCACCACAGAATGTCTGCACTGCACAGATACAACTTATGACAGACTGTGGATTCTGTGATTTCTGTGATCTGCACTCACGGATGATAGAATTTATCCGGTCACTGTCCCACTGTCGTAGCCCCATCCCCATACATATAATGCGTTCGGTTTTAAAAATCCAGAGGCGAGCGAGCAGATACAGATTTATCACACGTGATCACCGAGGCAAATGAGCCTAATTTAATTACCGAACGGATACCAAGGAGAAACATAAAACATAACCCCATAAATTATTATTTTTTTTTTATTTTGGTGTATCACTCAGAAAAAACAATGCAGTTTATTTAATCTATGTGTTCTGTTATGTTGTACTCAAGAAACCTAGAGAACAGTCTTCTTGGTTGTACTTAGATAGTGTCTGATACACAGATCACAGAAGAACCCTAAAAAATCTGTTTGCTCGACGTCTTGAAGCTGAGCTAAACGAGGTAGCGCTGACCACTCGTATTTATGCTTACCGAACGCAGAGCAGATCTAAAAGAGCATGCATTGTCTATTACCGAACGGCAAATGAGGTAAACGAGCAAAGCGAGCTTTCAGATATGTAAAAACCGAACGCAGTAAATCAGACGCGTCAAATCGCAGGACCTCGAAGCTTCGTTTACAACCTTGTTTTCCAGCACGCACAATTTTCGTGCTGAAGTTTGACAAATGATTTCTTTATGACACTGCAAAACTTTGGGTTGCGTTCAGCGAATGGTCCACCCATCGTTGTCAGACTACGGAAGTCGGACCATTCGCTGAACCGTTTTAAAAACATAACCTAGAGTAGTATACATACCCAGGGCTTGCAAGCAAGAGCAAGATACCACCTTCATTTGCTCTGTTTAATTCATCACTTGATAAATATACTCTGAATTTTTTCCTGATTGAGAATAAATTAGCTCAACCAGATGGGATTCCATTATGATATATCGGGTGGTCCAAAAAAAACCGGAATTTCCATTTTACCTTATAACTTTTTTATTTTTTCAGCGATTTTCAACTTTTTGGATTCGTTCGACAGCTAAAGCTTTTAGCTAAACGATTCTCTGTCAGAAGCTGATATTATGATCATAAATGTCAAGGCAGACGTATTTAAACTTGAGCAATTTTTAATAACTGCTGGAATTTTGTTGAAATGCCGAATTTACAAACGGCTTGTTTCATCATCATGAGTGGTCTTGTGGCAATATTTTGATGGGTAGTTTTAAAAAATCGGTCAAAGAACTACGGAGCTGTACCAAAAAATGTAGAGGCGTGTTATCAACGTCTCGGCAGCAATGGTAAAAACAGACATTTTTATTTTCCCTTATAACTTTTTTGATTCCTTACCGATTTTAATTTTTTTTGGATCATTTAAAACACAAAGCCTTCCACTACAATATTGAATGTCATAAATTGACGTGAATCATAAATCCAATATGGCGGAAGTGGTCAAATTTACCTAATATTCAGAAGCCGCTGGAATTTTTTTTAAATGGAAAATTAAATGGCTTTTATTTTAATCTGGAAGCCTTATTATCTTCTAGAAACATTTTCACGCATAGATCACGAAAATCGGTTAAGAACTTACAAAGATGTAGTTGATAACGTAATCATGTGCCCCATAAGAACAGTATTAAATTAATTCTTAACAGAGTTACCTATACTGATCGTCATCACAAAACAAATGAACATTGATACTTAACTGTCACTTCGGCTGTTTTTAAAAAGTGTTTTGTGGTACCTAGTTTTGTTAAAATGGTGTTGTCAAATGAAGACAAGATTTTCATTAAGAATTTATTGATTCGCGGCTATAAAGTTTCGGAAATAATACAACAATTCCCAGGCAATAACTTTAAAAAAGTACTATTTACGACTTTGCACGAAAGTTTCAAGCAACAAGGAACTGGAACGAATCAATAAATTCTTAATGAAAATCTTGTCTTCATTTGACAACACCATTTTAACAAAACTAGGTACCAAAAAACACTTTTTAAAAACAGCCGAAGTGACAGTTAAGTAGTAAGTATATCAATGTTCATTTGTTTTGTAACCATGACGATCATCGGTAACTCTGTTAAGAATTAATTTAATACTGTTCTTATGGGGCACATGATTACGTTATCAACTACATCTTTGTAAGTTCTTAACCGATTTTCGTGATCTATGCATGAAAATGTTTTTAGAAGATAATAAGGCTTCTAGATTAAAAGAGAAGCCATTTAATTTTCCATTTAAAAAAAATCCCAGCGGCATTTGAATATTAGGTAAATTTGACCGCTTCCGCCATATTGGATTTATGATTCATGTCAATTTCTGACATCGAATATCGTAGTGGAAGGCTTTGGGTTTTAAATCATCCAAAAAAAATTAAAATCGGTAAGGAATCAAAAAAGTTATAAAGGAAAATAAAAATGTCTGTTGTTACCATTGCTGCCGAGACGTTGATAACACGCCTCTACATTTTTTGGTACAGCTCCGTAGTTCTTTGACCGATTTTTTAAAACTACCCATCAAAATATTGCCACTAGACCACTCATGATGATGAAACAAGCCGTTTGTGAATTCGGCATTTCAACAAAATTCCAGCAGTTATTAAAAATTGCTCAAGTTTAAATACGTCTGCCTTGACATTTATGATCATAATATCAGCTTCTGATAGAGAATCGTTTAGCTGAAAGCTTTAGCTGTCGAACGAATCCAAAAAGTTGAAAATCGCTGAAAAAATAAAAAAGTTATAAGGTAAAATGAAAATTCCGGTTTTTTTTGGACCACCCGATATATCGAATAGTTATACTTCGATAGAATACTAGACTCTAGTATATCCTATATCCATATAAATAACGCAAACTTTGGCCAGTACTGGCTAGTGTTACCAGAATTTTTGATAATTATTATCATAAAACAGTCATAAAACTACACATAACCTCAACTTCGACGCAGAAATTGACGTAATCTTGACTTTGCATTCGCTGAACGATCTCGACCACGGAGAGCGCATTTGAAATCCCGACCAATTTTCCCAATCAGCTGATTGGGCAGACCACTGAAATATTTGTTCGCTGAACGACTTTGACCGGTCCGACCATTCGCTGAACGCAACCTTGGTCAGATACTGCGTTCGGTTTTAAAAATTCAGAGGCGAGCGAGCAGATACAGATTTATCACACGTGATCACCGAGGCAAATGAGCCTAATTTAATTACCGAACGGATACCAAGGAGGAACATAAAACATAACCCCATAAATTATTATTATTTTTTTATTTTGGTGTATCACTCAGAAAAAACAATGCAGTTTATTTAATCTATGTATTCTGTTATGTTGTACTCAAGAAATCTAGAGAACAGTCTTCTTGGTTGTGCTTAGATAGAGTAAGATACACAGATCACAGAAGAACCCTAAAAAATCTGTTTGCTCGACGTCTTGAAGCCGAGCTAAACGAGGTAGCGCTGACCGCTCGTATTTATGCTTACCGAACGCAGAGCAGATCTAAAAGAGCATGCATTATTGCATTGTCTATTACCGAACGGCAAATGAGGTAAACGAGCAAAGCTAGCTTTCAGATATGTAAAAACCGAACGCAGTAAGAGAAGAACGATCACAGAGAAGCGACATAAAGGCTTTCAGCGTGAACAGTTTTCGTACGTGCATGCGCCAACTATGGTGTATTGTTGTCACTTGTCAACTGGGGAAGGACTAAGCCTTTTTAGATTCCCCAAGGATTACGAAAGGTAATTATTATTATTTTTGCGTATATTTCAATATTTTTGTAGGTTATACCTATATTGACAATATTTGTTCAAGCAGTAAAATAACGACTATTAAATCTATTTAACGATTAAAGACAAAGTAAACGAAATACCTAATCAACTTGCCAATTTTGATGTACTTATTTAGGTTATAAAAACGCTATGAAGTAAATTAAAATAGGTAGGTATATGCGAACACTATAGGTTTGTTCCAACAGAAGCCACAAACCAGTTAAAGCTGATTCGATTGGTTGAAAACAGTCGGTAATTGATCAGCTGACCGATTTAGAAAGGGCTGGTTGGCTCTGACTAGTTTGTGATTTCGTGTTGGAACGGACCTATTACATCAGGAAAAAGTATTAAAATATTTTATTCTGTTAAATATACTAATAGGGATTTCAAAATAAATAAAGTAGATAGAGAATTGAAAATTTTAACCCATATATAAATAAAAATATTTGTTGTGAAACATCTTGTTTTATTTTTATATACATACTAATTAACACATATTATTAATAATAAATATAAGTGTGTGAATGTGGCACAAAATCCTTCTAAAATGTATTTTAAGAAATGCATTAAACATCTCTAATATTAGTTTATATGTGAATCAAACTGATTTATATTTTATTGTAAATAATGCCAAAGTTTTGCAATAGAGATTATAAATATTAATTGGTCTACATTTTATAACATTTACCCATGCGCTCTAATTGCGATGAATAATATTATATAATACACTGTCATGCAGTTCGCTCAGTGTACATCTCGTTGTAAGTACTATCGCGGCCGAAAAAAAGTAATCGACTGATTTTCCCGTTGTAATTATGGTTCTATTCAGTGTCGCATCAATCCCAATATTTTTTTTATTAGTGTCAACGTCATTGTCATATTAAGCAAAAATAAATTTTGTATTATAATAATCAATTAAGCCTTATCATGTTTTGAGTGAAGAAGAAAAAGATTACATCAAGGGCTACATCATCGCCAAACTTGGAGAAGGGGTGGTCTCAACAACGCATAGCAAGTGAAATTAATTGCAGCAAAAGCACGATTCAAAAACTAAACAAAAAGTGGAAAGAAACTCATAATCTGCAGGGCAGTGGGTTCTGGGCGGCCAAGAAAGAGTTCTCTAGAAAACGACAATACCATTGTTAACTATGTGAATTTAATTTCTCTTCTTTTTCTTTTTTGGGATTTATTACGTACCACATTCCTTTTTAATTTAATTTAAACCCATTATCTAATTCTATTGAAGCCAAAGAGCAAACCAACTTCCCAGCGTCTGTTAGGACAGCAAGAAAACGGTTGCGAGAGCAAGGTCTATTTAACTGTGCCAGTGCTAAAAAGCACCGACTAACAGATGATAATAAAGAGGCAAGAATGCAGTTTGCAAATACTTTTATTAATGAATAAGATCGTTACTGGGAGAGAGTGGCCTTTTCCGATGAAAAGATATTTCAGTCCTGCTACAATGGTCAACTGCGAGTTTACCGTCCCAGGGGTCATAAGTTTGATGAAGAATATTTGTACTAAACAGATAATAGCGGAAGGTCTGTCTTTTTGTTTAGTTTTTGAATTGAGCCTTTGCTGCAATTAATTTGACTTACCATGCGTTGTTAAGATCACCCTTCTCCAAGTGTGGTGATGATGTAGCTTTTTTCTGCTTCTCTCAAAACCATACTAATTAATTGTTTTCTTATAATTAAAAAATATTAACTTATTTCTTATTAGTTTTTTTTTAATAAATACGACCCCACCAATGATTTCTTGTCAAAATAATTTAATTGACATAACTGATGTAAACACTCCCATTTACAAAGGAAAATTTTTCGAAAAAACATACTACTTGATAAAAAATCGATTACTTTTTTTCGGCCGCGATAGTACACTGCGCGTCATATATATGTGGTACAGCAGTTAACAGTTGTAACCTGAAAATCAGGTTTTTTTAGTTGTGTATGGTGATCTTCCTGAGCTTGACTGATGCAAACTGTCATTTAAGAGCTTTGTAGGTTATGATCAAATCAGAGACGTCAGAATTGCAACGTCTCCAGTTCACGTTATAAGTTTCTGTGACAGATCTTATAATGTCAAATTTGACAAGTTGGGCCAGATTTACATTGATAAAATCAAAGTGTACCACGTATATATGACGCGCAGTGTACATGTACCAAAAGGATAACTTCTCTCAGTGTAAACGTGTGTGTTTACTTCAAATCGGCTGGGCCATAGAACTTCAAACGTTCCGCCGGCACTGTCGCTTCTCTGTGATCGTTCTTCTCTGCTTTGGTCACGGCACAGCACGTGCCCACAAACCAAAAAGTGTGCCGAAGTTTGGCGAAGCCAAGCTTTGTGCGTGCTATTGAGTACTTTGGTGAATGTGCCAACAAATGTCAAATTTGTTTATATAATTACTGAGTTCGGTTTTAAAAATCCAGAGGCGAGCGAGCAGATACAGATTTATCACACGTGATCACCGAGGCAAATGAGCCTAATTTAATTACCGAACGGATACCAAGGAGGAACATAAAACATAACCCCATAAATTATTATTATTTTTTTATTTTGGTGTATCACTCAGAAAAAACAATGCAGTTTATTTAATCTATGTGTTCTGTTATGTTGTACCATTGAGTACAAAATAATAAAGAGGCGCAACTGTCAAGGTTTCGAGATTTTACTGTTGTATTTTTTTACCAATAGCTTCATGATTGTCTTCAATTTTAAGGGCTATACAGCCACATTACAAATACCTTCCCATAGCACTAAAAATTGATGACAATCATGAAGTTATTGGCAAAAAAATACAATATTAAAATCTCGAAACCTTGACAGTTTCGCCTCTTTATTATTTTTTACTCAATGGTTGTACTCAAAAAACCTAGAGAACAGTCTTCTTGGTTGTACTTAAATAGTGTCTGATACACAGATCACAGAAGAACCCTAAAAAATCTGTTTGCTCTACGTCTTGAAGCCGAGCTAAGGCCCGCCATAGACGAGCTGCTTGAAGCAGTCGGGGCCAGCTGCACGAGTGCAGTCAGCTTGCAGTTATCAACGTTTAATAACTAAACTAATTTGTTAAGGCTGTGTCAACGTTAGTTAACCATTCGTTATAACCAGTGATAGTGGGAGGGAACGACCGATATTCGTATTAAGTCAATTAATCGCTATCACCACATCTGATTTAACTCTTGGCCGTTGAATTCAACGCAGGTCGTGGCAAACCCTTAATATATCGAAGTCTCGAAATCGATAGATTAACGGCAACTGTCGACAATGAATGCTTCCTCGTATACAGGCTTCGCAACGTCCTGAACTAAAGATACAACACTAGCTAAACACTTTGCACAATACACAATTCACTTCTGACACCTGCCCAGACAGGTCTTGCTCGTTCACTCTTCTTTGGCTTCAGCCGAATGGTCAAACCGACGCAATTGCGAGGGTCGTTAGCTATGGGGTCAACACAGATACTAGACTATTACTAGAACGCAATAAGAAGACATGGATAATAAATAAGTGTATATATTAAACAATCATCATAGTACATATAGAGCCTCACCTAGCAAGGTCTGCCACCATAACCACGATACCCCCACAAGGGGTCAGCGACCGCGACGGCCGCGCTTAAAGACGAGTGATCGATTGCCGAAAGAGAATTATTACATGGACGTGACTGGCAATTTAGTGAGTGGGTTTTATAGATTTACTGTTAGAATTAGACAAAAAATTTAAGGTAATATTCTCCAAAAGGGGTATATGCCGTTAGACGTCTGTGGATATTTCAGAAAGGGGAAATCTCTTCGAATGCTATCTCACAAGGCGGTCACCTGGTAATAATGGGGAAGTGCCCCGGTACCCGTGCGTACCGCACTGGGGCCTATCCTGGCTTGATTTAATCAAAAATGGCGGATTTCCATTTTGCGAGATCATTGGGAGGTCTCCCACTATATATATGGAAATGATCCGAGACCACTTCATGTCGCCACGTGGCGTCGCAAATTCCGCTATTTCCAAATTTTATTCAGTTCCTAAAATTTCAAAATGGTGCTATCAGACACGATCCCGGTAGAGACGATGACCAATGGGTAGGCGAGGCCAGCTCAACCATCCTTGGAAGCCGTAGGTCACTGACTCACTAGGAATTCCAGAACGCGAGGGTAGAGTGAACCTATGGGTCCGTAGATCAGTGCGACCACGAAGGTGGATCCGTCTATGGTAGATCAGATCAAGAGCTACCGATCTACGGTAGATTCACTCTCGCGCCTTTGTGGAGTATTCCTGTGATCTGTTAGACCGGCTTATGAAGATGATTACCTGCGCTGTAATCATCATAATTAAAACCCCAGTCCGTCCATAGAGGATTCGGCACTGGCAGAGGATAATGCATATCCTTGGTCGTCTCTACATGCTGCATCGTGCCTGGATGCGTTCGTTCAAACATGAGATATGGGCCGAAAAAGATAAAGGGAATTTTGGAAACTGTACTGAAAATCGTCTTATAAATTTTATAAAAAATCCTGATATGCATGGATTCACGCATATCAGGCAAAAAGAAGGAATTTTGGGTTTAGGAACTGACTTGAAATTTGACATATTTTTGATAAAAAAATGGTGTACATGGAACAGATGTTCCACATACACCATTCAAGCCTTAGCTTGTGTGCTTATGTCTAATTGGGATCTTTTACTTAAAACTACTTTCACAGCATCTCCTGGGTTCGATAACACTCCCCTCCTTTTGAAAATTCGTCTTTTGGAATCGATCACTATTACTCTGTGTCACTGCTTAAGATTACTTAATAATATTTTAAAATTAATTACTTCCATCAGGAAATAAATAAAAGAAATGGATATATGGATCATAGGATTTATTAACAACTCTTGTGGGAATATGGTGGTGGTGGTATGGTTAACATTGATAGATAGAACACAATACAATTTATACAATTATTGGCCGAATGGTAGTATGGGACTGAACATTTAGAATTTATAATAATTATTGGCCTCATAGGTTTTAAAAGTAGAATGGATCATAACATTGGTAATTTATAGAATTATTGGTCAAAAGTGGACTTAACATATTTATCGAATGAACATATTTGGAAAACATGATAGTGTCTTTATGCACTGTTTTCTGAATCTTCTGTCTTGCTCTTCGATCTTCGTCTTCTGTCTTCGTCTTCGTCTTATGTCTTGGGAGTCCATCCTCTTGGAGAATGCTGCACTCCACTGCTTAGCTCGTTCGTCTGGAATCTGCCAACATACCATTGGGACTGGTGGATCATTGCATTGGGAATTTATGGTTAGGATCTCAGGATGGGATCTGCATGCATCTATTTATGTTCAGGCTGTGAACATAAATCAGTACGTATTAGTTAAAATTGAAACAAAGGATACCGCAGTATCCGACTGTAAATTTGGACTTTAAAATTTCTGGACATAATCTCATCATTCTTATTTTCTCCTCGCGTGTGGACAGCGGGAGGAGAGACTTCTCTACGGAACGTCTTTAGAATTACAACTTAAATTTGGAAGTTTAACATTTGTCAAAGGAATTATGAGTCTTCGCTCTCTCTCGAGATTGAAAGGATTACAGGAATTTTGTGGAATATTTTCAGAAAGGATATGTGCTTCAGAGGAACCCTCTGTAAGCGGGATAGTCTGGTCAGTGGATTGCTTGGAATCATTGGTTCGAATTGAATTTTGGTCATGTACTAGTGTGGAAAGATCTGGATCATGAATGGAAATATCAGCATGCGAAGCTGCTTGCGAACTGGTTTCCGGCCCTTCGGAAACGCTACCCTTTGTCTGCTTCGACGCAGGATGCCTTCTTACATTCGAGACAGCTACGCTGACTGTATTAGGGGTATGAATTTGGACTTGGACGGGAATTGGATCATTGGAATGCTCTGGTCCATCTTGCGGATCGCCCACTGAAGAGTCATCGGAATCGTCTTCACTGGATGCGAATCCTACTTCCTCCGTTGGTTTCAAAAGTCTCAGATCGTTCACATGTAATCGGGATAGATGTTGGTCTTTCTGGATAATATAAACCTCATTTGACACTTTCTCTGTCACCCTATGTGGCCCAGTCCACGATTGTATAAATGCCTGTCTATCTTTACGCATATTTTTAGCCATAACTCTGTCTCCAACTTTTAAAACGATAGGAGTGACTGCTTCCTTAGGGGCGTATTTTTGTCTATACTGTTGTGAATTTTGACTCATATTTTGCACGATAGCTGGTCTGGTTAATGTGGGTTGTCTTTCTTGGAAATAACTTACTATCTGCCATTCGCCTGCTTCTGCTAGTTCGTAGCCTAGAACTGCAAAGCTTGGGGTATATCCTGTGGAGGCGTTCCTACGTGTTCTTAGATTGTAAAGCATTTGTACAATGTACATATCCCATGTGTCTGTTGCCTGATTGAACATAAGAGATTTTAAAATTTTCTTGGCTTCTTGCACCTGTCTTTCTATTGGGTTTGCTTGTTGATGATAAATGGGCGTATAAAAATTTTGAATATGGTTGCGTTTACTAAACTGAGTATACCATCCACTTTGGAAATGTCCTCCTTGATCTGATATGATAGTCTTCGGCAAGCCAAACCGAGATATCCAGTGCTCCTCCAGAAATCGGACTAAAGTTTCACCATTCACCTTTACGAAAGCTTGCGCTTCGGTCCACTTGGTAAATAAATCGACCGTCATGACTATAAATCGATTACCAGTGTCCTTAGCGCGTTTGTATGGTCCCAAGATATCCATACTGATCACCTCAAAAGGGTATTGAGGTTCATGACACCGTAATGGGGCTTCCGGCTGCACTTGTCGTCCTTTAACAGATTTGCACACTAAACAATTTTGAATAACATGTTGTTAAAATAATAAGTTCTAGATATGGTCCGAAAGGTTTCATCTCTTCCTGGATGGCCGACACCAGTCTTGTCGTGAAAATGTGATATGCTCTCTTTGATCTTACGTTTAGGAACCACTAAATAAATTTTGTCTGAAATCAATCTCATAAGTATGCCATTTCTCACTTGATGAGTTGAGTAAAATTTCTGGTCTTTAACCGATCTCTCATTTATAGTTCGTTGACTGAGTTCAATCCAACGACTAACTTTCTCCCTGATGTTCGTAGAATCCTGTTGACTTTCTATAATTGATTGATAAAGTTCCAAATGGGTGATAGCCAAAATATTTTCTTTTGATTTGAATTTAAGCGGAAACATTCGCTCTTCATCGAGATGCTCCAAACTTGAATTTTGAGGATTCCTACTGAGATAATCGGCCAAAAGATTTTCTTTGCCTGGACAGTGTTCAATTTTGAAAGAATATTCTTGCAACAACAACGACCATCTTGTAAACTTCGTTTTCTCATCTCGGTGCTTATCCAACCACAGGAGAGCCCTATTATCAGTTCGGACGATGAAAGGTTTGTCTGCTAAGTAAATCTTATATCGCTTAACGTAAGTAACCACACTTAGACATTCTAGCTCGTTAATGTGATATTTTCTCTCTGTAGGAGACAAGGTATGACTCGCATAAGATATAATATGTCTTTCACCTCCATCGCCGAACTGATATAAAACTGCTGCCATGCCTAGTAGACTAGCATACCGTCTGAAGAATAAAAGTTTTGTCCAAATCTGGTCTATGAAGTTCCAAGGGTTCTGCTAAGATCTGCTTAATATTCATAAATGCGTTCTGGGCCTCCTTTGTCCATTTATAGCGGACGTCGTTCGAGAGTAGTCTGGTTAGCGGCTTGGTAATGAGGGCTGCATTAGGGATGTATTCTCTTACCCAGTTGCATAGACCGAGAAAACTCTGAAGTTGTCGTTTATTGTTAGGAACAGGATAGTTCTGAAGCTGCAATTTATGTTTATCAAGTGGTCTAGTGGTATCTAAAGTAATCTGATGCCCAAGATAGGTAATCTCATTAGTAGCGATTACACACTTATCCGGAGAAACCTTCAAGTTATGTAGCCGTAGTCGTTCAAAAATCAACCTGAGATGCTCCACATGTCCTTCCAAATCTTCACTATAGATGATGATGTCGTCTAAATAGACTTTACAGAAATGGTGCAAATATCCTGTTAGTACATCTTTGGCCATGAATTTTTGGAATGTGCACGGGGCAGTCTTCAAGCCGAATGGCATAACATTGAATTGATAGGCAGCTCCATCATGAGTAGTAAACGCTGTGTAAATTTTGGATGAATCATCTAAAGGAATTTGCCAATATCCGCTCTTCAAATCAAGTACAGTAAATACTGTAGCTTTCCCCAGGTCCTTGATACTTTCATAGATTTTTGGTAAAACAGAGGCTTCGTCAAGCGTGACTTCGTTTAATCTACGATAGTCGATACAGAAACGCGGTTTCTTATCTTGTCTCTCAATGATGACTGGGGGTGAACTATATGGTGATGTGCTTGATTCAATAACACTGGCCTTTAACATTTCCTCTATCTGATCATACATGATCTTCTTTTTGCTAGGCGACATGGGATATGGCTTTACATTGAATGGACGATGGTCCTTAACGATAATTTTGTGTTTAACACTTACGGTGGTTGCTTGAGTCAATTCCACCGTAAATAGATCAGAAAATTCTTTGAAAAGTGAATTGAAAATGGAGTTAGAAATTTTTAGGGTTTCCGGCAATTCTTCATTAGATGCTCTATCGGTTGCCTGATTCCAGAACACGGTTATACGTCTGTCTATTCCCACATACACACATTTCCTATGATAGTCAAATACGACATGTTGAGAATAAAGGAATGGAGCTCCTAATATGATTCCTTCGTTCAGTTCTTCTATAACTTGAAATGGTACATGGAAACGAACATCCGATATAAAGATGTCTAGAGAAGTTGTGCCTTGCGAATCAATAACTTGATCGCCACAAGCAAGAGCGAAAGTTTGAGGATCTGATAGATTATTCATCGATGAGAGAAATTGCGGATGAATGATATTCCTTGTAGCACCGGTATCAAGAAGTGCGAACACAAGTTTATTATTAACGATAATTTTGATTCGAGGCAAAGGATAAAAATTTGATAAATGGTTAATGGCTTCTGATAGGATTATAGGTTGAAAGTTGGCAGGGTCTTTGGCATATTCTGGGTATTCTGACGTCAGGTCAGGTAAGTGGTCAAATGGGTTTATAATTTGGGATTGGTCTATTGACGACGAGGCGTACTCGTAGGGCCGACTGGAGGTGGATTGCGGGAATTGCCCTGTTCCCGAACCCCTGAGAAGTTTCCCTGTTGTCGTCTCTTATAAGGATTGTTAGGACAGTCTGAATGATAGTGCCATTGTACATCAGGGCAGAATCGACATGGAGTAGGAGGTATTTTCTGGTTGTTGGAATTTGGACGGTTTTGATTGCTAGAGGTTGCCTGCTCTTGAAAGTGAACTTGTCGATTCCTGACATCTTGAGTGTCTCTATTGTTATTCTCACTTTGGGAAGTATGCCAAACACGGCCATTATAGGAGTTGCCAGAAGATGGTTGATTATAATTTTGTGTATATGATTTTGACTTAGATTTATTTTCATTGGAACGCGCCGCAGATCCTTCATCAGCTATATCTCGCTCTACCCTAGATGCTATCGATACAAGTGACTCAGTGTTAAAAATATGTGTTCCGCGTAAGCGAGAACGTATCTCCGGTCTGAGTTGGTCCAGTATGATACTGGCCTTCAGAGCTTCCGGTTTGAAGGGGTCGACCCTATTAAAAAGACATATTTTCTTGGTAATGAATACCGCTGATGAATCACCTGCACGCTGCATTTCGCCATAAAGCTTTGTGATTGCTTGAGTGTAGATATCGCCTGAATCAAATCTATTGCGGAAACGTTCAATGAATACTTCGTACGAAGTAATGAGAGTTCGATATTGATCAAACCATTTTCGGGCTTCTCCTTTTAGTTGCTCAGTTATTAAATGGAATCGGTCTGTACTGTTATTAATTCTTGCTCTGTGGCAATAGTCCTCGAAATTTCGGATGAAAGTTTCGGGACTCTCATGGTCTAAGCCATGATATTCCACGTTAGGACTACGTGGTCGGTCATAGGTAGAAGTTGTGCACTGTGCTGCGTCTTGCATAGCGTTTACAAAAGTTTGTGCCATCTTGGCGAATAGATCTTCCATTGATGGAGGATTTTCAGGGGACCTCAACGAGGGAGAAACATTACTGATCAGTTCCGGCTGCCGCTCCGGCACTACGGAGGAATCTTCCATCAACCCGGTCTCTTGCTCGTAGAAGCCACTAGGGGTCAAAGATATCAAAGGATTGTCGTTCATGACTACGATTCATGCAAGAGATGAGGTCAACCGAAGCACAGCCCCACGTTGGGCGCCATATCAACGTTTAATAACTAAACTAATTTGTTAAGGCTGTGTCAACGTTAGTTAACCATTCGTTATAACCAGTGATAGTGGGAGGGAACGACCGATATTCGTATTAAGTCAATTAATCGCTATCACCACATCTGATTTAACTCTTGGCCGTTGAATTCAACGCAGGTCGTGGCAAACCCTTAATATATCGAAGTCTCGAAATCGATAGATTAACGGCAACTGTCGACAATGAATGCTTCCTCGTATACAGGCTTCGCAACGTCCTGAACTAAAGATACAACACTAGCTAAACACTTTGCACAATACACAATTCACTTCTGACACCTGCCCAGACAGGTCTTGCTCGTTCACTCTTCTTTGGCTTCAGCCGAATGGTCAAACCGACGCAATTGCGAGGGTCGTTAGCTATGGGGTCAACACAGATACTAGACTATTACTAGAACGCAATAAGAAGACATGGATAATAAATAAGTGTATATATTAAACAATCATCATAGTACATATAGAGCCTCACCTAGCAAGGTCTGCCACCATAACCACGATACCCCCACAAGGGGTCAGCGACCGCGACGGCCGCGCTTAAAGACGAGTGATCGATTGCCGAAAGAGAATTATTACATGGACGTGATTGGCAATTTAGTGAGTGGGTTTTATAGATTTACTGTTAGAATTAGACAAAAAATTTAAGGTAATATTCTCCAAAAGGGGTATATGCCGTTAGACGTCTGTGGATATTTCAGAAAGGGGAAATCTCTTCGAATGCTATCTCACAAGGCGGTCACCTGGTAATAATGGGGAAGTGCCCCGGTACCCGTGCGTACCGCACTGGGGCCTATCCTGGCTTGATTTAATCAAAAATGGCGGATTTCCATTTTGCGAGATCATTGGGAGGTCTCCCACTATATATATGGAAATGATCCGAGACCACTTCATGTCGCCACGTGGCGTCGCAAATTCCGCTATTTCCAAATTTTATTCAGTTCCTAAAATTTCAAAATGGTGCTATCAGACACGATCCCGGTAGAGACGATGACCAATGGGTAGGCGAGGCCAGCTCAACCATCCTTGGAAGCCGTAGGTCACGGACTCACTAGGAATTCCAGAACGCGAGGGTAGAGTGAACCTATGGGTCCGTAGATCAGTGCGACCACGAAGGTGGATCCGTCTATGGTAGATCAGATCAAGAGCTACCGATCTACGGTAGATTCACTCTCGCGCCTTTGTGGAGTATTCCTGTGATCTGTTAGACCGGCTTATGAAGATGATTACCTGCGCTGTAATCATCATAATTAAAACCCCAGTCCGTCCATAGAGGATTCGGCACTGGCAGAGGATAATGCATATCCTTGGTCGTCTCTACATGCTGCATCGTGCCTGGATGCGTTCGTTCAAACATGAGATATGGGCCGAAAAAGATAAAGGGAATTTTGGAAACTGTACTGAAAATCGTCTTATAAATTTTATAAAAAATCCTGATATGCATGGATTCATGCATATCAGGCAAAAAGAAGGAATTTTGGGTTTAGGAACTGACTTGAAATTTGACATATTTTTGATAAAAAAATGGTGTACATGGAACAGATGTTCCACATACACCATTCAAGCCTTAGCTTGTGTGCTTATGTCTAATTGGGATCTTTTACTTAAAACTACTTTCACAGCATCTCCTGGGTTCGATAACACAGTCAACTCCCACCGCAAGCCGACTGCATTCGTGCAGCTGGCCCCGACTGCTTCAAGCAGCTCGTCTATGGCGGGCCTCGGGATAAAATACAGCGGGCACAGACACGCGGAGAGAGGCCTGGCGAGCAGTTGACAAGCTGACAGCTTGAAGCGGTCAGTCTACGGCGGGCTGGGCAGCTCTTTGTTGCCGGTAGCATGGCAATTCTCGACTGCAAGCTCACTGCATTTTTTGGCTACAACCGCAAGCGAACTGCTTGAGAAGTTCGTGTATTGCGAATGTCTAATTTTCTATTAAATTTGTATTGAAACTGCAGATCGCCCAACTGCGACAGCTTGAAGCTGTCGGCTCCGACTGCTTCAAGCAGCTCGTCTATGGCGGGCCTAAACGAGGTAGCGCTGACCGCTCGTATTTATGCTTACCGAACGCAGAGCAGATCTAAAAGAGCATGCATTGTCTATTACCGAACGGCAAATGAGGTAAACGAGCAAAGCGAGCTTTCAGATATGTAAAAACCGAACGCAGTAAATGTTGAGATTATATATTTTTTAGGCAGCTGTCACAAAAAGTGACGTTTCACGGATCTGACAGCGTTCCTAAAGTGTCATCTCTTTGTACTCATTTGTCAATTTTATGTTTTTTTGGCCGCTTTTACTTCACGGCCGCTTTTACTTCACGTCCGCTTTTACTTCACGTCCGCTTTTACTTCACGTCCGCATTTTCTTTACGGTCTCATATAGGTATTAATTGATCATTAATAACAATATTTGAAATGGATTTAGGCTTAAAGAAAAACTAAAACAGGCGTAGATTTCCAACCTTGCATTTGCAGATTCATAAATTTCCGGTGGATTATCGCTATCACTATCACTCATTTTTACTAATGACAGAAACGGCACGGCTTGTCAATAAACTATATCCAGTGACGTTTTCATTTGTCAAACGAATTAAAAATGTCAGCCTACTAGGCTTCTCGCAAAATTTTGTCCATGTCTGCAGTAGTTTGTACGAAATAATTTAAAAAATATTTTTTTCTTCAAGCGTATTAAAATGTCTAAATTGTGCTACCAAAAACAGAATTAGAAATAGGACATTGTTTTACTAATAACATAATTGTTAATACGGAAAGCCACCAGGGCCGGTGACGCGCTATCTACAAACCATTTGTATATTATGTCATTACTCATTATGGGTTATGTTGATATTCGGAGTCACAGGCGCCTGTCGCTGTGATGAGCTAACTTGAATAAGTGTACATTTATAATAAATAAATAAAAAAATGTTTGCATTTTAATACGCTTGAAGAAAAAATAGTATATATTACACGGAGTAGAACGCCTTTTTTTGTATTTCGCCCAGTTTGCAGCTTCGGCTTCGCCTCAGCTGCAAATCCTGGGCTCAACACAAAAAAAGAGTGCGTTCTACTCCTAGTAATATAATATACTATTTTCTTCAAGCGTATTAAAATGTCTAAATTGTGCTACCAAAAACAGAATTAGAAATAGGACATTGTTTTACTAATAACAAAATGTTAATACAGAACGCCACCGTGGTGGAAATTTTTTTACTAGTAACATAATGTTAGTACGGAAAGCCACCAGAGCGGCCGGTGACGCGCTATCTACAAACCATCTGTCATATATTAAGTCATTACTCATTAGTGGTTATGTTTATATTCGGAGTCACAGGCGCCTGTCGCTGTGATGAGCTAATTTGAATAATTGTACATTTATAATAAATAAATAAAAAAATGTTTGCATTTTAATACGCTTGAAGAAAAAATAGTATATATTACACGGAGTAGAACGCCTTTTTTGTATTTCGCCCAGTTTGCAGCTTCGGCTCCGCCTCAGTTGCAAATCCTGGGCTCAACACAAAAAAAGAATGCGTTCTACTCCTAGTAATATAATCTACTATTATTTTATTTTTTGAGACAGCTGCCTAAAAAATGTTGTGTGCACCTCGGCCAAATGATCTTTCTCGGCCTTATCCGAAGTTTACTTGGCCTCGGCTGCGCCTCGGCCTTGATACACAAATAACAATTCCGTTGTTTTCTACATAGAATATGAATAATGTGATTAATATGAATATGGATAAGGTTGAATTATTAATTAATATTGTTGTTGTTCTTACTTCTGATCCATTTTTCAAGCACTGCATTTTAGTTTAAAAAATAGAGTTAGGTTTTGGTCAGTTTTCAGGGCCGTCAGCTGTTCGTGTTGTGTCGTGTCGTCCATTGTATATTGTAAACTAGAGAAGTGAGTTCCACAAATAGGAAGCCACAAACGAAGCTTGATGCTATAGTACCTTGGTGAATGAGCGAACAAATGTCAAATTTGTTTATGTAATGTTGAGAATTTTGAGATTAGATATACTTCCGTTACTTTCTACATAGAACATGAATAATGTGATTAATATGAATATGAGAAGGATGAATTATTAATTAATACTGTTGAAAGTAGTGTGGGACATAATATCCTGTAAATCGCATAGAAATAATCAATTGAGATGAATGTGAAAAATCATGGCAATCCTCTTGCTGTTTGTTAATAAATACCACCGTCTTTTCTTTCGTTTCCCCATCATCATTGTTCTTACTTTTGACCCAGTTTTCAAGCACTTTATTTTAGTTTAAAAAATAAAGTTAGGTTTTGGTCAGTTTTCAGGGCCGTCAGCTGTTCGTGTTGTGTCGTGTCGTCCATTGTATATTGTAAACATAGAGAAGTGGGTTCCACAACTTCCACAAATACTAGCACGCACAATTTACGTGCCAGCGTAATTTCGATTTGGTTGTAAACGAAGCTTTAAGCCAAAAATGAACCTCATCGCTGAATTCAATTTTCTGATAAAACAACAGATCGCAGCTTGCAACTGCTCTAAAGCCCAATTAGAGAAAGAACGACGCAAGCAATGGTCTTGTGGCTTTAATTGCTGCACCAGCTGGATCTTATATTGGTGTATGCCAAGATTTTTGCGCAAAATTTTCCACGTAGTGAATGGACAAAGTCACGAATCGACAATTTTTAAATTCTCTTGCACACTTTTGTTTACAGCGACGGCATTCTCTTAAGAACGCACATTCCTTATTCAACGTATTGATTTAGGCCTTAGGGAGTATGTGGTAGGTACGAAATCTATCCACAGCGCGACGAATATGGCTGGTTCAGATGGAAGATTATGGACACCGGTTAAAATTTACGAAGTGGTCTATACGTTTCGTGAATCGACGACCAACTTTCAAAGAAAATTTTAACAATTTAGTAGCGTTGGTCAAGCGTAAGTGCATTCATGGTAATTTGCCTTATTTGCCATACTATACTAAATACAAATATCACTTATAGCGCGCAAACTGACAGCTGATTTCACAGCCATCACGATTGAAAGTTCTATCATGCTTAAAAAAACACCCTTACATATACTCTATGGAATATTCTAGGAATAACACATAGGTCAAAAAAACGAGCCCTAGAATATTCTATGAATATTTCTGTGTTATCTGGAACAGTACTGCAACCTGATATGTATTATGTTAAATTTTTTAAAATGGATACCTATTTTATTTTTTGATAACGATGGATTTGATTTGACCCAAATAATAAGGCTCTGTGCTTTGGCTATGAATGACCATAACCTAACACTGATTCACATTAAACTATTCCCAGCAGCGCTACCCCACCGGTTACTTACTCACCGTAAAATAATTCGGTAGCAAAAATGGCGGGTAATTTTCTATATTATGGAACGTCCGATTTTTGAAATATTTTGTTGAAACTATTTAATAATGTTTAAATACGTCTGTATTAAAGTTGTTCATAAACATAAAGTGAAAAATTTGGTGAAAATAAGTGATGGATGGCAGTGGAAATATCAGAGACATAGAGTAGGGAGAATGATCTTAAGCCGGCGCCACACATGCGGCACTCGGCGAAAGGCGAAGTTTGGCTTTCGTCGAATGGCATTTGGCGAAAGGCGAACGCTTTGATAGGCGAGCGTCGTTTAACCACTCCATTTTATTAGCAACTATGGAAAACCAACACAAACGCTGTCAAGTGTCAAGACTGGCAAAAAACAATCCCAAACATTGGGCGAATGTGTGTACCGATCGAATGTATGCAATATGATGCGCGAATCCCTTGATTCGCGTCAATTTACCGACGCGAAGCGGGAATGGCGAATGGCGAACGCCGATAGGCGAACGTCAGCTACACACATGCGGCTTTCGCCGAGTAACCGCTCGCCTTTCGCCGAATACCGCATATGTGGCGCCGGCTTAAGAACCTGCGCGAATGGCTAATCACAATGGTCGCCATTTTGAACATAAGGGCAGGCAACCTACATGATATTTGGGGATTTTTTATATGACATTTAGGGATTTTTAATGCAATACATGGCGGAGGGTTTAAAATAACGGAAACAATCTTAATATGGGCGAGTTGCTTTATTCACCGGTTGATGCACCAGATGTGTTTTATCTCGTTCTAACCTCGGAGATAGAATGAGATAAAACACATCTGATGGATCCACCGGTGAATAAAGCAACTCGCCCTATCTTTATTATAGTAAAATAATAAATAGGTATATACATTGTTTATAAATGGCTTTATTTAGGCTTTATTCAAGCATAATAACAAAAACCTATTCAATTTGATATACTCACATTGATGTTTCATCTCACAAATTCATTCATTATGGTCACAACCAAAAAACGATGTCCCCATGTGACCATAATGAATGAATTTGTGAGATGAAGCATCAATGTGAGTATATCAAATTGAATAGGTTTTTGTTATTATGCTTGAATAAAGCCTAAATAAAGTCATTTATAAACAATGCATATCAAGCAAAGAAAGAGAATTGTAAAATAGGTATATACATATTAAATTAGATGCTAAAATCGATAAAAAAGACAACTGGATAAATCGCTTATAATAAAAAATATAAAAAATCATTTATTTTAGGAATAAATTTGATACGTAAAATATAATTTAATCTTATTAATATTGCTTTGAGCATAAGCTCCAAGTGCATATCACGTTAAATATTTTCTTGTATTCACATACCCGTAATTGCGAACAGTTTGAATATACTTTACACGTTTCCTCTTTGTGCTGCTATTAGTACTTGCCGAAGTATCTTGCCTAGACGATTCGTTGAAATTATATTTATTTATCAAACTTCAAACAAAACAATAATTATCTCAAGATTTATTTAAAAAAATATTATTAACAAGTAATATTACCCACGGTGTCGTTTCAGTTTAGCATCTCTTGGCAACTCTATCGTATTATCTGAAGAGGGCATCGAAGACATAAATGAGGCCATATTCTGAACTGAAGTTACAGATCTAACTAAGCTTGTAGATGGGGTGTCTGTTGCGAATGTTAATGAACACACCATGTTTAGACTGGTAAAGTGTTAATGCTTAGGTTGGTATTAGTAGGAAGTTAGGTTGTTGTTGGCAACATAGAACAAGCGGTGTGGACGCTTGGACGTTCTTAGTTTTTACCCTGACCTGTAGTTTTTCGTATGTTGTACGTTGTTATAAAATAAAATATTTTCTTTTCCGTTTTGAGCGTGGCCTTTCAATTAACAAATAACAGGTTATGGGCCTAGTTCAGGCCCGGATTGGGCCGGCGAGTTACCGAGGGAAACTCGGTGGGCCGTTCCAACTTTGCACCTTGCAATATATTTTTTACTCCTTATTTTATTAGCGGGATTGATTGATTGTAGTACTTATGTAATTTTAATTATATTGACAGCTGTATTTTATATCTTTACATAGTACATTAAAAATTAATAAAACCTTAATAAAGAAACTATAAAACCATATTCACTGATGTATTACTCTGAACAGGTTATGGGCCCAGAGCATTAGTGAATATAAAGGATTAAAAAAAAAAAATATTAAAAACACTTAAAATTAAAAAAAAACAGAAGCAGCTTAAAAGTAAAACTAACAAACTAAAAGTAAAACTGAAGAAAAGAAGTAGAGAAGAAGCAGAAGAAAAGAACCAGCTTAAAAGTAAAACTAACAAAGTAAAAGTAAAACTGAAGAAAAGAAGTAGAGAAGAAGCAGCTAGAAGAAAAGAAGCAGCTTAAAAGTAAAACTAACAAAGTAAAAGTAAAACTGAAGAAAAGAAGTAGAGAAGAAACAAGAGAAAAGAAGCAGAGAAGGCAGAAAAAGTAAAACTAACAAAATAAAAGTAAAACTGAAGAAAAGAAACAGCTTAAAAATAAAAGTAACAAAGTAAAAGTAATACAGTTAAAATGTCCCTAGATGAAATTAGTCATATTGAAAAATTACAAGATTGTGAATCTTTTCAAATAGGGAGTGACAAGAGTTCCGAACGGTCGGAACTCGTACAATACTGCAAGAGTTCCGAACGGTCGGAAACGCGTATTTAATAACACGGTTTCCGAACGCGCATGCGCTTTGAAAGACGGTCCGACGCTGAACTTATTCTTGCTTGACTCGCGTTTTGTCAGTGGTACCGATGGCCCAGCGGGAACGAGCCGGGCTTGGCAAGCAGGAGGTTCCCGGTTCAAATCCCACACGTTCTTGTTTTTTTTTTTATTAAATGAGGTCTATTGCGGGTTAGAAGCCGGAGGCAGGTTAGATATGTGTGTTATTCCCCTGATAAAGGAATTTTTTTTTATTAGATTAAAGGAATTTTTTTTTATTAAATGCATCAGGCTTGACGTGAGGTCTCTTGCGAGTTAGAAGCCGAAGGCGATAGCCGGAGGCAGATTAGATATGTGTGTTATTCCCCTGATAAAGGAATTTTTTTTAATTAGATTAAAGGATATTAAATACATCAGGCATGACATGAGGTCTATTGCGAGTTAGAAGTCGGAGGCGATAGCCGAAGGCAGGTTAGATATGTGTGTTATTCCCCTGATAAAGGAATTTTCTTTTATTAGATTAAAGGAATTTTTTTTTATTAAATGCATCAGGCATGACATGAGGTCTATTGCGAGTTAGAAGCCGAAGGCGATAGCCGAAGGCAGGTTAGATATGTGTGTTATTCCCCTGATAAAGGAATTTTCTTTTATTAGATTAAAGGAATTTTTTTTTATTAAAAGCATCAGGCATGACATATTGCGACGTTCGGAACTCTTGCAGTATTGTACGAGTTCCGACCGTTCGGAACTCTTGTCACTCCCTTTCAAATAGGGAAGTTCCAGATAGTAATATTAGGCATTTACGTTAATTGGAGCGGGTAATGTATCCTGGTACATTGCGGTAATCAGCTGTTTTATGTCAATACATCTACCGAGCTAAGAATTACCGAACGCAAAATTTCAAATGTAACCCAAAGCATCAGTTGACTAATTAATAAATAATTGAAAATTGAATTACTTTTATATTTTATGCTTATTCATAAGTCCATACTGCTCGCCATGTCAAAATGGAAAGTAAAAAAACATTTATATGTATTGCACATTTAGGTATACCTACTTACTTACTTAATTCATTATACATATACATAAATGTTTCGGTTCCCATCTAAAATACTTCACTATTATCGTCAGTGATGGGTTTCATTTTTCTCAAATACTCACAAAATGTCAAAAATTAAGTTTTTTTAATCATATTTTAAGGTTGTACCGCATTTACCAACCGATGTAGTCGATCCATAAATTTTGGATCGGGTAGATGTAGCGAATACATTCGATACATTTACCGAACGCGGTTCGGTAGATATGTTCTTATTATCGAACGCTCTGATACATTGCGGTATGTAGCGCTCCAATTATCGTAAATGCCCATTATTTAAAGCCCATGGATTACATGATATTATAAATGGTAAATATAAATTTGTCAAATTTAACTAATGATGAAGAGAAAGCAGATTGGAAACGAAAGGATGCTAAAGCGCAGAAGGCAATAATAACGTCAATTGATAAGAAACTGTTAATGCATATTATAAATTGTGAAAATTCGAAAAAGATGTTTGATAAATTATGTACAATTTTTCAAAAGGATATATAATGAACAACAAAAATGCAGCTTGTTACAAGAATTCTTTAATTTTAAATTTGAAAAAGGGTCTGATATATCTTTGCACATCAGTAAATTGGAAAACTTAACATACAGATTAAAATCTTTAAATCAGACTATAGATGATGAAATGCTAATGTCGAAAATATTAACAACTTTACCAGAACAATATAAACATTTCTGTACAGCTTGGGATTCTACATCCATTACTGAAAAAACTTTTACACAGCTTACCTCAAGATTGATAGCAGAAGAAGAAAGAAATAAAGTAAAAAGTGAAAGCGAAGAAGCTGTAGCATTTAAATCTATAGAAAAGAATTATTTAATGTGTAAACGAAACAATAAATTTTATAACGAGAAGGAAACAATGAATATGAAAAAAAATGTTATAAATGTGGTAATCCAGGACATTATGCCAGATCATGTTATAAAAAGGAAAGAAATCCACCTTGTAAAATTTGTAAGAAATCAAATCATTTGGAACAAACGTCAGAGAAGTTAGCACCTTCGAAGGTGCTGGCTCCTTTGATATTACAGTGGACCAGACAAATAGTCATCGTAACGTGAATTTCATCTTCTATCGGTCCAGGAACAAATCTAGCTTAGAGACATTGCTGGTACTATCACGGTGACACTTTTTAAGGGATTTAATAGTAGAATAACAAGAAACAAAACAAATAACTTTGCCGTAGGTATCGCCTAACTTCTCAATAAGGACAGGGCCGGCATCAAAATGTTTCTAAATAAATTAATTTAACTTTATCAATTTATTCTGAGTTTGAATAACATTTGTTATTATGAAAATGCAAAAACTACCGAACTTCGGAACTTCAACAATTATTTTTCTATTTATTTATTTTGTTTATGTAATTTTTTTAATGGTGTTCCGCAACTCCGATTCGAGTGAAATTTGGCCACGATGTACACCGACTAAAGGTCTTTCGATATATCCCCGCGAGATGCGGCGTCAAACGTGCATACGATCGCAATATATTTTTTAAGTATTTATTTTACATATATTATTTTTTTTAATGGTGTTCCGCAACTCCGATTCGAGTGAAATTTGGCCACGATGTACACCGACTAAAGGTCTTTCGATATATCCCCGCGAGATGCGGCGTCAAACGTGCATACGATCGCAATATATTTTTTAAGTATTTATTTTACATATATTATTTTTTTTAATGGTGTTCCGCAACTCCGATTCGAGTGAAATTTGGCCACGATGTACACCGACTAAAGGTCTTTCGATATATCCCCGCGAGATGCGGCGTCAAACGTGCATACGATCGCAATATATTTTTTAAGTATTTATTTTACATATATTATTTTTTTTAATGGTGTTCCGCAACTCCGATTCGAGTGAAATTTGGCCACGATGTACACCGATTAAAGGTCTTTCGAAATATCCCCGCGAGATGCGGCGTCAAACGTGCATACGATCGCAATATATTTTTTAAGTATTTATTTTACATATATCATTTTTTTTAAAGGTGTTCCGCAACTCCGATTCGAGTGAAATTTGGCCACGATGTACACCAACTAAAGGTCTTTCGATATATCCCCGCGAAATGCGGCGTCAAACGTGCATACGATCGCAATATATTTTTTAAGTATTTATTTTACATATATCATTTTTTTTAAAGGTGTTCCGCAACTCCGATTCGAGTGAAATTTGGCCACGATGTACACCAACTAAAGGTCTTTCGATATATCCCCGCGAAATGCGGCGTCAAACGTGCATACGATCGCAATATATTTTTTAAGTATTTATTTTACATATATCATTTTTTTTAAGGTGTTCCGCATCTCCGATTCGAGTGAAATTTGGCCACGATGTACACCGACTAAAGGTCTTTCGATATATCCCCGCGAGATGCGGCGTCAAACGTGCATACGATCGCAATATATTTTTTAAGTATTTATTTTACATATATTATTTTTTTTAATGGTGTTCCGCAACTCCGATTCGAGTGAAATTTGGCCACGATGTACACCGATTAAAGGTCTTTCGAAATATCCCCGCGAGATGCGGCGTCAAACGTGCATACGATCGCAATATATTTTTTAAGTATTTATTTTACATATATCATTTTTTTTAAGGTGTTCCGCAACTCCGATTCGAGTGAAATTTGGCCACGATGTACACCGACTAAAGGTCTTTCGATATATCCCCGCGAGATGCGGCGTCAAACGTGCATACGATCGCAATATATTTTTTAAGTATTTATTTTACATATATTATTTTTTTTAATGGTGTTCCGCAACTCCGATTCGAGTGAAATTTGGCCACGATGTACACCAATTAAAGGTCTTTCGAAATATCCCCGCGAGATGCGGCGTCAAACGTGCATACGATCGCAATATATTTTTTAAGTATTTATTTTACATATATCATTTTTTTTAAGGTGTTCCGCAACTCCGATTCGAGTGAAATTTGGCCACGATGTACACCGACTAAAGGTCTTTCGATATATCCCCGCGAGATGCGGCGTCAAACGTGCATACGATCGCAATATATTTTTTAAGTATTTATTTTACATATATTATTTTTTTTAATGGTGTTCCGCAACTCCGATTCGAGTGAAATTTGGCCACGATGTACACCGATTAAAGGTCTTTCGAAATATCCCCGCGAGATGCGGCGTCAAACGTGCATACGATCGCAATATATTTTTTAAGTATTTATTTTACATATATCATTTTTTTTAAAGGTGTTCCGCAACTCCGATTCGAGTGAAATTTGGCCACGATGTACACTGTATATATCTATTTTTCATGTGGAAAAACTGTTTTCCAAATGTAGAATCTCAAGATTATACTTACCTATTGTAAATCAATTTTTTTCGTGAAATTTATTGCACATTCCGTTACCCATACCACGTGTTTAAATTATACATTTTTATTTCCTATTTTTACTATAGTTCATTTCATATTTCTAAAGCAGGCAAAAAAGGCCTCATTTACAAAGCAGAAAGGCGGCATCTTTGACGTTCAAAGAAGCCGCCGCACGTGCTCCTTTGTCGGGAATTTTTTATCTGCTGAGCAAATCTGAAATCGACTTTAACTCAATCGTACATATCATAGAGTCGTTTGATTGTACAGATTAGTTTTACTAATTGGACACACCATTTAAGAAAAATGGTATTTTTTAACACCCATATAAGTTCAATAGAAAATCTGATGATGTAATCAAAATCTACGTGTGAACAATTAAATAGGAATATTGTATAATAGCTTGAAATAGGTATTTAAAAATTTTTAAGAAATAGAAAATAGAATGTCCAATTAATAAAATTAATCCTGTACATCCTGGCAAATTAGTTTCGTTGAAATATACATCAGACATTCAAAGAAAAGTGTTACTGAGGTATATTTCTTAAGCTCTCTCGCCGCGACAAGGCACTAATTTTTGAGAGAGGAAAATATAAATCAATTCTTAGCATAGCCCCCAAAAAAGCAAAAAATAAAAATTGTATGCACATGCAAGTTATCAGAACTATACCGCCATAAAAAGCAACTATGTACACTAGTATACAAGCTTACAAAAAATATATGCGGTACTAAAAATATATTGAATGCTTGAGCGAAAATGAAAAAATGGGTTTTAATGATTAAGGCAAAATTGTTCACAGGCAAAACATGTGTAATCTCCGGATGTATCTTTAGAAAATTCGAGAGGCATACATTGGATCATTATCCATCGAAAACAAAAGTCGCATTGTATCCAATCCGCCGTTTGATCCAAACAAAATTTTCCGCAAATAAGGCACCGGTTTTGCATATTATCCGAATTTTGTAACAGTAGTTCTCTTAATACCATTCTATAATTTTCGGGTTCATCACAAGAAAGTAAACGAGGCTCGACATTAACATCACAGGTAAAAAATTTTTCCGCGAAAGAAAGCAAATAAACTCCGCAATTATAATCATCCTTTTGCTCTGGGTGTTTAATGATTTGTGCTTTCCATCCAGTAGTGCTAATATTACCGAATTTAGCTCTTATGTAACTCAAAAATTTTTTCAAATACAGCCGAGTCTCCGCGATATTATTACTATTATATGGATTGAGAAAATAAAATGTCTTTTTCGGAAAAGTGCTGACAGTTCCTCAGATTTAATTTTTTTATACACGGAAGTAGATTTGATATCGCGGTAATTTCCTCGAACAATTTGACCAACAGGTGTTGCATTGATATCCTTGAGTCGTACTTTATAAGGTGTTGAAGTTTTTAATTTGTCTCCCAATAAACGACGTTCTACGTTACGAACATATGTTGTCTTTTTTTTGACCTGCCCGTTGGTCTCAATTTCATGACAAAAATTTAATGACGAGCTTCTAACTACCCCTTCAACATTAATTTCGTTCCGAGTCAATCTGATGTTAAATAACTTGCAGTTATGATGAGCGCAGTATGCCCATATCGTAAAAACGGAACCAACTTTATTACCTGTGATCTTTTTTATATGCACCGGACAAGTATTATTTACGGTTTCAAATTTTCGCTGAAATGTTATTTTATAATTACGTAATTTATTATTAAACTTAATGTCCTCAAACTCTTGCAAAGAAAGAAAAAAAACTCCCTCTGTGACAGATAAGTTTCTGAAGCTAAATTTGTCACGTTTTAAATTTGGATCATTTACAGTTCCCGCTGGTAATGGATTACAGAAATTTGACCTTTGATTGTACAAATTTGTAATAGAATTTGGAATTATTGCGTTAATAGAATTATCAGTCAAATGCAAATTATTTGAAAAGACGTCTGAATATTTTGAAAAGGTAAAAGTATTATTATTATTATTTTCATCATATAATGCCGTGTCACTGTTACTTAAGATATCCACATCAACATCAGAGTTTTCATCTAGATTTATTACATTATTACAGTTTATTTCAGATTTAATTTCAGCCGTGACTTCGTTATCTAATTTATTTGAATTATAATTAAATGAATGTTCACCCAAGGTAGCTGATAATGCAGTTGAAAGAGATTGAGGAGCAACAGATGCCGAAGGCGACGTAATCGATTTTAAAACATAACCGGGCGACTGGATTTGAGTTTCTTCCATAGTAGTATTTGCCGATTTTATTTCGTCGAAATACTGCCGAATGTTTTTCGAATTTCTATCAATGATATTTTTTATAAAACGTTTTTTCCGTTTTACGGTCAATTTATCACGATTTTGAAGGTTAAACATATAAAAGGCTGATTTTTCAAACACCTGATCGCTTAAAGGCAAATTAACAAAATGATCAAACCCGTGGTTAGGTGCTTGTTGCTTTAAATAATCCGCAAATTTTCTGAAATCAAATTTTTCCATTTTCGATCAATTATAAAGAACACAATTAACTAAAAACAAAATGTAGGTACCTACTTCTAACCCAAAACCACAGTTAAAATTATGAAAAATACTTAAAATATTATAAGAAATACTTAAAATAACTCACATTTACTTTACAATACAAATGTGCAGAAGGTTTTACTCACATAACATAATAATATATAACGTGCTCTAGCTCCTTTAAAAACACTACACATTGACATAAGGAATGTTCGTTGTGTTCGGTCAGACTTTGAAGTTGCGATATACAACCCCCCGCTTTCACCGAACCATGCACGAAGAACGACGACCACAGCAACATTTCCCGCGTTTCTCTGTAATGACTAGTGAGTAGTAAGTATCATCATAATTATAACTAAACTTTAGCAGGCAAGTGCGGGAAACTTAAAGGATCCCGCACAGCACAAATGGAGACCTGAGACCTGGTATCCGTCAAATTTCTCCAAGTTTTGATATGTTGTTCTACTGATCCAGTAGATCAAAAGTCTCAATGGTCACGATTCACGATTCCCAACAACACACCCTTCTACCCATTTTTACCCCCCATATGGGGTGAAATGCGCTCATATATAATACATTTAACAACTATACATTTACGTAAAAAATATTTGTATCCTTCACGGTAAAATACCTCAATCAAAGGATCTGACGTACATTTAGACAACCTTCCACCCTTTTTCACCCCTTCCGGGGGGTGAAAATCGCTTTCACCGCTACACATAACGGTATCCTTTTCCAATAAAATCATGGAACCACTCAGCGATGAGTAGTACCTACATCTCAAAAAAGGGTGGAACAATTTTTCTGACCCAATCATTTTCCATCCCTTCCGGGTTTCAAAATCAATTAAACGAACGATACAAAAGTGCAAATCATCTAAATACCCTTGTATTTTTTTGACTACAGCCTAATAAAATACAATATTAAATTGTCTTATTGAAAAAATGGTAAGTGGTAAATATTTCTTTGAGTACTTTCTATAACTTGACGCCGCATCTCGCGGGGATATTGCGAAATACCTTTATTCAGTGTACAGGGTGTTCACGTATATGTTGAGACACCCCTTAACTTATTTATTTTTAAATTTAGAAAAAAAATTTGTTAATACGGATTTTAGTGTTTCTTTTGAGGATTCAAAATATGCTATCAGAAAAACAATTGAACATCTGAGAAAAAAGATATATAGCAAACTTGATTTTTTTTAAATGGAATACCCTGTATATGTTTCTAAATTTGGATAGACCTTTTTATTCTGATTTCAAGAATATACAGTTTTAATACATTATCTCTTATCGTTTTCGAGATATTAATTCATAAAAATGGGCAGCGAGCGGAGGACTGACTTGACTCACTTCATAGCGATATGAAGTTAAGCAACAGCTACCGCGTTTAGTACTTGGATGGGGACTATCCACGGAATGACGTGGTCTCGTTTCCCTACTTCTAGCGGCTTGTATATCAGCTATATCGCAGAAGCAATACAACTGTAGGCGAGAGGTGTATTGAGGATATACCATCCTTCGGAGAGGATGTAAAGCAGTCGGTCCCTTGTCTATTAAATGTTAGGCAAGTAAAAAAATCCCTACTCTTAGTAAGATAAGAGGTTAGGCAAAATTTCCAGGTTGGAGGTAGCTCGTCTCCTGGCGTCGGTGATTGGCCCTGGTAGCGGAAATAGGCCGACGTTAAATAAGTGATTAAAAAAAAATTCATAAAAATTATGACCAACCATCTTCGACATCAGGAATAAAATGATAGAGCAGGCCCTGCAAAAACAATTTTATTTTAAGTTTTGACCTTAAATATTTTTCGTCTTCAGAGAAATCCATTTCTTTATAACTTACACAACAATTAATGCAATAGAATACTTCAAACGTCAAAACGTAAAATAAAATTGTTTTTGCAGGGCCTGCTCTATCATTTTATTGCTGATGTCGAAGATGGATGGTCATAATTTTTATGAATTAATATCTCGAAAACGATAAGAGATAATGTATTAAAACTGTATATTTTTGAAATCAGAATTAAAAGGTCTATCCAAATTTAGAAACATATACAGGGTATTCCATTTAAAAAAAATCAAGTTTGCTATATATCTTTTTTCTCAGATGTTCAATTGTTTTTCTGATAGCATATTTTGAATCCTCAAAAGAAACACTAAAATCCGTATTAACAAATTTTTTTCTAAATTCAAAAATAAATAAGTTAAGGGGTGTCTCAACATATACGTGAACACCCTGTACATCGTGGCCAAATTTCACTCGAATCGGAGTTGCGGAACACCTTTAAAAAAAATGATATATGTAAAATAAATACTTAAAAAATATATTGCGATCGTATGCACGTTTGACGCCGCATCTCGCGGGGATATTTCGAAAGACCTTTAATCGGTGTACATCGTGGCCAAATTTCACTCGAATCGGAGTTGCGGAACACCATTAAAAAAAATAATATATGTAAAATAAATACTTAAAAAATATATTGCGATCGTATGCACGTTTGACGCCGCATCTCGCGGGGATATATCGAAAGACCTTTAGTCGGTGTACATCGTGGCCAAATTTCACTCGAATCGGAGTTGCGGAACACCTTAAAAAAAATGATATATGTAAAATAAATACTTAAAAAATATATTGCGATCGTATGCACGTTTGACGCCGCATCTCGCGGGGATATTTCGAAAGACCTTTAATCGGTGTACATCGTGGCCAAATTTCACTCGAATCGGAGTTGCGGAACACCTTAAAAAAAATGATATATGTAAAATAAATACTTAAAAAATATATTGCGATCGTATGCACGTTTGACGCCGCATCTCGCGGGGATATATCGAAAGACCTTTAGTCGGTGTACATCGTGGCCAAATTTCACTCGAATCGGAGTTGCGGAACACCTTAAAAAAATGATATATGTAAAATAAATACTTAAAAAATATATTGCGATCGTATGCACGTTTGGCGCCGCATCTCGCGGGGATATTTCGAAAGACCTTTAATCGGTGTACATCGTGGCCAAATTTCACTCGAATCGGAGTTGCGGAACACCATTAAAAAAAATAATATATGTAAAATAAATACTTAAAAAATATATTGCGATCGTATGCATGTTTGACGCCGCATCTCGCGGGGATATATCGAAAGACCTTTAGTCGGTGTACATCGTGGCCAAATTTCACTCGAATCGGAGTTGCGGAACACCTTAAAAAAAATGATATATGTAAAATAAATACTTAAAAAATATATTGCGATCGTATGCACGTTTGACGCCGCATCTCGCGGGGATATTTCGAAAGACCTTTAATCGGTGTACATCGTGGCCAAATTTCACTCGAATCGGAGTTGCGGAACACCATTAAAAAAAATAATATATGTAAAATAAATACTTAAAAAATATATTGCGATCGTATGCACGTTTGACGCCGCATCTCGCGGGGATATATCGAAAGACCTTTAGTCGGTGTACATCGTGGCCAAATTTCACTCGAATCGGAGTTGCGGAACACCTTAAAAAAAATGATATATGTAAAATAAATACTTAAAAAATATATTGCGATCGTATGCACGTTTGACGCCGCATCTCGCGGGGATATTTCGAAAGACCTTTAATCGGTGTACATCGTGGCCAAATTTCACTCGAATCGGAGTTGCGGAACACCTTAAAAAAAATGATATATGTAAAATAAATACTTAAAAAATATATTGCGATCGTATGCACGTTTGACGCCGCATCTCGCGGGGATATATCGAAAGACCTTTAGTCGGTGTACATCGTGGCCAAATTTCACTCGAATCGGAGTTGCGGAACACCTTAAAAAAATGATATATGTAAAATAAATACTTAAAAAATATATTGCGATCGTATGCACGTTTGGCGCCGCATCTCGCGGGGATATTTCGAAAGACCTTTAATCGGTGTACATCGTGGCCAAATTTCACTCGAATCGGAGTTGCGGAACACCATTAAAAAAAATAATATATGTAAAATAAATACTTAAAAAATATATTGCGATCGTATGCATGTTTGACGCCGCATCTCGCGGGGATATATCGAAAGACCTTTAGTCGGTGTACATCGTGGCCAAATTTCACTCGAATCGGAGTTGCGGAACACCTTAAAAAAAATGATATATGTAAAATAAATACTTAAAAAATATATTGCGATCGTATGCACGTTTGACGCCGCATCTCGCGGGGATATTTCGAAAGACCTTTAATCGGTGTACATCGTGGCCAAATTTCACTCGAATCGGAGTTGCGGAACACCATTAAAAAAAATAATATATGTAAAATAAATACTTAAAAAATATATTGCGATCGTATGCACGTTTGACGCCGCATCTCGCGGGGATATATCGAAAGACCTTTAGTCGGTGTACATCGTGGCCAAATTTCACTCGAATCGGAGTTGCGGAACACCTTAAAAAAAATGATATATGTAAAATAAATACTTAAAAAATATATTGCGATCGTATGCACGTTTGACGCCGCATCTCGCGGGGATATTTCGAAAGACCTTTAATCGGTGTACATCGTGGCCAAATTTCACTCGAATCGGAGTTGCGGAACACCTTAAAAAAAATGATATATGTAAAATAAATACTTAAAAAATATATTGCGATCGTATGCACGTTTGACGCCGCATCTCGCGGGGATATATCGAAAGACCTTTAGTCGGTGTACATCGTGGCCAAATTTCACTCGAATCGGAGTTGCGGAACACCTTAAAAAAATGATATATGTAAAATAAATACTTAAAAAATATATTGCGATCGTATGCACGTTTGGCGCCGCATCTCGCGGGGATATTTCGAAAGACCTTTAATCGGTGTACATCGTGGCCAAATTTCACTCGAATCGGAGTTGCGGAACACCATTAAAAAAAATAATATATGTAAAATAAATACTTAAAAAATATATTGCGATCGTATGCATGTTTGACGCCGCATCTCGCGGGGATATATCGAAAGACCTTTAGTCGGTGTACATCGTGGCCAAATTTCACTCGAATCGGAGTTGCGGAACACCTTAAAAAAAATGATATATGTAAAATAAATACTTAAAAAATATATTGCGATCGTATGCACGTTTGACGCCGCATCTCGCGGGGATATATCGAAAGACCTTTAGTCGGTGTACATCGTGGCCAAATTTCACTCGAATCGGAGTTGCGGAACACCTTAAAAAAATGATATATGTAAAATAAATACTTAAAAAATATATTGCGATCGTATGCACGTTTGGCGCCGCATCTCGCGGGGATATTTCGAAAGACCTTTAATCGGTGTACATCGTGGCCAAATTTCACTCGAATCGGAGTTGCGGAACACCATTAAAAAAAATAATATATGTAAAATAAATACTTAAAAAATATATTGCGATCGTATGCATGTTTGACGCCGCATCTCGCGGGGATATATCGAAAGACCTTTAGTCGGTGTACATCGTGGCCAAATTTCACTCGAATCGGAGTTGCGGAACACCTTAAAAAAAATGATATATGTAAAATAAATACTTAAAAAATATATTGCGATCGTATGCACGTTTGACGCCGCATCTCGCGGGGATATTTCGAAAGACCTTTAATCGGTGTACATCGTGGCCAAATTTCACTCGAATCGGAGTTGCGGAACACCATTAAAAAAATTACATAAACAAAATAAATAAATAGAAAAATAATTGTTGAAGTTCCGAAGTTCGGTAGTTTTTGCATTTTCATAATAACAAATGTTATTCAAACTCAGAATAAATTGATAAAGTTAAATTAATTTATTTAGAAACATTTTGATGCCGGCCCTGTCCTTATTGAGAAGTTAGGCGATACCTACGGCAAAGTTATTTGTTTTGTTTCTTGTTATTCTACTCTTAAATCCCTTAAAAAGTGTCACCGTGATAGTACCAGCAATGTCTCTAAGCTAGATTTGTTCCTGGACCGATAGAAGATGAAATTCACGTTACGATGACTATTTGTCTGGTCCACTGTAATATCAAAGGAGCCAGCACCTTCAAAGGTGCTAACTTCTCTGACGTTTGGAACAAGACTGTTTTTTTCGTAAAAAGGAAAAATATAAGCAAGAAGAAAGTAGGGTTACATTTTTATCACAAGAGAAAAATGAAGCTAAGGGGTTCATAGTGGACTCGGGTTCCTCATCACACATGGCAAATAACAAAGAGCTGTTTGATTACATAGAAGAAATAAAGTCAGATATTTTAGTAGCTAAGAAAAATGAATCGATGGAAGCAAAATGTAAAGGAAGTATTGAAGGAAGTTCCTGCATACTTAACGATGTATTGTATGTGCCAGAATTAAGTAAAAATTTGTTGTCAGTTAACGCAATTACAGAAAATGATGGAGAAGTAACCTTTACTAAACAATAAGTAATAGTAACAAAACAAAACAAGAAAATATTAGAAGGAGAGAAACAAGAAAATGGTCTTTATATGATAAATATTGATCATATCTCAGAAGAAAGTTTATTAATAGAAAATAAAATTGAAATAATAAATTGGCATAGAAGATTAGGACATTTAAGTATAACAAATATGAAGAAATTGCTTGATATTTCTAGAGGAATAAATATAAGTAAATTGGATTGTGATAAACTAGATGCAGTTTGTGAAATTTGCATGCAAGCGAAGCAAACAAGATTTCCTTTTACGAGTACAAGATATCGAGCAACAAGACCACTTGAAATAATACATACTGACATATGTGGGCCAATCGATCCAAAAACATGGGATGGAAAGAAATATTTTTTAACAATTTTAGATGATTATACTCATTATTGTGTGATCTATCTATTAGAAAATAAAACTGAAGTAAAAGAATATTTAAAAGAATATGTTGAAGAAATGGAAGCTTATAAAAATCTTAGAGTGTCAAAAATAAGATGTGATAATGGAGGTGAATATATAAACAAAGAAGTTAAGACATGGAGCAAAAGAAAAGGTATTGTTTTGGACTATACAGTACCTCATACACCCCAATTAAATGGGAAAGCAGAACGATTGAATCGAACACTTTTGGAAAAAGCGAGAGCCTTAATCTTTGATTCTGGAGTAAACAAAGAATTTTGGGGAGAAGCAGTGCGTGTTGCTGCTCATCTACTAAACAGAAGCCCTTCCGAAACTGTAGATGTAACACCTGTTGAAAAATGAACACAGAGGAGACCTGATTTATCACGTTTGCAACTTTTCGGATGTAATGCCTATGCAAAAGTTTTAGGTTATCTTAAAAAACTAGATGTACGAAGTAAAGAATATATGTTCGTTGGATATGCAACAAATCGATATCGCTTATGGGATTCGGAAAAACGTAAAATTGTTGTATGTAGAGACGTTCATTTTAAAGAAAAAGTGAAGAAAGAAAATGATGAAGAAGATAATGAATTATATGTCAAAGTTAACCTAGAAATTGATGAAGGAAATTATGAAAATGTTAAAAATAATAATGAAGAATTGCAAGAAAATGTGGAAATACAAGATTAAGAAATCGATGAAGAAAATGCCGAAATACAAGAAAATTATGAATGTTTGGGAGAAGGTAGAAAAAGAATCAGTGTAAGACCAAAGAAATTTGATGATTATGTTATGTTTGTGATATATGCAACCAGCATTACCTCCAAGCTCCTAGGCGCATGTGCCACACAAACCTACAAAGGAACACGACGTGTGAATAAAATCAGTTTTCACCTAGACAGCTCGTCTTTGAATACCTACACCCTTCCCAAATGAGATAAAACATGGCGCAGTCTTAAAAGCACATGGTGAAAAGGGGCAGACATCTTAGTGATTAAGAAAATTTCGAGAACGAGAACTATTGCAATGGATTTTAGAGGAGTTCCTCCTATGGTTTTTTCGGGAAACCTGGCGGAAAACTGGGGGTTCTGGAAACAACGATTTACGACATACCTCGTGGCCACTGAAATCAGCAAAAAAGAGGATTCAACAAAATGTGCCCAACTCCTAACATTAATCGGAGAAGAAGGTATGCGTATTTTTAATACTTTTAATTTTGATGATGAAGAAAAAGATAAATTAGAACCGCTATTAAAAAAGTTTGACTCGCATTTCAATCCTAAAAAGAACCTAACGTTTGAAAGGTATAAATTTTTTACTACCCATCAAAAAGAAGGTCAAACTATAGAACAATTTGTAACAGAACTAAAAAATTTATCACATTCTTGCGAATTCAAGGAATTAAAAGATAGTCTTATTAAAGATATCTTAGTCTGTGGTTTACGGTGTGAAGCCATGAGAGCCAAATTATTAGGTGATGATGTCGAGGATCTTCACAAAGCAGTGCAAATTTGCACTAATATTGAAAAAACCAGGGAACACAACAGGCAGATAACGGATGGCATTGACAAGTCCCAGAGCACGCAGATAGACGGAATCAAGGGCAAGTTTTATGGCAATGGTGGAAGTGGACACAATAGCAATTATAGAGGTGGACAACAGAGATCCAGCAGAGATGACAAATTCGAGCAGAAAGGGCTAGCGAAGCGGCACCAGCAGCAGAAAACACACTGTTACAGGTGTGACCGACTACATGAACAAGGAAAGTGCCCAGCATTTGGTAAAAGTTGTAATAAATGTGGTAATATGAATCATTTTTCATACTGTTGTAAATTAAAAAATTTTAATTGTAATAATAAAGCTCAAAGTAAGAATTATAAAAAGAAAGTTCATGTAATAGATAAAGTAAACTCACAAAATTTAGATATAGGTTATACCTCTGTAGATACACAAGATTTTCTTTTTTTAGAGTCAGTAGAGAACTCGATTGATACAGTCACGGAGGAGTCCTGGGTGAAGGCCTTGGAGATTGAGGGACAACAGATCAGCTTCAAAATGGACACCGGGGCAATGGCAAACATCATTCCTGTAAGTGTGTTGAGAAAAATTAAATTTGATTGTAATAAAATTTTGCCAACTAATGAAAAGCTTTGCTCATATACACGGAATCAATTACCGATCATTGGTCAGATTATATTAGAATGTTTTTTAAATAATAAGAGTGAAACCATTCAATTTTTTGTAGTTGACTTAAATAGTACCCCAATTTTAGGCTTAAAAACTTGTATTGATTTAGATCTGATTAAAAAAGTAGATACTATTGGTAAGAATGTGATAGAAAAAGAATTAACTGTTAAAAAGATGATAAAAAAGTATGAATTTATTTTTCATGGGATAGGCTGTTTAAAAAAGCCGTATAAAATTGAGTTAAAAAATAATACACAACCAGTAGTTCATGCAGCTAGAAAAATACCGTTTGCTCTCGTGGATAAATTTAAGGAAGCGTTAGAGGCGTTGGTTAGTCAAAAAATTATAGAAAAATCTGTAGAAAGCGCTGATTGGGTTAATGCTATTGTAATCATTAAAAAACCGAATGGACAGTTAAGAATATGTTTAGACCCAGTAGATCTTAATAAAGTAGTAAAAAGACACTATTATAAAATACCGACTTTGGAAGAATTGACGATAAAATTTTCAGGCGCTGAATTTTTCAGCACGCTAGATTTAACGCAGGGTTTTCTACAGGTTAAACTAGATAAAAATAGCTCTAAGCTCTGTACTTTCTCTACTATGTTTGGAAGGTACAGATTTTTACGATTACCTTATGGACTAGTCAGTAGTCCAGAGGTTTTCCAAGAACGTATGATGGAAGTTTTTGGAAATTTAGAGGGAGTTAGTTGCTATATTGATGATTTAATTATAAGTGGGAAAACAATTGAAGAACATAATAAGCGTTTAGAGCAAGTATTTAAGCTAGCTGCAGAGAACAATTTAAGATTCAATAGAGGTAAATGCAATATTCTTGTAAAAGAAGTTAAATATATGGGTCATATATTTTCCAAGTCAGGTATTAGTCCAGATAGCTCTAAGATAGAGGCCATAAAAAATATGCCGAAACCTCAAAATCCAGGGGACGTACAAAGGTTCTTGGGATTAGTAAATTATGTGGGAAAATTTGTTCCGAATTTGTCAGAAAAAACAGCACCTCTTAGAGAACTTTTGAAAAAGGATACCATATTTTCATGGGAACAGTATCATGATAAAGCCTTTATTAAGTTAAAAGAAATGATATGTAAAAGCCCGTGTCTAAAATTTTTTGATAGTAAAAAGCATGTAACCATATCGGTTGACGCATCTCAAAATGGTATGGCAGCAATCCTTTTACAGGACGGCATGCCTTGCGCTCATGCCTCGAGAGCATTTACAGAAACGCAGTCTAGATACAGTCAAATAGAAAAAGAATTGTTAGCGTGTTTCTTTGGGGCCCAGCGGTACTATCAATTTGTTTTCGGAAAACACTTTACGTTGGAAACTGATCACCGGCCTCTAATTCAAATCATAAATAAACCATTAAACAATTGTCCACCGAGGTTACAAAGAATTTTGATACAATTACGAAAGTTTGATTTTACATTGGTCTATAAACCGGGAAAACAACTAATTTTAGCTGACACGTTGCCGAGAGCTTTTGAAAAAGATAAGAAATTTGATGAAGGCTTGGATTTGGAGGTTGAGGCACAAGTTTGTCTAATTTCATTAAATTTAAATGTAACAGATCAGAAAAGAAAAGAATTAATTGACAAAACGAATCAAGATGATGAGTTAGTAAGCATAAAAAAATATATTAAAGAGGGTTGGCCTAAAAACATAAAAGACATTCCTGAAAACATTAGAATCTATTATAAATTTAGACACGAATTATGTGAGGTAAATGATTTGGTGTATAAGGGCCAAAAATTGGTAGTGCCTAAGTCTACGAGACAGGAAATTTTAAAGAAATTACACTACAGTCACATGGGTGTAACGAAAACAACCTCAAAAGCGAATTTATCATTTTACTGGTTAGGAATGAACAAACACATTCAGGATATGATTTTGTCATGCAGTATATGTCAACAAAATTCAAAGTCTCAAAGGCCCGAACCTATGATCGCTCACGAGATTGTGGAATTGCCATATCAAAAAGTTGCATGTGATGTATTTCATTTGTTTAATGAATCGTATCTGTTGGTAACCGATTATTATTCCAAATTTGTTGAAGTTAATAATTTAAATAAAGACTTAACAAGCGTTAATGTCATTGCTAAATTAAAAGCGATATTTGCTAGACATGGCATTCCAAAAGTAGTAATTACAGATGGAGGTCCAGAATTTTCATCATTGCAATTTAAAAACTTTGCCGAAGCGTGGGAATTTAGTCATGTGAAAAGTTCGCCTAGATTCCCACAATCAAACGGACAAGTTGAACGTGCTATACAAACGGTAAAACACATTTTAAGAAAATGTGAATTAGACAAAAAAGATCCATATCTTGCGCTTTTAGATTTTCGAAACACACCCATAGATAATCAAAATACTCCCGCAAATATTTTAATGAGCAGAAACCTATGGTCCATTACTCCTCAAGCCAATTGTTACTTTAAACCAAAAATATATGCTAATAATAAATATAACAACAATCTTAAGAAATTTAAACAAAGGCAAAAATATTATTACGATAAAAGAGGAGTAAGAAAACTAGATGAGCTAGAAAATAATTGTAAAGTGAGAGTACAAATCAGACAAAAAGGACCGTGGATCTTAGCTAGAATTGTAAAGAAAGTAGGGATCAGGTCATATAAAGTAGTTTTAGATAATGGTGTTAAATTAGTTCGAAATAGACGCTTTATAAAGAAAGTTTTTGGTATAAAAGAACGGACAACGTTGTCAAACAATAGCTGTAATCCTCAAAACAAACAGGAAGAGTTTAGGGTTATAAAAGTACAGGAAAATGACTCTTCAAGAAAAAATTTAGATTCAGGTGAACCAAATGTAAATAATGATAGAAACAGTAGTTCGATTCATGAAGAAGCATCATTCTCTTGTACTTTAAACAGTAGCACGATCAACGAATATCAGGGAAGTAGTAATTTTGACGAAGAAGTAACTAACTTTAAGGATAGGGCTGAGTGTAAGAGTAAAAGTGATGACGACCTACCAAGTTGTAGCAAACAGGGAAATTTTAAAGAAAAGAACGGTAAAATAAATGACGAGCAAAAGCAAGGTGTTGTAACTAGATATGGTCGAAAGATTAAAATACCTAATAAATACAATATTTATGATACATCAATAGATGAGAAGGATTAATAAATAACTATATAAAGAACAATACAAATTGAGATAACTCATATTCAAGTAGGTAACTAAATTACAATCTGGGAAATAAGTTATTAGGAAATTGTCATAAAAAGGAAGGGAAGAACGTATCACTAATACTCGTACACATCTAGGTAATCTACAAAATTTGTGATTGTTCAATAGTGTGCATAAATAGTAACGTTTACAAAAATGTTAAGTGTAACTCTATGTAATGTATAATGTTTGCAGAAATTTTAAATTGTATGTTATGTTCATAAATTGTATAAACCTGAAAGTTTACAAAAATGTTAAGTGTAACTCTATGTAATGTATAATGTTTGCAGAAATTTTAAATTGTATGTTATGTTCATAAATTGTATAAACCTGAAAGTTTACAAAAATGTTATATGTTATAAAAAGGGGGATGTGATATATGCAACCAGCATTACCTCCAAGCTCCTAGGCGCATGTGCCACACGAACCTACAAAGGAACACGACGTGTGAATAAAATCAGTTTTCACCTAGACAGCTCGTCTTTGAATACCTACACCCTTCCCAAATGAGATAAAACAATGTTAACATATCAAGAAGCAATAACTGGGCCAGATAGAGAAAATTGGCAAATTGCTATAGAAGAAGAGAAAGAATCATTAAAAATAATAATACATGGATATTTGTTGATAAATCAAAAGCAATTGACAAGAAAATTATGACAAGCAAATGGGTATTTAAAATCAAAGATGATAGTAGATACAAAGTTAGATTAGTTATTAGAGGCTATGAACAAGAATATGGTATTAATTATCAAGAAACTTTTAGTCTTGTAGTAAATAGCAATTCTCTCAGGATTATGTTTGCTTTAGCTGCCAAAAATAATTACATAATTAAAAAATTTGATATAAAAAACTGCTTTCTTATATGGACAGTTAAATGAAGAGATATACATGTCACCATGTAGCGTGCATTTGGCCGCCACAGTTAAATTTATAATTTAGATTAAGTTCAATTAGTACACTTAAGAGTATGCAATTCACATTACTTATCATATGTCCGTTAAAAAAGCTTAGTTTTGGTCATGCGTGTTCGATATGGAATTTATCACGGGGTATTTGAAGAAAGGTTGCCAAGTTGATCGGTCTCATATTTAGTAATACCTACCAGATTTGTATGAATGGAAGTTTATTGTGTTGAGTGAATGGGAATTTTGGCGAGTTATTTCGAAATTAAAAATTCTTTTTTTACAGTTACCGTAAAATGGGGTCAACAGAGACAGTTTTCAACTTTGTAGCTAAATATCTAAGTTGATAGAAAGAAATTTAGGAACTTATACACCACAAAATTCTTTTCATGTGATATAGACTCTAAAACCAAGGGCATTTAAAAATTAAAAAAGTAGAACACCAATTTTTTTTTTTTTTTGGTGCAGTGTCTCTGTTCACCCGCCATCCGAGTGAACAGAGACAGCTATGTAAACTGGTAAGAATCTCTATTCACAAGGCTTGTTGATGAACAGAGACATCTTAGAAATTTTAAAAAAAGTACCAGAAATATAGAAATAGCAAAAAAATACATTTTGATTATTTTTATTATCAATTAGTATAAAAATGCAAAAACTAAACTGTACAATACTAAAAAACAAAAACTTAATATGTCTTATTCTAAGAAAAACAAAAATTTGCTTAGCAGGTAGGTAAACTAACAGTCTCATAGATTTATTACGATTTTATAAACCTTGGTCAGTTTTTCAAACTTAAAAATAAATAGGAACATTTCAGTAAAAATTGGTAACAAAAATGGAATGGAAACAAATTTCCACAAAACAATAACATTTATAGTTTGTGGGCTACAGCCATTCTAAATAATTAATGTTAAATTTATACAACCCCCTTTTAAAAGAGGGTGGATCAAGCTTCCCTATTAACTGATCCAAATGAATTTGGCACATATCAGGTACATCAGGTTCACTGAAACATTGACCATTAAACAGCTTTGTTTGTTTATACCGAAGAAAATTGCAGGAAAGGGCCTTCTGTAGGACATTCCATTGTTTATATCTGTAATTGCGTTCTGTAGCTTCGCGGGATCGGGTGTATAATTGCACTGTTTAACGTTTAACGTTTAACGATTCAATTTTCGTGTCCTAGCTCTGTTTACTCGGAATTTCCTGAAAATAATCAACATTTTGAAAGAACGATCTTTTTTTTTTCTATAACGACAAATTGGAGAAAAAAACTGCGTTAATTGGTAGAAGACACTTCAACTTATACTAAAAAAAGACATTTACCTATATTACAAACCGGGAACTTTGAGCGACAGCTTAACTTTCGTAGGTTACATTTTTACTGTCAAAAGCAAGATGTCAATTCAATTATGTCATTTTCAACCAGTGTAAATTTAGGCACATGCCAGTGGTCCAAAACAAGTCTCTAGATATCAGTGACCAACAAACCGCAGAGAAAACTAATCCGATACTTTTCAAAAAAAAGGTATGGGATTTAAAGTTACTTTACCGGTTTTTGTCTCTTTTTACCCTGCCGTCTCTGTTGACCCCGTTTTACGGTAGTAATTTAAAATTCTATTTTTTATAGTCTTTGAAAGTCAAATATGATACTGTAGGCGTCTCATATAACTCGCAATTCTTTGGGAAAGTTCCAGTTTCATTACTGAATACCTACAGGACTTCGTTGGGAAAATATTTTAGTTGCTTTTCGTATCATCTTTCTTATTGCCTTTATGATCATCTTTCTTATCATCTTGATTATCACATATACTATGGGTTTGGATGTTTCTATATGGATTTTGCGTGTCTACATTATATATTTTATGATATGAACATGGAGTTACCTTTCCATTTATATGAAGTTGCAAGGATGTCCAAGTTTTCTTCTGGAATTATGATGCAAGGACGCTATGAAATACAAGTTTGAGTCTACCAGAATAGTCTTATCCGGAGATGTTAAGTTATACTGAAGCCGACAGCTAAGTGTCTAATATTAAGAATTGAAATTTTCCATTTTTTTACTATTTAATGAAATTGCTTCACTTATAACATTTTATATCACGATAATACGTTGGTATGATATTATCTATTGTGTTTTAACGTTTTAATTAACTATATTTTATAAAAAAAACCTTTAACCATTGGTGTTGATAATATATATGTTATTACTTTTTTGGTAAAACCGCTTGTAATATGCGAATGGTCTTATAGCTATAAAATCTATGTATAAAGGTGAAATTTTATTATGTTTTAAGCGCTTTTAATATTTTAGATAATGTATTAACGTATAATTCTCAAACTTTCTTAACATTTAGGTAAATTAATTTCATATCATAAATTTTAATAATATTCAAATAGTTGTTGTCATTTGCATATTCGTAAGAAAACTGTATAGTCCTTGGATTTTGTACATTTGTATATACGTAACCTCAGTTTCGTGGTTTATAATAAAACCATACTCAGTTTGATTGGCTTCTAATAAAACCAATTTTATATTTTATTTCTTGACTTTTAATGGCCCTTAGGTGCTACTTTGCTTACTGCTGATTGTTTCTTATTTTTTATTAAACATATCAAGAACTTAGTTGAGATAATTTAACATTTAGAATCTCACCGTAAACTTATTAATAAAATGTTTGGCGACCTATTAGTTTCGTAAATCAACCACTCAATTTAACCCTCTACAAATATTCCAAGATCTTACCCTGCCCAAAAATCTACCGAGTCAATGAGCTATCGGCAGTGGCGTGTTTAACTTCTTTAAAAACTTTAAGATTTTCTTATAACACCAATGTATTAAGATAGAAGTTAACGACACGTTGCAACCACCAGAAGGTTACGATAAGAAGAATGAAGTATGTTTACTAAAAAAATCATTATATGGTTTGAAACAAGCTCCTTTGAGATGGAATGAATGTTTTACAAGTGTTTTAAAAACTAAAGGACTAAATCCTTTGAAAGCTGAACATTGCATTTTTAAGAATAGTAGTAGCACATTATTTCTAGCCATTTATGTTGATGATGGACTTCTGATGGGTAATGATGAACAAGAAATGATGGTTTTACTCAAAAAGCTAAGTGAAGAATTTGAAATGGTAGCATGTGAGAAACCTTCTTCATTTTTGGGTAATGAAATAACAAGATATTCTGATATTATTGCTCTTAGTCAAAAGAAGTAATAATAATAATAATAATAATAATAATTTATTGTCGTAAATTCATAAGATACATGAATATTGACATTGTCAAGAACTACATCTATTACATAGATAGAAACACTTACATAATGTTATAACAGATACAAGTTTATAAGACGCCTTAATAGAGTAAATAAAGTTGATAATTTTTATACACACACAACATGGAACAGAAAATATAAAGGTAAAATGCTTAATATAAAAATAAAAAATTATAGTCTGGCCAGTTTACATGTTTATTGGTTAATATACTCGTTAAACGAGTAAAAGCATTTATAGGGTATACGCATATGCGAGATTTTTAAGCAAAATTGGTTATAAAAGATAGTTAATGCTATAAAAAAATTAATAAGAATAAAATTTTATCAACAATGTACCCTATATGTATGTATTTGTTAATTAAAACTCATATTATTTTTAAGTTTACGACCACTGGCCGAGAATAAACGATGGAATTCGAATCTCACCGTGACGTCAGTCACCGGTTTTTGTGACAGAACTTTAGAGAATCTTTTATGTTAGCCAGAGACAACCGAGACGTGTAACTTCATATGAAAATTTGTCCGAGAATAGATAAATTTACCATCTTTGTCTTAAGCAAATGAATATGCTATATGGCTATCTCCTTTCCACATAATGTAAGGTGAATGTAGAGTGCAGCACGGTGGTAAACTGGGCATGCGCCATGCGCTCACGAATTTATGTGTACTTGTGTTGTGGCCATTTTGATTATTGTTTTGTGATTTTGTTTTGATTTGCATTTACAATTGTTGTTCGTTGCGATATTCTTTATCAGAGGTGGGTAATGTTTTCTTGAAATCCATAAATATCAAAACACACAAAGTGTCGAATATTTATTTATTTTTATTTGTTTAGTTGAAGAAAATGTCATCACAACGTGCACTATGCCTTGTATGCGGATTTGAGGACCCGGAGGTTGAAAAAATGCATTATTTTCCCTCAGTCTTAAAAAAGTAAGTTTATCTGCATAAAAATGAATATACAACAATATAATAAAAATATATTACAGGTCAAAGATATGGCAAGAAAATATGGGAATTGTGTACAGCGGAGATTCTTTTCGAAGTTTTAGGATTTGCAGTCGACATTTCACAAAGGATTGGTACATCGTTATTTTATTCAGTCGATTCAAGTAATGATTACTTAATAATCAACTCTGGGAAATTATTTGTATTGAAACTTAATGTTGAGAAATAAGTTAATTTATATGGTCTTCTTTATTATAAACCATATCAATCAAGCGCCTTGTCGCCCTTGTCCTAGGAGTGGTATCATGTGTGGAAAGATTCGAATCGGTATGCCTCTAAACACCGAACGCCTTGTAGATCGGGAATAAACTGCCTTTTCCGGAACTTGCACCAAAGCGAGACTTAAATATGTAATTAGATGTGAATATTTCTATCTTAAGATTATTATTTTTATTTTATATTATATCGTTCAAGCTTGAAATATTACTAGGTAAGTTTTAACGTTCTTCTTTTTACTTCTATAGCTTACATATTTTTCTCTGTATTTAACACTAGCAATATTTGTGCGAGGAGCAATCGTAAGCACATATTATGTTTATTGTTATTTTGCAATTTTGTACAATATATTGTTTGTTTTTATTTGAATTTTATTTCTCCCCATCTGGAAAAATTCGATAAGATCTATACAATTTATTAACGAATTTTAAATATTTTCTTACTCACAAACCCAAACCACAAAATCAGCAGAATAAAAAAATTTATAGGGTAAGTATAATAGGTATAATATGGAGTATAATATTCACTATCAATTTGAATTGAATGTTTTAATAATTGATTTGGTGCATATTTCACTATAGTGAAATATGCAACAAGTCGATATTTAAAACATTCAATAATAATTAAAAATTATGAGAATTCTAAAACAGATCAGTTTTAAATTTGGCGCCAATGCGGCACTTTGCGCCCTCTTCTCTCACCTTACATTACAATCGCCCAAATGAGTAGTCGGGAGTAAATTTTCTCAAGTAGTTGCACGTCTCGGTTGTCTCTGTGTTAGCCGTTGTGCAATATGTCTTACTGTTTACGTGTAGATTCATTGTGCGATTTCGGTGTTAAATATTAACATTTTTCACGGAAAAGTGACTGGAACAGATTTTGTAAAAGCCCAGAGAGATAATTTGGCCAATGTTGCTCTTTGTTGCTGTACTACTTTTAAGTGGAAGGCGCCTTTTTCTACCAGTTCGACAATCAAAATACATGATATTTTAAATGTATGTAACTACCCATTAATTTAAACATCATATAGTTTTCTAAATCTTCCTCTAATTGAAAAAAAATGTAAAATACATACCTAACCTAAAATGATTATAAAAAGGTACAAAATCGCACTTACGTTGAAATGATCCTCACATACAACCCCTTTAGTGTTTTCTGATATATCAGTTTCACTCCTTCTCATGGTACGTAACCATAATTTTCGTTTTTTCTTTAATTTAGAGCTTGATCGTATATTGGTAATGAGACAAATCTTTTTTCTGATGTTTTTTTTTATGGACGACTGGCACTGCGGTATTTAACAGTACCTTGGATGCTTAGTATCAATAATATCCTTGTTTTCTATTGTAAAATGCTGCATTAAATGCTATTTTAACAAACATTAAATGGAAATGCGAGTTTCTGACGTCACAACACCACAGCAGCCATTTGCATGACGTCACAGTCATTTTTGGAATAACCAATTTTTGTTAATTTTTTTTGGAGAATGGGTTACATTTTAACCGTTTTTTATTATTGCGATAGCCATTTAGTAAGTTAATTTACAAAATTACATTTAATTCAAAAATCATGCGCATACCTTATTGCTTGGTTTTATTTTTGAATATAATAATAATAATAATAATTTATTTCCAAAAGTAATTAGAGATTTACAAAACTTACTTAACTTAATAATCGTTATAATATGCAATTTGGAAATAAATAGAGGAACTCCGCTGAAGTCCGTAGACTAGTTCACGGGAAATATCTCTAGTTTATTTCTAGACAGCAAGTGTTTATTTGATAATTTAGAAAAATGAGTATTAAAATCATCGAGCAGTTAAATATGAGATATAAACTACATAATAACAATAGTAACAATAAACAACAAACGTATCTAGACATTTCTAGACAAATTAAAATTAGAATATATACCTAACAGCTAAATTAAAATTAAACTATATAAAGGTAGAATAAATAACATCATATATCTTCTCTACGCATCCAAACTGTTCTTAAAATAATAATAATTGTTTTTTTTTTTTTTTTTTTTTTTTTTTTTTTTTTTTTTTTAATTAATTAAATTAATTCTACAAAATTATGAAATACAACACGTGGAGTGCAATGAAACCAATTTTTTAGCCTTTTTTTGAATTGTCTTTCTGAAATAGACTCTCGTATTTTTCCAGGTATCCGACGATATATATGTGGGGCAAGAAACGAGAACACGACCTCTGTCCTAGGGTTTTAGTTACTTTTTTAGTTCTTGTTTTATTTTCCTTTTTATACCTTGTATCGTGATTATGTTGTATAAGTTCTAGTTCGTGTTTTGTTTTATGTTGTAGGATCAAAATTCTGTATAAATACAGTTGCCTTATATCTAAGATGTTACTATCTTTATAAAGAAGGTCAGAATTGTAAGTATTATTTTTCCCATATGTGATTTTTATGAATAATTTTTGAATTACTTCCAACTGCTTTATATGGTTTTTATATGTTCCTCCCCACACTGAAATGCCATATTGAATGTGTGATTCTACTAAGGCATAATAGACTGATTTCAGTTGATAATTATCTAGGATTTTTCTAAGTTGTCTAAATTTATAAAGAATGGATCTTAATTTTTTTACGAGTAGCTTAATATGTTCATCCCATTTTAAGTATCTGTCTATTTCAATTCCTAGATATTTGATATGATTGACCTCGTTAATGATTATCTGATTTGTGTCCATTTGTAAAATAAGATTTTTATATTCCGGAATTTTAGTTTTGTTGCAGCTAAATGCAATATATTTTGTTTTTTCAAAGTTAATTGTGAGCGACATTTCATCAAACCATGATTTAATATATTTTAAATCAGTTTCGGCTCTTTCCTTTACCTCTCTCCATGTCGCAGCTTCGTATAGTATAACAGTATCATCTGCAAATGATGACACTGTTCCTATGCTATTTAAGTTAAGAAGTCCGTTTATATATACAGAAAAAAGAACTGGCCCCAATACTGTGCCCTGTGGAACTCCGAATTCTACCTGACTTTCTTCGCTTAGAGTTTCCCCGATCTGGACATACTGTATTCTGTTACTCAGGTAAGATTTTATTAAGTTTAAAACTATTCCTCTGAAACCAATTTCCTCGAGGCGATCAATCAAAATCTTATGATCGACCGTATCGAAGGCCTTGGCTAAATCGAGGAATACACAGAGCACAGACTTATTTTCATCCAATTTTTTATAAATACAGTTTGTTAAGAATAAGACTGCATTTTCAGTCGACACACCTTGTTTGAAACCAAATTGTCTATCAGATATCAAATTATATTTGTTTAAAAACGCAACAATTCTTTTTTTTATAATTTTTTCTACAATTTTCGCAATACTTGAAATTAAAGTTATTGGCCTATAGTTTGATATCTGCATTGAGTCTCCTTTTTTGTACAATGGCTTTATTAGTCCTTTTTTTAAACAAGTGGGAAAGCGTCCTGTTTCAATTATTTTATTAACAATGTATACTATAGGGTGTTTTATATGGTTGGACAACATTTTTAAAACTTTGGAACTAATTCCATCTAAACCTGGAGCCTTATTTACCTTCAACTCATTAATAACATTTTCAACTTCCATATTATCTGTCGGGTTGAAAAAGAGAGAGTTTCCTATCATTTTTTTGTTTATTACCGATGTTCTTGGTCATTTGCAAGTTTTTTACCAATCCCCGTAAAATATTCGTTGAAGGAATTTGCGACTTCTTTTTCTGTAGATAGTATTTTTCGGTTATAATTTATTTGTTTTATGGGAGTGTTATCTTTTTTATTGTTTGTATATTTGTTTATTGTGGCCCAAAGTGTTTTGCTATCGTTTCTATTTTTTTCTAGTTCTCGTTTAAAAAAGTTTGATTTAGTTAGGTTAATTACATTACTTAGTTTGTTTTTGTATTTTTTATAATCTCGTTCTTTTTGTTGATTATTTGGGTCTAGTTTGAATTTTTTATAGAGTTCATGTTTTGTTTGAACAGATTTGATCAGACCATTTGTTATCCAAGGTTGCCTCTTCTTTATTTTATTTTTTATTTTTACTTTTTGAGTAGCGGATTTTGTAACTTCTTGAATTTTATTGATTAAAATGTCAGTTGCCACATCTAAATCATTAGATTGATAAATTTCGTGCCAAGTTACTGTTTTTATAATATTTTTTAGTTTATTTTCATTTAATTTTAAAATCTGATTTATTTTAGGACCCTCTGTGCTACCCTCTTTTTTGAAGTTCATGAGAGCTATGATGGGATAGTGGTCTGTTACATCAGCCTCATATACGTAGGATTTATAGTTAGATGCTTTTGAATTTTTAACAAAAACGTGATCTATACAAGACTTTGATCCATTTTGAACTCTTGTATAAGTATTAATTAGAGATTTAAAGCCCAATTCACTTAAAATATTGAGATAATTTTGGGAGTAATCTTTGTTAGATTTTATATCTATGTTTGTATCGCCAACAATAAAGTGGATATTTTCGTTATGATTAGCTTTATTTTCCAGAAAAACTTTTAGATTGTCGTTAAAAACAAAAGGACAAATAGCATGTGGCCTATAAAGTGCGCTTACGAGAATTTTTTCTCTATTTATTTGTAGAGTCACATTAAGTAGTTTTACTTCTCCTAAATTATATATTTCGTACTTGAAATTATTCTCGTAAGTGTCCCTTACATAAACCATCACTCCATCGTTCTGGTTGAAGTCCCCTTCGTTATACAAAGTTCGGTAGCCATTTATTTTGAAAAAATTTGTGTCATGCACTTTCCACGTCTCTGAAAAAATTATGATATCAAAATAAAAATATTTTTGAATAAATTCACTCAATAAAATTATCATTTCATTAAAGTTTTTGTTCATACTACGTATGTTGTAGTGGAATATTGAGAAATGATGTGTGATATCGTTATTATTTAGTTCTCTAAAAAAATCATGACTACTATTTATATTTACTGATTTAATTTCAGAAATATCAAAATCTCGTATATATGGATTCATGCTTATTATTTATAAATACAGTCTGAGTATTATTTCAATTATTTCAATTAAGGGAATGCCTATTACTGAATAAAATTTAACTAATTAAGGAAAATAACAAAAACAGAATCAGAATGGGAAAGCAAAATATATATACTTATCACTATTATTTTACTTATTATTTATTGCATCTTTTGAGGGTCAGTTTTCTTTTCCCTTGGTGTTTCAGGTTTCTTATTCTTATCCTCTTTTTCTTGCTTCCTAGAAGTACTCCTGGTATACGGATTTGGCCCTGTTGCAGTTTTAATTTTTTTTGAAATGTTTTCTGTTGTACTATTTTCTTCTTCATCTATTTCGCTTCTTTTGCTTTTTATTGTTGGTGTTGGCGGTGCACTATTTGGTTTAGTATTTACGATATTCATTTCATTTCCTCCTGCATCTGCACAAGCATCTGTATCTTCACTGTTACCGTTATTTGTCTCCAATTCCTCTGCAGTATATGCATCACCATTTACATATAGTCTCTCTCCTTTTATATACGCATTTACTTCCCGTAACTTTGCCGCTTTAAGATGTTTCCTAAGTATTCTTTGTTTTCCTAGTTCCTCACCAGAGAGCTCTTCTGCTATTACAATTTTTTGATCTCGGTTTTTGTTTATTTCTTTAAGTTTGAAGCAGTTTTGTAGTATTTCCTTTTTTTTCAAGTATGATGTAAATTTAAGTATTACTGGTTTATTTTGCTGCTTCCCTATTGTATATACATCATTTATATCATGACTGTCTAAGTTCATCCCTAAGAGGCTATTTAGCGTATTAATTATAAATGTAACTAGTTTTTCTTCTGTATTGTTATTTATTCCAAATATAATTACATTATTTTTCCGTATAGATTTTTCTAGTGTTACATACTTATTTTCTAATAAATCATATTTTTGTTCAAGTTCCTTCCTTTTATTTACTTCATCTTTTATTGATAATTTTAAGGTGTCTATTTCAGCCTTTATTATTTGGGTTTGTTTTTTATTAGCTTCTTCGATTGCCCGATTTATCTTTGCAAAAAATTCATCTGATACGATATTAGTCATTTCCTTTATCAGTGTATGTATTTCAGTTTTTTTATTTTTGTTTCTATAGATAAGTTTTTCTTGTTTATGTATATTTAATACGAATTAATACCTTATAGCTCTCATTAACCAAATACTGCTAATCCTTATTATTGTTTTTATTTGTTTAATAAAGTATTTATCATAATTTTTACTCACTCAGTAGTTTCGGTTCACATAACTGTGAATGGTGGTTCACTGTATTTAATTTACTACAAGTTTTTTATCACTATACTTCAATATTCTTTAGGAGCTATTCTTTACGTGTCTGTTCTTTACATTAGATCTGTGATATATATTGTAAGCTAGTTATTTACTTGTATTCGGAGGGGAGGCTGTTATAGGCTTTTATAGCCCTATAGTGAGCGCATTTTTTATATGTACTTGTGGAATGTTGTGGTATCCTTAAGTCACTGCCATCTCTAGTAATCCTATTACTAACTTCATTATTTTTTAAAAAGAAATGCTCATTAGATTTAACAAAGTTTACTAGGCGGTAAATATATAAAGAAGGAAGGGATAATATACCTAATGCAATAAAATGTGGTGTACATGGTGTTCGATTGGGTAGTCCTAGCATACATCGGATAAATTTCTTTTGTGCTGAAAATAATCTATAATTATTCACGTGCAAGTCCGAGCCCCAGAAAATAAGGCCATAATATAGGTGAGATTGTATGTGAGCGAAATAATATATTTTCAAAGATTCTAGTGACACTTGTTGCTTAATAAATCGACAGACATGAATTGCACTATTTATTTTGGACACCAATCCATCAATATGGACCTGCCACGACATAGTGTTTTGAATTGTTAATCCTAGAAATTTTGTTGACTCGGAATTTTTTATAGATTTGGCATCCAGACTAGCATAAATAGATTCGGTTTTGTTAAAAATTTTATCAAAGACCATTAAGGTAGTTTTATCTTGATTAAGATGAATGGTGTTATTTATTGACCAATCCTTCATTTTTTGAATAGTACTGTTACATTTATTCGACAGCTCTTTTACATTAGCACAATTTATTACTGCCGTGCTGTCATCTGCAAACTGATAAAAGGAGATGAGATTGATGAAAGAGGGCATATCGTTGACGTAAAGTAAGAATAACAAGGGGCCCAGGACTGAGCCCTGTGGCACCCCCTGTGTTATTAATACTTTATCTGATAAAGTAATGATCTCGGTTTCGTTACCGACACTGTCATTACTCATAGTTTTTAATGATATCTGTTGAGTTCTATTTCCCAGATACGAATGGAGAAGGTCAAGAGATTTGCCCCTTATACCGTATTTCTCTAATTTATAGAGTAAGAACTCGTGGTTAATTGATTCGAACGCCCGAGAGAAATCAAAAAATACTCCCGCGACTTTTTCTTTTTTGTCAATGCATTCAGAAATGAAGCAGAGGGCCTTATATATAGCAAGTTCGGTTGAACTTTTTGGCATAAATCCGTATTGATGGCTTGTTAAAAAAATTAAATGCTTTTATATATGAAAATATCCTTTTATAAATAATCTTCTCAAATATTTTTGACACTGCGGGTAGTAGGGAGATTGGCCTATAATTCTTTATATGTGATTTGGCTCCCTTTTTGAATACAGGTATCACTTTGGCCTCTTTTAATACGTCAGGGAAAATACCATTTATAAAACATATATTTATAATATACGATAACGGGTCAGCTATCATATTTATAGTTTTTTTGATGAGGCTAATGGGAATTTCATCAAAGCCTGATGATTTTTTTGACTTAAGGCCCGCCACTATTTCAACGATTTCTTGGGGACAGGTCGGTGCTAAAAACATAGAATTATTTTGCTGGTTTAAGTTAATATTACAGGATGACATAGTGACCTGTGGCAACGTGAATTGCTCCGCAAAAAGATTAACTATTTGTTGTGGGTCGTCGATCCGTGCCTCATTTACAACGAGGGAAATATTTTCATTACTTTTATTTTGTTTTTTTGTTAAGTCTTGAAAGATGTCCCATACCGCTTTCGACTTATTTTCAGCAGTTTTTATTTTATTATCATTAAGTGATTTTTTGTGGGCAGCGAGGACTTTTTTGTACTCCTTTTTTCTGGTTTTGTATAATCCTAAAATGTTTGTATCGTTTGTGTGTTTGTAAAGTAATTTCAAATCGCGTAAATTATCTGATAGATATTTAATTTCCGAGTTAGAGGTTTTCTTATATTTTTTTTTGTTAAATATAGTTTTTGTTGGAAAAGCCATATCAAGATAATATCTGAACGCATTTAAAAAGTTTTCAGTCATTTTATTTGCATCGGTATCCCCATATACCTCCGCCCAGGTTTCCTTGTTTAGGTAAAATTTAAATGTATTTATGTTTTCTTCATTGAAAAACCTCTTACTCATTTTTAAGTTTCGGTTTTCTTCTAATTTATGATTCTTTATGCCTAATTTCTGGCTGTAGTGGTCTGATATTGCGCTTTGTAATACTTCGCAATTTGTGTAATTACTAGGGAGGTTACTAAAAATATTGTCAATACGGGTACTAGAGGTGAAAGTGACCCTTGTAGGCTCCACAACATGCCCGTTTATGCCATAACTATCAAACAAATCTGTAATTAATTTAGATGAGTTATTATTTGCCCCAAAGTCGACGTTAAAGTCTCCGGCGATTATAATAAATTTGTACTTGTTAAATACTGACCTTAAGATGTCATTCAGTTTATCTACAAAAATTTTTAAGTCACCACTAGGTGATCTATATAATCCTATTAATATGCAATGCATTTTATTTAGTAGAAAATTAACACATGTGAATTCACAGTGCTTGTCGATTGGAATAAAATTACTGATATCAATTGGCTTACTTACTATGTTATTTTTTGCATATATTGATACTCCGCCGGCTTTGCAAGTATCCCGGCAGTAGTTATTTACTAAATTATAGTTGTTAAAAGTATACATATCTATTTCAGTGGTACTTAACCAATGTTCTGTCACAACAATGATATCGCAGAAAATACTATTAAAGTATATGTCACATTCGAGAAATTTATTGCGTAAACTTTGCACATTTAGGTGGACTAAGCTTACAGATTGTTGGTGGTTAGCACTTTCAGTATCTGCACTGCTTGAAGCCTGTTTTCTAGTGGAATCTTGGGCTCCCTTGTTGCTGCTGGAAGCTTCTCTGTTGGTTGAAAGCTCGTCGACGACCACGAAAGGAATTATTTCTATTTATTATATATTCGGAAACCTCGATTCCTGTAGGCCACATTTTCGCGTCCAGAAGAATGTCATTTATATCCTCATCTACGGCGACTTTAAACGAGTTAAAGTCCCATTTGTTATTTATCTGTATACATGTAAATCTTCGGTTCTGAAATTTGTTATTAAGGTTTTGTTCTAGTTTCTCAGCTGTGTAGGATGTGTTATATTTAGACACAAAGAGCCACTCTTTTTTTCCAACTGATACGTCACCCAGAGTTGAGTCTGATCCTACTATCTTTTGCGGACGTTTACTGGTTTTTGTCACATTATTATTTTCCAAGTGGATTATATCGTCCATTTTTTGTCTGTACTGTGTGTCTATAATTGCTGCTGAGATCTGCTTCCTTGAAAAATTATTTTCATTATGTTTTTGGTTGTCCGGGGAATTATTGTTAGCTTTGGCAACGTCGCAATTCTTTGCACTATAAGACTTGCTACTTGCGTTTGTTTTATGTAGTTGTATTATTGTTTCTAGATTACTTACAGTCCTTCGTAGTTCATCATTGAGTTTTTTTACATACTCAAGTTCAATTTGGGTACATTTAAGATCCATTTCTGTACTCGTTACTGTCTGATAATTCCTAACCTCACTAGCTCCCGGCTGCGGCGTTTGTTTCAGAGTTTCACAAGAACACTTTAATATTAATTTGTTTTCACTATTGAATAGTGTCTTCTTGACTTGTTCACTGATTTTTACACTTTCTGGCAGCTTTTTATAGAATAATATATCTATTATACTAGGTTCGGCGTCCAAATGGAGCTCGACTCCGCCCCATTAATTTTATGGCAGCGCAGAACGGTGTACGCAATAGTCAGTTTTACACGATGGAAATTAATGAAAGTTGTGATAGCTTCAACAAAATTTGTTATTATACGTGTTACATTTTCTACTACAGCTGTACTATATTTTTATAATGTTTATACCCATTAAAGCTTCTATTATACATCTTCAATTTTGGACTTTTAAAAATAACTTTATTCCCGCAAAAATTTAAACGACGTTTCCTTTATTAGTCCGCACTGCGCAAACTCAAGATACTTTTACTCGGCCTCGGCCAGCTGATTGCCTGGTTTGTTTACGTTTGTATTCGTTTTTAGGTTAGGTTCTTTCGCGAGTTATTTCCCCATACTTTAAAGAACGTCCGTGGTTATTTAATTCAAAAAAGTTTAGTTTGTGATTTACTAAAACAATTTACATAGGTTACTTCACTGGATAAACCCATTGAGTATAAAGTAATATACTCAATGATAAACCCCAATGCAAAATATTCAAAAATAGTCATATCTGCTAAGAGTCGTTTACTTTTCGGTTTTCACATGTCCAAATAAATAAAACGTGTTGTTTACCTACCTATTTTGTCTTTATTTTCACAAGGTTCTACTACAGTTCGTTTAAGAAAGTTACGAGAGATATAAATATAATATAAAATAGAATGCTTTATTCATCATTTTAATACATTTGGTAAATCAGTAGAAAAAATAGACTTTCAAAGCCCTACGTATTGCATATAACAAATTTGTAAATAACATAACAACGATAAGTAATATAATTCTCAACGAAACCGTCCTCGGATCCTATGTGGTGGACTATAAGATGATTTCCCTTGTCCGATGTATTTTTTAACCCCATCGTTAAACATTGGATGAAAACCTGCCTTGGAATCAGGATTGTTGTGTCCTTCCATACTTTACTTACAGTATGGCCAGCGTTCACCTAAGTCACAGATTAGTATAGTTAATCTGTGCCTAAGTCTCATCTAAAAAGTACAACTTCTTCGGTATTTTCTGATGTCTCGCAGCAATCTTCGCCTCCAAGCGATATCTTATTTTTTTCCCTTGGGCACTATTTAGTTAAAAACCTATAATGCCAAACACAATTACATTACAACACGAAGAAATAAAAAGTCCGTTTACTTACTGAAAGCCAATTTCTGTTCATCGCCTTCAACAAAATAATGGATTATACGCTTGAGAGCACTTTTAGTTCCTTCATCAATATTGTCCAAAACACACACTTTTGGTGGTTGAAGTTGGTGTGTTTGTTTGTATTCACCAAGAATATTATAAACACTTGCAACACTCACACCTGCTGCCGTTGCAGTGAACTTTATGCCTTCCATCTTTGGTTCCTCCCGATTTTCCCCATCGTACGCCTTAAAAATGTTCAGCACGCTTTCCTTGTCTTCCACCGAAAAATGTCTGGACGTTCGTTTTTTCGGTGGAGAAGTTGGGTCCGGGCCCCCTTCAGCCAATTTCCGATTTAACCTTAAAAAAAAACGAGATTTTAACATTTTATCAATGATCATTTTAATCGTTTGCATTACGTAACTTAATACTTTATACACAAAACATATAATGTTAATTTAATTATTATACGTACCTTCACAAAAACGATCGTAACTGTAGAAATTTCAAAACACAGGCAAAGAATAATACCAGGGATAGAGAATAATACAGCAGTTGACGTGAGGCTGGCTCTCCATTTATTCGCGTTTTCCATATGTTTAGCGTTTATACGTTTCGCGACAATGATAACATATGCTGATTGGTCTGTTGCCAAAATACGTAAAAATTTAATATATGACGCGACTATTGTAGAGTCGGCCTTCGTCAAATTTAGTGGTTGCTTTGTAATTTGGGTCGACCAATAGAGAATTTCCATTCAAATGTTGCGGGCATTTTTGGGGAGGAGTCTGTGTCCATTTGGACACCGAACTGTGTATAGGTCGGATTTTGTTAGCTTCTTCAACTCGTCAACAACTATCTCGTATTTTGCCATGTTGCCATGTACCAGTACCTATCTAATATCAGTTTTAGAAAAATTTGAAATGGATCAAGCTAAAACTGTTGAGACACCTATGATATGTAATGGTAAAAATGATAACTCTATAAAAATTAATAAGAATTTTCCTTATCGTGAAGCAATTGGAAGTTTACTTCATCTTATGAACAAGACCAGACCAGATATAGCTTATTCTGTTAATTATAGTAGCCGTAAAATGGAAAATCCAACTAATATAGACGTATCAATTGTAAAACGAATAATGAAATATTTGAATGGTACTAAAGCAGAATGTATTAGGTATTCAGAAAATTCAAATGGAGATGAGTTAATAGCCTATTGTGATTCTGATTTTGCTGGAGACAGTGAATCAAGAAAAAGCACAACAGGTTATATTATAATGTTTTGTGGAGGACCAGTGAGTTGGTGTTCGAGAAAGCAGCCAATTGTAGCTTTGTCAAGTACAGAAGCAGAGTACATTGCCGCAGCAGATTGTACTAAAGAACTGTTATATCTTAAATCTCTTATCGAAGAATTGACAAGTAAAAAAATATCTATGAAATTAAATGTTGATAATCAAAGTGCTATAAAGCTGATAAAAAAATGGACAGTTTAATCGAAGAAGTAAACACATATAGATGTAAGATATCATTTTATCAATGAAAAAGTGAATGAAGGACTAGTAGATATTAACTATTGTTGTTCAGAAGATCATATTGCGGATATTTTAACAAAGCCTCTTGGAAGCTGCAAATTTGGAAAACATAAGAAATTTATTTTTAAAAGTTAACTTGTATTTTGTTGTAATAATATAAGTATCTAAGATTTAAGGATTAGGAGAAGGTGTTGAGAATAATAATTAAATCTATGATGCTTATACTCTTTAAGTTAGCTGTGAAAATATTTTAGATTAAAAAAAGAGTGATTGTAGTAACTAATGTAATTTTAATTATATTGACAGCTGTATTTTATATCTTTACATAGTACATTAAAAATTAATAAAACCTTAATAAAGAAACTATAAAACCATATTCACTGATGTATTACTCTGAACACTCAACATAGACAAGAAACACAAAAAGCAAATCAAGCAGAAGAAGAAATTTCATTCGTAGCATTAAGCAGTGTAACAGAATTGAATGATGAAAATGTTTTTATATTGGACTCTGGTGCCACACAACATTTAGTCTCGGAGCTAGAGGCTTTTATGACAGACGTTGAACAGTTAGAGAATTAAGTAATAATACATATAGCAAATGGTGATAAAATGATGGCACAAAAGAAAGGAAAACTTAAGGGAAAATGTCAAGGTAAAAAAATTTCAATCCCGGCACTTATTGTTAGAAATATGCAACATAATTTATTGTCAGTCGGGCAACTAACACAAAAAGGATTTCGTGTGCTGTTTGAGAACAATGAGGTGAAAATACTAGGTGGTGATTTTGAAATAAAGTGTAGAAAAATGAGGAATTTATATGCAGTAAAACTAGATATTTTGTCAGAGAGAGGAGCAGAAGTTTATGAAAGTACAGTTAAAAGTCAAGGTCTATGGCTCCAAAGATTAGGACATTTAAATAGACATAGTTTGAACATTTTGGGTTTGCCGTATTCAAATGATAAATGTGAAAAATGTATCGAAGGTAAAAGTACAAGAAGGAGTTTTCGTTTTCAAACGAAAGAAAGCAAATCAAGGAAAATTGGTGACCTGATTCACTCAGATATAGCTGGTCCGATAAATCCACCCACCTTAGATGGAGAAAAGTATTTTCAGGTATTAATAGATGACTTTTCGCATTTTGAAGTGGTCAAATTGCTTAGACATAAGAATGAAGCAGAACAAAATATAATTGATTTTATTCACTTAATAAAAACACAACTGATGGAAATCTATCTAATTCAAAAGATGTGTGTCAAGATAAAAATATATTTATTGAACTAATTTTGTTTTATAATCAATAAGGGTTTTTTGGCGACCCAAACCGCTAACTTCGGTTAGCTGCGGTTTGGCTCGTGATTGGTGTATTTTTAAAATAAATTTGTTTCAACCAATCACAACTCTAACCGCAGTTAATCGGAGTTAGCGGTTTGGGTCGCCAAAAAACCCTTAATATGTAACCATACCAATATAGTAAGTAGTATAAGTAGATAAACTAATAAGTTCTTATATTATTCTACCAACAACAACATAGCATGAAAACAAAAAGCATAAGAGTGGATAATGGTGGAGAATTTTCATCGAATAGTAAAAATTTCTGTCGTACAAAAGGAATTGAAATACAGTATACGCAGCCCTACAGCCCACAACAGAATGGCAGCTCAGAACTCCCACTATAGAACTTATATAACACTCCCACTATAGAACTTATATACTTAAATCTAAGTCCCAGTTTATTTACACAAAACATATGTTTTTCTTTGCATACCGGTTTCGTTAACACATCAGCTACCATTTCACTGGTACTAATTGATAATATTTTGATTTGTTTATCTTCAACATTTTGACGTATAAAATGATGCCTGAGATCTATATGCTTCGTTCTTCTTTGATATGCAGCATTTTCAGCCAACTTTATCGCACTACGATTGTCACAATATATTTCAGTAGGTACTGTCTAATACTGATGTACTAGATTCTATTTTAAATTCTCGAAGCAAATTCCGTAGCCAAAGTACTTCTTGTGTAGCTCCAGCTAAAGCCATGTATTGTGCTTCAGTTGTAGATAATGCTACTGTTTGTTGTTTTTTACAGTTCCAAGTCACAGCACCTCCCTGTAGTATGAAAGTATATCCAGTGACTGAACGTCTTTCATCCAAGTCGCCCAATCGGAATCACAGAAACCAGTTAAATTAATATTTCCTTGCCTAGAATACTCTAATTTTGCATTTGAGGTTCCTCGGAGATATCTAAAGATTCTTTTGACTGCCTTCCAGTGAGCCTTTCCTGGATTCTGATTAAATCCACTCAAATAACTTACAGCGTAGGAGATATCTGGTCTAGTTACATTTGCAGCATACAAAATACTACCAATAGCCTCTTGATAAGGTATACTTCTCATTTCCTCCCTATCTTGCTGCACTCTTTCTTTAGAAAGTTTTTGATTTAAATCAACCGGCGTGCCAGCTGAATTACAATTTTGCATGTTGAACTTCACAAGAATTTCCTCAATATACCTTCTTGGTCAATCCATATTTTTCCTTCTTTTCTGTCTCTTATAATTCTAATATTCAAACAATATTGTGCTTCTTTCAAGTCTTTCATCTTGAATTTTTTCATTAATTGACTTCAATTTTTCTGTCACATTTTTATTATTAGAAAAAATCAAGAGATCATCTACATAAATAGCAATAAAAAGAAGATTTTTTTCAGATACCTACTCTGAAGTATATACAAGGATCAACATTACTTCTTGTAAGTACAATTTCTATTAAAGCGGAGTCCAACTTTTTATTCCATGCTCTACTTGCTTGTTTCAAACCATAAATTGCTTTGTTGAGCCGACATACTTTGTTTGTGTGTTCACTGCTAATGAAACCTTCTGGTTGACTTATATAAATTTCCTCTTCTAAATCCTCTTGTAAGAATGCAGTGACTGCGTCCATTTGATCAATGTCCATGTCATATTTAGCGGCTAGTGCTAACAAATACCTAATTGATTCATATCTTACTACAGGTGAGTATGTTTCTTCATAATCAATTCCTGGTATTTGAGAACAACCTTTCACTACAAGACGGGCTTTGTAACGTTCAATTTGACCACTTGCATTTCTCTTGGTTTTAAATACCCATTTACTATTTATTGCTTTTCTTTCTTTTGGTAAATCTGCCAGCATCCAAGTATTATTTTCTTTTAAAGATTCTAATTCTTTTTCCATTGCCTCTTTCCAAAAATCCCTTTCTGGTGTGTTCATGGCTTCTTCTACTGTCAATGGATCAGCTATTGTTACAAGATTCGTCTGGTAGCAAATAAAATCTTCCATATTCTTTGGCTTCACTGTTCTTCTTGAATGACGTATTTTAGCCTCACCTTCTGGATTTACTTGATTTTCTTGACAATTTTCTTGAATATTTGCACAATTTGGAAAAACTCGGAACTCTGTCTCAGTTTTTTCATTTACATTATTTAAAATCTCGTACTCTGCAACTTCATCTGCATTATTTAAAATCTCGTCCTCTGCAACTTCATCTGCATTATTTAAAATCTCGTCCTCTGCAACTTCATCTGCATTATTTAAAATCGGCGATGGAGAAAAAGGAAAATAAACAAATGAATCAGGAGTTTTGGTTAAAATCTTTTGTAAATCTTGATTATTCAATGAATTTTCTATAAGAACGACATCTCTGGAAATAACTATTTTATTCTTCTTGGGATGAAACAATCGGTAACCTTTTGCATTTTCACTGTAACCCACAAATATGCATTCTTCAGACTTTGGATCCCATTTTCCGCGTCTCGCTTTTGTAATATGAGCCATTGCTTTACATCCAAAAATACGTAAATGGCTTAAATCTGGTTTTCTTCTAGACCATGCTTCTTCAGGCGTGATTTTATTCAGTGCTTTTGTAGGTGACCTGTTTATTAAATATACTGATGTTGAAACGGCTTCTGCCCAAAATTCAGTTCCCAAATTAGCTTCAAATAACAAGCAGCGTGCTTTTTCTACAATAATTCTATTCATTCTTTCGGAAACTCCGTTTTGCTCAGGTGTATAAGGAACAGTGGTTTCATGTTTAATACCTGCTTTTTGCAAAATATTCACTAATCCTCTGTTTGTGTACTCTGATCCATTGTCTGATCTCAAAATTTTGATTTTGTTGCCTGTCTGATTTTCAACAAAAATCTTGAAATCTTCAAAAGTTTCTTTAACTTGACTTTTTGATTCGAGAAAGTAAACAAAAACTTTCCTTGAAAAATCGTCAATCAGAGTGAGAAAATATCTGGATCCTCCAATGGAATTAACTTCCATCGGACCACAAAAATCAGAATGAATCAATTCTAGTACTTTAGTTGCACGTTTTAATGAGTTATTGAAGGATAACCGATGTTGTTTTCCTTTGATGCAAGAAATACAAGATTCTTTGCTATTTCCTTTGAAGTTTATTCCTGTAACATATCCATTTCGCAATAATTTCATATTTGCTGAATTCAAATGTCCAAGACGACGATGCCAAATAATACTGTCATTATTTTCGGATGATAGGTTTGCTGCTAGTTCAGGACAGTCTAAACGATACATGTTATTTTTAATACTCCCGTTACCAATAAATTTCCATTTTTGTCAATAATTTTGCAACCATTAGAATTGAATGTAACACAATGTCCATGTTGAGTGAGCTGACTAACTGACAACAAATTTGTAGCAAGATTTGGGACATATAAAACATCTTGGACTTCAACGGTGTCTAAATCGTCATGAGCATCCCAGACAGCACCGGATATCCAAAATATGTACTTTTTAGGTCCATTTATTGTCCCGGATATCCATGTGTATGTAATGGATATCCAGTGGACATTTTTTATGGAGGTCCTGCTGGGACCTCCCTTACTTTAGTTTATTTAGCTCTAAATGAAATCTTTTAATGCGTCTTAATATAAAGTTCCGGTGGAATTTTATTTTTCTTTATACGGGCTTCAATTAGTTTAATTTTATGGAACCTCGGACCAGATTTGAATATCCATAGGATATATGTCAAAGTAAAACCAGTGGATATCCATACTTTAACTGTTTATGGATATCCATTTCTGGAAAGTCTTGGGATATCCGATATTGTAAAATATGGATATACCTAATTATGCATTTTTTATCCGCTCTGGTCGTCCTTGGATATTTTCTAAATATTTGTAAAAGAGGGATATTTAATGACAACAAATTAAATGGTCAGTATTTTCATTTTATAGTTTATACAAAGTCAATTGAAAACTTATGTTTCATCTGCACCGCAAAGGTAGTCGGTACTTTGTCGGCTCTTTTGAAATATAAAAACGCTTGATAAAAAGTTTTTCAATTGACTTTGTATAAACTATACGGATATTTAATTGACAATTAATAACACCTCAAATATCATCATATGCGGTTAAATTATTGTAGAAAAAAATGATTGTGTCGTTAAAACTACCGAAGTGCATTTTTATAGAATGCAGAATTCAATACAGTATAGCGAGGCAGTAATAAATAATTATCCATATTTGCGTGGAAGGCCGGATTGTAAAGTTTAAGTTAGTTGTCAATGAACTTATTCTTGCTTTACTCGCAACTTGTCAGTGGTCTGATGGCCTAGACCAAACGAGCTCGGCTGGCAAGCAGAAGGTTCCGGGTTCAAATCCCCCCACATGCTCGTTTTTTTTTTATCAAATGCATCAGGCATGACATTAGGTCTATTAATTGCGAGTTAGAAGCCAGGGGCAGGTTAGATATGTGTGTTATTCCCCTGATAGACGAATTTATGTGCAGTGGATATCTGTAAGGCTTTAGAATGGACAATGTATGGACATCTAAAGTTGTGACAAAAGGATATCCATATAAGATATCCCATGTGGTCCATATGTTGTTCATAAGGATATCCTCTCTATGTCCTTCATGTCCAATATGGATATCCATCAAACGTACAGAGGATGTACCTGTGCTGTCTGGGATGTACCTGAAGTGAAATATTTCCAATTCCAGCAACAGGTAACCGTGCATTATTTGCTACGACTATTTCATTTTTCAATTCTGACTTTTTGCTTTTCTCCAACCAATCTTCTCTCATGGTCATGTGAGCTGTAGCACCGGAATCAATGTACCATTCATCTGCTCCCACATTCCATGTTGATAATAGTGTATAAAAAGCTTTTGCATCATATCTGGTTTTCATTTTTGACTTCTTGTCTTTTTGACATTCGTTTGACTTGTGTCCATATTCATTACATTGATAACAACGTGGACCTTTTTGCTTGAATTTCTTATAGTAACTATGTTTATTTCCATTATTGAAATTTTTGCCAGAATAATATGCGCCTTCAAAATTTGTTTTCTTTCCGCAGTGATTAGATTTCACATCTTGAAGTAGCTTCATTTTAATTGAATCTCCAGTAATTTTAGTACCTGAATTTTCAATACCCATTATCATTGGTCGATATTCATCTGAAAGGCCAGCTAATAGAAGTGTTCCAATCCACTCATCGTTAACTTGGAAACCAATGCCATTTAATTTATGTACAGTTGTAATAATAATATTTATATATTCTTCAACTGATTTACAATTTTCCATTTGAGTAGTTATTAACGTTCGAAGTAATCCAACTTTGCGAGTTAATCCAGAATCTTCAAAGGTATTGTTTAACTTTTCCCAGGCCTCCTTACTAGTTTTTGTGTCCTGAATGTGAACATAAACTATTGGATCCACTGATAAAATTATTTTTGCTCTAGCCTTTTTATCTCGTTTTTCATCATTGATATCTCCTTCTATACATTCCCATAAATCTTCGTATTCAAGATATGTTTTCATAGCAAACTTCCATGTTACAAAATTTTCTCTTCCTATTAACCTTTACTGAGGTAAATTATAATTTGCACTACTAGCCATCTTTAGATACTGATTCCAATTAGACATAAGCACACAAGCTAAGGCTTGAATGGTGTATGTGGAACATCTGTTCCATGTACACCATTTTTTTATCAAAAATATGTCGAATTTCAAGTCAGTTCCTAAACCCAAAATTCCTTCTTTTTGCCTGATATGCATGAATCCATGCATATCAGGATTTTTTATAAAATTTTTAAGACGATTTTCAGTACACTTTCCAAAATTCCCTTTATCTTTTTCGGCCCATATCTCATGTTTGAACGAACGCATCCAGGCACGATGCAGCATGTAGAGACGACCAAGGACATGCATTGTCCTCAGCCAGTACCGATTCCTCGAAGGACGGACTGCGCCACAACAATGATCATAGCGCAGATGATCATTGTCATAAGCCGGTCTAACGGATCACAGGAATACTCCACAAAGGCGCGAGAGTGAATCTACCGTAGATCGGTAGCTCTTGATCTGATCTATCATAGACTGATCGACCTTCGTGGTCGCACTGATCTACGGACCCATGGGTTCAATCTACCCACGCGTTCTGGAATTCCTAGTGAGTCCGTGACCTACGGCTTCCAAGGATGGTTGAGCTGGCCTCGCCTACCCATTGGTCATCGTCTCTACCAGGATCGTGTCTGATAGCACCATTTTGAAATTTTAGGAACTGTATCAAAAAGTGAAATTGCGGAATTTTGCGACGCCACGTGGCGACGTGAAGTGGTCTCGGGTCTTTTCCATATCTATAGTGGGAGACCTCCCAATGATCTCGTAAAATGGAAATACGGTATTTTTGATTAAATCAAGCCAGGATAAGCCTCATTGCGGTACGCACGGGTACCGGGGCACTTCTCCATTATTACCAGGTGACCGCCTTGTGAGATAGCATTCGAAGAGATTTCCCTTTTCTGAAATATCCACAGACGTCTAACGGCATATACCCCTTTTGGAGAATATTACCTTAAATTTTTAGTCTATAATTCTAACAGTAAATCTATAAAACCCACTCACTAAATTGCCAGTCACGTCCATGTAATAATTCTCTTTCGGCAATCGATCACTCGTCTTTAAGCGCGGCCGTCGCGGTCGCTGACCCCTTGTGGGGGTATCGTGGTTATGGTGGCAGACCTTGCTAGGTGAGGCTCTATATGTACTATGATGATTGTTTAATATATACCCTTATTTATTATCCATGTCTTCTTATTGCGTTCTAGTATTAGTCTAGTATCTGTGTTGACCCCATAGCTTACGACCCTCGCAATTGCGTCGGTTTGACCATTCGGCTGAGCCAAAGAAGAGTGAACGAGCAAGACCTGTCTGGGCAGGTGTCAGAAGTGAATTGTGTATTGTGCAAAGTGTTTAGCTAGTGTTGTATCTTTAGTTCAGGACGTTGCGAAGCCTGTATACGAGGAAGCATTCATTGTCGACAGTTGCCGTTAATCTATCGATTTCGAGACTTCGATATATTAAGGGTTTGCCACGACCTGCGTTGAATTCAACGGCCAAGAGTTAAATCAGATGTGGTGACAGCGGTTGGTTGACTTAATACGAATATCGGTCGTTCCCTCCCACTATCACTGGTTATAACGAATGGTTAACTAACGTTGACACAGCCTTAGCAAATTAGTTTAGTTATTAAACGTTGATATGGCGCCCAACGTGGGGCTGTGCTTCGGTTGACCTCATCTCTTGCAAAAATCGTAGTCATGAACGACAATCCTTTGATATCTTTAACCCCTAGTGGCTTTTACGAGCAAGAGACCAGGTTAATGGAAGATTCCTCCGTAGTGCCGGAGCGGCAGCCGGAACTGATCAGTAATGTTTCTCCCTCGTCGAGGTCCCCTGATAATCCTCCATCAATGGAAGATCTATTCGCCAAGATGGCACAAACTTTCGTAAACGCTATGCAGGACGCAGCACAGTGCACAACTTCAACGTATGACCGACCACGTAGTCCTAACGTGGAATATCATGGCTTAGACCATGAGAGTTCCGAAACTTTCATCCGAAATTTCGAGGACTACTGCCTCAGAGCACGAATTAACAATAGTACAGACCGATTCCATTTAATAATTGAACAAGTCAAAGGAGAAGCCCCTGTAAAATGGTTTGATCAATATCGAACTCTCATTACTTCGTACGAAGTATTCATTGAACGTTTCTGCAATAGATTTGATTCAGGCGATATCTACACTCAAGCAATCACAAAGCTTTATGGCGAAATGCAGCGTGCAGGTGATTCATCAGCGGTATTCATTACCAAGAAAATATGTCTTTTTAATAGGGTCGACCCCTTCAAACCGGAAGCTCTGAAGGCCAGTATCATACTGGACCAACTCAGACCGGAGATACGTTCTCGCTTACGCGGAACACATATTTTTAACACTGAATCACTTGTATCTATAGCATCTAGGGTAGAGCGAGATATAGCTGATGAAGGATCTGCGGCACGTTCAATCGAAACCAAATCTAAAGCAAAATTAAATCAAAATTATAATCAATCATCTTCTGGCAACTCCTATAATGGCCGTGTTTGGCAAAATTCCAATAGTGAGAATGTAAATAGAGAATCACAAGATGTCAGGAATCGACAAGTTCACTTTCAAGATCAGGCAAATCCATCCCGTCCAAATTCCAATAATAGTACCAATACTAAAACGCCTCCTACTCCATGTCGATACTGTCCTGATGTACAATGGCACTACCATTCAGACTGTCCTAACAATCCTTATAAGAGACGACAACAGGGAAACTTCTCAGGGGTTCGGGAACAGGGCAATTCCCGCAATCCACCTCCAGTCGGCCCTACGAGTACGCCTCGTCGTCAATAGACCAATCCCAAACTATAAACCCATTTGACCACTTACCTGACCTGACGTCAGAATATCCAGAATATGCCAAAGACCCTGCCAACTTTCAACCTATAATCCTATCAGAAGCCATTAACCATTTATCAAATTTTTATCCTTTGCCTCGAATCAAAATTATCGTTAATAATAAACTTGTGTACGCACTTCTTGATACCGGTGCTACCCGCAATATCATTCATCCGCAATTTCTCTCATCGATGAATAATCTATCAGATCCTCAAACTTTCGCTCTTGCTTGTGGCGATCAAGTTATTGATTCGCAAGGCACTACTTCTCTAGACATCTTTATATCGGATGTTCGTTTCCATGTACCATTTCAAGTTATCGAAGAACTGAACGAAGGAATCATATTAGGAGCTCCATTCCTTTATTCTCAACATGTCGTATTTGACTATCATAGGAAATGTGTGTATGTGGGAATAGACAGACGTATAACCGTGTTCTGGAATCAGGCAACCGATAGAGCATCTAATGAAGAATTGCCGGAAACCCCCAAAATTTCTAACTCCATTTTCAATTCACTTTTCAAAGAATTTTCTGATCTATTTACGGTGGAATTGACTCAAGCAACCACCGTAAGTGTTAAACACAAAATTATCGTTAAGGGCCATCGTCCATTCAATGTAAAGCCATATCCCATGTCGCCTAGCAAAAAGAAGATCATGTATGATCAGATAGAGGAAATGTTAAAAGCCGGTGTTATTGAATCAAGCACATCACCATATAGTTCACCCCCAGTTATCATTGAGAGACAAGATAAGAAACCGCGTTTCTGTATCGACTATCGTAGATTAAACGAAGTCACGCTTGACGAAGCATCAGTTTTACCAAAAATCTATGAAAGTATCAAGGACCTGGGGAAAGCTACAGTATTTACTGTACTTGATTTGAAGAGCGGATATTGGCAAATTCCTTTAGATGATTCATCCAAAATTTACACAGCGTTTACTACTCATGATGGAGCTGCCTATCAATTCAATGTTATGCCGTTCGGCTTGAAGACTGCCCCGTGCACATTCCAAAAATTCATGGCCAAAGATGTTCTAACAGGATATTTGCACCATTTCTGTAAAGTCTATTTAGACGACATCATCATTTATAGTGAAGATTTGGAAGGACATGTGGAGCACCTCAGGTTGATATTTGAACGATTAAGGCTACATAACTTGAAGGTTTCTCCGGATAAGTGTGTAATCGCTACTAATGAGATTACCTATCTTGGACATCAGATTACTTTAGATACCACTAGACCACTTGATAAACATAAATTGCAGCTTCAGAACTATCCTGTTCCTAACAATAAACGACAACTTCAGAGTTTTCTCGGTCTATGCAACTGGGTAAGAGAATACATCCCTAATGCAGCCCTCATTACCAAGCCGCTAACCAGACTACTCTCGAATGACGTCCGATATAAATGGACAAAGGAGGCCCAGAACGCATTTATGAATATTAAGCAGATCTTAGCAGAACCCTTGGAACTTCATAGACCAGATTTGGACAAAACTTTTATTCTTCAGACGGATGCTAGTCTACTAGGCATGGCAGCAGTTTTATATCAGTTCGGCGATGGAGGTGAAAGACATATTATATCTTATGCAAGTCATACCTTGTCTCCCACAGAGAGAAAATATCACATAAACGAGCTAGAATGTCTAAGTGTGGTTACTTACGTCAAGCGATATAAGATTTACTTAGCAGACAAACCTTTCATCGTCCGAACTGATAATAGGGCTCTCCTGTGGTTGGATAAGCACCGAGATGAGAAAACGAAGTTTACAAGATGGTCGTTGTTGTTGCAAGAATATTCTTTCAAAATTGAACACTGTCCAGGCAAAGAAAATCTTTTGGCCGATTATCTCAGTAGGAATCCTCAAAATTCAAGTTTGGAGCATCAGGACGACAAGTGCAGCCGGAAGCCCCATTACGGTGTCATGAACCTCAATACCCTTTTGAGGTGATCAGTATGGATATCTTGGGACCATACAAACGCGCTAAGGACACTGGTAATCGATTCATAGTCATGACGGTCGATCTATTTACTAAGTGGACCGAAGCGCAAGCTTTCGTAAAGGTGAATGGTGAAACTTTAGTCCGATTTCTGGAGGAGCACTGGATATCTCGGTTTGGCTTGCCGAAGACTATCATATCAGATCAAGGAGGACATTTCCAAAGTGGATGGTATACTCAGTTTAGTAAACGCAACCATATTCAAAATTTATATACGCCCATTTATCATCAACAAGCAAATCCAATAGAAAGACAGGTGCAAGAAGCCAAGAAAATTTTAAAATCTCTTATGTTCAATCAGGCAACAGACACATGGGATATGTACATTGTACAAATGCTTTACAATCTAAGAACACGTAAGAACGCTTCCACAGGATATACACCAAGCTTTGCAGTTTTAGGCTACGAACTAGCAGAAGCAGGCGACTGGCAGATAGAAAGCTATTTTCAAGAAAGGCAACCCACATTAACCAGACCAGCTATCGTTCAAAATATAAGTCAAAATTCACAGCAGTATAAACAAAAATACGCCCCTAAGGAAGCAGTCACTCCTATCGTTTTAAAAGTTGGAGACAGAGTTATGGCTAAAAATATGCGGAAAGACAAACAGGCATTTATACCTTCGTGGACTGGGCCACATAGGGTGACAGAGAAAGTGTCAAATGAGGTTTATATTATCCAGAAAGACCAACATCTATCCCGATTACATGTGAACGATCTGAGACTTGTGAAACCAACGGAGGAAGTAGGATTCGCATCCAGTGAAGACGATTCCGATGACTCTTCAGTGGGCGATCCGCACGATGGACCAGAGCATTCCAATGATCCAATTCCCGTCCAAGTCCAAATTCATACCCCTAATACAGCCAGCGTAGCTGTCTCGAATGTAAGAAGGCATCCTGCGTCGAAGCAGACAAAGGGTAGCGTTTCCGAAGGGCCGGAAACCAGTTCGCAAGCAGCTTCGCATGCTGATATTTCCATTCATGATCCAGATCCTTCCACACTAGTACATGACCAAAATTCTATTCGAATCAATGCTTCCAAGCAAACCACTGACCAGACTATTCCGCTTACAGAGGGTTCCTCTGAAGCAAATATTCCTGAAAATATTCCACAAAATTCCTGTAATCCTTTCAATCTCGAGAGAGAGCGAAGACTCATAATTCCTTTGACAAATGTTAAACTCCCAAATTCAAGTTATTTTCCAAAAGACGTTCCGTAGAGAAGTCTCTCCTCCCGCTGTCCACACGCGAGGAGAAAATAAGAATGATGAGATTATGTCCAGAAATTTTAAAGCCCAAATTCATAGTCGGATACTGCGGTATCCTTTGTTTCAATTTTAACTAATACGTACTGATTTATGTTCACAGCCTGAACATAAATAGATGCAAGCTGATCCTATCCTGAGATCCAAACCATAAATTCCCAATGCAATGATCCACCAGTCCCAATGGTATGTTGGCAGATTCCAGACGAACGAGCCAAGCAGTGGAGTGCAGCATTCTCCAAGAGGATGGACTCCCAAGACAGAAGACGAAGATGAAGACAGAAGACGAAGATCGAAGAGCAAGACAGAAGATTCAGAAAACAGTGCATAAAGACACTATCATGTTTTCCAAATATGTTCATTCGATAATTATGTTAAGTCCACTTTTGACCAATAATTCTATAAATTACCAATGTTATGATCCATTCTACTTTTAAACCTATGAGGCCAATAATTTTATAAATTCTAAATGTTCAGTCCCATACTACCATTCGGCCAATAATTGTATAAATTGTATTGTGTTCTATCTATCTATGTTAACCATACCACCACCACCATATTCCCACAAGAGTTGTTAATAAATCCTATGATCCATATATCCATTCCTTTTATTTATTTCCTGATGGAAGTAATTAATTTTAAAATATTATTAAGTAATCTTAAGCAGTGACACGGTGTTATAGTGATCGATTCCGAAAGACGAATTTTCCAAAGGAGGGGAGTGTTAACGTACCCAGGAGAAGCTGTATAAGTAGTTTTAAGCAAAAGATCCCAATTAGACATAAGCACACAAGCTAAGGCTTGAATGGTGTATGTGGAACATCTGTTCCATGTACACCATTTTTTTATCAAAAATATGTCGAATTTCAAGTCAGTTCCTAAACCCAAAATTCCTTCTTTTTGCCTGATATGCATGAATCCATGCATATCAGGATTTTTTATAAAATTTTTAAGACGATTTTCAGTACACTTTCCAAAATTCCCTTTATCTTTTTCGGCCCATATCTCATGTTTGAACGAACGCATCCAGGCACGATGCAGCATGTAGAGACGACCAAGGACATGCATTGTCCTCAGCCAGTACCGATTCCTCGAAGGACGGACTGCGCCACAACAATGATCATAGCGCAGATGATCATTGTCATAAGCCGGTCTAACGGATCACAGGAATACTCCACAAAGGCGCGAGAGTGAATCTACCGTAGATCGGTAGCTCTTGATCTGATCTATCATAGACTGATCCACCTTCGTGGTCGCACTGATCTACGGACCCATGGGTTCAATCTACCCACGCGTTCTGGAATTCCTAGTGAGTCCGTGACCTACGGCTTCCAAGGATGGTTGAGCTGGCCTCGCCTACCCATTGGTCATCGTCTCTACCGGGATCGTGTCTGATAGCACCATTTTGAAATTTTAGGAACTGTATCAAAAAGTGAAATTGCGGAATTTTGCGACGCCACGTGGCGACGTGAAGTGGTCTCGGGTCTTTTCCATATCTATAGTGGGAGACCTCCCAATGATCTCGTAAAATAGAAATACGGTATTTTTGATTAAATCAAGCCAGGATAAGCCTCATTGCGGTACGCACGGGTACCGGGGCACTTCTCCATTATTACCAGGTGACCGCCTTGTGAGATAGCATTCGAAGAGATTTCCCTTTTCTGAAATATCCACAGACGTCTAACGGCATATACCCCTTTTGGAGAATATTACCTTAAATTTTTAGTCTATAATTCTAACAGTAAATCTATAAAACCCACTCACTAAATTGCCAGTCACGTCCATGTAATAATTCTCTTTCGGCAATCGATCACTCGTCTTTAAGCGCGGCCGTCGCGGTCGCTGACCCCTTGTGGGGGTATCGTGGTTATGGTGGCAGACCTTGCTAGGTGAGGCTCTATATGTACTATGATGATTGTTTAATATATACCCTTATTTATTATCCATGTCTTCTTATTGCGTTCTAGTATTAGTCTAGTATCTGTGTTGACCCCATAGCTTACGACCCTCGCAATTGCGTCGGTTTGACCATTCGGCTGAGCCAAAGAAGAGTGAACGAGCAAGACCTGTCTGGGCAGGTGTCAGAAGTGAATTGTGTATTGTGCAAAGTGTTTAGCTAGTGTTGTATCTTTAGTTCAGGACGTTGCGAAGCCTGTATACGAGGAAGCATTCATTGTCGACAGTTGCCGTTAATCTATCGATTTCGAGACTTCGATATATTAAGGGTTTGCCACGACCTGCGTTGAATTCAACGGCCAAGAGTTAAATCAGATGTGGTGACAGCGGTTGGTTGACTTAATACGAATATCGGTCGTTCCCTCCCACTATCACTGGTTATAACGAATGGTTAACTAACGTTGACACAGCCTTAGCAAATTAGTTTAGTTATTAAACGTTGATAGGCCCATAATCTGATGGAAATCTATCTAATTCAAAAGATGTGTGTCAAGATAAAAATATATTTATTGAACTAATTTTGTTTTATAATCAATATGTAACCATACCAATATAGTAAGTAGTATAAGTAGATAAACTAATAAGTTCTTATATTATTCTACCAACAACAACATAGCATGAAAACATAAAGCATAAGAGTGGATAATGGTGGAGAATTTTCATCGAATAGTAAAAATTTCTGTCGTACAAAAGGAATTGAAATACAGTATACGCAGCCCTACAGCCCACAACAGAATGGCAGCTCAGAACGCATGAATCGTACCTTGCTAGACAAAGTATGAATTAAATTATCCGAAACAAATTTACCAAAGTTTATGTGGGGATCCGAGAAGCATTAAGATGCTCTGCTTATGAATTAAATAGGTGCCCTACAAGTGCCAATAAAAATAAAACGCCATCCGAGCTGTGGTATGGAAGTAATAATATTTCAAAGCTGAGAGTGTTTGGATCCAAAGCATGGGCAATAAAAATACCAAAACCAAACAAACTTGACCCTCGTGCAAAGCCGATGATAATGGTAGGTCACTGTGGTAGTGGATACCGATTGTGGGATCATATAGAAAATAAAATAATAACGTCCACAGATGTAATTTTTGATGAAGAAAAAATAAAATTTCATAATGAAGAGTCAAATAGTAAAGTGGTAGAAAATATACAGGAAAACAATGAAAAAGAAGAAATTTTAGATGAAAACACAGTCAGAGATGTACAATCATGTAAGGTAGAAGAAAGTCAAGAACAAATTTTAGGAGATGTAGACAAATACAATTACTCAGAGGACGAAGAAGAAAAAAATGAAATGACTAGGTTAGGAAGAGAAATTAAAAAACCTGCTAGTTTCTTAAATGATTATGAGATATACTCGGTTTACTGTCTCTTATGTGAAAATGGTGACCCAGAAACTTATAATGAAGCTGTACACGTAGGTGGTTGGGACAAGGCGATTAAAAAAGAGATAGAATCACTAAAAAACTAGACACGTGGACTCCAGCTGAATTACCGATAGAAAAAAAAGCTGTGGATACCAGATGGGTTTTTAGAACTAAAGAGGATGGCACCAAGAAAGCTCGATTAGTTGTTAAGGGGTTTCAGATTAAGGAGGAGGATTATTTAAACCCTATTTATGCACCGGTTGCCAGAATGGCTACTATGCGGACTCTTTTAGCTAACGCAGTACAGAAAGAGTGGCCTATAAGACAGTTGGATATACCGTCAGCTTTTTTAAATAGCGATTTAGACTCGGAAGTATATATAAAAGTACCAGAAGGTGTAAGTTTTAAAAGCGGAAAAATATTAAAGCTAAATAAATCGCTTTATGGGCTCCGTGAATCTCCAAGGTGCTGGAACAATAAGTTTAATGAAGTAGTTCTCGAAAATGGATTTAGAAGATCTCAACATGATTTTTGTTTATATATATTAGTGAGGAAGTGTGGATGGTCGTGTATATTGACGATATAATTTTGACTGGTAAAGAATCAAAAGTTGAAGAAACCGTGAATTTATTGAGACAACAATTTGATGCTAAAGATCTTGGGAAAATATCACACTTTTTAGGAATGAATATAGTTAGAACAAAGGAATCGTTAACAATAACTCAGCCAAAATTGGTTAGTAGAATATTTGATGTTTTCCATATGAATGATTGTAAAGGCTCAGCTACACCGATGGAAGTAAATTTTCAAATTGACGATAAGGCAATCATTAAAGTTCCATACAGACAATTAATAGGTAGTCTGATGTATTTAGCAATAACAACCAGACCCGGCCGATATTATGTTTGCAGTATCGTTTTTGAGTAGATCACTAGACAAACCCACAGAGAACACCTGAAAAGCTGGGAAAAGAATAATAAGATACCTTAAACAAACAGAAGATTTTGGTTTACATTACAGAAAGGGAAACGAGAGATTGGAGGGATATTCAGATGCGGACTGGGCAGGTGATAGAAAAGATCGTAAAAGTACTACTCGATGTGTTATTTTCTATAGTGGAAATCCAGTTTCGTGGTTCTCGAGGAAACAAAGTTGTGTAGCCTTGTCAACCGCAGAAGCGGAATATGTTGCAGGTGCTTCATCAGCTCAATAACTAGTGTATATCAAAGGCATTATAATGGGGTTTAATAATTCCAGCGAACCTGTACTATTTATGGATATTTTAAGTGCTATATCTATGGCAAAAACATATGAAAATTCAAAACGTGGTAAACACATAGACATTAAAGAACATTTTATTAAAGATTTAGTTAATTACAAAAGGTTTGATTAAACTGAATTATATAAGTACTGATAAAAATATTGCAGACATTTTAACGAAACCTTTGTGTAAAGAAAAATTTAATAAGCTTAGAGAAAGTATTAATATCTTGTGATTTGCAGTCAAATGCAAAAGTTACTAGAATGCGATTTTCATTTTGTAATAAAATCTTAATCGAGGAGGTGTGTTGCGAATGTTAATGAACACACCATGTTTAGACTGGTAAAGTGTTAATGCTTAAGGTTGGTATTAGTAGGAAGTTAGGTTGTTGTTGGCAACATAGAACAAGCGGTGTGGACGCTTGGGCGTTCTTAGTTTTTACCCTGACCTGCAGTTTTTCGTATGTTGTACGTTGTTATAAAATAAAATATTTTCTTTTCCGTTTTGAGCGTGGCCTTTTAATTAACAAATAACAGTGTCTACTACCTCGGCCTCGGCCCGATACATCTCTAATCTTGGTACAGCATTAAGTTTTAGGCGAATTTGATTATCACTTTTAATAAAATCTCTGTTGCTTTAAAATTATTAAAGCAAACAAATTTATTCAAGTATTCATCACTCAACCACTCTCCAACCACTTCTTAAACATGTCATCTCTTGAGAAATTAGAATGTTATACTGTTATAAACGGATGCAAAAAAAAATCATGAAAAACCTTACTGGTGAAATGTAATTCCTTCAGGATTAAATCGCATTGCGTTAGAACATAATTAAAAACAAGCATTTTCAGTTGTAAAAGCAATACAATAATGATAAAAAAAAACGTCCACCGCGATAACAAAGTCTAGAAAATAACAATAAAAAAGCCCACACCACAGCGTTAAATGTTAAATTAGTTTATAGAATGAATAGGAACATATATATGCAGTCCGTAGGGTTTATAAATAAATATAATTAAACGCACACCAAAAAATTTAAATAACTGTAACCTCACTTTACTCAACACTTTTTAAACAGTTGCACGACAACAAACTTGAACAAACCACGTGATCATGTTCAAAATGTCTGCCCCCATGGTGTCTTAGGAAAATTGGACGCGCAGAAGGTCAAAGAGCTTTCTCCCCTCTCTATTTCTCTGGGAAATATACGACTTTCAGAGACTTTGTGGTCAAATATCTCGAAAACCGTTGCCGAGCGCTGAATTTTTTATTAGAATTTTTTGTTCAGAAGGCAAAACTACGTATGTTAAAAGCAAAAAAATTTCAAAAATCGGACGTTCCGTAATATAGAAAATTATCAAATGGCGTACGGTTAGTACTTACCGGCGACTCAACCATATTCATTCAGCGGAAATTACTTACCGGTTAGCTCACCGGTGAGTCTGCTGGATGCGACCATTGTATTATGGGTTAGAAACCGGTTGAGGTTGAGACCGGTGGATTCGCCGGTGAATATGCAACTATGTACTCCCCGCAGTCCCTGCCCCTGCCCAAGGAGAAATCTCTGCGTTTGACGTTGACTTGTTTTGTTGTTTGTTTTTTATTAACATAACATAACCTAATAATTATATTTTTAAAGTTGTTCGAAACCAGAGTGAATAAGATAAGAAGTAAAAAAGAAAGTTTTTATTCTTTCAGTTAAAGACATATATTAGAAAGAAAGTTATTTTCATCCGTGCGCCTTCAAATTAAATCCTTAAATTTTCCCAATCCCTGCCTGGGCTGATCATGTAGTACACAAAACATAATAGAATAATGTAGTAATGTACATAGATAAAATCCTCTTTATCTATGCTTATGTAGGAATATGTATTGAAATATTTGCCCTCTACTCTCAGAACGACTGGTCCGACCATTTGCGGAACACGGCCAACGTTAGTATCCAAGATTTTTTTATTTGCGCCAATTTTAGTTCAGTATTTTCTTAAATAAAAAATGGAAATGTAAGTACCTGTTCTATACGAATATGTGAAAATTTTTACATCTATTACTTTTCTTTAGAGTAAATGCAAACTGTGCCACATTAAGTAACTATGAAGTATTGAAGCATTTACAAAAAATTAAGGATAGCAAAAAGAAACATAAGGGGCAACTTGCCACAATTACCTATGAGGTAAAATACTCTGATGTTACTTACATTACTGTTATATTAATATAATTTATTAACCATTTATAGACCATTCGTTATTTAGAAAATGCAGCCTGCAACAATGAAACACCTGAAAATATAAAGGAATGTCTAAAATCTTTAGAATCCTATAATTTAAATAAAACTGAGAAACTAATGATTATTAATTCGCCTCCTACAACAGCATTAGAGATTCAATTGGTAAGTAAAAAATCAATAATTTTAGTTTTAATATTTTACTACTCCACTACTCGAGACTTTGATTTATAGTGCATTACGCATTGGCGTTCCCCGCATTATTATCGTTAAGAAACGCAACGCATGAAGATCAACATGGGGATTTTCATAGAACTGTTTATAGTGACAACGCAACATTGATTTCAACCGGGCCGTCGATAAGCGCATCCGCAAGAGATGACCAACTTTTATCTTTTGCGTTGCGTTTGATGCAGGGAACGATTTCTATTGGTTTTTGGGGAGTTTGCGCATTATAACTAGTACGTTCTGTTGCATAGATAAAATATTTATATTAATATATTCTGTTGTTTTGGTCGGCCATTGTGGTGTTGAATTGTTTATCGTTCTTCTTGTGTTGATTCGTGTGATTATTTTGTAAATTTTGTTTATAATGAACGAAGGACTGCTAATCGAGCTAATTGAAAAGCATCTCCTAATTTATACAACAAAAAAGGAAAAGATTTCAAAGACGCTAAAATGAGAGAAAACTCCTGGGAGGAAATTAGCCAAATAATGGGGGAGTCAGGTAATTAATATTTTGTGAATGGTCATTTATTTTTATTAATACTAAAATTATTTCTGTTTAGTTGATGAGTGTTTTTGGAGCAGCATATATTGCCCAGAAAGTATGTGTATTTTCTATTTTCATATGCAAACATTCAATAATACAAATGTTATCTCCATTTATATTTTATAGCTGCATGTGTAATTTTTGTTTCAATTTTCTATGATTTAAATGATTTTAAGATTTAAAAAATGTCCTACGTGCTGTATTTACTTACATTCATTTATTTTTATAGAACTGTGTCTAATGTATAAAAAACAGTCAGCCTCGTCACGACCTGCCTCATCAGCATCGTCGAGCCCTGCTTCGGCAGCAAGCAGTACGTGCTCTGCGGACCAAGCTTCTCCGTACGACACGATGAGGACCATATTAAGTCCAGAGGTGACTACGGAGGTAAAACACATGGGCGATGAAAGTACTGCTGATACACCAACACAAATGAATGTTGCAGCGTCCACATCAAGGCGTGCCGTTTTAGACGAAGTGTTATCCACGTTGAAAACCATTCAGACAGGGCAGAAGCGTGTCTTAAAAAAGCAGGTAGAGGACAGAGTAGCTTCGGCCATGGAGGGGATGACCGAACATTTGGCTAATTTGTAGAGGCCCACTGCAAGCCAGGCAATTACCCAATATCTTTAAACTAGATTAGAGGAAATGCCCCCCCCCCAAGACATTTTCAAGGCAATTTTTTTTGGGTATGTTATGGGTATAATATATTGTATATTAAAATAAAATAAATGGTTGTTATTTTTTTGGTGTTTAATTAAAAATTCAATAACAAAAACATAAATAAAGTAGTTAACATAGCCAGTGCTAACAAGTAAATTTTTTGGCTAATAAAATAAACATGGTTCTCTACCCTACCCCGACGTACATGGTGGTATTGCCATGATACTTCACCTTCAGGTGATATAAATAATAAAATAATTTGCAAATGTATTGCGAAGGTTAACAGTTGCTTTTGGAGCATTATTGGAGGATAATCTTCCTACCGACTGCAGCTCTTCAGTTTCTAGCCTCCAATCTCCTGGTCTTATGTCACTGTCGGTATACCCGATAGGGCAGTACAAATTATTTTCATTTTTAACGAAAATTGTGTGTTTTAGAATCCTCCACCTTGCCACTAAAATCCCAAATGTATTTTCGATAGTCCTTCTCGCTGAAGTCGCTGATGACAAGCGATAATTAAAAATTCTCTTGGTTTCGTTTAACTGTTTGCCTGGAAATGGGCGCATAATATATGGCTTCAGTGGAAAAGCCTCATCTGCAACAAAAACGTAGGGAGTCTTAGTGTTTGTTCTAGGGAGGTCAGATGGTGCTGGTAGATTCATCTGCTCCAAATCCAGTGCCGTTCCAAAAATTGATTGTCGAAATATCCCACCATCACTTTGTGGCCCGTAAGCACCAATATCGACTAATATAAAATTATATTCTGCATCACACGACGCCAATAAGACAATACTAAAGCACTTCTTATAATTAAAGAATTGTGACCCTGAATGTGCCGGAGCTTGTATATTGATATGTTTCCCATCTAAGGCGCCAATACAATTTGGGAAATTGCATTTTGTGTAGAAACCATTCGATATCTCCATCCATTCTTCACTTAAAGATGGAACCTTTAAATACAATGGAGCCAGTAATACTGTTGAAAAAAGATTCCAATTTAGAGTTAAACCCTCTTATATTTTGGTAAACTATTGACAAATTTCATACATTATTTTCCGATTTTTTTTTTCAAGAGGACCCTCGATATATTTGAAAATTGCTATTGCTATTCGTTATATAACGTATTAATGTTTCATTGGTGCATTGAAAATCTATGCCAACTATTTTTATGTTTGGTCTCTTTTTGTTTGGAATAAGCGTTGTATAAGTAGATCCCAGATTTTCTTCTATATTAGTTTTAATTTTATTAGCTTCACCTCTATCATTGCACTTAATTACTAATGCTCCATTTTTTCTTTGCCGCATGCCTGTTATGCCTACTTCAAGTTCGGTAGGGTTTACTGACTGCTTCACTTCTTGACTTGTTTTGGTTGCATCACTCCCAATTTTTGGTTTCACAATGACCACACTTTCTTTCATGGCATAACTAGCATAACTAATACTTGAAACTGCTTGCACATTTGTCTCTTTTGCTATAAGTGTTTCAGATCTATTTTTAAAACATCTGAGTAAACCTTTCTTGTTTAAATTTAGAATTTTTATATTATTTTTTTTATTGGTACCCTATTTTGCTTATTTAAAGTACGCCTCAGAGTGTTTAAATCCAACTATAAAAAACGCGGGTGTTTTAAAGTTACCATGGCAACTTCAATAACCCGAGAAACGTGAAGTGTAAATGTCAACTTTTTAATTATTGATCTGACAGAAGTACCTTGTAACGTCAAATAAAATATTACTGACAAATGTTTCAAAAGCTTTAACTGTGATGACAACAATTAATCTTATATGGCAGATTGCAAATTAATTTTTGTTTTTTTCGTTTCGATGACAACTAAAGGTATTTTACATTATTAGTTCTTATTTCCATTTATGATTTCAAAGTGTACCAATAAAAAAAATAGCGTAAAGTATTCGTGGATAACTGGTAGGTACAGGGTGTCCCAAAGTTGATGTCTCGGGACTATATCTAGAGAATGAAAAAAATTATCATAAAACCGTTTACGTGGTTTAATTTGGGGTGCATTAAGGTACATTTTACGCTATAATTTTTTTTTTTTTCGAAATCTGGAAAATGGCGAAACTGACGTCATCAGAACTTTTTTCTTAGGAACATACACTTTTTTTGTGCTACCTGGAAAGTGCTATTTTTTCTGAACAGTTTCTATTAAAAAAGTTTTTTCGTATCTCTTATATTTAAAAATATACAGGGCAAAATAGTTTGGAAAATACCCTCAATTGCATACGAGTTAACCATGATGTAATCGAGTGGCCTATGGAAAACAATGAACAAAATCTATTTATATGTTTTATCAAAGATTTGTAACAGTATATTTTAATAAAAAAAAATATTTTAAAACAATAGCAAAATTCTAAATCGTTTTTTTTTTGGCGTTAGGAAAATTTTTCAAACAAATAATATTTTAAGATCGATCTTGACAAAAACGAAACCATTAAATCCTGAAGAAAATTAAAAAAACTGTATTTATAGTATTCCGTGGGAGTGTAATAAACATTATGTGGGTGAATCGTCTAGACCACTTAATGTAAGTTTGGGCGAACACAAAAGTTATATTAGAAAAGGTAAAAATCTAAAATTTTTGAACATGCTTGGGAAAACGATCACAGGATAAAATGGGATTCAGCAAAAATTTTGACCAAATAAGTAGACAGCAAAAAGAGAAAAATCAAAGAATCTGCAATAATTTTACTTAATGAAGATAAATGCGTATCAAATTGTTCGGTAGAATTTTGTTCAACTTGGTTACCAATGTTGAGAGAAGAACTCAATAAAATTAATATTATTTAGAATATTTTTCAACATTTCTATGGTAAGTATCTATGGAAATTATATAAACAATTTTCTTTTATGCCGTGTTATTCTACACGTTACAAAAAAAATCTAAAGAACAGGAAACAGATATAGTTTCTGAAACGACAGCGGAGTGTTTTTGACATTACTTCAAAGGCGTAGAGGTTATTTCCCAGTTTTAAACTGGTTAATTTGAATATTTTTTAGATACCTACTTACCTAATATAAATTGGATAGGAATTTCAAGAGATCTGTTAATAAATCCCAAAAAGAAAAGGAAGAAAAAAAAATTGATTAAAATCATGTCAACTTTTTCATTGTTTGTAAACATTTCAGCGCTAATTAAATTAATTGACACCCGTAAACTATTTGACACAAACAATATATTCACTAAACAAACATGTCAACAGCCCTAGTTCATTGTTTTCCATAGGCCACTCGATTACATCATGGCTAACTCGTATGCAATTGAGGGTATTTTCCAAACTATTTTACCCTGTATATTTTTAAATATAAAAGATACGAAAAAACTTTTTTCATAGAAAATGTTCAGAAAAAATAGCACTTTCCAGGTAGCACAAAAAAAGTGTATGTTGCTGGGAAAAAAGTTCTGATGACGTCAGTTTCGCCATTTTCCGGATTTCGAAAAAAAAAAATTTATAGCGTAAAATGTACCTTAGTGCACCCCAAATTAAACCACGTAAACGGTTTTGTGATAAATTTTTTCATTCTCTAGATATAGTCCCGAGACATCAACTTTGGGACACCCTGTACAAGAAAAATATCTAAGTAAATTAAAACATGCTATTATAATCCCCATATACAGGGTGGTCCGAAATTAGTGGCCATCATTTTACCCGCGTATTCCTCAATAAAAAATAAGACAAAAAACAAATGCTTCCTAAGGGAGCTACAACCCTTTAAAGGTGCATCCTTGACGATAGTTTTTATTTAATATTTCCGAAACTGGTAAAAATAAAAACATGAAATTTTGGTCAATTACTAATCGTTTTATGGCCAATAAGGTGATGTGATAATTATCCAAAAATTTCACCCAGGGGTGGGTCAAACAGGGAGGGGGTGGAGTAAAATACTCCACAACTTTTTCGCATGTAAGTCTCCAGATTTTGATAGCAAATTATGGAATGCCAGAGTTTTTTATGCAATAAAGGTATTCTAGTTGAACTTTGATAGGATGCACCGTTTTCGAATTATTTGAGTTTCTGGAAAACATTAATCACAAAAATATCAAAATGGAACGAGTAAGACGCACAGTTCTCTAGGTAGGTACTTAGTAATTAATAATAAAACTATGCTATTATTATTTTTATTATTATTATTATTAATATTATTATTATAAGTTTCGAAAATATTAAATAAAAACCATCGTCAAGGATGCACCTTTAAGGGGTTGTAGCTCCCTTAGGAAGCATTTCCGGGGACATGTTTGTAGGAACTTTTTGTCTTATTTTTTATCGAGGAATACGCGGGTAAAATGATGACCACTAATTTCGGACCACCCTGTATAAGAAAGGTGATTGCAATTCAATTGAAAACTATAGACCCATCAGTCTCTTATCATCTTTTTCAAAGTTCTGCAAAGTTCCTAGGAATATACTTAGATTCCAACTTAGTCTGGAATTATCACGCTGAAAATTTGTGCAACAAACTTTCATCGGTCTGCTATGCCCTGCGTGTTTTGGCTAAATACGTAAATTATGCTACCATTAAATCAGCATATTTTGGAAACTTCTACCCCTCCCTGAAATATGGAGTCATCTTTTGGGGACATTCGTCATTTTCAGAACAAATTTTTAGAACCCAAAAGAAAGCTATCCGTATCATGTTAAAAATGAATTTAATTGATAGCTGTCGTGGAGTGTTCCATAAAAATGAACTGTTAACTTTAACTGGAATTTACATATTTCAATGCATTTTATTTTTAAGGAAACACCCAGATAAATTTAAGCTTAACCTAATTTGCCATGAACATTTCACCAGAAGAGCTCATATTTACAATTATCCCTCACGTAACTTAAACCTAACAAAAATGGGACCACACTATTCATGTATACCGGGTGTAAATGAAATTAAGCCCCTATAGCTTTTTTGTTTTTTTAGATATCATTTTGAAATTTTGGTAGTTGCAATAACAAGTAAATTTGAATTAATGCAAGGTAATAAAATAATTCTAGCACTTCCGGTTTGACCAGAAATGACCGTAACATCTGTTTTTTAAATGGAACAAATATATTTCTACATTTTTGGATTCAGGGAATTATTCTGCATACGATGGTATCAACTTCGAGGAAGAAACATAACCTCAAACATTTTTTTAGGATAATTTAAGTTGGCATCTAGGGAGCCATGACTGCTGAAAAACTTTTCTTTCTGAGCCTTTGAGTATTGGAAAAATAAAATCGTGATATTAAGTGAGCAAATTTTTTATAGCCATTTAAACATCTCGGAAATGGTTTTTTCGATTTAAGAATTTTTTTTAAATGGAACCATTATGCTATTTTAATAGAGATTTTCTTTACCTACATTTCGATAACAAACACTTCACCATTAGTTCATAATAAATAAAATAAATAAAAAACGTTCTTTATTGGCATACTGTACAGGGTGTCCCAAATTGCTTGATTTTGGCTGGTTTTCCTATTTCCAGACCAGGTAGAGAAAAACTGACATATGAGTCTAGAGCTCGATTTTTGTGAAACGCCGATTGGTGAAAACCACATTTTGATATCTCTAACCGTTTTCAAGATATCCGCAAAAATTGACATTTTACAGATTCCGAAAAATTGTCAACTTTTTTATTTTTGGATATTTTTTCAAACGGTAAAAACTTTTTGACGTAGAATAAGATGCATTTGTCAAAAAAATATATCGCTTTTCAATTGTTTGATATCAAAGCTAACTTCGTTATTTCAAATGGAAACCATAGTTTTGGCTTTGACTTTAGAAAATAGGAAAAAAAAATAAGCTTTCCAAAAATATATATGCCAAGATATGTCTAGTCATTCTTGCTGCCAATATAACACATTTCTCTTTAAAAATAACATTTTTTAACGTTAAAGAAAGTTTTTCGGAATCTGTAAAAATGTCAACTTTTGCCGATATCTCGGAAACGGTTAGAGATATCGAAATGTGGTTTTCACCAATCGGCGTTTCACAAAAATCGAGCTCTAGACTCATATGTCAGTTTTTCTCTACCTGGTCTGGAAATAGGAAAACCAGCCAAAATCAAGCAATTTGGGACACCCTGTACAACAAAAATACACCAAATGGTGTAGTGGTAGTGGATTATTTATACGTGGAGCGTTACTTTTTTTGTTTTTAAGATCCGGATGTATTTGAGCAATAGTACCACCTCTGATATTTTGATTTACAATATTCCCAGGGTGATGAATTACATTCCAATTTCTGTACTGAATGTTGTCGGTGGGCCTAGTTTTAGTTTCTACGAAAAGAGCACAGTTGACCTCGTATTTTTCCACAGTATTATTTATTAGGTATTTTTTGTTCATATAACTATTTACATTTGTATATAGAAGATTAAATTTCGGTGCGAACTTGACTGACATTTGTTCCAGGGATGGTTTCGGTGGGTGACTCGTAGTTATTATTATCTAAGTCAAGCATTAATATGTACACCCAGTTGTTACCCATAAAATTTACTTTAGTTTCTATATTATACTCACGGATGAATTTCTTTTGCAGTTTTAGTATTAATTCTTCTCTATTGCCATATTTTGGATTGTTTAATTTATGCACATATGTGTTTATAATCATATCGTGGATAGTCACTGGGTCATGTATTCTTGTTTTCTTTTTCGTTTCTTCACCAATTTCTCTGGATTTTTTATTGAGCGTTTTAACTGGTAAATTTGGTATTCCTTCAATGGGTTGGGTTGGACGATTTGGACATTGAAATGACCATGCCTGATGGCTCTCCGATCCACAGGATTTGCATTTCGGTGGTGCATTGCTTTGGCATTTACTAGTAGCGTGACTTCCTTGGCAGTTTAGGCATGTAATAGGATTATGACAATCCTTAGTTTGGTGAGTATATTCCAGAATTATAATTCTGACTAGGCTTGTTGGTTGATTGGTTTTCCTAGAAATTATTCTTTTACAATAGTGTAACTGTAAGTTATTCGTTTCAAGGTGTTCTTGTATTTTTTGTTCTGAGATGTCCATTTCTACAGATGATATAACACATGAATATACTTGCGCTGGAATCTTGGACGTCTGTGGTGTCTCGGTGTAAGGTGAAGTTTCAGAGAAATTACTGATTTTGTTGTGTAACTGTAAATTTTTTAGCGTGTTTATGATAATAGCTTTTGGAGTGTCTGTTTTCAGTAAAAATCCTTTTCTGGTTTGGAGAATTACATCTTTATTGGTTGGTCTGACTGATTCCCATATGTCCGCCATTTGTATCCTTGTTATGACATTGTTGGTATTTATATAAAATAGATTGTTAAATTTTTTACCCTGTATGTTTCACTGATTGTGAAGAGTTTTTATGTACAGGGATATCCAACGAAAATGACCACCCCTAATAACTTCTTTATTTTTGATGCTATAAAAAAATTTTTTCTATAAAAGTTGTAGGGTTTATTGAAAGCATTAGAATATGTATTCAGAAAAATAAATGAAAGTCGTTTAGAGGAGATATGGTATTAACTTGCATTTTTTCAAATGGAGCACCCCATTTTTTTTGCATTTTTGAAATCAAGGTACTTTTCTCATTTCTCATATAGATATATAACATATTATATTTTAGGGTTTTCTAATTATTGCAATTTTTGTGGTCCGAAAACAAGGAAATAAAATAACAGAACAAATTTTTATTTTTAGAATGCATTAGTCTTGGCTAATTTAGATATTAATTACAACTATAAATAAAAGTAATTAAAACTACCCTACATAAACTGTTCAAAATGACGCCCTTCATATTCGATACAAAGCCGACACATTATTCGAAATGAGAAAAGTACCTTGATTTCAAAAATGCAAAAAAAATGGGGTGTTCCATTTGAAAGAATGCAAGTTAAAACCATCTCCTCTAAACGACTTTCATTTATTTTTCTGAATACATATTCTAAATGCTTTCAATAAACCCTACAACTTTTATAGAAAAAAATTTTTTTATAGCATCAAAAATAAAGAAGTTATTAGGGGTGGCCATTTTCGTTGGATATCCCTGTACATTTGTGGAGGTGCTTGTGCCAGGTGTTTGCCGTGTTGAATTATTATCTGGGTTTTTTTTGGTCCTATGTTTTTTGTGCAATACTAATTGAAATCCATCCTTATCAACTTCTGGTGTTTTTTGTGGTGATTTATTAGCATTGTGCTTTTTTACCAGGCCAATAATTTCGGCTATTTGATCTGGGCTAAGGTTTTCAAAACTATCTATTAATTCGTCGAATTTCCTTTTGGGTCTGCCACTTGTATGTTCTTGATCACCTATTTCCATGTCAGATATATCTCCACCGCTGTCGGAGGATATTTTTTTGTTATAAATAACACTTCTTTTTAGGTAAACACTTAAATAAAACAGGAGCTATAAATATGTTGTGTTATCTTTAAAGAGTAGACACAGACTGATTAGTTCATAAATAACTTACAAAAGATACTTTACCTTTAATAAATTTGTTTTTTTTTCAAGGCATTCCCGATTAATTTCATATCAAATGTTTAACTTGGTCAGAGCTTACTAAAATAAATTTGAACTATGGTCATAAAGTATCTTTTGTAAGTTATTTATGAACTAATGGTGAAGTGTTTGGTATCGAAATGTAGGTAAAAAAAATCTCTATTAAAGTAGCATAATGAGGTATAATGATGCCATTTAAAAAAAATACTTATATCGAAAAAACCATTTCCAAGATGTTTAAATGGCTATAAAAGCAAAGTTAGCTCCCTTAATATCCTGATTTTATTTTTCCAATACTCAATGACTCAGAAAGAAAAGTTTTTCAGCAGTCATGGCTCCCTAGAAGCCAACTTAAATTATCCTAAAAAACTGTTTGAGGTTATGTTTCTTCCTCGAAGTTGATACCATCGTATGCAGAATGAATCCCTGAATCCAAAAATGTAAAAATATAGAGGGTGTTCCATTTAAAAAATAGATGTTACGGTCATTTCCGCTGAAACCGGAAGTGCTAGAATCATTTTATTAAAATGCATTAAATCAAATTTACTTGTTATTGCAACTGCCAAAATTTCAAAATGATATTTGAAAAAACAAATAAGTTATAGGGGTGAGCCTAATTTCATTTACACCCGGTATATCTTTATAAAAAAAAAAAAAATTAGATGTCTCATACATAAATTTTATCTTTTAAGACAATTCCTAAGTCAAAAATTACTAACATTATATCAAACACTGGTGGAGTCTCTTATTCGATATGGCATAATAGTTTGGGGGGGGTCTATACAATAACGTTTTAAAACAATTAATGGTTGCACAAAATACAATGTTGAAAATAATTTATAAAAAAAATCGCTTATACCCTACAAACCTGTTATATTGTGAGAAGATATGTAACGTTCGCAGCTTATTTTTCATTTCTACTTGCTGCTTTATACACAAGCATACTAAAGTTAAACACTACATTGATCACTGTTATAACACTCGAATTAGAATAAACCAGCATTTAACCATACCAAATAATAGAACAAACATAAACAAAAAGTTCATGAATTATCTAGGTCCTAAGTTCTATAATATTCTGCCTTTAAATATTAAACTGATAGATAATATCAAAAAGTTTAGGGACTTATGTAAATTGTATGTAATACATAATTATAACTCCTTTTTTTTAATTATGTGAAATATGCTCAATCATGAGTTTCTCTTCTGTATAGAATGCCTACCTTTTTACTATGAATGAATAATTATAAACAAAATGAAGTTTTTTTCCTTTTTGATTCTTTAAGTTAATCATTTGCTAAATATATGGTGCATACGGGCAGTTATGGTTTCATAATTACCTAGGTACCAAAATTGCTTCTTACCCTTATCTGTACATCATATATTCCAATTTGATTTGATGTATATTGTATATACGTGTATTTGCTTTTATAATGTTTTGTTTGTAGTGTTTGTATTGTATTCTTATATTATCTATTGTACAATACTGAAAATTATAATTTGTATCATTTTGTACTGTATTGATGAAGTAAGAAATAAATAAAATAAAAATAATCGACTGCCTAAAAAGATAACAAATATTTCACATTTTGCAAAATTCAAAACAGCAGTTTTTTAATTCATCTGCAATATTGATCCTTACAACATTGAAGAATATTTAAGTTTCACATAATATTTCACTTGTTGTCTACCTGTTACATTTTATTTTATTGTATTGTATTTTATTCTATTTGTGGTTTTATTGCGGTTTTATCTACTATGTGGATTTTGTTGTATTTTATAGTGATGTAAAATTTGTAGTTTTATTATTATTGTTATTTTACTTTATTACTTTTACTTTTGTAAGATTTGTATCTTTTGACCTGTTTCAAACTTTTGTATCGCAAAATTTGTTTTGAAATAAATTGTGTATCTATCTATCTATCTATCAAAAACACTTGCTCTATTTCGAGCACTCCGGCTGCGCCGTCGTACTCGAAAAATCATGCGTGTTTTAAAGACCTTAATATCCACTTATACTTTAATATACTATTTTAAAGTATACTCGTCAAAACTTGCTTCGGGTCACCTTAAAATTGACCAAGATTTATAACGCTGTAAAACTGTAAAAAATGTATGGATTTGTGCCGGGTTTTTAGCGTTTCAAGAGAAATTTAATTGGCTTTCATCTTACTTATTTAACTCTAAGATAAAGTTACAAAAACATGATTATACAGGGTGTCAAACGAATGCCTGTTTTTTCAGTAAATTTTTATCTTGAGCACAGCGTTAACCAAACACTCTGTATATTAGAATTTTCTAAAATTTGAAAATTTGTGTGTCTTATGTGTCTGCTTTAAAACATTTTTTGAATTTTGCTCCTATCTTTTTTGTAGAAAAAGATACAGAGGTTTTAATAAAATGTTACATTCTCACAATAAAATAAAAAATCTCAATCTTTTATACTTTTATAATCATAAGGACACTAATATCTTTTATTTAACAATATTAATCATTAAAACTTAACCGTAATGTAATTATAGCAATGAGTTGGGCCACCTCTGGATGTTATAATTCTCTGCAACGTTGTGTTGTGGCATGTTCTGAACCAAATTATTTATTATCTCGTTTGGAATTTGGTTCCACTCTTCTACAAGGGCTTCTCTAAGTTCTCGCAATGTATCAGGTTGATGGTTTCGGCTAGATATTCGTCTCTATAGAACATGCCAAATTTGCTCTGTAGGGTTTAAATCTGATGATAATTGCAGACTACCACATGCGGTTTATATCCTCTTGGTAAAAAAACTCGTTTACAATACGTGCTTTTTATGGTCAATCACGATATATCCAAATTTTGGTAATCAAATCCATCCGTTATTTTATTGTGAAAATGTAACGTTTTACTAAAACCTCTGTATCTTTTTTTACTAAAAAGATAGGAGCAAAATTCAAAAAATGTTTTAAAGCAGACACATAAGACAAACAAATTTTATAAAATTCTAATACACAGGGTGTTTGGTTAACGCTGTGCTCAAGATAGAAATTGACTGAAAAAACAGGCACTCCTTTGACACCCTGTATAAACATGTTTTTGTAACTTTATCTTAGAGTTAAATAGGTAAGATGAAAGCCAATTAAATTTCCCTTGAAACCCTAAAAACCCGGCACAAATCCATACACGTTTGACAGTTTTACAGCATTATAAATCTCGGTCAATTTTAAGGTGTCCCGAAGCAAATTTTGACGAGTATATTATTATTTTTATTTTATATTATTATTTTTTATATTATTATATTAGTTTTATATATTCTGATGGATTATGAAAGCACCAATTCGTTACTTTAAAATCATAATAACTTGATCTGCAACTGTCATTCTATACATATTCTTTTTATTTCCCCATCTGATTAACGGTTAAAAATTTGACAATTATACAATATGGCCACGGGAAAGCGATATTATAGGTGAAAATGACAAAAAATTTTGGAGTATGAAAACAATTTTCTGGTTTCTGTTCCTGCTTGTTCCAAAACTTATTTCTGTATATGAAACTTTCAAATATGTATAGAGGGCGCTGGTAACAACCTGTAAATTAAAAATTGCTTCAGGTAAACAGCATTTTCTGTACAAGATATTGAAAAATTTTGTAAGAAAAACTTGCTTAGAATTAATAAATATGACATTATACAAATAACTAGGTATATACATATTTTTGATTTTTGTTAGATTTACTGAATAGTTGTAATTTAGTTAACAAATACTTTCAGTTATACAATAGTATATTAATATTAATTGAAATTAAAAGACAATTTTTGTATTTCATTTTTATTATTTTGTAATATCCCAGGTTCTTATATTGTCGAGTTGAAATAATAACTTCTTCTACTTGTAAAATATATCTTTATTTGCCATCTACATGCCGGCTCGATATTATCGAGTCGGAAATGATATCGATAATAATCTGGATGTTTTACAATACAATTTAACCTAGTTACTAAATAATATGCTTACCTATCAATAATTAACATAACGCGTGAAGTTGTGCTGGACTTTGAAATAATTGAACTAGATAATTTATTTACTTAATGACCATTTCATCATCCAGTACACCTCCCCCGCGAAAAAAAAACGAAATAACAGCTAACACAGTGCTAGTTATTTTGTTCCTCATCATAATACAGTTTTACTCTATTTTTATGAACCTCTACTAACTTATTATCTATTTTTATAACAACATTCGGAGATTTGTCTTCAGCAATCTCATATGGACCTTTATACAAAGGCTCTAACTTATTTCCTGAATCATTTTTCTAAAGGACTTTCTCACCCTATTTGTAATTAATTTTTCTAGTCTTTTTGTCATAAACTTCTTTCCTCTTAGCTTTTGATACCAATAAATTATTTCTTGCGTCACTACACGCGGCTTGTAATCGATATTTTAACTCTAAAGGATAGTCGTCAAAGTTGTATAGTGGGTCAATTTCTAGCGTACTGTTTGTTGGTAAACGATTAGGCCTTCCAAAAACAAGTTCATGTGGGGTGTAATGCGTTTCGGTATGTACAGTATTATTATACGCAAAACACCAATAAGGAACCCATGAACTCCAGTTATCTTGCCCTTTTGAGCATTGAATTCGTAAATACGCCCCCAAACTTTTATGATTATTTTCTAGCGCACCTATCGTTTCATGATGGTAAGCTGTAGAATTTAACTGGCTTATTCCTAATAGTTTACAAGTTTCTTTAAAAGTGGCAGCCAAAAACTCGGTACCTTGATCCGTGACAATGTGTTCTGGTACACCATAACGCAGAATAAAGTTTTCCACAAAGGACTTAGCAACAGTCACAGCTTCTTTATTTGGTAGTACATATCCTTCAACAAATTTACTTAACTCACACTGTAGTGTTAGAATATAACGCTTATTTTGTTCATCTGGGTTAAGTGGTCCTACCAAATCAAGAAAAACTTTTTGAAAAGCCGTAGTAGCTGTACTGGTAATTGTCAAGGGTTCTTTATTAGGTTTTGAATACTTGAATTTTTGGCAATCTGTGCAACGTTTGACAAATATTTCGACATCTGCCTTTAGTCCGGACCAAAAATAATTTCTTTTAATATTATTATACATACGGTTTATACCAGCATGTCCTCCTGTTGGTAATATGTGAAAATCATTTATTATTAATTGCCTCAATTCTTTATTTTCTATAGTTCGTGCTCCCTTAACAACAGACATTTTTATGTCTGCGTTTAACAATTCGTCTTTGAATTTTACAAGTTTGTTCAATAAATCTTCGCACTTATTATTTTTTACTATACACAATATCGGAATTTTATATTTTATGCATGCATTTTTCAGATCTCTCAACGACGCACCTAATGCTGACGCTGATCGAGAATTCTGTTTTAAATAAATTACTTGTAAATTCATATCATATAACAAATTGCTCAATATATACCTGTTATCATTATGGAAATTTTTTACTAACTTACTAAATTCGTTATCATTTATTATACGGAGTTCTACCGATTGTACTGACCGCTTTAACAATTCTAAGATTCCAGGGTGATCAGACCTTTCATCAGTAGAAATTGTTTTACTACTATCATCAAACTCACCTGTTTTACAAGTATTTTTCCTTGTTTGAGCTCGCGTTGTGATAAACATAGTCTGCCTTAGCATTCATAGTTTTTAGTTCATCTGATTCAATTTGAATCCTGGATAAAGCATCGACTGTAACATTTTCAGAGCCTCTTATATAATTTATTGTAAAATCATATTCTTCTAAAATTAGTCTAAACTTAGTTAGTCTACTAGAAGGATTGTTCATCCCAAACAAATATACCAAAGGTCTATGATCTGTATAAATATGAAACTTTCTAGCAAATAAGTAGGGACGAAAATGTTTTACGGCCCAAACTACCCCTAATAACTCTTTCTCTATCACACAGTAGTTCTTTTCCGCTTTATTTAGCGCACGACTTGCATATGCTACGGGTTTATCGTTCGAATTTAAGAGAACTGCCCCAAGGCCCTGCCCTGATGCATCTGTTCTAAGAATGAATTGATGATCATCTGAAAAATCTGGATATGTAACACTGGTGGTTTTATGAGTACGTGCTTTAATCTCTCAAATGACTTTTGACACTCTTCACTCCAATGAAATGGTACGTTTTTCCTTGTAAGGTTGTTCAACGGCTGTGCAAGCATAGCAAAATTTTTAATAAATTTCCTATAGTAGTTCGCAAAAGCCACAAACCGCTTCGTATCACCGGAATTTTGTGGTGTAGGGTAATTTTGAATTGTACTAATTTTTCCCAGATCAGGCGATATCCCTGCAGAAGATATCACATGACCTAAGTAGAGAATTTCCTTTCTTAAGTATTTACATTTATTTGGATTCAATTTTAGATTTACTTCCCTTAATCGTTGCAGAACCTTAACAAGATTTTGATTATGCTTAATTAAATTATTTCCAAAAATGATTAAATCATCTAAGTAAACAAAACAAGACTCATAACTTAAACCTGCCATTGCAATTGTCATCACTCGAGAAAATGTACTTGGACTAATTTTTAACCCCATAGGTAATCTTTTCATTTGAAATTGTCCACGTTCTGTCGTAAACGATGTGTATGGTCGGCTTGTCTGATCAAGTTCAACTTGATAATACCCCTGCGCAAGATCAAGATGTGAGAAATAAACTGCTCCAGATAAGGAATCTAATATTTCAGATATACAAGGTAACAGAAAGTTGTCATCTTTTATTTGTCTATTAAGTAACCGATAATCTATAACTAACCTCCATTTTTTGTTACCAGTTTGGTCAACCCTTTTTGGCACAATTAACAATGGTGAAGACCACTCTGATCGTGTTTCTTCAATAATACCATCGTCTAGCATTTTTTCCACCTGTTTATGAATTTCACTCTTTTGCGCATGCGGTAATCTATATGGTTTTACATACACAGGAACCGCATTTTCCTTTAAGTGTATTTTATGTTTAGCTATATTAGTAACAGTAAGAGGATCCTCTTCTAAATGAAAGACATCTGCAAATTTTGCACAAATCCTTTGTATGGAAGATTCCTCCTCTATATTTAAAGATTCAACATTAATTTGAGGTAATAACCTATCGACACGACTAACTGATAAGTTGGAATTGCCGAACTTACACACTTCATAGTCTGTCAGTTTTTCAACCACAGGCTTGAAATTCCTAATTTTAATTTCTCTTTCATTGACATTAAGCACTCTAACAGGAATCATCCTATTATTAGGTCTAGCTAACACTCCTGCTACATACACTCCTTCACATAATTCTCCTGGTATAACAACACAGTCTTCCTCACTATCAACCCAACAATACTTAGTTATTTCACATCTTGGTGGGATTGACATGTAGTAATCACAGTTAGATTTTAATGGCACCCATATTTTTCTATTACCATTCCAAAATGAAAATTCAAATTTTTCGTAATCGATCGTAGCTGAATATTTGATAAAAAAATCAGAACCTATTACACCATGCATTCCACTTCCAAACTCATTCACTACCAAAAATTCATGATTTATTTGCACATTGTTTATATCTAATAAAATATTCGCAGAGCCAAGAGATACTGTTGACCCAGCAATTCCATTAATTTTTATTTTCTTATCTGTGTTCATCGGTAACTTATGTTTTACATAGTTTGCAAAAATAACACTTACGGATGCCCCAGTATCTAATAATAACTTATTTGAAATTATTTACGACCTGTAATTTAGTTATTAACGGTGGTTAACGGGAATTAGATCTGTTTTAAAGAAAACTAGTTTTTCAAAAAGCCAACGTTTCGACACATTTATTGCATCATCTTCAGGGCGCTACAAAGTTATAAGAAATTATAGGAAAACATATATAATTAACATGCTAAAAAGAATAATATTAGTTTGAAACATAAAAATTGATATATTTAAAATAACTTCAAAGTTAATAATAAAAATACGATAAAAACTTGATAAATATAAAATTATTAAAACTCAGTACTTACATTAAAATTAAGTTTTCCGTGTTATCAGGTTTAAAAATTCTAAATTGTATAAAGGTTACGTAGATACTTTGGTTAATGGAAATTAAAACGAATGGTAAAATACAATTCAAACTCATGCCTTGATATTTAGCGAACTACTACTAATACATATAGATTTCTTACAGTGACAATGTTTATCATTATATTTTTTTAATTAGAAAATGAATTTTTTTGAATCTTTTTTATATATTAAAACAATATTAATGTTTTATTTGGTTAATTAAATTATAATATGCATTATTAAGGTGTTCTATATCCTTTCTGGCATTGACAGTATTATATTTCTTAATATTTATCATTTCTTGGAAAATTCGTTTGGAATAATTATTTTGCATTCCGACAATTTTTGTATTTTCTAAATTTGCATTAATAATAACGTTAATTCATTCACTCCATATTTCATTCTCACAAAATTAATACCATTCATACTTAAATTTACTGCATTTTCCACATTATTCTGTTTAGGATCGAAAAAACCAATCATTCGGTTTATCTGAGACTGCACTATCATTATTACTATTACTCATCACATTTTTACTACAATTCGGCAAAACTGTCTCCTCTGCAAAATACGCCTGGTGTGAACCATGACCTCGGTCACGCATAAATCGTCTATTTACTCTACTACGCGCAGTACCTTGACCTCTATAATAATTTGCATTATTATGTATGTTTTGCTGCTATCGACTATTCATATTACTTCTAAAACTATTAAAATGTGTTTGTTTATAACCTCTACCACAGTAATTATTTCTACTTTCTTGACCTCGATAATTTCTATACGAACCCCTGTTGAAATTTCTCCCTTGTATATGCAAAACTTGAGCCTGAGTATTATGACTATTCAATTTCTCCTCATCTTTCGCACTACCTATAGCCTCTTTTAAACTTTGATAGTTCCGTGCTTTTACCAAATTCGTCAATCGATTTGTCATATTGTTTAGTCCTGTGCAATTCAGTAGTCAAAGCTGTCGCAGATTTTTTAGTTAACAAATGCGTTTTCATGTCCTTAACTAACTCGTCGGTAGAATTATAAGTTTTTTCCAATCGTAATTTAGCATTTTGGGAAAGTATGGTCTTTGTCACATAGTTAATAAGTAATTTTTTACCAATATCGTCTAAAAGCTCAGAATATAGTTCAATGGCATCAATTAACTGTTTTACAGTATCTTCACTTCCATTCATAGACGGTAGCAAAGATGCTGCTGTTCTTAAATCAAATTTTTCACCCATAGTACCTACGTCTAATGTATCACTACTAGTATTTCCGCTTTCTAAAATGGTTTTTAATCTTTCTATCAATATACCTTGAGATTCCGTAATTGTCCTACTTATTTCTTTAATGTGAACTTTAACTGGATTAACTATCTCTAAATTACCGGGTATTTGATTAAATTCTACCCTTAACCTATCTAAGTCACTTCCTATCCTACCTAAATCTACTAGTTTTTGATTAATTACTTGAGAATTTTCACGCCTTTGCTGATTATCTTTCTCGATATTCCGTTTAAATACCCTAACCTCCTCATATAAGAGCTTAAATTGATCTAAGTTACTCATTTGTATAATTTAAACCTACACTAACCTTATTTCTATAATACATTTTAATAAGTTTTCCCAATTTGTCAATAAATTCGTTGTACATTATACTAATTTAACTTGACTTCTTTGTATTTCTCGCCTAATGCTCTTCCTTAAATAATTTTTAATTATCCACCATAAACATCCAAAAATTGCCACAACTATAAAGCAAGCAACAACAACTCCAGTCATTTCCCATAATGAGTGTCCATAACTTGTTGCAGTTGTTCCACCACTGTTTCCAGCTTGACTTATAATGACTTCTTCCTTTGACTCACTGCCTCCCATATTACTAAAAGTTTAATTACCTAAAATAAAATTAATCCATTTGTCCAATTGCCATGTAATTTAGTTTTCCAATTCACCATTCCAAACTTTCACTTTCCATTAATCTATTATTACCATAATTTCTTCTTTTCGATTCTTCCAATTATTACAATACATCACAATTCTTCACTTAGCTATGGCAGGGTCGCCATGTAATATCCCAGGTTCTTATATTGTCGAGTTGAAATAATAACTTCTTCTACTTGTAAAATATATCTTTATTTGCCATCTACATGCCGGCTCGATGTTATCGAGTCGGAAATGATATCGATAATAATCTGGATGTTTTACAATACAATTTAACCTAGTTACTAAATAATATGCTTACCTATCAATAATTAACATAACGCGTGAAGTTGTGCTGGAAATAATTGAACTAGATAATTTATTTACTTAATGAGCATTTCATCATCCAGTACAATTTATCGCTTATGTCAGTTACTCGGTCAGTTATGACAGCGTTAGAAAATTAAGTTTTGCACGTGCCATTTTTAATAATTTTAGCCTGGTGTCTGAAATATGAACTACAAGTGTTGTGTTATGTTGGTCACATGGTCACATTACAACACACCTCAGCGGCTGAGCAATTTACATAGATGGCGGAGAGTGCGTTTTCAGCTATTTACGTTAGTGATCGTAGGTAAAATAGATGAAAACACTACTGGATATTTAAGGTTGAACGATGTATTAAAAAGTGAACAATATGGATATGATATCCACGACTCAATTTTCATATGTAAGAAATTTAATTTCTAGTCAATTTTTAGTCTAATACTTGCCAGATTCTGCAATAATAATCTTAAAATCATAATATTTTGTATATTTATTATTCAATTAACTACTAGTGTATTAAAACAAAAAGAACAGAAATTTAAAGTCCTTTTTTATAATGCCCTATTTAAAAATAAGAACAAGCCGCATAAAGTAGCATGCATAGTAAATAAAATTTTACCACAACATGCAAAACTTGAGAAATACCATGAGATTAAACAATATAATTAGAGGTGTTTGTTGGAAAATGTCCATTGGACATGTCGGGGAAAAGTAACACATACTAAGAGCACTTTTTCGAATGGAATGAAAAACTTGTTTGCCTATTCACAAAATAGTAAAAAAAATCCAGTAGCTAAGTTATGTACAAACACAATTCAGTGATTATATTTACTAGACATTTTAACGGTAACTCATTTAGTTTAAAAGACTGACACATTTTTTACTCTAAAATGTCATAATAAACTGTACAGCGAATAAATAAATTAAACGACCATAATGCTTTATATTGGACATAGCAGATAAGGTTATATTTTATATTTCTGAACATAAACACGGTAAACACCAAACTTTCTCGGCGATGTTGAGTTGAGTCAATGATAGCTTTGCATCCGACAGTACTTCTAAAATTAATTATAGTTATGATTCATTTTAATTGTCAACATTTCATTATTGATCATAATACAAATATTTATAATTTCTTAATTTTACGTTTGTTGTTTATTTTATTTTTTTTTAGATGATAGAAGAAAGTGAAGAAAGGTTAACCGAGGTACAAGTTGCACAAATTTTGGATATTATTGCTAGGCATTTTCCACACGTTGTTAAAGATAAGGTTGAAGAAAATGAAGAAATTGCTGAATAAATCGTTGAAACTCTATTTACTCCATTAAAATTAAATTTTAGGAAATAACTGCTTAAAATACAAATGTAAAAATAAACAACGCCTGACATGATATGATCACTATTCAAACATCGCTCTTAGTACCTGAACATTTGGTTCACCGTTTTTATTTATCCAGAGTTGTGACTAGCTCTCCCTACATATCTAGGCATATCATCTAGCCTGATATGATAGAAACATGACATATAATAATAGGCCAGTGCAATTAGTGATCTGAGATCGTAATTATTTTGGTAGTTTTAGTGTTTTAATATGTTTTATAAACTGGTCTCCTAATGCTGAATCCAAGTTTTCGACCTAGGCGTGCCTGTGCGCGCACCCCTATCTTTAAAAATTAGTCGAAATCACGGCAAAATCAAGTTTTCCCCATGTATCTCCTTTTCAATGCAATTTTTGGTTAAAGTAGTATCAACAAATTTTGTAAAGCATAAAATGTTCTATAACTTTTGTATTCACAATATTCTTCTGTCTCTAATAGGTACCGAGATATAGTCGTAAATATGCGGTCTAAGTTAAATTTTATTAATACATCATAATTAATATTTTGATCAAATAATAATTATTCCTACAGTTTATTGTCGTAAAATGCAACGTTTGAAGTTAAAACTAATGTAAATGAAATTCTTCAACAAATTTAATATTAGAGGGTATTCAAGTATGGTAGGAGGTAGAAGGCCGATCACGCAGGCAGTTAAAAATATTAGAATGGGAACGGAACAAAAAATATTGTAACTCTATGTTGTAGAGCTTGAAAAGTCAATGAAGAAGTTCATTCAGTTTTTTGATATCTCTATAACACTTTGATTAATAATTTTCCCCTAAGCCGGCGCGGTCTATATGACTAAGAATTTTGTTCCTTTTTGGTCAATATGACCAAGATATACAGGGTGTTTCAAAAGTAAGCGTAAACCTTCTGGGGAGGTAATCCTCGGATAAAAATAAGACAAAAAGTTCCTATCAACATGGGTCCGGAAATGCTTTCTGAGAAAGTTATGGCCCTTCGAATGGGGCACCCTCAAGACGGTTTTTCTGCAATATTTCCGAAACCGTTAACAATCAAATTTCGAAAATATATACACTGTATAAACTTTTGACGCTGAACTCGATGCTGAATTCAGAATTTAAAAATTTTAGTCAGGGGCGTCACATACCGGGAAGGTTAAGGGCTAAAATATCCCCATTTTTTTCTCGTTTCAGTTTATTAAGGTTTTCATTGAAAATTATAAAATTTTAAAGTTTTCTACTTAAAAAAGGTATTCTTAATTAATCTCGATAGAATGAACCGTTTTCGAGAAAATTGTTTATGAAAAAGATACAACAGTCGATCATACAAACGTTTGTCATTATTTTCAAGTAATTTGAAGTTTTACTGATACTGATTGTCATTGTGATTTGGTCCAGTCTAGTTAGTAAATATTAAAATTAAAAGATTCAATAAAATAAGAACCTTTTTTATTCGCTATTTAAAGGGCCGTAACTTCCTCAAAAAGCATTTCCGGACCCATGTTGATAGGAACTTTTTGTCTTATTTTTATCCGAGGATTACGCCCCCAGAAGGTTTACGCTTACTTTTGAAACACCCTGTATTTTCACGATTTTCTTCGCAGGGATGACAAATATTTGAAAATTTCTTCTGTGGGACTTCATTACTCGTGGTTATCTATTTGTGTGCATCATGGCTCAAAGAATGAAAATTTTGGCCCCACATGGAATATGCCCCCGGCCCGAACGGAAAATACAATAAAAGACTCCGGCAGCGAAAAACAGTGACTAGAAAAAACAAAAATGAAAACTCAAAATTTTGTTTTTTTTTTGCAAATATCTCAAAAACCAAATAAAATATTCTTGATTTCATCACGGCATATTATTGGGTATAAAATTGCGCAACTTCGCCCCTATTTAACCACCTCTCTATCTCTTACCGTTTCCGACATTCCAATGGTGGGCATCAAATTTCACTAACCCTGTACATATTGTGTATACATAATTTATACAAAAAAAAGGCGATTTATGTATAATGTTTCATTCTTGTCTCTCACTTTCAAGAGAAGAAATATCAACTTGTTGTAGCAAATCGGGGGTATAAATTTTATAAAAGAAGGGAAATAGCTATTAATAGACAGGCACCAGGTGAACCCACTAAGAGGGCTCAAGTCACAGGGCAGAGTTGGTCCAAGCCGGGGAGTCAGACAGTTCGTGCGAGCGCGCGGCGAGACAGTTTGACCAGGACTGCGTTCAGGAACGCTTACGGAGTACACACAGTGTACCTGTACTCGTTCAGAAATAGTAAAGTTACTCTTAGGTCAACTACCCTACAACGTTCAGAAATGGCTTAGTAAGTCGCCAAAAGTAAACCATGATCGCCGCGCTCCGGAGCCCAGCGATAATCGCCGCACATGCGTAGTATAAAAAGTGAATTAAGTTTGAAAGGCAAAAGCTATATCTTTGTTTGAAGTGAGGTTATATAGAAAATATTTTTTTATTAACAATTAACAATCTTTAACTTTTTCTCAAGTAATGGGAAGCATGTTCTCAACATGGGTCAGATTTGTCTCCAAAATGTTGTGTTTTATAATTTTATAAGATTTGAATAATTTGATCGCCGTAACGCGTTCATAAACGAACATCGCCTCGGTACACTACGCAAAGTTTCATTGTTTACCATTACCCCGGTATTACTTTCTCTTTCTGAACGGGCTCCAGCGCGGAAATTGTTCGGGCAGCGCAGCGTCGGGACGTCACGATATAGAGACGGAACTAGAGTTTTGACCGGCCGATGTCAGGGACGTCGTCGCGGCAATTTGCGAATTTCCTAGGGGCTAGATAAGCGCCGCGGAGTGCGAAAGTGATCAGAGACCGCGCGTCGGTGGGCGGTTTTAAAGTTGATAGAGTTAATAATAATAATAATAAAGGCCTTTATTAAAAGTTATTGTTCACATTAAATTAAAGAAATAACAGTTGAAGGGGCGAGATTTAGTACGGTAAGACACAAAGTCACACCGTCTATTCTTCCACCTAACCCCTATGTAAGCTAAATGACACTGCACAAGAATAGTAAATTAAGTATAATAATATAAACCTATTTGAGATATAAAACAATATCTTACTTAAAAAAATAATAATAAATAAACTCATACTTATACTTCTATAAGCAAAAAAAAAAAATGTATATATAATATACACTATTGGACAAAAGTAAAGCAACAATCTGTAAAAAGTGTATTATTTCTTGTTATTTTAATTTTTCATTATGGAACCACAAAAATGTTCTTGTATTAAATAGTACGTAGTAGGCGGATGTCAATTTAATTATTTTATTTCATTATTACAGTTAAACTTTGTTGTGTTGTGCACTTCTTCTTGATTACAATTTTTTAAGGCGGTCAAAAGTAAAGCAACACTTGATTATTAATTCAATATATTATTAATTATTTACTTTTTGGAAATAATTCTTAATAAGTTGCTGGAATCTACGTTTTCTAACAAAATGCCTAAAGGTATTGTCACAAGTATTGACTTAAAACAAAGAATATTAAACGCGTTCAATAATGGAGAAAATCAGTTGAGAATCGCACGTCGATTTGAGGTGGGTCGCTATACTGTATCGAGAATATCATCCAAATTTCAACAGAGGGGACATCTGCGTAATATGCCAAAATCGGGAAGACCTAGAAAAACAACGGCATATACCGACAGGTTGATTAAACGGATGTCTCGCGCTGATCCATGGAAGTCTGGTCCAAGGATAATCGCAGAAATCGATAATTTAAATATTAGCGAAAGAACAATCCGAAGAAGATTAGTTGAGGGCAAGCTTTTTAGCAGAAGACCCGCAAAAAAAACCTTAATTTCTGCCAGAAATAGAGCTGCACGACTTGAATTTGCACGAGCTCATTTGAATTGGACTGAAAATGACTGGCGGAAGGTACTATTTAGTGACGAAACCCGGTACAATATTTTCAATTCCGATGGCATGCGCCGTGTAAGAAGACCTGTAAACCAGAGGTTCAATCCACTGTACGGGACACCAACAGTTAAGCATGGTGGCGGCAGTGTACTTTTATGGGGGTGTTTTTCATTAAATGGGATAGGTCCTGTGCATTTCATTGATGGTATCATGGATCGCTTTATGTACAGAGACATTCTCCAGAATGTTATGATGCCTTATGCAGACTGGGAAATGCCTTTGCGATTCATATTCCAGCAGGATAATGATCCTCGAACCTTGTGAATGGTTTAGGACGAATAATATGAAAGTTTTGGAATGGCCAGCTCAATCACCTGACTTAAATCCAATAGAGAACTTGTGGGAAGAGGTAGAGAGACGAATAAGGACACAAACATTTAGAAACAAGCAGGCTCTACAGGATAAAATAATTGAAGTGTGGCAAAGTATTCCTCAAAATGTTATTTATAAATTAATTTCATCTATGTCCAGAAGGTGTGCAAAGGTTATTGCAAATAACGGTTATGCTATCAATTATTGATATAGTGAATGTTCTTAATATTGTTCTAGTTAAGTTCCACAATGTTGTATATTTTTTTTTCAAGAAAAATAAAAATTGTTGCTTTACTTTTGTCCTATTAATTACTAATTATATACTAATATCTTTGTCTAATAATTATCATTCTGCATATTAAAGCTATATTACCATTAAATTGACATTTACCTACTACGTGTTATTTAATACAAGAATATTTTTGTAGTTCCCTAATTCCAAAGTAAAATAACAACAAAAAATACATTTTTTACAATTTGTTGCTTTACTTTTGTCCAATAGTGTATATAATTTCTCCTTAACATAAAATAAAATTGTAAAATAAATAAAAGCAAACGATTATTTTCAATACTATTAAGTGCCTACTGTACAACAGTATTACAATACTAACGCAAGCTCACTCGACTGCTTATTCATAATAATTACAGAAAGCCGTTTTTTAAAATTGTTAATTGTAAAACTTAAACCATTCAGTTCATCAGGTAGATTATTTATACACCTTGCAACGTTATACAGGGTGAATCTTAGAGTGGCGGCCATATTTATATGAGGCGACACCGTTCAACTATGGGAACACAAAACTACAAATTTTTTTTTTAACGCGCTATGAAAAATGAATATTGTTTAAACCCCTTTTATTTGAATTTGGGTACCCCGCCAGTGAAATGCGCTAGCGAGAGTAAGAGAAACTAAATAAAATGAACTATCTAAACAATAACAAAGTAAAAACTATTCTCCGTGAGTGTAACAATAAAAAAAGTAATACCTAAAAAACTTAATACTTAGTAACAAATAATGAACAGAAAATTATTTTTTCTAATAGCAATAAATCTTTACTTATCTTGGATCGGCATTTCTCATAGCAGGTGTTGAAACTGTCCTCCGTTATTTTCCAAACACGCTGTAGCTCGCCGCATCATAGAATCTCTAACTTTATTGAAGTCCGTATTCTGCCTTATGTGATTCGCAGCGTTTTCTACTATTTCCCGTAATTCTTCAACGTTGTTGACAGGAGTCGTGTACACCAAACCACCGTACATTGTACGGTGCACCAAACTTTTCATGTGCCCCCACAGATAAAAGTCGCCTCTAAAACACCACTAAAATAAAACTACACACACGTAGAAGGTACACCTCACTCAATTATTAAACACAAACACAAAACTTCCACTTTTATAAATTTCACTAAATTAATTTTATAATCACAATAAACCACTCTAGCTGCTGTCTGAGTGGTCACTAACACTAAAAACTAAAGCCGTGCCGTGCGCGGCCTTTGCATTTCAGGAGAACCTTTTTTTATCGCTATTTTTTGTTAATGCACCTGCTGTAACTAGGTCAGTGTCATAGTTTGTAAAGAGTTCAGCGACTCTAACAGCTGATGGGTGGTAAAATTCCTGTAGAATGTAGAACTAATTCTGTTTTTAAAATCTTTTTCATATTCAGCCTTATTCTGGGGGCCGTTGAAAACAAAACAACGTTCAAATGTTTCCAATAATTGCCTATTTCTCAACGTTGTGGAACATTTCCTATTCAGATGACCAAAATGCATTGAATAATGGTCAACGTCTTTTTAAGTTAGCGTTGAGTATTTGGCAATAAGCTTTACGACTTGCCACGGCACTTTTCAACGTTGTTTCGCTGTTTATAGGATAAAAAGTTAGGTTAAAATTTAAAATTACAAAACTAAAGATCAATATAACTTCTATTATTTTATATACATATAGGTAGATGCTTTTAATGTTCGTAGGCACCTAGGTAAACAGATTATCGGTTTTAATATAATTTTATTATATTTAAAAAAAATTTTATTAGATTTTTTTAAATCATAGTGCCTAATGGTGAACCATGGGGTTCGTTTTATTAATTAATGCTGACATTAATGAGGATCAGCGGTAAGTATCGGGTTGTTCTGAGGCTGAACAAATTAATAATTATAGATTATTCATTTCCCTTTGTCTTGGGGGCTTCTTCTGACGGGCCCATCGCCGCTGGCATTCAGTTCTGCAGTCATTTCATCCCAAATTTTTATTATTTGGGTCGTCTGACTGTTTTAATTTTCCTGTTTTTAACAAGTCGCTGGACCCTAGGTATTTCACATATACAGCGTGTGTAAAAAGTATTAAAACATGACCATAACTTTTAAAATATTGATTGAATAAAAAAACCCTTGGATAGGTCGATTTTAATTTTCAATTACGCAACTTTTGATGGGATTTATAATTTCTAGTTCTACACACCCACTCCCCCAGCCACCCCAACTTTTTCTTTTTTTAAAATCGACTTATCCAAGGGTATTTTCATTCAATCAATATTTTAAAAGTTATGGTCATGTTTCAATACTTTTTACACACGCTGTATTTGAAATTGTTTCTTGGATGTTCTTTTTTTTTATCCATTATTTATTAAAGAAAAGACGATTATCTAATTCTAACATCCAACTCTCTGAACTGAACTCACCAGAATCACCCAGAATTACGTCGTAGAATTAGAATAGAAATAAATATTAATTTTACTATAAACTATTTTCTCATTATTAAGTAGAATATCTGGAGGATCATCATTAAAATATCTTAACCTATCATTTTTTCTACCAAATAATATAGCAGCAGATTTGGAAGTATTTAGTTGTAAACAATGTTGAGCAGATATATTATAGATATTATGAAGATCATGGTTTAAGGCTGCTATTGCTTGAGCATATTCCTCAGGGTAGAAGGACAGAGCAAGCTGTGCGTCATCAGCGTAGTAGTGTATATGACAAGACATAAAAGTGTTTACAAAATTAGATATATAAATAATAAACAGTAAAGGGCCTAGTATTGAACCTTGGGGGACACCATTTAAAATATTTTGGAATAGAGAAATGTTTAGTTTATATTGAACAGCCTGCGATCTATTAGATAAATAATTTGAAAATAATTTAATAGCATTAGTAGATAACCCTAAAAAATGTAAAATTGATATTAACATACTATGGTTTAAAGTATCAAAAGCCTTAGAGTAATCTAATAAAACTAATATTGTTAATTTGCCTCGATCAGTTGCCCGAAAGATATCATCAGTTATATTGAGTAAAGCTGTACTACAGCTGTGGCCAGTTTTAAAACCCGACTGTGTGCTAGGGATTATTTTATTGTTATCTAAATACATTCTAAGCTGCAAGTCTATAATTTTCTCAAGAACTTTAGACAAACAAGGTGAAATACTTATAGGTCTAATATCTTTAAAGCTTGTGGGATTAGAATTTTTTGGCAAAGGTAGAATAAGAGCCTTTTTCCACAAGTTAGGGGAAACACCGTTTTTCAAACAAAAATTCATAATATGAGTAATGTCAGGTAAGATATGCGGAATACACATTTTAATTGTTAAAATGTTGATGCCATCAGATCCTAATGCCTTACTTTTAATTTTGGTAATTATATCTAATACCTCAAGTTCAGTAAAATTTAAACCATACACATTATTGTCTTTCCGATTATTATTATAGTACGTAATTGTAGACACATCAGCCGGCAGATTTGGAACAGAATGAATAAAATGATTATTAATTTTTTCAACGTCAGATAAATGACTTGGGAGACCATCATTAGATTTTTTACGTAACATGTTAAGAGATTTTAATTTTGACCAAATTAGTTTTTGGTTATTAGTGTTTAGTTCCCGATTGTAATAAGCTTTTTGTTCAGTTTTTACAGCTACAGTTACAGCATTTCTAAGTTGTTTATAATATTGCCAGTGTGCTAAATTTTTCGATCTTTTGTAACGTAATAAAGCTTTATCCCTCACTTTCATCATGCTACGTAGCGTATCAGTTAACCAGGGCGAATATTTTTTAGTTATTCTATAAGTTGTATAAGGAGCATGCAGATCCAACAAAGTTATTATATTATCATTTAAAAATTGGACTTTACTGTCAATATCACTTAAGTCATAAATATTTCTCCACGGTATAGACATTAAATCTGACTTGAACTGTTCATAATTTAAATTTTTAAAATTTCGAGAAGTTACAAAAATGGGATCAGATTTATCAATTTTAACATTAATATTACAGTAAATTAGTTCATGATCACTTACCCCTACCACAGTCATCACCCCAGCTGACTTAACGAGTTCTTTAGTAGAAGTTAAAACATAATCAATGAGAGTGGCCGAATTATCCGCGATCCTCGTAGGCTGATCAATAATCTGATAGAGCCCCAGGCTTTCTAGAGTGTCATTAACATGACTAACATCAGCACTGTCAATTCTAAGTAGATCAATATTAAAATCTCCTAGGCAAAGAATATTTTCAACTGTTTGAATTATACAGTAAATTCACTTTTGAACCAAAGCAGTTTGTGAGTGAATAGGAGATAGCAGTAAAGCGAGAGCACTACACATGCTTGACTGCATGTCGATCTCAGAATGTTAGCGCTCTCGCTTTATTCTCTCCTATTCACTCACAAAGTGCTTTGGTTGAAAAGTGAATTTACTGTATAGGTTAAAATACTTTCATATTTGTTTAAAAAATCCAAAGAACCACCTCCAGGAGGTCTGTATACTACGCCAAAAGCAACATTTGCAGTCTGCAAGTCAAGTTTCAACCAAATTTGTTCAATATCTCCACCTAATTGCAACACGTACTGTATATTTTATAGCTGTTTTAATGAAAATCCCCACTCCACCTCCATGTCTATTTCTATCACTACGGATAAATTCATATCCTTCAATATTAACAGTATCATTACATACAGAGTTATCTAACCAAGTCTCAGTAACAGCACAGATATCAAAATTGTTTGAGATAACGGCATCCCTAAAATTATTAAAATGAGCTAGTAGAGATCTCACATTCAAGTGAGCATGACGACAACCGTGCGTTTTGATTTTTAACACAAAAAAAATAAATACGTGACGGGTGGCAAAGTCAGGTATTTCACCCGGGTCACAGTCAGAAGGTCATGGCGGCACAAAAAAAAGTTAGTTGGGCGCCAGCGGATGAACTCCGCAATTCACGCACGGGCGCGTACTCAAGACCGACAAGGCGCGGATTTTGCATCAGGGGAGCTTATGAAAGAATACTTGCACTTACCTTCACGTGTTGACAGGTCTATGGTGAACTTACTTTTTGGGTGACTTAGCACATGAATGTTAGAGCACTCACAAGTATAAAAGCTAATGGCTGAAATGGGCGAGGTTAGTGTGTGCAGTTGAAACACCTCATAGAGTTATGGAGTTTATTAAGTACAATTCACCATCACCAAAAACAGAAATTAAATAATTGCGAACGCGCATTATGCCAGCCAAGCAACAAAACAACGTCAAAACATCACGCACCCAGTGCGTTGGCTGACGCAAGCACAGAGGTTAAAAATTAAAAAATTAAAATGAAAACGTTATAAATTAAAGTAAACCAAAAGGAAAAATGCACATGCAGCAACAAAACTGGTACAGTCACTGGCACACCAAACAAAATAAAGTAAATAAAAAATAAAAATTAAGCGCAAAATAAACAGTCTGAACCACCAAACAGAATTGCCGCTTACCGTCCAGGAGAAAGGGGTCGGCTACTTTTCACGTAATCCTATAAGATCAGGCACATCACACTAACTCAATTATTAATACACTAAATACGCAACAGGCGCATCTGAACGGAACAAAGTATCGTTTTGGGGTGTCACTACCGCGGTCCGCAATATAAGAGGTTTATGATTCGAAACAGTTCACCGAAGTTTACAATACTACACCAAAGCATTAAGCACGAGTGCGAGAGAGGCAGGCTGAGAATAAAGTTAACGTCTTTTAGTATCACAATTCAGTTATAACACGAGGAGTGTGTAACTACAACCAACTCACTAGTCAAAAACCGTTAACAATCCGGTAAACACGGATAGAAGTCGAAAAGCACGGTGAAATAAGTATAAATTCTCTGAACCTTATCAAAGTCGCACGGACCGAGGTGACAGGTTAGAGCGCCAGGGACAGACTGCCTCATGAGCTTCGCAGCGCGTTATTTTTATAACTGCCCGGCCACCTGGTTCGGGACCTATATTTATAAATATTTCGAACTCCTCCCATTGCCCTTGCGCCGGGCCAATGGGAGCGCGGCACCCGGATATACACTAAACGCGCTGCCGGGCAAGCCGCATAAACCGACTGGTGCTCGAACAGCACAGATGGATTTAGACTATGCTCTTCGCTTGTTTAATGAATTTCTAGGGCTGTGCCTGATCTGGGGTTACATAACACCCCCCCGCTGAGGGTGTGCTTTTGGGCGCGGCGTTTCTTTTTGGTGGCCTAAAGGAATACGTGCCTAAAAGGACGCTAGCTTACTCTAATCTTACTACTTACTATGCGGTACTATTTATGTTGGCCCTACTAAATATATCACCTAACTATATTATGATTAACTAGTTACTTGGACCCTACTAAAATAATTCAACTACGCGGCTATGTGCATTCATATATACATTATACAACCGGACAATTTTAGTCTGTGTCGGACGAACGTCGGCTGTCGTCATCTCGAACGACCATCCGTACCCTTCGTCTTCTCCTCAATGGCATTCGGAAACCGGGTCTTACCACCAGGGTCGGCGGTTCGGTGGGTGCGTCGGACATTGGAGCCCCAGTGGTTGGTTCGGGGGGCTCCTGGGCTTCCTGGTCGTCTGGTTCGAGGAACGGTCGTATAAAGTCGGGAGGAGCGCGGCACAGAATAAGGGGTCTAGGCGAACGGTGCCTGTTAGTTGGGGGAGGGGTGGTCCGCAGCTCCTCCGGAAGATCCGGTATCGATCGTGAATGTCCCGACTCGGAAGGTGAGCCGGGTAGGGTATCGGAGATAGCCTGTGGGGGCGTAAGAGACCTGTGGACAATTACCGGGATCGGGTTAGGTAAGGGTTCCGATGCGGGGGACTCTAGTTCTTCCTCCGAGGTGATGTCATTGGAACTGGTTTCCGTCTCCTTGGGAAAATTGGCCTCTTGGACGTCATGGACGTCAGTACGGGTCCTCCCTTTCTGGACTGTATAGATTTCGTCGGATATTTTCCGGTGGATTTTGTGGGGTCCGAACCATGCAGGGTCGAAGCTTTTCTTGTGAGGCCTCAGGTTCTTTACCATAACGGAGTCACCCTCCTGAAATTGCACCGGTGTCTCCCTGACGCGGGGTGCGTATTTCTCTTGGTATGTCTCTTGTTGTTGTCGGGTGTCGGTAAGGCGGTCGTACGGGGAAATTCGAGATAGGCGTTCACGTTCCTCCAGATACGTCGGATTTTCCCAATCTCCCGGTGCGGGAGGCTCGAACCCAAACATTAGGTAGGCCGGCGTTCTCTTGGTGGCCGCATTCTGTCTGGTTCTGAGTACTCGCATCGCTGGAGCCACGTACATATCCCATGTGTTGGCCGGTTTGTCTAGTAGCAGGGTTTTCATTACTTTCTTCAAGTCCTGTACCTTTCTCTCGACGGGGTTGGCCCGCTGGTGATATAAGGCGGTATATTGGATTTGGATGCCCTGCTGGGCGCACCAGAGCACATAGTCCCCACTTCTAAAATGGCCTCCATTATCGGAAATGATTTTTCTCGGCGTGCCGTATCGGGCCACTAAGTTCTCCAGGAATTCTACCACCGTCGCTCCGTTTACTCTCGGATATACAGCCGCCTCCGTCCATCTGCTCAAGATATCCTCGCACATGAGGATATATTTATTCCGTCGATGTTCCGTTTCCTGGTACGGGCCTAGTACGTCAATGCTTAGTATTTCGAAGCAGTGGCGTGGTGTCGTGGGTCTAAAAGGGGCGTGCGGCTGCAATTGGCGTCCTTTCACCTTCTTGCATATCAAGCAGTTCTTCAGTTGTTTCCTTACATGGGCGTCCATGCCCTTCCAATAGTATCCCCTCTTTATTTGCCGTATAGTTTCTCGTATGCCGGGATGGGCAGCTGCTTCCCGAACGTGATAGTGATCGATGACTTCCGTTATCGCGTTGCTGGGGACCACCAGTCGTTTCCCGTCGGGCGTCTGACGCCAGAGGAGATCCTCTTGGACCACATGGTGCTCCAAAAAGGCGCGGTTGTCCTCGGCTTCTGGTTCCTGTCTGTCATCGCGAAGTCGTCTCCATTTCTCGACGTTATCCCGGACGCGTCGCGAGCGTCTTTGTGCCGCGGACACTTCCTCTACTAGGGCGACATGGTTAACAGCGTTTATGGTTACCGGCGGGGCGAAGTCAGGCGTTACTAGGCGGTCTTCATCGGGAAGCGCTCGCGTCTCGTTGTCCTGCGGATGGCGGCTAAGGTAATCTGCGAGGACATTATCCTTCCCTGCGCAATGCTCCACGGTATAAGCATATTCTTAATAACAAGGCCCACCGGGTGAGCTTGGCCTTGGTATCTTTGAATTTACCGAGCCATAATAATGCCCGACTGTCCGTGATTATGGTAAATGGCTGGTCGATTAAAAAGATGCTGTACTTTTTCAAGTACGTCACCACGCTGAGACACTCCGACTCATTGATGTGATAGCGTGTTTCCGCTTTGGAGAGAGACGAGCTAGAATATGACACTATACACTTTTGTCCGTCATCGCCTAATTGGTACAGGACCCCGGCGAGTCCCAGCGTCGAGGCGTCCGTTTGTAAAATAAATCGGCGCTGAAAGTCCGGGCGATGTAACGAAAGGGGTTGTGCAACCGCGCGTTTTAGCTGCTCAAACGCGTCCTCTGCAGCGGGCGTCCAACGATATTTCGTGTCCTTGGTCAGCAGTTGGTTTAGCGGTTGGGTGATCTGAGCTACATTGGGAATGTACTCGCGCACCCAGTTACATAGGCCCAGGAAGGATTGTAATTGCCTTTTGGTATGGGGGGTCGGATAATCTTGTATCGCGAGTACATGTTTTTCCAGTGGCATGGTCGTCCCGTTTACAATCCGATGCCCCAAATAGTCCAAGTCGGTCCGGGCGATTTGACACTTTTCTGGTGATATTTGCAAGGTATGTGTTCGAAGGCGCTCGAACACCAGCCGGAGGTGAACTAGGTGTTCGTCCATCGTCGTGCTGTATATTAGGATATCATCCAGGTACACCTGGCAAAAGTGATGTAAATAACCCGTGAGCACATCCCTAGTCATTAACTTTTGGAACGTTGACGGCGCGGTCTTTAAGCCAAATGGCATTACGCAAAATTCGTACGCCGCGCCGTCCGGAGTCGAGAAAGCGGTGTATTGGCGGGACGCGTCCTCAAGCGGGATTTGCCAGTACCCACTGTGAATATTCTAGCCCCACCGATATTTTTTAGCGCCTCATGTATCTTGGGAAGTACAGAGGATTCGTCCAATGTTACCTCGTTGAGGCGGCGGAAATCAACACAGAAGCGCGGCTTCTTACCCGGCCGTTCAATTAAAACTGGCGGCGAGGAATAAGCGGATTTCGACGGCACTATCACTCCCGCCTGAAGCATCTCGTGGACTTGATCGTACAAAATACGCTTTTTCCCCGGCGACATCGGGTATGGCCGAACGTTAATAATGGGAGCATTTTCACAGAGGACGATTTTATGGTTAGTAGTAATGGTAGTCGCTTGCGTCGGGAATTCAGCGAATAAATCCGCAAATTCATTGAAGAGGGGTTCCAGTACAGACGCGTGTGCGGACGGTATATGTAAATCCGCGTGTAGTACCGTTTCGGAGGGGGCTCGCGGCGTGGCCTGATTCCAATAGGCGGTTAATCGCTGTTCATGACCAATATACACGCACTGCCTGGTATAGTCAATAATCACATTCTCCTTTCTTAGGAATGGGCCGTCGAGAATGACTTCTTCGTTTAAATCGGATAATAGAAGAAATCGTTGCGTCAGAACTTGTCCTTGAATAATGACCTCTAGTTCAGTTTCCCCTCCCGACACTAGGGGTTGTTTTGCGCAAGCCAATGTGATGGTTGGCTTAAATTCTTCGTTTATTATTGCGTGCACTAAGTTAGAACGAATAATGTTACCGGCTGCACCGGTATCGATGAGAGCCTGACATTCTCTCCCTGCTATGGTAACAGTCAGTCTGGGTAGTGGTCGTACCGCGAATTCCGGCCGGTTTTGGCGAAATTCTGCGACGGCGACCGAAGGGAGCACTACACTAACAAAGTTCTCGTCCGGTATATCGGATACGGAGGTCACGGTCATAACGGTCCCGCGCGGTGGGGGGAAGTTTTCCGAGAAAACCTCCCGAGGGTGATCGTAATAGTTTACTGCCTCCGTGGTGGAACGTTCGGGCCGGTCGCGGGAGGTGGATTTGATGATGCCCCCCGGGCGCGTATATGGAAAAGCTACTTCAATACGTCCCCGCCACGGCGACGAAATAAAATAGGATTTTCAGGCGGTAAACGCGGTGGAAACCCTACATTAATATGGCACCCAATGGTGTCCTACTGGAGTAACATTTCTAGCGCTTTTTCGCGCATACATGCTATTGAAATGCTGCCTCACTTCATCCTCTCAGGCAGTGAGACACACGTTTTTGTGTCTTTGAACGTCTCTCGCATTATGCAATGTATTTAGAAAGACAACCACTGCATGACAAAATGCAAAAGATAAAAGGAACATGTGTACGACAAATTTATTTTATTTAATGTTTTTTGGTAGGTATCTACACGGTATTATGGAATCGTTTTTTGGCACATTTACTTTCTGATTTCGTAGAACGACCAGCTTGAATTCTCCCTCATGAAATGCCTCTATTTTCTTCGTTGTACAATGGATGTTGGCTGTACTTTGATCTTGCTTGATCTCCTATACATCATTTTTGATATATAAACGACATGATTTGGGATGGGGTCTGTAAAGTTTCTAGTACAGCAGTGAATTTATATAATTAAACGAGATATTTATAATCATATAATAATAATATTAAACTAACCAAATCACCAAGTGTTACCTACTAAATGTTTAAACAGAGCTGTTCCGCGTTATACGAGGTTGACGAAAAATATGAGGATTTCAAGTGGATTTAAATGCGTAAAAACGTAGGAATCCTAATTCAGTACGTCACCCTCCGAGACGTACTGAAGTAGGGTTTCCGTGGTGTTTACCGCCTGAAAACATTGAAAAGCCTATTTTGGTTCGCCGCCGTCTGCGGGGACGTATTAAAGTAGCTTTTCTATATATGCCCCCCGGGCCCCTTCGGAGTTTCCAGACCCTGTTCGTGGGGGTGCGGCGAATGGATTACCTCGGGAATAGCGTTGCAGTTGCGTGGGGCAGTCCTTATGGAAATGCCATTGCTCCCCTGGGCAATAACGGCACGGTGATGGCGGTATAGCGGCATCGCGATTGGGAATTATATTTCTATCCACGCTTGCTGTAGTAGTAACCGGCGCCGCTTGGCGATAGGCGCGCGTCGTCGTCTTCACTTCGACCTCACCAAGGTCAGTCTCGATCTGGGTCGCGACGCTAGCGAGTTCATCTAAACTCTGTAGCCGATGACCACGGAGTCGCGAACGGATTTCGGGTAATAGCTGATCCAAAATAACTCCAAGTTGCAAAATCTCGGGTTTACAAGGGTCCACCCGCTGGAATAAATTAGCCTTCCTTGTGATGAACACACCCGCGGGCTCATCGCGAGTCTGCTTCGTACCATAAAGGGTCGTCAAGACCCGAGTGATTCGCGACACCGAATTAAAGTTTTCGTTAAACCTTTCTTTGAAGGTATGAAAATTTGGCAAGATTGAACGATAGGGTTCGTGCCACTTTTTTGCCGCGCCATGCAATAACTCGTTAACAATAGCGAGTTTATCTCTATCCTCGCGCACGCCAAGCTTTACAAAATACTCCTCAACTTGTCGGATAAATTCGTCGGGGTCTTCGTGGTCTAAACCCGAAAAACCGGGGGCGGTAATTACGCGCTTGTTGCGTGTGGGCATAAGCGCGGAATTCGTCATCTGTCGTTGGAAAGTAGTGGCCATCGTTTCGGCCATCTGCCGAAAGAAGGCTTCAAATTGTGGTACCGGCGCGTCCATGATTAGGCCTTCCTCAACATGCGGACGCACACGTGGCGTTGTCGGTTCAGGGTTACCTGTTGATTGCGTGGGTGCCAGCTTTCGCTCCGTAAAGCGAGTTGTGGCCTCCATAGTCGGCGCCCGTATTGGAGTAAGCGGAACACTACCATGCGACGGGAGATTGCCGGTTGGTTGTAGAAAATCAATGAAGTCAGTGCTCCAGCTAACGCGGGCTGGGCCTTGAACGCGTACTATACCAAGGTTACTATTATCTTCTGGGAGTGTGACCGTTGTTTGCTCGGTGCTGTCTGATGACGCGTTTGACGCGCACTGATTGTCGCTACGGAAGGTGGAATACTCGGATTCCATCCTCGCAACCGCACTGACCCGCACTGAGGGCGCACCTTACGCAACAATGGACACTTAATTTAAAATACTAACTACTTAGTCTACACATATATAGTTATAGGAGAGTGCAAGCTTGTCCCCCTGAATCACTAGGTTCGATGTTATCTCTATAAGCAATTGCGCCCCACGTTGGGCGCCATGACGACAACCGTGCGTTTTGATTTTTAACACAAAAAAAATAAATACGTGACGGGTGGCAAAGTCAGGTATTTCACCTGGGTCACAGTCAGAAGGTCATGGCGGCACAAAAAAAGTTAGTTGGGCGCCAGCGGATGAACTCCGCAATTCACGCACGGGCGTGTACTCAAGACCGACAAGGCGCGGTTTTGCATCAGGGGAGCTTATGAAAGAGTACTTGCACTTACCTTCACGTGTTGACAGGTCTATGGTGAACTTACTTTTTGGGTGACTTAGCACATGAATGTTAGAGCACTCACAAGTATAAAAGCTAATGGCTGAAATGGGCGAGGTTAGTGTGTGCAGTTGAAACACCTCATAGAGTTATGGAGTTTATTAAGTACAATTCACCATCACCAAAAACAGAAATTAAATAATTGCGAACGCGCATTATGCCAGCCAAGCAACAAAACAACGTCAAAACATCACGCACCCAGTGCGGTGGCTGACGCAAGCACAGAGGTTAAAAATTAAAATGAAAACGTTATAAATTAAAGTAAACCAAAAGGAAAAATGCGCATGCAGCAACAAAACTGGTACAGTCACTGGCACACCAAACAAAATAAAGTAAATAAAAAATAAAAATTAAGCGCAAAATAAACAGTCTGAACCACCAAACAGAATTGCCGCTTACCGTCCAGGAGAAAGGGGTCGGCTACTTTTCACGTAATCCTATAAGATCAGGCACATCACACTAACTCAATTATTAATACACTAAATACGCAACAGGCGCATCTGAACGGAACAAAGTATCGTTTTGGGGTGTCACTACCGCGGTCCGCAATATAAGAGGTTTATGATTCGAAACAGTTCACCGAAGTTTACAATACTACACCAAAGCATTAAGCACGAGTGCGAGAGAGGCAGGCTGAGAATAAAGTTAACGTCTTTTAGTATCACAATTCAGTTATAACACGAGGAGTGTGTAACTATAACCAACTCACTAGTCAAAAACCGTTAACAATCCGGTAAACACGGATAGAAGTCGAAAAGCACGGTGAAATAAGTATAAATTCTCTGAACCTTGTCAAAGTCGCACGGACCGAGGTGACAGGTTAGAGCGCCAGGGACAGACTGCCTCATGAGCTTCGCAGCGCGTTATTTTTATAACTGCCCGGCCACCTGGTTCGGGACCTATATTTATAAATATTTCACTCCTCCCATTGCCCTTGCACCGGGCCAATGGGAGCGCGGCACCCGGATATACACTAAACGCGCTGCCGGGCAAGCCGCATAAACCGACTGGTGCTCGAACAGCACAGATGGATTTAGACTATGCTCTTCGCTTGTTTAATGAATTTCTAGGGCTGTGCCTGATCTGGGGTTACATAACAAGCACACTTAAGCAAACTCATTATGGAATAAATATATTTATTTTAGGTAATTTTTACAGTAAGCAAAAATTGAATTAATTTAAAAATTAGTTCAGAGAAACAATAAGAAGATAATAAAATAACTAAACAGATATGTAAAAAAATATACCACTATTATGACATGCTCCCCAATAAAATATGCAAATTAAACTAAAATTATAAATGTGTTATGAGAACATAAAAGTAACAAAAAGATTGTGGAACCGGTACAACTCACAAAACCATTACTAATAACTGTCCAAATCACTTTCAGACACTATCAAAATTTTCTTATTATCACTATTGATGAAAATCTTGCCTCTCCATGTCCAACAGCGCGTCATCCCTACTTTGGTATATGCTTTGTTATATAAATTTAAATTACATTTAGTAAGCCTCTCACTAATTGCTACGTCACTACCTTTTAGATTTTTCTTTGAATTAAAAATAATGTCACGCATCCATCTATTTGTAAATTCAACACAAACCAACCTAGGCTTTTTTGCTCATCGGTTTTTTCTCCCATCCTTCGACAATAATTTATATCCGTGAGGGTAATTCGTATATTTGGTTTCGGATTAAGTAGGACTTTCGAATTAATCAGTTTACCGAGCAGTTTACAGACTTCTCCACATAGATCCTCATTATTTTTTTCAGAAATACCACTGATAACAATACTGTTTAAATAGATATCTTGCTTATGATCATCTACTAGTTTTTCTACTGAGTTTACTTTTTCTTGCATTTTTAATATGTCGCTCTTGATAGAATTTAAAGACTGCATTATTTTATTCTGGAAATCACTTAGTTTGTTGGTAACTTACGTCTTCCGGTGTATTACTATTGCCAGCTAGTTGGTTTTTTAGATCTTCAATACCCATTTTTAGATAATTTTCAATTTCACCCACACGAGCATTCAATTCATTAGACGTACACTGCTCATTATTAGCACTAGATTGCGTTTTAACAACTCTTTTGGGTGGCATTATTTATATAATGCACTTACAGCACTTATAGTGAAAAAGAGAATTACTAATAACTCAAAATTAACACAAACTTATGAGAATAGCGGAGAGCATTCAAATACGTGCTACTCTTGCTGCGCCATCAAGCAAAACTTTTCAGCGTATAATTTTAGTGAAGGTAATTGCCAATAAGGTATGCGCATGATTTTTGAATTAAATGTAATTTTGTAAATTAACTTACTAAATGGCTATCGCAATAATAAAAAACGGCTAAAATGTAACTCATTATCCAAAAAAAAATTAACAAAAATTGATTATTCTAAAAATGACTGTGACGTCATGCAAATGGCTGCTGTGGTGTTGTGACATCAGAAACTCGCATTTTGGTGTTTGATGTTGTGTAAAACTTGTTAAAATAGCGTTTAACGCAGCATCTTGCAATGGAAAACAAGGATAATATTGATATTTAGGTCCATTTTCCAAAATAATTCTATATTGAATTAATAAACATTAAAGAATGTCACGTTGTGGACTTTGTGAGACTTCTCTTAGCCGCAAGCCAAGCGTTTCTTGTGGTCCCTGTAAAAAGTTTTATCATGCTGCCTGTGTTGATATACCGGGTGAGTTAGCTCCACATATAGCATCTATACCTGGTCTGTCATGGAATTGTAATCCGTGTAAGCTACTAGAAATTAAGTTCACTGACAAAACGTTAGAAGATCTGTTTGATAAAAAATGTACAGAATTATTCAATGAATTTACTGCTAAATTTGATGCAATGAAGGCTCATTTTACGAAGATAGCCATAGAAAAAATTTCTGAAATTTCAGTACCCACTTCATTTACACCTGCAACCGCCTCGTATGCAGATAAATTACGTCTGGGTTCGCAACAAAAAATTGTCATCAAACCAAGAGATCCTAATCAAGTTAATGCACGCACCAAATCTGATATACAGACAGTTAATCCAGTGGATTCTAATATAAAAATCAATAATGTAAAAAACATAAAAAATGGTGGAATTGTATTGGGATGCAGTAATTCTGATGAAGCTGCCAGATTCAAAAAACAAAACTTGCCGAAGAGAAACTTCCTTCTAATTATGTAGTCCATGAATTAAAAGGTTTCCATCCTCAAATCAAAATTGTTGGAGTCACAGATAATATTGAAGAAGTCCTACTCCAGTACATTAAGAAACAAAATGACGACATATTCGTGTCAATTCCAAATGCAAAATTCTGCGTTTTTGGCCTACGAAAAATAACAATAACATATATCAAGCTATATTGCAGGTGGATATATCTCTACATACAATAAGGCACTTAATCAAGGTCATTTATTAATAGGGTTAGATGGATGTACAGTATATGATGCAATTTCTGTGCCACGCTGTTATACATGTAATAGTTACTTTCACAGCAAGAAGTCCTGTAATAGTACATTACATACCGAGCTGGGAGGTGCTTCATTACAGCCGAGGTCAGATGTAAACGCGAGGCTGTAATGAAAACGACCAGCGAGGTATGTATACTATTTTATTCACAATCATTGTATAATAACAATATCAGCATACAATTTTTTTATTTAATTGAATAGATAGTGAATGAGAATTAGGAAATTATGCAAAATAAGTAGGTAGGCTGCAGTGATAAAAGTTGAGCGTTGCTAGGTAACGAGCATTAAGGTTCTTCTGTCAAATAAATTAGGTTATTTCCACAAGTATTTATTATCAATAATTTCTGTTAAATTCGCTCAAAATTCTACAACAAAATGTTTGATTCTGATCATTTGTGACTTAGAGAGTGTACTTCACCAAATTTTAAAGCTGCTGCACAAAAGACAACCAGAAGATTTGCTGCCGCAAAGTGTGACGTTTAACTTGCCGGAAAAGTGACGACTTTACCGGCTAGCTGGCTAGCTGGAAAAAAAGAGTGAACAAATGCCTGCCTCCCAACTTTTTATAAGCTGGCAATTGAAGCATTACATTTTTGCTGATATAGCAGTTTATATGTAAATAGTGTCAGTATTTCTTTATTAAGGTCTCTAAATGTCTTTAATAGTTAATTACCAGCGACAAAATTATAAAAATCTTTTATATTTGTAAAGGTGGGTTTATTCACTTATATTTGTTTATAAAATCTAAATAAGTGCATACGAAATATGCCTTCTTTTTGTGTTGTTAGTTGTGGTAGTAATGCCGCACGGGATGAAACGTATTTTTAATTTAAATTATTGCTCTAAAAGTAATATGATTATAATAGAATTCCATCTATATATGGACCAAATAAGAACATAAATGAATTGTCACAGCGGAGGCGACAGATGTGGATAAATGCAATCAAAAGAGCAGACTTAACAGATTACAGAGAGTAAAATTAAATATGGTAGAGTGTGTTTCAAAGCAATTTCTTATGGATACATCACTATAATTAAAATTTAATTTTATAGTTTATAAATATGTACCTACATAATTTAGGAAAACCATCATCTTTAAATGAGAACAATCCTGATTGGGTTCCAATGAAAGATATGGGATACACTTACCATTACTACTTCGCTGCAGTCGAAAGGTTTAGGGAAGGACAAAAAAAAGAGCAGAGAGGGTACCGACTATAAAAGATGGAAATTCGCTTATCCGCAATGGACTTTATTTTTGCTTTTTCTAGAGTTGGTTTTTAGTTTTCTGGTTTGAGGGCTTTCTTTTCTTAATTAGGTGTATAGTAATTTTTTGTGATTACAGATATTTGAATCGACCAGTATAAAACCACCTGCTGATGAGGATTTGAATCAAGCAATGGAGGTTGAAGAACCTGGGAGAACTTACCACTGATGATTTACAATTTGCTTTACAGAAAAATCTGGGGACATACTGTATACTTTTTAATATATAAAAATATATTAATAAAACGTATTAATTTATTACTTTATTAATATGAATATATTTGATAAAATATAAAATAATCATTATAGATTTATTTACTTAATAAATATATATAAAAATAGATCAATATTTATTTGTTGCTTGTACCACATATCCAATTTCCACTTGGAACAGTGTCTATAAGCCCACACATTTTAAATGATACCATTCAATTGGACGTTTTGGTGAGTCGCACGCTGTCATAGGTGTTAATGGTCATCTTCTTTTTGGAAAATGCAAAATAATGGTAGTTTACTAGGACCAGGTTCAGGAGAACTCCTGGCGGGGACACCTGAAACCCCAACCAGGCACGTCCCCAGGTGGCGGATAGGGGAATGCCCTCACCAGCATACCAGTATACTGGCGGGTAGGTGTGAAATAAAATAGCACCCGTGGACCAACAGGATTGCACAGAGGGAAATAACCTCTTAAACAAAAAAAGTTCCCTAGGCTCAGTGGCGCGGGCCTAGGACCACAGCCGCCTGGCAGTAGGCATAAAATGCACCCATGGCTCAGGGGGGAAACTTGACCAGTATGGATTCGACCAAGGAATTTTCGTTTACGGTGCAGGGGGGGATACCCCAGTACCGGTCCAGATAGAGGGTGGTGACGCAGGCCCCACTGGACCGTCAGCCAACGCCGGTGGATCCCGTTCGGCGGCCGACCAGGCCGGGGGGGAAAAAACGTATACTGGAAGTAAGGAGTGGTGGGAGTCCACTCCAAACAGGACAAAGGAGGAGAAGTTAAGGAGATTGTCGGCGGTGACGTCACCTCCAAACTTTCAAAAGTCACCGGGCACACCCAAAAATGTTGGATGTGTTGACCTAACATGGGATGAGGATGAAGGCCGGTCGGTCAAGAAGAGGAGGAGGATAAACACTCCCGGAGTCAAGGAGGAGACGGCAGAGCAAAATTTACCAAAGAAGCTCAGGTATGTCATTAAGCAGCTCGATAGACATATAAGGAGCCTGGGCAAGCTCGTTAGTGAAAATCCTAACACGAAGAGGGAGATAAAGGAGGAATCCCATACGTTAAGGAGCTTAGCTAGCAGAGTAATGACAGAGGATTACCAGCGTCTGTTGATGAATATCGGAATGCCGGGGGCAGGAGAGGAGGTGTTTACCCCAGGGCAAGAGGATGTCGCAGTACAGACGGCCCTGGACGATGTCGAAATTAGTAGACTGAAAGAAGAGCTGAGGGCGTCCAAGATGGGATACGAGGATCAATTAAAGAGAGCGGGGGAGGAAAAAGCTGAGCTGATCCACGAAAATAAGAAGCTCAGGGACGAGATCGGAGTGCTAAGGATCAAAGGAAACGGTCAAGCAAAAGAGCGTCCAAAAGTGGACGAGGGTATGCTAGAGGGGGCGAAGGACTATGAAGGCATCATAAGCCTGAAAGGATATGAATGGCCGGAAAAAATGTATAAGTCGACGACGATAACGAAAGGGTTCCCCATTCCCAGGCTAGAAAAGGACGTGGACCTCGTCGTACTAGCCGAACCAGAAAGAGAGAGAGAGGGGTAAATGAAAGGATCCGGAGGGAACTAATGAACAGGTACCCGGATGTGGCTGATTTGGAGGGTAACCTAACGGCCCTCTCCATTAAGACCAGCGTAGAGACAAGGGAGGGGGTGGTCGAAAGGACAAACTTTGTTTATAAGGCGGCCATCAATGACCTTAGAGATTGGTATGAGGCCCTGGTCGACATCCGAGGCAGGATGCAGGGAAATGGGACAATTGCAGAGATAGTTTTCAGAGAGTCGATGATCAAATGCGTCCTGCACGTAGACCGCCTGGATAAGCCACTCGAACCTAAGCCGAGGAGTACGGAAGCGGTGTTGGTACGAAAGGGGGGGAGTACCTATGCCGACATGCTGAAGGAGGTGAAAAGTCGGGTTGCTCCCACCACGGAGGCGGCAAAGAGTATAAAACTTATACGGAAGACTAAGGATGGCGATATGATCATCGTTATGGAGAAAGAAGACCAGGGAGCGATGGTCAAACTGAAAACGGAGCTAAATAATTGGGTGGGACGGAACCAGGTGAAGAGCATAGGGGTGGTGAGGGACAAAGTAGTTGTTATCAGGGACATGGACGAGCTGGTAACTAAGAAGGATGTTCAAAACGCGATCGCTAGTGCGACTGGTGTGGAGGCGGCAAATTGCAAGGTGGGGGAGCTGCGACCGTGCTATGGTGTGTAACCAGGCGGTTACGGCGCGACTACCACCTGACAAAGCGGAGGTGCTAATTGGCATGGGCAGAATCAGGATAGGGATAAATTCCTGCCAGGTGGTAGAAAGGCACGAGGTCAACCAGTGCTATAGATGCTGGGGGTATGGGCACAACGGGAGGGAATGTAAGGGAGAGGATAAATCCAGATGCTGCAGAAGGTGTGGGCTGGAGGGGCACCAGGTCCGAGAATGCGAAGGCGCCATGAAGTGTATCAATTGTGGGGACGAGGGGCACATCACGGGCTCCGGATCGTGTGCGGAATTCCGGAAGGCCCTATCTAGGGCCAGGAAACTGGCGAGCGCCAAAAGGAAATCGTAGCACTTGTGATAGCATCGATTGTGATAGAAAATCTGTGATAGGAAGTAATATATTTATTTATTTATCTAGTGTTTATTTATTTCGTGCCGTCCGATATACACACTTGTTGTTTGTTAAGTTCTATATACACCTCTTTTATATATTTTATTTATTTATTTGTTGTCCATATTATAGTCCTGTCCACTTGGGTATTATAAATATGCCAAGAATCCTGCAGATTAACACGAATAGAAGTCCTGCTTCCATGGACCTGGCCTGGGCTGTAACGGCAGAGAAAAGCGTAGACCTTATACTGGCCAGCGAACCAAACAAAAACGCGGTCAAGGGAAGAAGATGGCTCAGCGACTTAAGGGGAGACGCGGTACACAGGCAAAGGATCGGGGGTGTCTCACATGGGTAGAGAAGAAGGATTTGTATGGGTAAAGGTGCGGGATATAGTTATCTTTAGCTGCTACGTGTCACCGAGTACTGGCATGGGGGAGTACGAGCGATTTATTGCAGATCTAGAGAGAGAGCTCAGGAAACATAGAGGCGGAAAAGTTGTCGTAGCGGGCGATTTTAACGCCAAGTCCCCTATGTGGGGGTCAAATGTAGAAGATGCCAGGGGAGAGATTCTCGGGGCGCTATTGGACTCTTTTGGCCTCATACCACTAAATGAACCAGGAGTGAATACGTTTCAGAGAGGTGAAGCTGGAAGTGTCATAGATGTCTCTGCCATCTCCGAAAACCTAGCCGGGAAAACCGGCGGGTGGGAGGTTCTGCAGGGGGTGGAATCTCTGAGTCCACACAGATACATCGTATTTAATGTCGACCTACAGAACAGAAACCAGAGTAGGAGCGAGTGGAAAATGGGTCCGGTCAGCAAGATACGTCTCGCGGAAGTGCTGAGAGTAAGGGCGAGGGAAATGAGGGACTCCACCCCTGAGGAAATGTTAACGGAAGCGTACCGGGAAACAACTGCGAAGATTAGGATGGTAGAAGGGAAATATCCCTATTGGTGGAACGAAGAGATCGCCACATTGAGGGGTGTAGCCCAGACGAAACGCCGGCACATGACACGGCTGAACAGGAATGGTGGCGACGCTGTAGGGGCTGAAGAGGCCAGGGGGGCATACAAAAATGCCAAAAAACTATTGAGGCAGGCAATAAACAGGGCTAAGCGGCAGTGCTGGAAAAGCACGGTCAATGAGATAGAAAATGATCCATTTGGGGATGGCTACAAGATAGTAATGAGAAACTGCCAGATGACGCATCCTATCCTTGAACTATCTTCGGAGGATAGGATAGAACAGGCAGAAAAGCTGTTCCCGGTAGCCCCACCCCAGGAATGGGGGAGAGGGGAGGTCGAGGGCGAAATCGCACCCTTCACGGGCGAGGAACTAGCGATAGCCGCTGGCAAACTGAAGAACAAAAGAGCCCCGGGTATTGACGGACTGCCTGCAGAGGTCATAAAAACGGCCGTGGGGGCATGCCCGGAATATATGCTGAGGGTATATAATGGATTGCTAATGTCGGGGCGGTTCCCAAAACAGTGGAAAGCGGCGAGGCTGGTCCTAATCGAAAAACCCCAAAAAAATAACCAACAGGAGAGCACGTACAGACCTCTATGTCTCTTGGATGCTGCAGGGAAGCTGTATGAGCAACTCTTAGCTGGGCGGATCAATGTAGAGATAGAGGATGGAGGAGGGTTATCCCCCCAGCAGTACGGATTTAGGAGGGGCAGGTCAACTGTACAGGCAATTGACAAAATCCTAAGGATAGCTCGAGCGGCCCACGAGGAAAGTCCTAGGGAGAGGTGCATCGTGGTACTCCTTGACGTGAAAAATGCATTTAATACGGCAAATTGGACAAAGGTCATTAGAGAACTGGAGACCAAGGGTGTTTCATGCTACTTAATAAACATCGTAAAGGATTATTTCACGGAAAGGGTACTACACATCAACAAAAAAGACAAGAGGGAGGTTAACATAGGTGTCCCGCAGGGGTCGGTCTTGGGACCACTCCTGTGGAATGTGCTGTACGATGGGGTTATGAGAATTAGACTGCCTGCAGGTGTGCATGTAATCGGGTTTGCGGACGACCTGGCGGTGGCGGCCACAGATAGTAATATTCCCAGACTGGAGGGCAAGTTGGGGCGCACAATGGAAAAAATCAGCGAATGGTTAAATAGTAAAGGGCTGAGGATGGCCCCAGAGAAAACCGAGGCCATTGATCTGAGATTCCGAAAGTGGAAGAAAGATATTTCGGTGAGGGTCGAGGGTATCGACGTGGCGCTGAGCGATAGAGTCAGGTACCTGGGGGTCATCCTGGACTCCACCGTGTCGATGGGGCCGCATGTTAGGGAGGCTGCTGAAAAGGCAGAGAGAACCGCGAATGCCCTTATGAGGCTTATGCCTAATATTGGGGGTCCGGGGGAGTGCCGGCGCAAGGCGCTATGCTCTGTGGCACACTCAGTAATGTTGTACGGGGCACCAGTATGGGCCAAGGTCATGGATGTGGCCACGTACAGGAAGAGATTGGGAAGTGTACAGCGCAAACTAGCCCTGAGGGTTTGCAGAGCCTACAGGACTGTGTCAGCCGAGGCGGTGGCAGTCCTGGCATCTGTGATGCCCATCCACATTATGGCCAGAGAGAGGGAGGAGTCATATTCTAGTGACTTACAGGGGGAGGCTGCGAGGAAGGCAGCTCGAAGGACGGCCATGGACAGATGGCAGGCGGAATGGACTAGCAGTACAAAGGGATCCTGGACAAGGAGATTAATCTCCACCGTAAAACCGTGGATTGAAAGGAAACATGGGGAAATGTCATTCCACCTGTGCCAGGCGCTATCTGGACATGGGGTATTCCAGACCTACTTGTGGAAGATTAGGAAAACTAATTGCGAAGAATGCTTGACATGTGTGGATGAAAGGGACACTCCAGAACACACGTTGTTCACCTGTCCGAGGTGGCAAGTGGTGCGGGAGGAGACTAACCGCAGGGTAGGTCTGATTGTTACAGCGGACAACATGGTGAATAGCATGCTCGAGAGCGAAGCAAACTGGAGGGCTATCACCGACATGATAGATAACATAATGTCCCAGAAGGAAGAAGAAGAGAGGATTAGGCAAGGCAGGGCGTAGCGACCAGAGTTAAGAGACATTCTCCCCACTGAAGTAATGTGAAAAAAACAGTTCCGGTGGCGGAGTGGAGAAGAGGGAGGAGTTTTTGTCGGAGTAGCGTCCGACACTACCAGGAACGATTGAAACAAGGTCCTGGTGCCATGCGGTTTCTCCTCCACACAAAAAAAAAAAAAAAAAAAAGGTTCAGGAGAACTACTTCTTCGTAAATGTCTACATCACTGAAAACTTCCCACTCATCTTGTTCATTGTCTTGAATTTCACTTTCGCTTATTTTCTCCTTAGTAAATGTTTACCAAGCGCTTCGGGTAAAATTACTTGCTGGAAGAACTTTTTCGCTACCTCTCTTTTTTCCAACCAAAAAGATTCTTCAAAAGCAACTTGCAACACAATCACAGTGGGCACCAATGATGTTACCTTAATCTTTACAAATTATCCGTGGAGATAGTAATTTTTCATTAAGACGTTGTGAATGCATCACCTGTTGACAAAAACAATTTAAATATAAATTAATATAAAGGTAATGTATTACTTACTTTTCCTAAAATCAAGATGTTTGAGTCAAATTGCTTTACACAAATTTTTCTCACCCAACCACATACTGCTTGATTATAAGCCTCGAGACTTTTATATGCTTCCATTTCGTTCATCGTATAAGCGCTTTTAGTATATACAAGATACATTACTATATCAGGATATATAATACTTTAGGAAAATCTGATATATCTGTCGAACAATCTTCTAAATTAACCATTAAGGATCTATGCCCAATAGAGATATTTTTTCAGTATATCTTTCTTGATGTATTTCACTAAGCCCTGTATAATAGGCACTCGCATTCATTTTTCTGCAACAAAAAAAAGAAAGAAGTAATATGGTAATAGGTATCATTATTCAAGTGTGTAATTATTACCCTTACCTTAATATTCTATTGAAATAATACAATACAAATTCAAGATAACCACGCTTCTCATATGTAAACATTAGCAGATTGTAAGGTTATTTTACCTCCAGGGTTAAACTGTGACGTCACGTGCACGTTATCTATTAACTGTTACAATATTAAAATTAAACAAAAAACTGATATTAAAACAGATCATGCAGTTTGGGATTATGATAACCGTTCTGCATACAAAAAGGCATTGGAAAAATTTAAATTTGATTTATTTGGGACACCCAAATAGCAAATAATGACGCCTTCTTCTTTTGATAAATTCCTGAATGTAAACGACACTATCTCTCTAGATTCCTCTTCTAATAATTTTAATCAGCTCTCTATAATGGTCTGTATATTATCAGAACATGCGCGGAGTGAATAGTAAAACCATTCACCTATTTAACGCTGCAAATTTACGTGAGTACCTACTCTGTCATTGCAGTCACAGAAAGTTGGTTGGAATCCGGTGTACACAACGCAGAGCTATTTGATACATAATACTAATAGGGATGGGTAATCCAAGAATTTTTACGGATCAGTTCCAACCTGATCCAGTTCCAAACACATACCTGTTCCATGGATCAGTTCCGAGTACGAGTACTTTGCATTTGCGCATTACAATATTCGATGTTAGTACTAGAGCGTTTCCGATTCCTCACCAGTCCGAGTCCAGTCTCGAGACTCTCGAGTCCAGTCCCAGTCAGTGACACGGTGGTATAAGTACAAGCGAGTTGAGATACCAGAGTCGGTACGCGGTACGAGGTGAGGAAGCACGAGCTGACGTTAGCAGCGGCCTGAATAAGTAAAAAAAAAAACATACATACATAAGTAGGTACATATATTTTATGGAATAAATAATGATGTTGCTTTTTATAAATTTATTATTTGTAAAAAAAGGTTATTCCGAATAGTTATATATAGGTACCTACTTGGAATTTTAAGCCGTCCCTGCCTGCCATCCACGTCCAACCAAACAGAGGCTGCGATAAAATATGATTCCTAATCGGTTCTAACCTAACTTCTAACTTACATTTTACAAAGTACTCAAAGTAGTACGAGTCCTAGCTAGACACGGTTATACCGAAAGCTACAATCGGTTCCACAGTATCAAGTAAGTAGGTATCTCGAGCGCGAACGATCAACGCTGGCGCGGCCTCTTCCCTTGCTTGCGACTGGACTCGTACGCGTACTCGTTCTGATTTGCGCGTAGATCAGTTCCACTGATCCCAGCCGCAATACCTGTTCCAAAGTATCAGTTCCAGTATTGGGTTCCCATCCCTAAATACTAATAAATATGCTGTACCTATATCGATGTGACCGTGAATTTACCAATACTAATTATTCTAAAGGCGGGGGAGTCATACTCGCTATAGACTCCTCTTTATGCTCATTAGATTTAAAACTAAAAGGTACCACACAATTTAGGGATTTATATTTTATAGACATTCTTGGAGTGCAAATAAAAATTAATTTTTATTCCTATTATATAATTTTAATATATATACCACCTAATACTACTCTAGAATGTTATAATATTCGAAATTATTGCTTCTTTTGAATTTACTCATAACAATAATATCTTATTTCTAGGTGATTTTAACTTTAATGAATACTCTACTTATTTAGAAAGGTTAGAACCTACTAATCGTATTACATCCTTGATAAATCTTAACAATTTCCTAAATTTAGAACAGTATAACTTTATAAAAAATACAAACGAGAATATTCTGGACTTAGTTTTAGCAAGTATGAATTGTGTAGTAGTCAAAGCTCCAGATGTATTAATTACTGAGGATCTTCATCACCCTGCACTTCTAATTTTACTTGATGTACATAAAAAACGAAAGAACAATAAAGATGCCATAAACATAACTTATTTTAATTATCGTAAGGCTGATTTAGGTGCACTTTATCAAAATCTAGCAAATATCGATTGGCATTTCCTGCTCAATATTACAGATGTAAACTATGCTTTTGAAAAATTTTATGAAAAAATATACGAAGTTCTTGATTGTATTGTTCCCAAAACTGTCATTAAAGGCAAGAGCTATCCGCCTTGGTATAATTCCAATATAATCAAATGCATTAAAGTGAAACATAGAGCGTGGTGTGATTACAAAAAATTCAATGACCCTCTTGCTCTTGAAGAGTTTAAATTATTAAGGTCTCATATTAAAGATGAAGTTAATACTGAATATAAAAAATACTGTCGTAACATTGAAAATACTATTAAAATCAACCCTAACAAGTTTTGGCAATTCATTAATAGTAAAAGAACGAGCCATAATCTACCGACAACCATGTACTATAAAGATAAACCTTATGAAGGCAACAAGCAGTTGTTAAGTGTATTTGCGGAATATTTTGGTAGTTCTTATATCACCTCTAATTTTCCAATTGCAGACTCTTTAGTTGATACAAATACTAGCCATTTTTTACTCGAAAAATTTACAGAGCAGGAAGTTTTAAACTCTTTAAAAAAAATTAAACCTAAGCACACTATGGGCCCCGATAAAATTCCGGCATTCATATTACACGATTGTGCTAGTGTATTCACAGCCCCTCTCACATTTTTGTTCAATTTATCCGTTAAATATAATACATTTCCTGATTCTTTAAAATCGTCTAAAATAATACCTGTATATAAGAAAGGTGAAAGATATATCATTGAAAATTACAGACCAATAACTATTATCAATACCTTCTCTAAAACTTTTGAAATCTTGTTATATGAACCAACATTCTCTTATGTGAAACATCGTATTACTGGCTTTGTCAAGGGAAGATCTACTTCTATTTATACCAATCTATTTTGTATAACCCAATATATATCTGACGCTATGGATGCTAATTCTCAAGTAGACGTGGTTTACACAGACTTTACTAAGGCATTTGACAGTCTTGATCACAGTATTTTATTATCAAAATTTACAAAATTTGGTTTTTCAAGTAACTTGTTGCTATTTTTCAAGTCATATCTTATAAACAGACACCACCATGTTGAATACTGTGGGCAACAGTCTGTTGAATTTATATCAACTTCTGGAGTACCCCAGGGGTCTGTGCTAGGACCACTTTTTTTCAACATTTTTATTAATGACATTACAGTTGAATTAGGTGTCAAATGCCTTTTATATGCTGATGATATGAAGTTATATAATCAAGTAAACCATGTAAATGATTGTTTGGTGTTACAATCTGCCCTTGATAAAATAAATGAATGGTGTGCAATAAATAAATTACAGTTAAATATCAGTAAGTGTAATGTTCTAACCTTCTCTAATAAACGTCAATGTATAGAGTCCAATACGCACAAAAATCGCAAAAGAAACGCCCGTGTGTGAGTATTTGCTGCCGCGCTGACGATTAGCTGGACGGCCCAGAACGCCGGACGCCAAGATCAAACTTGTTTGATTTCGGCGGCAGTAAAGCCAGCGAAACGTATAGAAAACGCATGTGTGTGTGCAGAAATGGCGGAAAATGGGCGATTTGGACAATCCGAAAATTCCATTTCTGCTTTTATTGAATTATTTAAGCAGAAAAAATATTTATGGATGATAAAAAGTAAAGAATATTCTAATAGAATTATTAAGAATAAAGCTTCGGATGTAATTTTAGTTCATTCAAGACATTTATGTGGGATAATTGATCTTTTTTCAGCAACCACTCTTTCACCCATGAACGACGCTTTTTGGACTTGCTAGTCTTTTCTGCTTGAGCAACATTTTCAGACATTTTCAATATTATTCCGTTAATGAGTAGCTCACTACTGGGACGCTTGTGTGTGATGAAATTGTAAAAACCAAAACGCCGCAAAAGTAGCTTGTGTGTGGGCCGCATTAGATGAATCAGTTCTTACAAGGCCAACAACATTTCGTGACGTTGGTATAACTTTTGACAGTAAACTATCCTTTAATGTCCATATAAATATCATTACCAATGAATGTTTTAAAACACTTGGTTTCATAGTACGTAGTTCGCATGATCTTAATAACATTCACACGCTAAAATTATTATACCAGTCCTTTGTAAGATCCAAGATGGAATACGCATCAATTATTTGGTCGCACCTAACTATAACATACATATACAGAACCTAGAGAAAATACAGAGACGTTTTTTAAAGTTCTTATGTTATAAGGAAGAAGGTGTCTATCCTGCTATTGGTTTTCCTCAGTCTGAACTTTTAAACAGATTTTCGCTTTCGAGTTTGGAGACCCGCAGAATCATATCTCAACAAATATTTCTTTTTAAGTTAATACATTATATAACAGACTGTAGCACAATTTTAAGTTTACTAAATTTTCGTATACCTAGAATGTGTTCTAGGCAAAACTTATTGTTCTATTTACCTACTCCACGAACTAACATTCAAAAATTCTCGCCACTACATCAGATGTGTGACAACTATAATAGTTTTCAAGACCAATTTGATATATTTCACTGCAATATAGCTATGATAAAAATAATCAATTGCAATAATTAAACTCTGTGTTCTCATTTTTGTTCTCTTATAAGTAATGTTTTTTTTTTTCATATATATATGTACTTATACATTTGTAAATACTTATTATATCCTACCCAGTAATTGGATTGTTCTGTTGGGTAGTGTATTGCAAAATAAAATAAAATAAATAAAATATTAAGCATCCAAGGTACTGTTAAATACCGCAGTGCCAGTCGTCCATAAAAAAGGTTTGTCTCATTACCAATATACGATCAAGCGCTAAATTAAAGAAAAAACGAAAATTATTGTTACGTACCATGAGAAGGAGTGAAACTGATATATCAGAAAACACCAAAGGGGTTGTATGTGAGGATCATTTCAGCGTAAGTGCGATTTTGTACCTTTTTAAAATCATACAATTTTAGGTTATGTATTTTACTTTTTTTTCTATTAGAGGAAGATTTAGAAAACTGTATGATGTTGAAATTAGTGGGTAGTTACATACATTTAAAAGATCATGTATTTTGATTGTCAAACTGGTAGAAAAAGGCGCCTTCCACTTAAAAGTAGTACAGCAATAAAGAGAGCAACATTGGCCAAATTATCTCTCTGGGCTTTTACGAAATCTGTTCCACTCACTTTTCCGTGAAAAATGTTAATATTTAACACCGAAATCGCACATTGAATCTACACGTAAACAGTATGACATATTGCACAACGGCGAATATAAAAGATTCTGTAAAGTTCTGTCAAAAAATCGAGTGATTGACGTCATGGTGATATTCGGATTTCATCGTTTGTTCTCGGCCAGTGGTCGTAAACAAAAATAATATGAATTTTAATTAACAAATACATAAATATAGGGTACATTATTTCTTTCCTTTTCTTTTTTGGGATTTATTACCACAAAAGAAATAATTTATGAAATGCCACAAATAACATTTAAACAATAGGGTACATTTTGTGGATAAAATTTTATTGTTATTCATTTTTTTATAGCATTAACTATCTTTTATAACTAATTTTGCCTAATAATCTTGAATATGCGCATACCCTATTAGGATTATTGAATTTTAGAAGCTTTTGGGTAAGTCATTTTGAGTTTACTAACCCCATATAAGTTTCGTTTTGTGAGTGAACCTGAAATAGGGTCACTGGTATTAGAAAATACGTAATTGATATTGGCACTTTAAAGTTTAAAGTGAAAGGCCTAGGTGGCTTACATATAATAGGGTACGTAAGATTTCTTTGCTAATAATTTTAGAGGTCCTAAAGCGCGTATTATCGGTGGGTGATAGCCCGCATTGTTTTGTAGTAAATAAATTAAGTACTGTAGTTTTGTTCGTAACATCTTGTTTGTTTTGGAAGTAAATTACTATAGTTTTGAGCGTAATAAATTTGTTTTGTTTTGGAGTAATTAAAGTACTGTAATTTTGTATGTAATAATAACTTGTTTTGCTTATTTTGGAAAATATTTCCTGTAATTTCGTACGTGTGGATAAAGTACCAATTAATCTATAATTTTACCATTCATTTTTTTTTATTTTGCCTTGTTTTGATTTATAATTTTGAGTAATATATTCGCTTTTGTTTTTCTTAATTATTAGTCTTTTATTCTCACCACTATTCACCCCTGCCAAAAGACCACGCATATAAGCCGTGGCCGGACTCTAGCCTTTGGAGGGATTCTTTTACCAGTGGCCTATCAGCTGATTTTGCTTTATAGGTGCTTTCTAGTGTTTCTGTGATGGAGGGGGGGGGATTAAAATAAATCCCGATCTGGTGTTGATATACGGGGTGTGCGCGTTACAAACTGGTGGCAGCGGTGGGATGAAACTGTGTTAGGGGAGGTTTACCCTGTGGGATAATAGGGATCAAACTGTGTAAGGGTGGTTTACCCGGTGGGATAATATAAAATAGAGGTGTACTAGGTGGGATGAATTAAATTAGAGGTGCACTAAGGGGGATGAAATTGTGTTAGGGGGAGGTTTACCCGGGGATTAATATAGATTAATAATTAAGGTGTACTAGGTGGGATTAAATCGTGCTAGGGGAGGTTTACCCTCAGGGATCCAATTGTGTTAGGTAGAAATTAAGATAGACGGGATAAAATAGTCAAGGGTTAAATAGATGAAACCAAGTTAATAGGAGTACAGTAGGCGAAGAAAGTGTTTATTTTGAAATATCACAAGGATTAAGTTAGGTCCTTTTAAATTTGTAGAATTTTACTATATACAGGGTTAGGTCAAAAGGTGATTTTTATATATTTATATACAGGGGAAGGTTAAAAAGTTTTGTACCGTTTCAGAATTTTACTATATACGGGGTCAAGTTAAAAAGTGAGTTGTATTTCACGGGCTAGCTAGTATACAGGGAGGAATCAAAAAGTTTAGAACTTTTAAAAAGGGAAAAATTTTAAATTTTTTTTTCTGAATTACAGGGGGTATTTCGAAGTGTTCCGAAATAAATATATATATATTTTTCCATTTGATATACAAGGTAGTTCGCGAAAGTTTAGAATGGAATTTCTAGTTATTTGATATGTGTTTATACGGGGGCAGATCGAAAGGTTTACTGACGAAATTTTGCTTCAATTTAAGATACACAGGGGTATGATAGAAAGTTTTATTTAAGTTGTTAAAAGTCTTGTTAAAAGGGCAGTTCAAGAAGTTTGGGAATAATATTTATCTTTGAATAGGTACAGGGATAGTTCGAAAAAGTTTTGGAATTATCTTGTTTTATATATACAGGGGTAGCTAAAAAGTTTTAGGAATAATTTTTCTTTATATACCAGGGCAGTTTGTAACGCGCACACCCCGTATATAAAAAAAAATAAAATAAAACTAAAACTTTACTCTTACTCACTGTCGATACCTATGATATCGAGGGTGCGTTACTTAAAAAGAGGTAGCGTGTCGCTGCCACCAGATCGGGATTTATTATAATTCCCCCCACCCCCCCCCCGATCAGAGAAACACTAGAAAGCACCTATAAAGCAAAATCAGCTGATAGGCCACTGGTAAAAGAATCCCTCCAAAGGCTTATATGCGTGGTTTTTTTGCAGGGGGGGTGAATAGTGGTGAGAATAAAAAATTAACAATTAAGAAAAACAAAAGCGAATATATTACTCAAAATTATAAAATCAAAACAAGGCAAAACAAAAAAAAAATGAATGGTAAAATTATAGATTAATTGGTACTTTATCCACACGTACGAAATTACAGTAAATATTTTCCAAAATAAGCAAAACAAGTTATTATTACATACAAAATTACAGTACTTTAATTACTACAAAACAAAACAAATTATTACGCTCAAAACTATAGTAATTTACTTCCAAAACAAACAAGATGTTACGAACAAAACTACAGTACTTAATTTATTTACTACAAAACAATGCGGGCTATCACCCAGCCGATAATACGCGCTTTAGGACCTCTAAAATTATTAGCAAAGAAATCTTACGTACCCTATTATATGTAAGCCACCTAGGCCTTTCACTTTAAAGTGCCAATATCAATTAGGTATTTTCTAATACCAGAGACCCTATTTCAGGTTCACTCACAAAACGAAACTTATATGGGGTTAGTAAACTCAAAATTACTTACCCAAAAGCTTCTAAAATTCAATAATCCTATGGCAATTACCTTCACTAAACTTATACGCTGAACTCTATCAACTTTAAAACCGCCCACCGACGCGCGGTCTCTGTATCACTTTCGCACTCCGCGGCGCTTATCTAGCACCTAGGAAATTCGCAAATTGCCGCGACGACTTCCCTGACATCGGCCGGTCAAAACTCTAGTTCCGTCTCTATATCCCGACGCTGCGCTGCCCGAACAATTTCCGCGCTGGTCAAACTGTCTCACCGCGCGCTCGCACGAACTGTCTGACTTCCGGCTTGGACCAACTCTGCCCTGTGACTTGAGACCTCTTAGTGGGTTCACCTGGTGCCTGTCTCCAAGCACCGCTACGCTAAATCGCTTACAACGACCGTGTTGCCCTGTCGACTCCGCGGCTCCGGTCGATAACTGTCTCTGTCTCTCCGCGCTCCAACTTAGTGGTTCCACGGTACCCCGCGGTTAACCGCTGACTTCAGCCCTTTTTCGTCCAATACGTTCAGGCGAGTCCACACGCAATTTCGCGTAGCCAGCAGTTCCTTGGGAACCAACTCGTTTAGTCCTTTCCCATCGAAAATTTCAACTCCCCGTGATAAGATAAAGTTATTCTAAATATGAATTTTCTGTTGCAGTAGTCATAACAAAAACTCAACCAATTACTTCTTATATACCCCGTGGCACAAATTGAAATTAATTTTTACATTATTAATAGCTATTTCCTTCTTTTATAAAATTTATACCCCCAATTTGCTACATTGTCATGCTCAAAAACTCTTGTCGATATTTTTTTCTTCATCAGCATCCTCAAAATTGGAAGGAGGGTAAGTAATTTATTCGGAAAGAGGAAATAAATTAATATTGGCCGTTTGACTGAAACAATTTTTTTTCTTGTTCAGCATCCTCGAAAAGAATGGGGAGTAAATGTTGAAAACACCAGTATCGGTAATATTATAATATTATTTTCCCACCCCCAGATAGGGTAGAATCATATCCTATGGGTTTTTACGCAGCTCTCCCTGGCATCACCCTACTCCCTTCCATCGTCCCCGATGATCACCCCATCACCACTTTACCGTCAAAAAACAGCATCCCGAGCGATTACCGGTGAAAGTCGTGAAAAGGGGTGGTTTTTTGCCGTTTGCGGAGGTATAGTAGAGTTTGCCAGCCCGCAAAAGCCTTCTAGAAAAGATTTTCGTTTGCACTTTGTTGCTAAAATGTGAGACCCACTTTTTATCATTCCCCATCCGTTACAAATGCAAAATCGAGAGGTCGTCAAAAAATCGTACTGTACAGGGGGTTGCTAGGGGTGGTTTTTCAAAAATTATGAAAAAACTTTTTTTGCGTTTTGTACATCCATGCCACCTGGTCCATCATCTACTGAAGTTTTATGCCAATATTTTAATCAGAAATATTTTTTTTTTTAATTTTAAAATCGTCATGTACAATGCTTTTATATGGAGCGCCTAATTATATAAAGTCTCGCCCTGAAATACCACAATTGTAATATCCTTTCTAACGTCCTAACTCGAAAACCTTTTGATTAATGAAAAAAATCATTTCTATAAACGTTGTAGGTCAAAGATCGAGGATTACATTACTTTTTTCAGATTCTAAATCCGATCGATAGTTTCGTTAAAAACTTACAAATTGTAAAGCCTTGTCGTGGCGGTTACGGCCGACATTGGAGATGCTACGAAGGTTCACAATACTGTGGCATATGCAGTCAAAAAACGACTCTAAGCTTCAGCGCGTTTGTAAAGTCGATATTCGCCTATTATCGTGCAAATTCTGTGTTTTAGAAGCGTTTTAAATGTCTTCCGATATTATTTTATTAATAAATATTTAATTAAACAACTTCGATGTAGGGCAGCGAGCGGAGGACTGACTTCACTCACTTCATAGCGATATTAGGAGTAAAGCAACATTTACCGCGTGTAGTACATAGATGGGGACTATCCATGGAAAGACGCGGTCTCGCTTCCCTACTTCTAGCGGCTTGTATATCAGCTATATCGCAGAAGCAATACAACTGTAGGCGAGAGGTGTGTTGAGGATATACCATCCTTCGGAGGGGATGTAAAGCAGTCGGTCCCTTGTCTATTAAATGTTGTGCAAGTAAAAAATCCCTACTCTTAGTAAGATAAGAGGTTCGGCAAAATTTCCAGGTTGGGGGTTACTCGTCTCCTGGCGTCGGTGATTGGCCTCCGTAGCGGAAATAGGCCGACGTTAAATAAGTGATTAACAAAAACAAACTTCGATGTGATTTTTTTAATGGTAATCAAATTTCCCTTTGATTTTTTTCAATAATGATAAGTAATTTTAAATAGCTACACAAAAATATAGGCAGGTGGCCGGTATCTTACACAAAAATATAGGGTAGGTAAAGTTCATTTCGTTTCTCTTCCGCAGATAAAAAATTACCGACAAAGGAACACGTGCGGCGGCTTCAAAGAGGCCGCGTTTCTGCTTTATAAATGCGGCATTTTTTATCTGAGGAAGAGAAACGAAATGAACTATAGTAAGGTACCTACCTACATAAATTAAATAGTGTAAAAAGTAAAAGTTGAATATATTAAGTTTACAATGACAAAAGTAATGATAATAATTAATAATAATTGTACTACAAGTGTAACGAATTACAAACCCTTAACTAAGAAAAAGGGGTTCGATTGGGAAATATTTACTATTTTTGGTCATACATTTTTTGTTAATTCATATAATACTAAAAAAAACATGAACTTATAATATGTTAAACTGTAGGGAGAGTATAGTTTTGTGATTTGTGATCTGTTTATATACTTAGCCGAATCAAGTACTTTTACCTTGCAAAAGGTATAGGAAAGTTTATATTTGGTACGATTGTTAAATTGGGAAATTATTTAAAATCCCAAGTTTTCGACCTTGGGGGGTGCCGCCTATTGGTTTTAAGGGGTGAAAAATTGCTTTTTCGCGATTATCTCGGTATCGGTGCGAGATACGATTGAGGTCATGGTCATGATAAAAAATGTGGAGGGTTTTCTATATTTTTTTCGAAACTTTATTTGTAAGGTTCATAGTTTTAGAGCTGCAGCGCGTAGAAAGTAAGCATTTTCGTCAATTTCACGGAAAATTTTATTGATGATTAACACTTTTTTGAACTTCTTATATTCATTGATGGGCTATGGGAAGACAATAACGAAGAAAATAAAGATATACCTGAAAATTTGCCGATAAAAGATTTTAGTTCGTCAGAGATTATAAACTCTTCTTGAGAATTTTCCTCTTGTTCTTCAGGAGTGAAAGTGATTTATTCTTCTGAAGCAGGTTAAAAAATGTAACTTTACCTTTCTTTATTATAGAGTCAAGACTTCTTGTCACTCAGTGATTTATTCAATTCAAATATTCAAAGATGATAATGTTAAGATATCATTTGTGTGGGGGGAAAATTTTTGGTTGAACTTTACAGAATAAATAATGATGCCGTCACTTTAAATGACATTTTATTACATTTATTACAAAAAATTAATATATACATTGGCCTCTTTGCCTCCTACAAGCGATGCTGCACGATATCATTCTTTACGGACCTACCATCAAGTTTAATTAAGGTACAACAAATCGAAAAATGCAGAATGCAGTTGATTGGGGTTGGAAGAGTAGTAAATTTTGTCCTACTCCAATATTTATGATGAAAGATCCTGCACCTGAAATTTTATTAAAATGCATTTCATGTAAATGTAAAAAGGGATAAATAAATACACCACATGTAATTACGACCCCCTTTATCCCAGAAGGCTCTAGAAGAGCCTTTGATGAACCACCTGAAATCAATCAATTTCTCACTTTACAAATACTAAATGATAATGGTGGTGATGATCTTGAAGAACAAGAGGAAAATTCTCAGGAAGAGTCCATAATCTCTGACGAACTAAATTCTTCAACATTTATTAATCCAGAACAACCGGGTCTATCTCAAGGAGTTCGAAAAAGTCAAAGTTTTAATCATTTTCAACGAGATGATGCTTCGTGGGTTATGCCTACTGGCTACTGGGGATATCACGTTAAAAACAACGCGCCCTATTACCATTCTACCTCTATGGTGGTGTGGAAAGGAGTAACGATTAAGGGTAAAAAATAATAAACAGCGAGAAATAAATAAAAAAATAAAATTTTCCGAGACATTGACGAAAACGCTTGCTTTCTAGGCGCTGCAGCTCTAAAACTATGAACCTTAGAAAAGAAAGTTTCGATAAAAAATGTAGAAAATCGTACGTTCTACATTTTTTTTAATCGACGTATTTCGCACCGATTCCGAGATAATCGCAAAAAAGCGAATTTCCACCCCCTAATACCAATATGGGGGCGCAAGCGGCATCCCGCCAAGGTCGAAAACTTGGCATTTCAAATAACTTCCTAATTAAACAATCGCACCAAATATTAACTTTCCTATACCTTTTGCAAGTTAGAAGTACCTATTGATTGGGCTAAGTACTTATATAAATAGATCACAAATCACAATGTATTACCAAAAATAGTAAATATTTTCCAATCGGACCCCTTTTTCTTAGATATGGCTCCCTTTTAAGGGTTTGTAATTCGTTACACTTGTAGTACAATTATTATTAATTATTATCATTACTTTTGTCATTGTAAACTTAACTTAATATATTCAACAAAACTTTTACACTATTTAATTTATGTAGGTAAGTACCTTACTACCTACCCTATATTTTTGTGTAAGATACCTGCCACCTGCCTATATTTTTGTGTAGCTATTTAAAATTACTTATCATTATTGAAAAAAATCAAAGGGAAATTTGATTACCATTAAAAAAATCACATCGAAGTTGTTTAATTAAATATTTATTAATAAAATAATATCGGAAGACATTTAAAACGCTTCTAAAACACAGAATTTGCACGATAATAGGCGAATATCGACTTTACAAACGCGCTGAAGCTTAGAGTCGTTTTTTGACTGCATTTGCCACAGTATTGTGAACCTTCGTAGCATCTCCAATGTCGGCCGTAACCGCCACGACATGGCTTTACAATTTGTAAGTTTTTAACGAAACTATCGATCGGACTTAGAATCTGAAAAAAGTAATGTAATCCTCGATCTTTGACCTACAACGTTTATAGAAGTGATTTTTTTCATTAATCAAAAGGTTTTCGAGTTAGGACGTTAGAAAGGATATTACAATTGTGGTATTTCAGGGCGAGACTTTATATAATTAGGCGCTCCATATAAAAGCATTGTACATGACGATTTTAAAATTAAAAAAAAAATATTTCTTATTAAAATATTGGCATAAAACTTCAGTAGATGATGGACCAGGTGGCATGGATGTAAAAAACGCAAAAAAAGTTTTTTCATAATTTTTGAAAAACCACCCCTAGCAACCCCCTGTACAGTACGATTTTTTGACGACCTCTCGATTTTGCATTGTTAACGGATGGGGAATGATAAAAAGTGGGTCTCACATTTTAGCAACAAAGTGCAAACGGGATGACACGATAGAAGCAGCTATTTACTCTACTAGTAGGAGTGGATAAAAAATTCTCTAACCACGATATTCTACCCTCGAAAACGGGAGAGAAGTATCTTTCATTGCATCTGGAAATATTTAAATACTGCTCCGACTTGTTGACTCCACTATTATTAATATTAGATAGATAGGAATCCTATCTATCTTATATTCACTTTTGCCGAGGTTGAAATAGGGCAGTACGCATAGGGCTCTATGTGCTGACCGTTGTCTGAGGCCACAAATTTGGTCCATGATACACGAAAGCTCGAATAGAGTACTGTGTACTGTGCTTTCTAACCTTTATTAGTTATTGCTTCAGATCTTAGATTCTTTATTTAGCTACGCTACGCTGACGAGGAGCAATAACTCCGAAACACGTGTCCGTAGCTGCAATAGTTTCATCTTTTGGGGTATATGGCACGATTTAGTTTCTTAATTATTAATATTAATTTTTGTTATACTCATGACTTCACTAAATATATACAGATAAGTCCAGGATGCTTCGAACACGACAGGGATTGGGACGAATATACGAGTGGCCGACAACTCGCCTCAGTTCGAAATTTGTACATTAGGAGAAGGACGGCAGTGCGTTGTGGCCACTCACTGCTCGCTCAGCAGTCAGCACTGTTGTTAGTATCTTATTAAAGGCTTACTTAAACACAATGAAAAAATTAAGAGATAAAATGGAATAAGAAATAAAATAAATAATTATTCCAAGTTTTAAATACACAATACTCGATAATCGATAATATAGTAGTTCTTATTCGATTTAAAATTCAACTGTTCAAATTGTTCCTTGCTTTTCGGATATCATTATTTGTTAATTCTATTACATATTCTTTATTTCTTATTTCTTATCTCTTATTTTTTTCATTGTTTTTAAGCCTTAACCGTGTTGGGATGTAGAACTCATGTCTGAAAGAAATTTGATTTACGTCTCCAAATTTTTATAACTTCAGTAATGCATCCTAGATAGGATTAATTCTTGTAATTTTAAAAAATTCTCGAAACATTTAAATATTTCCATTGTTTGTTTTTTCGCAACAAAAATGTGATTCTACAACATAAAATTAAAATTAATAATTGTCGCTGCACCTCGAGTGTTGCAGGTGTAATAAAATTTATTATAAAAGAATTCAAACAAGGAATAGTAGACGCGAGAGCCATCGGCTACAGCGCGGAAATCCACGATTCCCACACCACTCTGTCCTCTTGCCTACAACGGGCACAAGTAAATTGCGCAAACTAATATCCATGTTCGAACCTCCTCGGTCTTTACTGTATACAGGGTGTTTCAAAAGTAAGCGTAAACCTTCTGGGGGCGTAATCCTCGGATAAAAATAAGACAAAAAGTTCCTATCAACATGGATCCAGAAATGCTTTTTGAGGAAGGTACGGCCCTTTAAATAGCGAATAAAAAAGGTTCTTATTTTGTTGAATTTTTAATTTTAATATTTACTAACTAGACAGGACCAAAATTAAATCACATGTCACAATGGCAATCAGTATCAGTAAAACGTCAAATTACTTGAAAACAATGACAAACATTTGTATGATCGACTGTTGTATTTATTTATTTTATTTATTTATTTGTTTCAATATGTATAACTACAGAAATACAAATTACAAAAAGAATTTACAAAAGAGAATTAAAAATTTACGAGGTGAAAAATGTACATAGATAGCACCTAAGCGTATAAAACACTTTTGTGCTTTGGAAATATACTTGTTATGTATACAAACAGTATACACACAGAAAAAATTCAAAACAACCCCATGTGTATATTACTAAGGGCCGGTTTTTCATTGTCTAGTTAACCACTGGTTAGCGGCTGCTCGTCCAATAGGAATCCACTATTTTACAGTAGCTGGCGGTTATCTTTGTTAACTAGACAAACCGGCCCTAAGAGGGTATATACACATATATAAAAGGCAATTTTCCTTCGACTGACTCCTTGATCTTGTAGTGCCAAAATTTTCCCCTTTTCCATTTCAGAAAGATAAGTTCCACGAGGCATCTTTAACTTAATTTGACAACTAAACGGTGCGACGTTTGTTGCCGTATTTATTCGTTTGTTTGAAATTTGATAGTGACACTACAACAACCTTTCATTTGTTTCTTTTTTTATTGAAACCGTCAACAGAATAACGTAAGTTAAGAAATAGGCGCTATAGTTATGCACCAATAAATTCAGGATGTTTTCTTAATTTATGCGTTTATTTTATAAAAAACCTTAAAACATAACTAAGACTTGTTTAATTACCTTCTTTTAGTGTACTTTCTTACCGCCTAAGTCCTTGGTAACCTTGGTAATGTTAAGTGGACAAACACTGCAAAATATGGGGTGGCGCTATAGTTATGCTCTCTAGTTTATATATAGGATTATATGTATGTGTGTACGTGTGTATGTGTATATGTGTGTGTATATATGTGAATGTTAGCTACGACTGGCTAATTAAGGATTGAAACTTGTATGTTTGGTTGAGTGTGCAGCCTAAGACTGCACACCCAGCTGAACATTTAAGTTTTGATATGTATATGTACTTATATATATATATATATATATATATATATGTAGATATGTGCGCATATAGGTGTATATAAAAGATATATACCTAATTATGTATAAAGGGGAAAAAAAATGTTATATTGTTACAATTTTTGAAAATATTATTATATTATTAGGTACTTTACATATATAGGTATCTGTGAATATATTTATTTATGTTTGTATTTATCTATGTTTATATTTATTTATATTTATATTTGCCTTTATTTATAACTATTTATATTTATTTATATTATATTTAATTGTTGGTTTTCTAGTAGGTAGGAGCACAATTGTTATATTTATTTTGTCAATGTACAATTGTAACGAAGTGATTTTTTCGATCAAGTTATGTTCATTTTGCTTTAAATATTACTGTCACTTGGATACACCCTGCCGTTGTTTTAGTAGTCAAATTATGTTCTAGTTAAGTTATAAATGAGTTGTTAAAAGGTCCGCTGGTAAACAAGCAATCAAGTAATTAATTGAGTAATTTTCAACAGTCCCCCGTATAATTAAAAGCCTAGAATTATTATAAATAATGACCGAGTCGAAAATAAAAATCATTCATTACTAAAATTGTTAATCCTTGTCCGTTTTAATCCGTTTCTTTTTGCAACATGGTATATAAATTACAAGTAACTCATTTCCGGTTAAATGCATTTCGAGTTGCTGCGCGTAGCTGCATAAACGCTGCACCTCTACAAGGTACGCCGCGCGATGCATTTGAGTCCGTCGTTTCAACTCGGTGACCACTTCTCTTTTTGACACGACCGAGAGCTACGTCAGAAAAGGTAATAAAAATGCCAAGTGGCCCTCCCGTCGAGATCAGATCCAACCTACCGCCAGCACGAGCAGATCCAGTCTACCGTCCGCAAGAAAAGATCCAGTCGCCAGCCGTTATTGTTTCCGTACCGCCGCTCCGTTGTTTTATAGTAAATTTCTTCGAATATCCGCTGGGTAAGAATTCAACGCAACCTGCTATATTTAGTAGGTACTGCCTTCAGTTAAGTATAGATATTTAAAGTCCTGATTGTCCGTGAGTATCGCTGTATTTTGCTACCAAAGTAAACTAGAGCTAATTCATAATACCTCCGTTGGTTTTTTTATCATTGCATAAATTGTACACCAGCTGGTCAGATTTTCTCGTCGGGTAATCCGACAGGCTGTCATGTACAAGGGTTTTCGGAAAACCCAGTGCATTTAGAAAGTCATTCCTAAAAGTGCATCCACTGATTAGATTTTCTCGTCGGGTAATCTGTGAGGTACCAATGCATCAGGGTGACTAGTAAATTAGTAGTAAATGACATAATCAGTTAAACCATAGCTCTATGTTTGTGGCGGTAGTTCGCCGTATTTTTATTTAAATAGTAATAAAAGACGTAAATATCTATAGCTAACGGATTGCCCGCCGTTTCTAAAACCATCTTATTGGAAAGGTCCGTTTGCTTGTCGTACACCGCAATTTATCAATTTCACGTATCCGAAAATTCCGCCGTAAAAATCGCGTCCATTCTTGATTACCAGCTTGCCTAATTTGTAATTATTTTAAGAAATAGTTTTATACATACTCGACTGAATAGTCGAGGAGGTTTGAGAATTGATTAATTTGTTCATCATTTATTTCTGAATAAACACGTTATTTTAAAGAGGTAAAATTCACGAGTTATTATTTCTGTAATTTTATTTTCTGATTAATCCGTTTGAGCAGTATGACTGAAATCCATTAGATATAGTCTCCAGCTCAGACCTCTGGCTATACTGTATCATCCACTGTTTTGCTACTCAGGGTTGTTCTCCCAAATAGGAGAGCCAAAAATATAGTGTAGTTCCTCGCACTCAAAAATTGAAGAGCTGGCGCCCGAGATTTCCGTAAAAATAGAGAGATTACGCAAGTATCTGACCGAAAGTACCGCGCTAGAAAGAAGAGCCATTACACATGTTTTTTTTTTTGAAAAATTTACCAAAATAACGCAGTTTACTACTAAATAATGAAACTTTTTTTTTGAAAGAAATTGAAAAGAAATTATTAATTTTATAGATACTGTTCAAACTGTCTTGTTGGACATACGTTTCTTTTTATTTAAGTAACTTAGTAGTTATTTATGTTATTTGGTTGGAGGTATTTTGTAAACAGACGAGTGCTATATAAAATACAAATATGGCACTTATAATATACTAAATTTTATACATAAACAACTACTAATTAATTAATATTAATTATTGTCAATATATTAAGTAAGCCCAGTTAGATATTTTTAGGTACATGGATTACATCATATAAATATTTTCGTGGCTGAATGGAGAAATCCAAAGCCAGTTTAAAAAAAAAAATTATTGTCAACACCACACAATATCTATCAAGTAATAACTAATAGCAGTTTTACACGATCCAATTTATTGCCCAATAAATTGATCAATTTAACAATTTGCAGTAGACTATTTACACACGACAATTTATTCAACAATTTATTTGTCAATTTCATTACTGCCAACATAACCATGGTGGAAAATGTTCACACTGTTGACAGTCTGGGACAGAACAGATAAGAGTCTGCTGGAATTTGTAGATTAAAGGTTTACATGTGGTGAATGTGACTGGCGAATTGGTTCTTCACTCAATCCATGGTCGAACCCACCATCTTCTAGTTTTTCTCTGATTTTCAATTGAAGTAATTACATTACCTAGGCTACCATTAAAGAAAACACAACTGTCGTCAGAATATTATTTTTTTGTTTGATTAACCAAACGACGTAATTTCACCATTTTCACAAACAATAAACAATATATATTATATAATATACATTTTGTTATATTTTCTAGCGTAAAATACTAGAAAACCACTAATACGAATTTTAGATAACAATATTGTATTTATATTCATTTAGAACTATATACAGTGGTTTTCTGGGGCAAACTGTTGGGTTTGCCTTTGATACTACACTTTTATCTTGACATATTTTGGAAATTTTCTTATTTCCATTTATTTTTTAGAATTTGGCGTGATTCCCAGAATTAAGTTCATTGAATATTAACTATCCGCCACAAATAAACTACAAACAATAATAAACAATGAGTGACATTGAATGAACCGAACATAACACATAACTAACAAATTTTGAGAGTAGGCATTGGTAAAGAAATATCAAATGTTACTAAATATCCCTAAAATTGGCCAAGAAATTAGAGCAAGTTCTAACTGTACAATTTAAACCAAGGAGGCTGCAGTGCCCTCGGTGTTTAAACAGACGAGGCCTAGGTGGAAAAAAAAATTGTACAATTTATTGGTCATTATTGTAGACAATACATTGACGTACAATTTGTGTTTTACACATACCCCAATAAATTGAAGGTCAACAATTTATTGGGCAATAAATTGGATCGTGTAAAACCGCTATAAGTTAATAACAATAGCTGTTTGTTGATATCTCCTTAGCAAACGGTGGTTTGCGTGCTTTTTTTTATCAAATGCGTGCGATAAATATATATCGCACTAGTGCTATAAACGTCATTATGACATTGAAATGAGTGTCATATTACTGTCAATATATAACGAGCGTAGATAACTAGTCAGAGCCAACCAGTTCTAATAAATTGATTAGCTGGTCAATCCACAACTGCCTCTAACCAATCATATTACTTCTGACTAGTTTGTGATTTCTGCTGGAACAAACCTATAATAAAAAATGCATCTTTTATATTTTTTATTGCGCACAGTTTCTTGTAGGATTTTGTTTTTTTAAGAGATATATTTTTTACTCAAAATTGAAAGCCTGCATGAAAAAAAATAAGAGATATGAAGAACTGTCCTTGTTCTCACATCTAGTTTTGTCATTTTGTTATTTCTACTACTTATACTATTATTATTTATTATAAAAACTATTACCCAAAAAGTGGCAGGTAATTTATTTAAAGCCAAGAATGCCCTTTATTTATAATACACATAATCGTTACATACTGGTATTTATTTTATATAAATTATCTTTTCTGGTCACCTAAATCTTCAATAAGATCTTCGTCAATCTGAAACACACAAATCATAAAATACATAAATAAAATTGTAAGTAAAATAAAACAGTATTAAATATAGGTACAATTAATTATTATTCGCTATTAGCACAAAGTAAATCAAAATATATACTAAAAAAGAATTAGACAACTCCTTAATATAGTGTTTCGAGATTAACTGGATAAACAAAGAATGAAGTCGGGACCTCAAAATGAGAAAAAGATTTCCTAGTAGAGAGGTATGTCATGAAACACTTTGCTAAAGAATGATGCCCCTTCAAAACTGGGTTTTAATTTTTTTAATTTTAATAAATATGGAAGATAAGAAAAAGTAAAATGAATTTTAGTAGATATTTTCCATTAATAGAGACGCTTTCAAAGAATAGTTTTTCAATCATCTCTCATCAGTAAATGGGCGTAATCAGCAACCCTCCCTTTTATTTTTTTTATTCAAATTTTCTAGTGGATCTCAATTTTACCATAAAAAAAATGTGCATTGGTAGGCTTGACTCATTTATAAACTATTTTGCCTCTTTAATTTAAAAAGTAAAAAATAATGTTTATCTATTAAGATTTTGTTCAACAGTGTTAAATCTTCCACTCCAACTCAATATAATTAAATGCTTTTTACTAAGTTTAAAATAAGAATAAAGTGATTGACAAAAAATAATTTTATTGTAAAAAAGCGTGGGGTGCATGATATAAATTGTTATAGATATTTCATTGGTAGCTATTGATTAAAGTAGAGTTAGCACCCCACGCTTTTTTTACAATAAAATTATTTTTTGTCAATCACTTTATTCTTATTTTAAACTTAGTAAAAAAAAAGCATTTAATTATATTTAGTTAGTGGAATATTTATCACTGTTGAACAAAATCTTAATAGATAAACATTATTTTTTACTATTTAGTTTGGTTTCCCTTTAAAGCGTGTTTTTTTTAGTTTTTTAAACTATAATTTATTTTTTACTTTTTAGTTCGGTTTGCTATAAAAGCGTGTTTTTTAGTTTTTTAACACGCTTTTATTTAAACTATATATTTTTTAAAATATATTTTATTACTTAATAAAGCAAATTTTAAAATACATGTAGAAAAGGGCCTTAGCGACATCTATATATATACCAAAAAAATATTTTCCATGTAAATGCTTCGATGATAAAATTTTTTTTATTATTATTCTATTTCGATAAAGAAGGATATTTAGTTTAAAGTTATAAAATTATTATTATTGATTTTTCCCGTTGAATTTTGGGAGACATTTAATATTTTTGAACAAGTTTGGCATTTATTTGTGGAGGGCATTGTAGGATATTGATCAAGGACTCAGTGCGGACTGTCAATATCAATGAGACTGCCAATTTATAAACTTTTGTAAAGTTAAACTTAAACCTTAATAACATATGGTATTCTTTCACAACAAGTATTTTGATTAAATACATAACATATTTGGTGACGAGTGAACCTACGAAATTTGTGTTGAGAAAGAAATTACGTCGAAGTCGTGAGAAAATAAACATTGAGGTTAAGAAACATAAGCGTTAGTTACGAAGTTAAGTGAAAAGGTGCAAGTATGTGATGCTTTGGCAGATCATCTTGCACATTTATTTTACCTTAGTATTAGCACTATTAGCAGAAATGATTCTGATGAGACCCTCATTAAAAAGAGAATTGTCACTGAAGAAAATATTCACGAATTAAATGTAAGATTAGCAAATAATAACTGGGACTATATATTTAATTTAGACCCGGCTTTTGGTTTTCGTGATTTTTTAAATGACGTACAAAGGTGCTTTAATATATCATGCCCATATAAATATGTTAAATATAATAATAAAAACTTAAAAAAGGATAATGGCTGGGTAACAGAGGATATAATTATTGAAGGCCGATTACTAAGAAATCTATATTATAACAACTTAAAAGGGAATAAATCTCAAATCGATCATATAGCATATAGGAATAAAAAACAGCAACATAAGAAAAGCATTAAAGTCGCTAAACAAAAATTTCATAATAAAAAAATAGATAATGCAGACAACAGATCGAAGGAAACATGGAAAATTGTAAATCAGAGACTTGGTAGAAAAGTAGTGATAAGAAAGGCCATAAAATTAACAATAGATGGGGAAACAATAACTAATGATAGTAAAATAGCAAACTGTTTTGCCACTTATTTTAGTAATATTGCCTCGGAAAATATTAATAACCACTTTGGTTGTAATTTATCTCTACCGCATACACTGTCGGATACCACAGATATATTTTTTTGTGCGGTATCAAAATATGACTGATGGTCGAGATGGTAGAGTACCTGCCTCTCACCCAAAAGTCCCGGGTTCGAATCCCGGTCGTGGCAATGGACAATACTGTGAGAGGGATTTTTCCATTATACACGGATATTGGATGTGCGTCCCTTGTCTTTAAATGTGTAGCCCCCTCCCGCACAAGGCTCAGCCTTCTGGGATAAAGGGGGTCGTAATTACATGTGGTGTATTTATTTATTTATTATTTATCAAAATCGGAACTCATCGAAGCTATAAATGTGATCTAAAAAACAAGAAGTCGTCTGGTGTTGGTGAAATAACAGTGCATGTATTAAAGAGTATTACATATACTATTGCTGATCCATTTTTGTACCTTATTAACAAAACTGTCTCGAGTGGTTATTTCCCTAATTCTTTTAAAACTTCTTCGGTTATACCGGTGCTAAAAAAAGGCTGTGAAAATGACATTGACAATTACCGTCAAATATCCCTGGTGAGTGTTATATCGAAAATGATTGAATATACACTTCGCATCAAAATTAACGCACCACTAAAAATTTACCACAATTTTAAACGTGATTTTCTCGCGAACCGCTAATCTGATTTTGATGCTCTTTTTTTTGAATTTTAGGTTTATTCTTCAGAAATGGGGCTGTGGTATACATTTTTATTAAAATTTCTGTTTTGAGCATATACAAGGTGCAAGAGTGAAGATACGTTTTTTACCCGAAAATTAAAACACCCTGTCCCAGCTACTATAGCGAATATCTACTTGAATCAAACTGTAGCCCCATCTCTCCCGAACAATTTGTTTTTGATTCACAGTATTATCTCTATTATTAAATGAGATATACACTCTGATATACTGTTAAAGATTAAAGTTCACCAGTTTATTAAAAATTGAAGAACTTAGACAAGGTAGGTCATAAGGTCATGGGAAAAGAAAAAACAGATGCGTCAAATTTACAAACTGTCATATTCGTTTGATTTACGTCAGTGTTATCCTCAAAAAGTGTTTTGATAGTAAATTATTACAATGGAGCGCCAAACAAGAAATTTGAATTGGGTTGAATGTGTAAAAGTGATTACATTGGCCGAGGAAGGATTAAGCTACCATGCTATAACTTGGAGGCTGGGAGTTTCTCATACATCAATATCCCGTGTAATTCAACATTTTAAAGAAACCAATGATCATAACAGAAGTCATGGACAAGAAAGGCATCGAGGAACAACAACTTTCCATGATCGTTTCATTCGATTGGGAGTGTGTTTTGTTTACGGACGAGTCCAGGTTTTGTCTATACAGCTCCGAATGCGTGAGGGTTCTCCGACGACCAAATGAGCGTTACAGTCCAACATTCGCCAAACCACATTATTTAATGGAGGTTCTGTAATGGTTTGGGGAGGCGAACAGAACTTATCTCTTTACTTAGAGGTTCCTTAAACAGTGCATTACGGACATTTTATCCGAACATATTGTCCCTTTCGCTCCTTACATCGGCAATGATTTCTTGTTAATGCACGACAACGCAAGACCGCATGTTGCTCGTGTAGTGCAAGAGTACTTACATGAGGTGGATATTGAGACTCTAGATTGGCCTGCACGCAGTCCAGATCTCAACCTAACAGAGCATCTGTGGAACAATATGGGTAGAAAACTTAGAAACCATCAACCCTTACCTGCATCCCTTGACGATATTGAAAACATTTTGAGAGAAATATGGAACGACATTGATCAAGACGAGATTAGACGTCTGATTTCAAGTATGAGTCGTCGATGTGAAGCTGTTATTAGAAGAAGAGGCGGAAATACGCGGTACTGAACTTCTTCGTTGTTTTTATTATTGATTTTGTTATTTCTTATTATTATTGTTATAGGTCATCAATTTTCAATAAACTGGTGCGCATTAATCTTAAACTGTATATCTCATTTAATAATAGAGATAATTCTGTGAATCAAAAAACAAATTGTTCGGGAAAGTGGGTGCTACAGTCTGATTCAAGTAGACATTCGTTATTGTAGCTAGGACACCCCACAGGTTGTTTCAATTTACGGGTAAAAAATTTATCTCCATTCTTTCACCCTGTATATGCTCAAAACAGAAATTTTAATTAAAATGTATACCACAGCCCCACTTCTGAGGAATAAACCTACAATTCAAAAAAAGATCATCAAAATCAGATTGGCGGTTCGCGAGAAAATCAAATTTAAATTGTGGTAAATTTTTAGTGGTGCGTTAATTTTGACGCGAAGTGTATTATAAGCAAACGTATTACATCGTTTTTAGAGAAATATAATGTATTAACCGACTCGCAGCATGGGTTTAGAAAAGGTCATTCTATTGAAAGTGCCTCTATGAAGCTTTTTGATCATGTGTATAAGGAATTAGACAGTGGGAAGTACATTGTAACAATCCTTTTCGACCTCTCTAAAGCGTTTGACTCGGTTGATCAAACTATTCTGATCAGAAAGTTAGAGGCGATTGGTATTAGAGGGAATCTCCTAAACTGTCTCATTTCTTATATGCATAACAGAACTCTGAGTGTCAAATGTAATGAAGCACAGTCTGACATACATGATGTTTCTTTAGGAGTTCCCCAAGGATCGGTACTGGGTTCATTGCTATTTTTAATTTATATTAATGATCTTCCTAAATTTATTAGAAACGGATTTATAATCATGTATGCGGATGACACTACCATTACAGTATCATCTTCTAGTCCTGAAGAACTTTGTAATAAAGTTCAGACTCTTATGGTTGAAATGAGTTCATGGTGCGATCGGAATAGATTGATTCTAAATAAGAATAAAACTGTTTTTATAAATTTTAACTTAAGACGTACTGTGACATTGCCGAAAATTACTTTTAATCATTGATGTGCTACTCTCAACTAGTGCAGAACTAAAATTTGAGCTCACCAAATTGCAAAATATTAAAGTGTTAAGCAACGGAGCTTTTAAGTGAAAATTAGCAGTGATAGTGAAGATGACAATCCTAATATCATGGATACCACACCTGATACATTTGACCCAGGTAAAGGAGAAAAAAGGAAGTTTAATAATGAAGAATTAATGGCTAATATTCAGTATTTAACTGGGGAGCAAGTTCAAGAAATAATTGCAAAAAAGCTAAAGATAATGGACAGAACAAAAACTTACCTTCTCAAAGTACAAAAAAACCCGAAAACACAAAAAACTACACACCAAACCAGAACGAAAATAAAAACAAATCCACAACTAAAAACTACTCCACAACAATGAAAGAAATCATAAATAAACATTACATAAATTTATTTTATATCTCCACATGAATAGAAATCTCCACAAGAACAAAAATGGCTGATATAAGGGAGACTGTTAGACCTAATAACAATGACACCATTCTAAAAACGTCCAAATGACATTTATTAAAAAGTGACACTGCAAAAATTATTCTAACAAACCCATAAAAAAAATTATAAGTTTTCAAGAAACAAAGTCATATAAGACTGACAAGGGACCTTCCCCAAACCAAACTCAATCATTCTCATGTATAATAGCTGGAGTCTATGCACAAAAAGCTTGCAATGTGTCGAACTCACCAGATCTTAATATTGTTGACATAAACAAAATATCCTTAGGATTGGTTGAAATCTTTGAAGGAATAAATAAACTTAAGGCTAGATTCTCATGTGGTCCTGATGGTATACCTACTTATATTTTGAAAAACTGCATATTTACTCTATGTAAACCTTTATATATTTTATTCAACTTGTCTTTAGATAGTGGTGTTTTTCCGAATTATTGGAAGAACAGCTTTATCACACCTATTTATAAATCGGGTGATAGAGAAGATGTTACCAACTATCGCGGTATATGCATACAATCTGCAATTCCTAAACTTTTTGATGCACTTATAGCATCTCAGTTAGCATGGGCATGTAAACACATCATTATCGAACAGCAGCACGGTTTTTGCAGTGGAAGATCGACTTTGACCAATTTGCTGACCTTTCAACATGATATATTAACTTCCTTTGAGAATAGGCTGCAACTTGACTGTATTTACACAGATTTCTCAAAAGCCTTCGATCATGTAAATCATGCCCTGCTAATTGAGAGGTTGAGGTGCCTGGGTTTTGGTACTCACCTTTGTAAATGGATAGGCAGTTTTTTAAGTGGACGTACCCAGTTTGTTAGAATTCAAAGTTTCATATCCAAAGAAATAGTAGTTCATTCCGGTGTCCCACAGGGATCACACTGTGGGCCTCTGTTTTTTATACTATTCATTAATAATATTACTGACATTTTTTTGTATTCTAAGTGTTTACTTTTTGCGGACGATTTGAAAATATATACAACTGTAGAAAGCATCAATGACCAAATTAATTTACAAGATGATTTGAACAGACTTTACGAATGGTCACTGATGAATCTTCTTGATCTTAATATCAAGAAATGCTGCTCAATTTCATTCTCAAGGGCACGTACCACCCTTGAATTTCAATACCAAATTGATAACAACATTCTTCAGTCCGTTACGGAATTTCGTGATCTAGGTGTTACCTTTGATTCACGATTAACATTTGTTAATCATGTAAACAATATTGTTTCCAACTCACTTAAAGTTTTAGGATTTGTTAATAGATTTGGTAGTGAATTTTCCCATGATGTTCAAAAAATTCTGTATTGTTCATTGGTGCGTTCCGGTCTTGAATACTGCTCAACAGTTTGGTCTCCTCTCTACAGATCGCATTGTAACCTCATTGAAAGTATGCAAAAGAAATTCTTAAAACATATCGGTTTCAAAATGGGTTTTCCAATCAATAATAATATGGATTCATTGTCACTGTTAAAAACACTTAATATGGACACATTAGAAAACCGGAGGTTTATAGCTGATATGTGCTTTCTTTTTAAGTTAATATCATATAACATTGATTGCCCGTTTTTATTAGGTCTAATTAATTTTAATACAATGAATAGGACAAGAAGCAGTAACCTTTTTAATATTATTTTTCATTCCACCAATTATGGATTTAACTGCCCAATAACTAGGTCCTTAAGGAACTATAATAACCTTGAAAATAATTCTGTTGATTTCTGCTATTCTTTGGCTCAATTTAAATCTAGAATCCGAGCACAATTAGTTTGATTGTTGATGCTGGTCTTGTGCCTGTTTAACTCGCTTCTGTGTTATAATATACGGGGTGTCCAGGGGGTCGGGAAGCGGTTGAATGTGTATGTGTCTATGTTCGACCGCTTCCAGACTTTTTGGACGCCCTGTATATATATATGTGATAGTGATTTTATTTATTTATATAGTTTGTTATACCATGTGATTTTTTTTTTTTTTGTACTAAATATTTTTATTACCCAATTTTTATCTATGTTGTTTTATGTTGTTATTCCACAATCCACATTTTTTGCAATCTTTGTACTAATGGAGTTTTTCCGTAAATTGAATAAATAAATAAAATAAATAAATAAATAAGACATCTCGGACACACAAATAAGTGAAAAACTAACTAATCAAGACAGAATTTTTCTACTGTAAGAGAATAATCTCAAAGTCCACAGACAAACCAACGTCGTTCATCAGAATAATAACAAGAAAACTAATTTCCTATGAAAAACTGTTAAACGAAGGTTTATTCTATAAAAGCCGTCATTATGCAATCTACCCTAGTAAACCACCACCTCCAGCACCGTTACCATGCAACAAATGCCTTGAATTTACCCATAAATCAGAAAACTGCAATTCCCCCCCCCAAGTGTCTAAAATGTGGTGAGAAACATTCTACTACAATGTGTAAAAGTGAGCTGCTACCTAAGTGCAAATCATGTGGATCAGAAGATCACCAAGCTTGGTCGTTTAAATGCCCAAATCGTCCCACTAAACCTATTGAAGGTCTTCCAAATATACCCATTAAATTATTAAATAAAAAATCAAGTGAGGTAACAGATAAAGTCAAAAAAATGTTATGTATTTGGATAGTTTAGGGGCAACAAAGGCGTGCGGTTGGCAATGCTGACAGTCGGCCTTGAGGGTGTCAAAAAGTTGTTAGACATAGAGGTACCCGCCAAAAAAAAGGGATTGTCATATGTATTCTTGTACACGTGTTTCTGAATAAAATAAACTGCTGTAGTGCCTGTAGTTTGAATCTTTTTGGATAATATACAACAAATAAATCTTGGCGACGAGGAAAATTCAAAATGGCTTTGATAGGCAGCATCGAACAGTATAAATCAACTGAAGATTTTAATTCTTATGTGGAAAGAATGGAACAGTTGTTTATTGTAAATGAAGTTCCAGAAACAAGAAAAGTGGCGATGTTTATTACTTTAATGGGACCGGAGGCGTACGGAGTGGTGAAAGATTTGCTGTCACCCGAAGTACCTAATTCCAAGTCGTTTAAGGAATTAGTAGACGTGTTAAAAAAGCATTATACGCCACAGAAATTAGTGATTGCAGAGAGGTACACGTTTTACAAATTTGTACAGAAGGAAGAACAGTCGATAAATAACTATATAGTGGAAATGAAAAAGTTGGCACAGAGTTGTGAATTTGGTGGTTTCTTGGATGAGGCATTACGAGACAAATTTGTCTGTGGCTTAAAAAGTGAAATTATACAAAGAAAGTTGTTAACACAAATAGATTTAACATTTAGTAGAGCTATTGCAATAGCAAAAAGCATGGAAAGTGCAGAGGCTCAAACAAAATTATTGCAACCTGGAAGTCTTAATGTCGTGTCACAAAATCAGAGGTTTAAATTTAAACGAAATGAAAACCAACTTGGTCAGTCAAAAAGTCAGTCGAAAGAGTATACGAGAGTGCAGTGTAAAGAATGTTGGAGGTGTGGGAGGTCACACGATCCAGAAAATTGCCCAGCACGTCAATGGGAGTGCTATATATGTAAAAAAAAGGTCATACGTCAAGGAAATGTAGACAGTCAAGAGTCAAGGTAGTAGAAGAAGAAAAAGTAGAAGAGGAGGAAGAAGTCGAGGAGTATGTGTTGGGGCAAATTAACAAAGTTGGAGATAATGAGTCTCAATTAGTAAATGTCAAAGTCAATGGGGTTAATCTTCCTATGGAAATAGATACCGGGGCATGTCGCAGTGTCATGCACGTAAGTGAGTTCGAAAAGAATTTTTGGACCTGTAAATTAGATGTACCAAAATTTAAGTTAAAATCTGTATCTGGGGAACCTTTGTCTGTGGTGGGTTCCTTCGATGTAGAAGTGCAATATAATAATATAAAAAAAAAATTGAAATTAACTGTGATAAAATCAGATAAACCATTTGTGTCATTATTAGGTAGAGATTGGTTAGATATATTGTATCCAAACTGGAAAACCTATTTTCAAAATAATGTTAATGTGCTAAGTCAAAGTCAGTTCGAGAGTCAGGCTGTAGATAATGAGAAAAGCCTATTAGTATGCAATTTAAAAAATAAATTTAAATCCATGCTGGAACTAAATAGGTCATCTCATATAAAAAATTATATTGCTCAGCTAAAAATAAAAGATGATGCTACTCCTATATTTCACAAGGCATATACAGTACCGTATGCACTAAAAAGTCAGGTGGAGTCAGAAATATTAAATCTAGAAAAGTCAAATATTCTAACTAAAGTGCAATATAGTCACTGGGCAAGTCCCATAGTAATAGTACACAAGAAGCAAGGAGGGATACGCCTATGTGTAGATTATAAAGCGACCATCAATAAGGTTCTTGTGGTGGATCATTACCCTCTTCCGCTTCCTGATGATATTTTTGCGTCCTTAAATAATGCCAACCTATTTTGCGTATTAGATTTGTCAGGGGCGTACCAGCAATTACTGTTGGATCCATTGTCTAAGGAATATTTAACGATAAATACACACTTAGGGCTTTACCAACCGAATAGATTACAGTTCGGGGTGTCCAGCGGACCTTCTATTTTTCAGTCTGTCATGGACGGAATTCTACTTGATATTCCAGAAGCGTTTTGTTATATTGATGATATAATAATAAAAGGGGTAAATCTACAAGACTGTTACATGACTTTAGTGAAAGTATTTGAGAAATTAAGTAGTTACAATGTTAGAGTCAACTGGGAAAAATGTAAATTTTTTGAGCATGAAATTGAATTCTTGGGTCACATTGTCAGTAGTGAAGGATTAAAACCGATTAGAGAAAAAGTAGCAGCAATGACTGATGGTCGAGATGGTAGAGTACCTGCCTCTCACCCAAAAGTCCCGGGTTCGAATCCCGGTCGTGGCAATGGAAAATACTGTGAGAGGGACTTTTCCATTATACACGGATATTGGATGTGTGTCCCTTGTCTTTAAATGTGTAGCCCCCTCCCGCACAAGGCTCAGCCTTCTGGGATAAAGGGGGTCGTAATTACATGTGGTGTATTTATTTTTTTTATTATTTAATAGTTGATGCGCCCGCCCCAGATTCAGTTCAAAAATTAAAATCCTATTTAGGATTATTGAATTATTATGGAAAATTCTTGCCTAATTTATCTGATACATTAAGACCATTGTATAACTTATTAAAAAAAAATAAACTGTATACCTGGTCACAAGAATGTCAACAAAGTTTTGAACTGAGTAAAAAATTAGTTGTGGAAAATAATTTACTGGTACATTATGATCCCACTAAAGAACTCTTTGTCACTTGTGATGCGAGCAGCTATGGAGTAGGTTGCGTGTTGAGTCACCAAAGTGAGGCTGAACCCATATACTTTGCATCAAGTACTCTTTCTGCAGCTCAAAAAAATTATTCACAGTTAGAAAGGGAAGCAGTCGCCTTAATATTTGCAGTAAATAAATTTCATAAATTCTTGTATGGACGAACGTTTACATTAGTCACTGACCATCAACCATTAAAAAGTATTTTTGATCCGGGAAAAAAGTGCCAATTACGGCAGCGAGTAGAATACAAAGATGGGCTATAATACTTTCGGGGTATCAATATAAAATTGCCTATAAGAAAGGCACTTTAATAGGAAACGCAGATGCTCTTTCGAGGTTACCATTACCCGAAGAGACAAATATTCCTGATTCTATAAATTCCTTTAATTTTAATGAAACAGTCCCAATATCACATAAAGAAATAGCAGATGAAACAAAAAAAGACTTGGATTTAACCAAAGTATACGATTTTATTATGAGGGGGTGGCCCGAACATATTGACGATTACATTATACTTCAACCGTATTTTTTTAAAAGAACAGAATTAACAGTAGACCAAAACTGTATTTTGTGGGGAAATCGGATAGTGATACCTTTAAAATTAAGAAAACGAATTTTAGCTTTATTCCACGAATCACATAGTGGAATTGTGCATACTGAAATGTTAATTAGAAATTATTGTTGGTGGCCAAAGATTAATGATGACATTGAGGATTTACAAGCTAATGACATAAAACCTATTAAAAGTCCTCCATATCATCCTCAGTCAATTATAGAAATACTCCAAATTCGACAGGAATGTCACCAAATGAAATGCTTTTCAAACAGAAGCCTCGAACTCGCTTTGACATTTTGAAACCTAACCATATAATAGAAAAAAAAAATGTAATCAAATTGAAAGAAAGAAATCTGTATAATGTAGGTGAAGTAGTATTATGTAAAAATTTACAAAGGGGAAGAAAATGGCAAAAAGGGAAAATTGTAACAATTTTGAGTAGCATTACATATTTAGTTGAGGTAGAAGGGGTGGTAAAACAATTTCATGCAGATGCACTAAGACCATGTCATCTGGTAGATGATCTAGTTGGAGGAGTCGGTGGATGATTCAGTTAGTTATCCTAAGTTAGATGATGATCATATAGTAATGCCATGCAGTGTGCCTGAAAATTTCACTACTCCTTCAATACCAGAAGATAGGGTAGGCAATAAAGAGGTAAAGTCTCCAGATATAATTGTTCAGAAAGAAACATTGAATATTAATGATCAATGTTTACGTAGATCTAGTAGACTAAGTTAGCCCCTAGTCAGGCTTGATTTATAACTTACTATAATAATATATACTTAATCATATTGTAGTTTTAAATAAGATATAGAGATACTGTAGTTTCTCAGCTTAGGAAGAGAGAGATGTTATGTATTTGGATAGTTTAGGGGCAACAAAGGCAATGCTGACAGTCGGCCTTGAGGGTGTCAAAAAGTTGTTAGACATAGAGGTACCCGCCAAAAAAAAGGGATTGTCATATGTATTCTTGTACACGTGTTTCTAAATAAAATAAACTGCTGTAGTGCCTGTAGTTTGAATCTTTTTGGATAATATACAACAAAAAACTAGCAGAATTCATTCACCATTCATGATGTCATAGTTCACAAACTTAATAAACCAGAAAATATAAACAGAAATGAATTGCTGGAGAAATTAAGAAGAAAATTTATTAGCGAATATAATGTTGATTCGTCAGTTACTTTTTTCGGAAACAATAAAATCTACATTCTAATGTTCGACCTGGACAATAGCGATTATAACTCTCCCACTGAACCCATACATGGAAATAATAATGCCCAAATTCAACTCTCTACTTAATATAATCTACACTAATGTAAACAGCTATACAGCAAAACGACATTTAATTAATCACACCATAGAGAAATACAACATAAATTGCGCACTTTTTGTGGAAACTAAAACCAAATCTGAAGCAAACACAAGCTATCGCAAATGGAACACACTTCGTCATGATGGTAACATCGTCAAAGCAAATATCAGAGGAGGTAGCCTTGTGCAAGTTCATCCATCTTTAAAAATGGGCAAAGCCAACGCCCCAGTCATAAATAATGATCTAAACGATACACTGCACTTTACAATTCCATTTAAAGAAGACAAACTCCACGTATTTCTGGTATATATTCACCCTCGGGAGAACATTGAGGAATCAATTTTTTTAATGGCAAGAAGACACAAATATGTAGTAATAATTGGAGATTTTAACATAAATAGCCCAAGAAAACGCAGACAATTAAATGACTTTTTAAAAAATACAGATTTTGTAAAAGCTCCAACACCCCCCACATTTATCTTGCCTAACAATGAGGATACCACCCCCGATTTAATCCTTCATACAAAAAATATAGGCCAAAACATCACAAAAATTGATGTTTCCCCGGTATAGGGTCTGACCATTTGTCACTAATTATAAACATCGACTTACAAAAACCAATCACCGAGGAAATGCCAACAATAAAATACAAATTTAACAAACGTAACGTAGAGAAAATAAATGAAGAAATGATGCAGTACCTAGACTCTATCCGTCAAACTGAAATATCAGCGGAAACTATAATCAATTTTAATGACAAATTAATGAACATTACACTAAATAACACACCTACTTCCAATAACTGCTACTCCACTCATGAACTTCCTCCTTACATCATTAAACTAATTAAAACTAAACGAAAAATGTTCCGGGACTACCAACGTCAACAAAACCCAGGCATCAAAAGGCAAATAAACGACCTCAATAAAAATATTCATAATATGATATACCAATATAGAACACACAAATGGTTGGAGGTATGTGATGAAATTAATAGAAGTCAAGGAAGAAACTTCTATCAACAAGTTAAAAAACTCTCACGCTACAAACAAAAAAACTCAATTTCAACAATTTCAGAAAACGGTGAAGAATACACTACAGATGAACAAAAGTCACAAATTTTTGCTCAAACCCAAGAAAAAAACTATTCAGAATCTGAGCAGCCCAATTTTGACCAAGAAAATGCCGACAATATAAACGTATGGTATTATGAATATTTCCAAGAGCCATTTCATTATGAAGAAGTCAAGGTGGACGAAGAAGAATACTTCGATATTTTAACCAATCAAAAAAATTCGGCCCCAGGCCTAGATAATATTCCATGGATAGTTTTGAAAAGATTGAACTACGACATACACATGTTCATCATTAAAATTATCGAATACTGCATAAAAAATAAATATTTTCCAGAAATCTGGAAAAAAGGCATAGTGATAATGATCCCAAAACTTAACTCCAATCACTGCAGGGTTAACAATCACAGACCAATTACACTTTTACCAGCAATAGGTAAACTATTGGAAAAAATTATTAGGAAAAAAGTTACAGTCGAAATTGAAAATAAAATACCTGTATACCAATATGGCTTCAAAGAAAAAAAAAGCATGTGCCTACCTAAGTACAGTGAAGACGTGCTGTGAACGCTCCAGTAAGTTTGTTAAAAATTGTGGTAAAAACTTTATCAAAAATGTTCAAATTTATGTGACGTGTAGCTTACGAGCTCCCGCGTACACTTATATAAATAAGTATTTGATTAAAGTGATCATAGGCTAGTTATTTAACAGTGAGTCGTTTGTGGACAGTAATTAAATGCCAAGAAAATAGACTTTTACAAGAACAAGTGGTAAACACATGTTGAACACAGAAGGGTCAGATAGGCCTTAAATTGGGTACGATGGTGAGTACAGACATCTGTGTCCGTTGTACGGATAATTTCTTAGTAAATACTAAGATTATTACGTGTAAAATTTGTGAGAAGAAATATCATCCAGGATGTGTTAAGCTGAAAGACAATTTGTATAAAGCTTTGAATGATTGTAACAATGTGCTATGGTTTTGTGACGTGTGTATTGGAATGGTAAATGAGAAACTCGATATTACACGACAGATAATGAATATAGAAAGAAAAACAGATGAATTATTGGGAGCCACCTCAAAAGTAGTTGAAAATATGAATTGTAGTGAAAAGAAGTGTGATATCCGATGGTCTGATGTAGTTAAAGGTAAAAGTCAACCGCTATTAATTAAACCTAAGGATGCTAACCAGAACAATAGCAATATAACAAAAAATGTAATCGAACAAAAAATAAATCCATGCGATTTATCAGTATCAGTCACAAAAATCAAATCAGCAAGTCAAGGCAGCGTACTTATAGAATGTAGCGACAGTAAATCTTTACAAACACTTCAAAGTATCGCAGTTAATGAGCTATCCGAAAATTATCACGTGGAAATACCCAAATTACGGAAACCGAAAATTATAGTAATAGGTGTACATGAGCAACATTTAAATAATGAAATAGAATTAATCAACAAAATTAAGAGACAAAATTGTTTAAATGAAGGCGAGGATGATGAAATTAATATTATTAAGAAATTTATTCCTAAAAATAAAAAAATGCATAACGTTATTATGGAACTTACCCCTGATACTTTTACGCAAATTATGGGTAAAACAAGGGTATTTGTGGGTTGGGACAGCTACCCTGTCTATGAATATACGAGTGTTTTAAGGTGTTTCAAATGCTGTAAATATGGTCATAAAGCAGAAAATTGTAAACAGGAAAATTATACATGCCCACTATGCAGTGGAAGTCATAAAAGTGATGAATGTCAGTCGAACACGCTTGAGTGTAATAATTGTAAATACGCCCATAATGTTTTAATAATTCAGGAGATACAATACAACCACACTGTTTTTGACAAAAATTGTGCATGTTATGTGAGGGCCTTAGATAAAACAAAGGCGAGAATACAGTATATATAGCAATCAAGTCAAAATTTTGCGGACATTCAGAACGCGATATGTTTATGTTTAAATATTCAAGGTCTTACATCTCACTTAGAGGAACTCAGACAGTTGATGTACGAAAGAAATCCCCTAATTGTGTGCTTAAATGAAACTCATATTACAGAGGACATAGAAGAAAAGGAACTTGAAATTGCAGGATACAAGTTTGTAGCATCTTATTCCAATAGTAGACACACAGGTGGATCTATGATATACGTAAAGCATGGCGTAAATATTACTGAGCTTGGTAAAGTTGCTTGTAATCCATATTATTGGTCCGTAGCGTTAAAGTTACATGTCAATAAAGAGACCATTAATTGCATTTCTATATATCGTTCTCCAAATAGTAATGGTCATGAATTTCTAAACTACTTGGAGGAAATACTGAATAATGATCTTATAAATGTGAATAAAACAGTAATTTTGGGTGATTTCAATATAAACTTCAACAGCAACAATCTCATGGCAAAGAGATTAAAAAATATTATAACAGACTCTGGATTTAAACAAATAATCATTGAAGATACACGAGTCACAAATATTTCATCTACTCTAATTGATCTAGTTATTACTAACGACACTAACTTGAAAGAGCTGCCACGAAATTTACCAAATCTGTCAGATCACTGTACCCTTGGCGTTGTAATGACAATCAAGGATATTGATACAAAGAATAAATATATGCACGTAAGAAACCTTAATAGAGAAAATATTGATCAAATAATAACAGATCTAATTGAGAAAAGCTGGGATTACACTTCTACTGACGTAAACGTGCTTTATACAAATTTCATTGGAAATATTATGTCATCGTTAAATAAAGTAAGCCCTGAAAAGAGTATTTTAATGAAAGTTACACCTTGGATAAATAAAAACGTAAAACAGGCACAGAAAGAAAGGAACGAAGCTTATAAGAAATACGCGTTAACAAAATCAGATCACCATTGGGAAGAATATAAATCAAAAAGAAATCGGGTGACAACAGTAATACGACAAGAAAGGATAAAGTATTATGAAAACAACATTGATGAATGTAGAGGTGATAACAAAAAGATGTGGCGTACCATTAAAGAATTAACTGGCAAGACGCAAACAGGTGATTTCGACGTTGATAAAATTATTTTCGATAAGCATTCAAACACCCTGGAAGAAAACTTTAATAACTTTTATTATGACAGTATTAAAGAAATAGCAAACAGTATTGAAAACAAACCGTCTGATTTACAATTAGAAGCAGATAATGAACAAATTAAATTTTCTTCCTTCAAGAGAGTAAGTTTGAACCAATTAAAGAAAATAGTGTTTAATTTAAAAAATAAAAGTACTGGTGATAAAGGGTTCAGCGTTAAATTGTTGAAAGACTTGTTTTGTGTAGCTGGTTATCCTTTATTAAATATTGTTAACAGATCTTTAGAATCAGGGTGTGTACCATCGTTGTTAAAAATTAGTACAATTATACCGATTCCAAAAGTAGCATCCCCAACGAAACCTGAACAATGCCGACCGATTAATTTATTACCGGTTGTGGACAAGATATTGGAAATCATAGTGAGTGATCAGTTGCGTGGATATGTTGAAAAAAATGACATTTTATTTGTGGGTCAATCTGGATTTCGTGAAAACCATTCTTGTGAAACGGCTCTCCAATACGTGTGCGCCAAATGGAGAAAGGAAATAAGTGAGGATAATGTAGTTCTCAATGTGTTTGTGGATTTAAAGCGAGCATTCGAGACTATTGATAGACAACTGTTAGTGAAAAAATTGTATAGATACGGTATTGAAAGTAATGCTTTGAAATGGCTAGAAGATTATTTAAGTGATAGGTACCATAAAACGAAAGTCATGAACAAAATATCAAGTAAGATTGCAAGTCCCTACGGAGTTCTCCAAGGGAGTGTATTGGGACCTCTTCTTTTCATTATTTATGTGAATGATATTCATTGTGTCTTGAAAAATTCATATGTAAATTTGTTTGCAGATGACACTGTAATCACGGTAGCTGGTAAAGATTTTGGCGCCATAACCAACACTCTCAACAGCGAACTTGATATTTTGTATGATTGGTTATGTGGTAATAAGTTGAAACTTAATTCGGACAAAACGAAACTTATGGTTTTAGGTTCCAAATCCATTTGTACTAAATTTTTAAGTAACAGTTATAGAATTAAAATCAATGAGTGTACTATCGAAACAGTGGAACAAATTAAGTACTTAGGTGTTATGTTGGACCCACAACTTACTTTTAGTCATCAAGTCAATTATATGTGTAAAAAAGTGGGGAAAAAAATTGGCTTCTTTCGCAGAATTGCTATTAACTTAACGCAGTGGAGCAAATTGCTAATTTACAATACTATAATATATCCACATTTTACATATTGCGCGTCTTTGTTAATAGCATGTAATAAGCAAGAAATCGGCAGGTTGCAACTACTGCAAAATAAAGCAATGAGAATTGTATTAAATTGTAATATTTATACTTCTGTAAAGCTCATGTTAAGTACTCTTAATTGGTTATCTGTGGAACAGAGTATAAAAAAGGCAAACTTAGTTCTGATATATAAAATAACTAATGGGAAAGTTCCCGACTACTTGCAAATCTTAAGGAAACGACTAGATATACACAGTTATAATATAAGATCGAAAAATAATTACGATATTCAATTAGTTAAAAAATCTTTTTTACTAGGTTCTTTATTTCACGAAGGACTTCGCCTTTTTAATGCTCTCCCCAATGATATAAAACAATCTGCAAATGTTAACGTTTTTGTTAAAAATGTATGTAAATATCTAATAGGTAATTAGTTATCTAATGTATAAAATGTACAGTTATTCCTATGTTTATGTTCACAGCTATGCTGCTACTTTTCTAATATTAGTCTTACATTTTGTGTGTTAAAATAGCAATGCTAAGATAATAAATAAAAAAAAAAAGTGTTCAGCCCTACATCCACTCACAATTTTGGTTTCCAACATCCAAACAGCTAAACTAAATAACCTGAAATCAAGTGCCCTATTTCAAGACGTTGCCAAAGCTTTTGATAGTGTATGGCACAAAGGACTCTTATATAAGTTAAAAAAAATTGAAATTTCCAACAGCACTATTCACCTCATAAAAAGCTTTTTGGCTCAAAGGAAGTTGAAAATCAAAATAAACAACTCTTACTCCGAAGAATTTATAGCGCATCAAGGAGTACCACAAGGATCTCCGTTATCACCCCTATTATATAACATATACTGTTATGACATCTATGAACAAGAAGAAGGACCAGAACGGAATGCATACATCCTGCAATATGCAGACGACACAGCACTAATCGTACATGAAACATCAATAATCAAGTGCAACGAAATGTTACAAGAATTAATAAATAAAATTCAATTATGGTTGAACAAGTGGCGGCTACAAGCAAATCCTCACAAATCTCAGCATATAATATTCAATCATACCCCATCAAATACCTCTCCTACTATAACAATCAATAACCATCAAGTACAACCCTCCACCACTGGAAAATATCTAGGAATCAATCTGGACAATAAATTAAACTTCAAATATCACTCCAAAATCATCAAGCGCAAAATAATAACCAGAGCAAAGCATTGTAGAAGCCTAACCTACAAAAACAAAGGAATTAACATATCCAACTCTTCAAGAATATATAAAACAATATGTAGACCGCTGATTAAATACGGACATCCTCTATATTTAAACTGCAGAAACCCAGCTTTAAATAATTTTCAAGTAGCCGAAACCTCATCTCTTAGACTAATAACTAAACTTCGCCACCCTAATAACCCTCTCCACAACCCTCCCAATGAGCTACTATACAACATGACCAAAGTACATCCAATTAAAAATAGACTGATGACTCTGACAAAAAAATTCATTTCTCGTCCCCACAATTTGGATTTAATTACACCTTTAATAATACAAAGAAACATGATGACACCAAGATATAAATATCCAGAAAAAACTATTTTTGAAATGCTACTACTGATATCGCAAGAACAATAAACACAATTAGTTTTTTTTTTTTTTTTTAATTTTGTAGTCATAATTCACTTACTAATATCACATCTGAAAAATAAAACAATATTATATACACCTGTAAAAACAAAACTGGCTGAAGGACTTCGGTCGCTGGCCTTTTGGTTATATTTATAGTTATAATCAATAAAGAACTGTTATTATTATTATTATTACTTTTAATGACTGCTCGAAGTTTCTTGGCACATTAGTGGATAGCACATTATCATGGGAGTATCACATTAATTATGTATGCAGTAAACTAAATCAAGCGTATTTTGCGCTGAGGCAACTGAAAGATACTCTAAATGAATCAGGTCTCATCAATGTTTATTACGCGTTGGCTTATTCACATCTATCACTTAATATATTTATTTGGGATCGCAATTTTTCCATTTGTGCGTAATATGCTATTTACAACTCTCATTACGTAATATACTATTATTGTACAATAATTTATCCAAAGACATTCAAAATATGAATTTCTCTAAATTTAAAATTGAAATAAAAAACATTTTACTTCTAAAAGGTTACTACACCATTGAGGAATTCCTCAGTGAAAAAATAGAAGGTGTCTAATATTTTTGTATTTTGTATTCTGTATTGTATATTTTATATCTTGTATTTTATATTTTATGTTTTATGTTTTATATTTTATATTTTATATTTTATACTTTATATACTTTATACTTTACATTTTTTGATTAGCTGTTTCGGAAGTGCCATATATACTTATTGTATCATTTCAAATGGTAAATAAATTTATTATTATTATTATTAAAAAAAGGTCAGTAGTCAACCACTAAACAGCCTGAGGTTTGAAATAGTTGTGTCAAGTCTGAAGTCAACTGTCAGTCTGGTCAGTTTATAATTGTCATACAAAAACGAAAGATAGTAAGATGTCAAGATTTGAGGAATTTAATGACACAGTGGAAACTTTCAAGTCATGGGAGGAACGTCTACAACAGTACTTAATAGTTCACAAGGTAGAAGACAAGCTCAAAGTAGCTCTTTTATTAACATTAATTGTAGCAAAAAGTTATGGTATACTGAAAACAACGTTGTACCCTGAAACACCAGTTGGTAAATCATATAATGATTTGATCAGAATCTTGAAAGAGAAATTTGTTCCATGTACAAGTGTTATTGTAGAACGTTAAAAGTTTTATAACAGGAAACAAGAAATGAATGAGAAAATAGTCGATTATGTGTCACCTTTAAAGGTGCTTGCAAAGTCATGCAAGTTTGAAAATTTTCTAGATCAAGCATTGAGAGATTGTCTTGTGTGTAGTGTCCTAAACATAACCATACAACAGCGTCTGTTGGATGAACCTGAAACGTTGTCTTTCCAACAAGCTTGCGTTTTAGCTTTAAATTTAGAAGCTGCAGAAACACAAAGTCAATTGGTACACGGAACCATGGAACATATGAACAAACTGTCTATAAAGAAAAAGTCATTTAATGTTAATAGGAAGTCATCGTCATCATGTTATAGATGTGGTAGAAATCACAATCCATCAGTATGTCTCGCAGTAAATTGGGAATGTTTTACTTGTAAGAAAAAAGGTCATACCAGTGTAGTTTGCAGAACTCACAAAAATATAAGAATAAAGAAATTAGAAGAGAACAAAACTGAGGAGAGCGAGGAAGAAGTAGGTTTCCTTGGAAAGTTAGATAAAGAAGAAAATAAAGCCTTGCAGGTAGAATTAAGTATTCAAGGTAAATGCTGTGTTTTTGAAATTGATACAGGTGCTTGCAGAACATTCATGCATGAAGAAGATTTTGAAGTTATATGTCCGAGATTTAAGTTAAATTTAAGTTAAAACAGCGGAGGGGAAAATTATTCCTCTAGTGATCAGTTGCTACTAACTGTTAGGACAAACAATGTCTCTGTGACAGATAGCGACTTTACTAAAGTACCAAAGAGCAGGCGACCTCTAGCCCTGTGTCTGGTGTAGAAAAGACGAATAATAAACTTGGCTACCCACTTGGATTTGTAGGTATAATTCAGCGCAACCGAGGCTTTTGTCCGTTGAATAGCTGTTTCCTCAAATCCTATTTATTATTAAGTTAAAAGTTGTGTCAGGTCAACAGGTTAATATTCTTGGAGAGGTAATTGTCAAAAAAATTTGATATAAAAATAAGAGTTATAAAATGTCATTAGTCGTCTTAAGAACTAGTCATAAGTTTATACCTTTATTAGGTAGAGATTGGCTTGGCGAATTTAATCCGAATTGGAAAAACAAACTTGAGATCAAATCTAGTTCTAGTCAGTCAATAAATCAATTTATTAGTCAGGCGATGAGTCAATCTATAAGTCAGTCTATTAGTCAGACGAATCAGTCAGAAAGTTATTCTGAAGATAATTCGGTAGAAAATAAAAAATCGTTATTAGATGGGGAAATAAAAAATAAATTTCCAAAAGTGTTCCAAGATATACCAGGTTCTATAACAAATAACTTTAAAGTAGAATTAAAATTGAAAGATAATGCAACACCTATTTTTCATAGAGCATATGATATGCCTTATGCGTTGAAATCAAAGGTAGAACTGGAATTATCTAGATTAGTCAAAGAACACTATCTAAAGTTGCAGCAATTGGGCTAGTCCCATAGTAATAGTCTCTAAGAAAAATTCAAGTGAAATATGTTTATGTGTAAACTTTAAACGTACTGTCAATACTGTGCTTGAAAGTAGTCATTCAGCCCTATTCTGTAATTTATTAAAATCAAGTCAACATTGACATTATGATATTTGACTGAAATTTCAATAAACATGGCCGTTTGCTATTCTGTAAAAGTTAAGATATTAAATCAAGTTATTGGAATTAAAACAAGTGACCTTGAATACAGTCAATATTTTCAATTTTTTGTATTCTCTATGATGCTTTTCGATTGAAATGTTAAGTCAATGTTGAAATTTGTCAATTGAAATCCGGCAAATGGAGAGTTTTTGTTTAGACTTGCTAGAAGAATTAAATTGCGACTTTATTTGGTGAAGTGTATTTGAGTTGCGAAAATAATGGAGTTAGTAGTTATACTAGATGTGTTTGAAGAACAAATAGCAAGGTAAATATAAAATATATGTATTAGGGAGTGATTAAAGAACATTGTAAGTGGGCAACTATATACAACTCATAGTATAGGAGAATAGTATGTCAGGTTGACGTCCAATTTGTGTATCTACTGCGTATTACGTCACTCAGCTTAAAAAACGTCGAAAGTCAGTTGTAATTTTGCATGTTCAATTTTTATTTTAATATTTTTAATGGTGTTAACGAATAGCAACATGCTTGCTTCTGCTGTGGCTGGGTGTAACAATTATTACACGAAGATAAAAGGTACTGACATCAAGTATTTTACGTTACTCCGCGTTGAAAAACTCAAAAAAGTATATGAGTGAACGATAAAATTAATTTGAAAAATAGCAGGTTAATTTTTTATTTCGCCGGTTTATCCTTTTCATTGCCTATTGTCATAGCCCCCTAGAGTTACAAGCCATGAAGTAACAATGTCAACATCGCATTTCCTGTCAATGGTAGACCTGTAATTCAGCCATCCCTTACTTTCATGCACTAATTTTTAAGGATTTTTTTTGGGAAATAAAGTAAAAAGATCCCAAAACTTGTGCTATAAATTTATGCGCCAAGAATAAATAATTTACAAATATATAATCTTAGAATATACACTATTAATAGGGTAAAATCCATTCTAAATTGCTTGTTGGCAATTCATGACTATTTACAAAAACATTAACATTAAAACTTTGATTTACGCTAATACTTGAAACTACTTTTACTTTGCTACTATCAGTATCAGATTCTTCACTGTCGTAGTCAATATTTAAAATGTAAAAATACAAGACATTGTTCACACACTTGTAATTCCACTTAATGAGGCATCATTTTTTTGGCACAGCCTTCACAAAATATTCAAAGCTTGATATGATGTAATCGGCAAGAAACTGCTCAATATCATTATTTTGCCTTTGTAAAGCATCTTGTCTTCATTCTTCAGGATTACACCGAGACACTGGCTTAGTTGTAGAAAGATACTTCGGTTGATTGGAAAATATGTGAAAAAGTGCATCCTCATTTAAAAGAGGATATGTTAGTTTAGCCTCGTGCATATTACCTATCTTTATAAAGCTCCATGGTTGTAATTTCTATGTCTTCAAAGTGCAAACTGCAAATAGCTGAATGTTTACTAATGCAGTAGTCTTCCGTGTGTATAACTCTAAGCCACTTTTTTGCAGCACTGGATCCTTTGGGAAAGAAAAAGTACTATTTGAGGATTATTTTGAAGTACTTGCATAGTACACAGCAATGTCGAGGCATCTACAATATAAAAAATAAATAAATAAATGCACATTTAGTGCACGTCATCAGTCATGTAATTAATGTCAAAGAATTAGATGCAAACAATTTATGAATTTATAACATCCACTGATTATATTATGTTATATTATAACAGGTTATAAAATACTGGTAAGTCAATCATATACATACCTTTTTAGTGCTTAAATATTTTTATTTAATTAAATTATTATCACTTTTCCTAACTTCAAACATTGTTTGCATCCATTATCTGTCAGATGACGTTTTCACTAAATGAATATAATAATACTTTCTTACCTTTGCCCAGATTAAAAACTTGAAATAAACGAAGTTAATGAATTATTAATAATAATTTTTATTAACACAGTAGAAAAGTACAAACAGTAGAAAGTCTAAAATGTAATTACTAAACAAACACCAGGGCTGGTAAACAACACAACTAGCACTACCTGCTGCATTGTCAGATTTCATACTTCATGGCTTGTAACTCTAGGGGGAATCAACATATTTTGAAATTCCTTTAATACAGCCAGATGTTGTTATATTCCCCTCAGAAACAGTAGAAACTTAAGATCTGATGCAGTTCCAACTGTTAATATATCTGGTGCTGTTTCTTGTCTGTCGTAAAAGGAAAATAAATTGTGATAGATCGCTTAGATTGGAAAAAATTTAAAAAATAGACCACTAATTTTAGGTTAGAATTCCAACTAACAAAAAGCATCTTATTTTATTAGATTAAGCCAAATAAAACTTTATTGATAATGCACTGAACAAGATTTTAATTGATAGTACAGGAACTGAAGTACAGGAACTAAGCAGAAATTTTGATAAAACTGACATTATATTCAAAAATTTTAGAAAATACATAATTTTTGAGGTTAATTGGTGACGTCACCCCTGCCGCTTTTTAAACTGAGTGACGTCACCGTACCTGCGCGCGGGCATACCATTCTCCTTATACCATGATACAACTAAAGAAAAATACCTATGATATACGTAGATATATTACAACTTGTACAAGTCCAAAAAAAACATGCATTTATTTGTAAGATTGATTTAAATCGCGATAGGCGATTTTTAAGAGACAGGAGCAACCCCTTGACAATCCCAAATAAAAACTTATCCCAAGACCGCTTCTTTTGGTCAGGAGAACCTTTTCCATGGCGGATTATATATACATCCTTTTCTATATAGTCAAGACGGCACTTTAATAGTGGCATCTAGAAACGCACCGTTAGAATTATTGCTTTAATGTACCTAGTATTAATAGTAGTAATTGAAAATAATCTAAAAGATATGCATTTTAATTGTATGAATTGATATTATTTACCATAAATACGTTTTTTATTATTTATCCACTAGTTCGTAGCCTCTAAGAATTCAAACAAATATACTGACAGCTGACAGCAGCGACAGCTGGGAACCGGCGTGAAATAGTTCCAACTCTCAATAATAGATCAAATATACCTACTTTGCAAACGTTGCCACTTTTATTTATTGACTTGATGTCAACATTGAAATATATTAACATTTTCAAATCAATCAGCCTTATTCTGGTGACTATTGATTGTTGGTTATTGAAAAATATCTAATAAGTATGAAGATTTCGGATTCTGGTGTACATTCATAATTTTCAATATTGATTCTTATAACCAATATTCTTGAAAAATGGACGACCTTGAAAATTAACTAATAATTGGAATTCTGGTGTGCAATTTTATCTACAAGACATTGGAAATTTTACAAAGTTTTACAAAGAACTATTTAGAAGCTTAGTTATTAGTTATGTCTTTAAAGGTTATGATGGCCAACGTAGAATTTATTTTTTTAATAAATGCATTGGCTATATAATAATGAGGAGGGCATAAGAAACATTCAAAATTCAGCAATAGAAGAAAAAAAAGATTAAGGGATACCTTTATTTGCCAAATAAAATACTTAGCAGGGGAATACACAAGGTGTCCAATATTTGGTAGGTAGGTTTTTTGACGAAAATTAATGGGTGGTGTTTCATATATAAACTTATTTAAAATAAGTCCCCCCTGTTAAGTTACACCCTCTCAAAGGGGTGCACCAAAATCAAGTTTTATATTCTCTAAAATGACTTAACTTGGAGAGATAAAATTTTATGTAGGTACATACTGTACCACCCTTAAAAGACCATTTTATGGGAATATTATTATCCACCAAATCTTCCCTTAAGGGAGTTAAATAAACTACCTCTTACGGTTTTTTGCCAGAACTTTGATCGACTATAAATATTTAAAAGAGAAATACTTCACTCGAAAGCCCGATCTTATTTTAAAACTTCTTTGCCTCTTACTAAATTTTTGTAGGTATTCTTAATCGTATTAGATTAAAAAAATGAAATGCACAACCATGCACAGACAGTTCTCGCCTGTACACCGTACCTATTTTATTTTTTTTAATCAAATACGGTTGAGTATAGAAAAATTTAGTAAGAGATAAAAAAGTTTTAAAATAAGATCAGGCTTTCGAAATCAGTTTGGAGAAAATAATATGAAATTAGCTTTTAGTCCACCCCTTTGAGTGGGTGACTTCGAAAGCCTTCTATTTTAAAACTTTTTTGCCTCTTACTAAAGTTTTCTATACTCAACTGCATTCGATTAAAAATAAAATAAATACGGTACTGATGAGAAGGTACACAAAAATTTAGTAAGAGAAAAAGAAGTTTTAAAATAAGATAAGAGGCTTTCGAGTAAAGTAAAGTATTTCACTTTTGAATATTTATAGTCAATCAAAGTTCTGGCAAAAAAACCACAAGGGGTAACTTATTTCACTCCCTTAAAGGAAGATGGGGTGGATGATAATATTTTCATGAAATGGTCTTCCATTGGTACAGTATGTACCTACATAAAATTTTATCGCTCTAAGTTAAATCATTTTGGAGAAAATTATAAAAACTAGCTTTTGGTGCTGCACCCAATTAAGAGGGTGAAACTCGATAGGGGGGGGCTTATTTTAAAAGAGTTTATATGAAAGACCCTCATTAATTCTCATCAAAGAACCTACCTGCAAAATATTTGCACTTATTTCCGGGATACCCTGCGTATAGGTTCAATAACATATTTGATAGATCAAATAAGTTCCTTCTTGCCAGACCCACAAAGAATCAAAATAAATATTCCCAAGTAACTTATTGTTACATGTGGTTTGCATTTTTCTCTCAGGGAAGTTATCAGAAATCTGTAGGCCAAGATATTAATTTCCCTGTGAGCCGCCAATCGACTGAATCTGTAGACTAAGCTTTTCCGACTCTCAGATAAGTACCTACCCTAGATATATTTGGAATTGCCTCTGATGTTCTTTTTCTTTGTGTAGTTTCGTATAAAATGAAAATGTAAAAATGTTTACAGTTAGGCAAAAGTTAACCTATATTTTGACAATTGTCATTTTACAAATATTTCTCCAACTATGCAGCGTTAAATACTCTAATTTTCTTCAATTTCTAGTGTTTTTATTGAAGACCAATGAATATTGGCAACCCTTTTTTAATAACTTCATATCATACGCATACAGACAGTCTAATAGATTTTCAATATTGACTTTCTGGAATCAATAGTCTCACCAGAATACAACAACTTTATGAAATCGATAATTTTCAATAAACAATGTTGGTTATGTTCAGATATTGAAAATTAACTAATGGTCACCAGAATAAGGCTGAATGTTGAAATATAATAAGATAGTGAATAGGAAACTTGTTTAGTATTGAAATAGAAAACAATTTTTATTGATATGATTTCAATATTAATTTTGATTTCAATATTTTAGTGAATATTGTGTATGATTGTGTCTTACCATACCCACAAGATATGTTTTCAAAACTAACCAATCAAAAGTTCTTTACAGTATTAGATTTAAAAGGGGCATATCAACAGTTACAGGTGAGTGAGAGCTCAAGTAAAATTTAACCATAAATACAGCAATCGCAAATTATGGTGAGGCTGCGCGAACAACCAATTTACGATATATGACCCAATATTGAAATTGGAAGGGGAATTACACCTGGTCATGCAAGCACTCATTGGCGTAACTGCGAGGTGTGCGTACGTAGGTACCTAAATTCGAGTGTTTCGATTGTCCTACCCGCCGCTGTAATATTAGCGCTATTTGTTTCACCAATAGCATCAATCGGAGGCGTACCTTACGTGCGCAACGAGACCTCACCATAATTTGCAAAATTTTAAAAACAGTGCAAGTTTATTACCTTGGGTGCAAGCTGAGAGAAACTTTGAAAGGGTTCATATAGATTTCTTCTATAAAAGAAATTATACATTTATCTTAATTGATAGCAAATGTAAATGGTTAGAAGTTAAATTAATGAATAAAGGTACGGCTGCAAAAGAGGTTATTGTGAAATTAAAAGATATATTTTTGGTCATTGGTTTGCCAAATGAGATTGTGAGCGATAATGGTCCACCATTTAACTCACATGAATTTATTAATTTTTGCGTGGCAAATGGAGTCAAGCCAACAAAATCTCCACCTTATCATCCGCAATCGAACGGTGCAGCTGAACGTGGCGTAAAAACAGTAAAAAAAAACGTGCATTATTCTTTGGAACTAAAATAATTTCTAAGGAAACAATTATATCAAAACTAACTAACTTTTTATTTGTACATAGAAATACACCGTCTACAGTTTCTGCTATGTCACCAGCTCAATGTATTTTCAAATTCAGACCTAGAACTAGATATCTCTTGAAACCTAATTTTGAAAATTCTTCTACTATTAAATCAGAACTTATAAGAAAAGTAAAAGTTTATTCTCTAAATGATAAAGTGTTCGTTAAAGATACATTAACAAAAATGTGGAATATAGGGACAATTATTAAAATAATTAGTTTTAACACATACTTAAGAGTCAATGAGATAATTAAATATGTTCATGCTGATATGTTAAGCCTTGCTAACGAAAATTATAAAAGCGCTTTGGCTATAAACCTAAATAAACCATTATTGGTTCATGTCCATAGCAATCCTAGCATCCACCTATAAATAGTGATGTATTGTCTAAAACTGTAAAACCAGCTAATGAAGAAAGTTTATCAGGTGAAAATAACTCAAGTAATAGTGATGATCCAGATACTACAGAAACAGTCCCAATAACCAGATATGGTCGAGTAATAAAAAAACCAGTAAGGTTTACTAGTAATTCCTGGTAACATGTAACTCCTGTAAACTTAAGTGGGAGAGGAATGTAGGATATTGATCAAGGACTCGGTGCGGACTGTCAATATCAATGAGACTGTCAATTTGTAAACTTTTGTAAAGTTAAACTTAAACCTTAATAAAATGTGGTATTCTTTCACAACAAGTATTTTGATTAAATACATAACAGGCATTTTGGGCTAGTCATGTACTGACTAGCATAAAATAATACTATAAAATAAATGTAAACACCACTTTAGAAAAACTAATACTGAAGAAATATAAATAGCTTAGGTTTTTTATGCACTTTTTTTACAGTATATGTTATGGTTCTAAGCCCGACCCTGGTCTATGGGTCATGTTCCTAACTCCAGACCAGATCAAGAAGGCATGTGTAATGTGTCAGATATATAAAAAATAGCATATTATTTTTATGTTCATATATTTCTGTAACAAGTATTGAAATATAAGCAGTATATCTTTGTCATATTAATGAATATTATAACATGATGTCAGGTGTGATTCGTTGGGGCCAATAAATTGTATCGTAGAGCAGTATTACTTAATCCCGAGGATAATGGAGCACGAGATGTTAAAGGCTCTTTTAGAAGAGCAAACTAAAGTATTCCAAGCTCTGGCGACTCAAATAAGTCATATTCAGAGTCCAAGTACATCATCAACCCAAAATGTCCCACCACCGCCACCTCTCGAAGTCGACTCCCGTGATATGGAAGAAAATTTCAAATTTTTCGTTGCAAATTGGGATAACTATTGCACTGCAACGGGTATGAATATATGGCCAAACTCGGATAACATTAAAAAAATAAGCACCTTGTTGTCCTTTATTGGTGCAAAAGCTATGAAGAAATATTTTAATTTTGAACTTACCGACCAAGATAAACAGTCACCTGATGTAGTATTAAAAGCAATAAAGGAAAAGGTTGTACACAGCTGAAACATAATTGTAGACAGAATGAACTTTTTCTCTTATCAACAAGGTTCGGAATGTTTTGGCGACTTTTTAAATAAATTAAAAATTTTTAGCAAGCCTTGCAAATTTAGAGATTTAATAGAGGAAATGATTACTTACAAAATAGTAACGGCTTGCAAGTGGCCTCATTTAAGAGCTAAAATGATAACAATGCCAGACATCACAAAAAATAAAGCCATCGATCTCTGTCGTATAGAAGAAATATCATCAAGACACGCACAAAGTCTTGCAGTGGAAGGTGAATCGATTGTCAATAAGGTACATTTAGAAAAGAAACGAAAATGTCTATTCTGTGGAGACTGGCATGTATTTTCAAAAGGCTATTGTCCTGCTTTAGGCCACAAATGCAAGATTTGTCAATCAAAAAATCATTTTGAGAGTATTTGCAAGAAGAAAAACGAGAGACATTCAAAGAAGTTTAAACGTAAATATGTCAAAGAGATTCAGAAAGAATTAAGCAATCAGGATTCCACGGACGATAGCGAAGAAAGTGAAGACAGTGAACAAAGTGAGAACGATCAATATGAAGTTCAAATCAGAAAAATCATTGATAAGTCAAATCAAGGAGGCAATGTGTCAGCCGAACTATCCTTAAAATTGCATAAAAACTGGAAAAAAGTTAATTGCGAACTAGATACTGGAACAAATACAAGTCTGATTGGATATAGTCATTATTGCAAATTGTCTAACGAAAAGGATCCCGAGTTGTTACCATCCAAATATAGCTTGCAAAGTTTTGGGGGAACCTCCATTCCTGTTAGAGGTGAAGTTAAAATTCCCTGCAAGCACAAAGGTCACAAGTATTTATTGGTCTTTCAAGTAGTTGACGTGGATCATGGTCCTTTATTATCAGCTAAAGCTTGTACTACACTAGGTTTAATAAAATTTTGCAATTCTGTCACAGTACAACCAGTCTGTCCGATACCCGAAGGTCAAGATGACAAGATTTTACAAATTCATGCCATTCACGCCAACAAAATTGTAGAGCAGTTTTCGGATATCTTTGAGGGTTATGGAGAATTGCCTGGCAAAGTAAACATAGAGGTGGATGAATCTGTTAAGCCAGTCATTCAGCGACCTCGTAGAATTCCTATCAAATTAAGAGAACAGCTTAAAAACGAATTAGACAAATTAGTTAAGGATTAGATAATAATAAAAGAAGAACAGCATACAGATTGGGTCAGTAACATCTTAGTTGTCCAACGAAATAATTCTTTCCGTATCTGCCTAGACCCAATACCTCTAAATAAAGCATTAAAGCGTCCTCGTTTACAGTTTGCGATTATGGATGAAATTCTTCCGGAACTAGGAAAAGCAAAAATATTTTCCTCCGTTGATGCAAAAAAAGGGTTTTGGCAGGTTAAGCTGGATGAAAAAAGTAGCAAGCTGACAACGTTCTGGACTCCATTTGGTAGATATCGCTGGCTGCATCTTCCATTTGGTATTTCTCCAGCACCAGAGATTTTTCAAATGAAGATACAAGAAATAATCCAAGGTTTAAAAGGTGTAGAAGCTATTGCTGATGATATTGTTATATTTGGATGTGGTGATACGTTGGAAGAGTCACTTATCGATCACAATCGTAATTTAGAAAAACTATTAATTCGTTTGAAGAAAAATAATTTCAAGTTGAACCGCTCTAAACTAAAACTGTGCCAAAATTCTATTAAGTTTTATGGTCACTATCTGACTGATAAAGGTTTAAAAGCCGATGATTCCAAAATCAGTGCCATACAGAATTATCAAAACACATATAGCACATGGAGTACCTCTGGGATCCGTTCTAGGCCCCTTACTTTTCCTCATTTATATAAATGACTTAGCAAATTCTGATAAATTCTCAATATTTGTCCTGTTTGCGGATGACACCACTGTACTAAATAGTAATAGCCAACTTGACTCACTAGAGGAAAAAGTTGACAGCACTCGGTCTAACATTAAACAGTGGTTTCTTGCAAACAGGCTTAATTTAAATGAAGAAAAAACCCAGAATATAATATTTTCCTTACGTAGTACTAGTGATACCTATTCCAATAAACTTAACTTGGTCAAATTTTTAGGGGTAGAACTTGACCCTGTATTATTATGGGACAAGCACATATTAACCCTATGTTAAAATGTTTTCCCAGTTGTCAAGCAAAAAAAAGAACCGCAAAAAAATCATAGATTTATACATATCATACACAAGCATTCATATAATTGCAATTTATGATACACACATACACTTAAAATTTTTAGAGAAAGAGGAGACAGAGAGTGATTTAATAGTAGACGGAACAAATTGTACAAGTTAGCGATGTATGAAAATGACCTTTCAAATAATGCGGTTGTATGAAGTGGCGGTGTAAGAGTACCCTTGTGCCTAAGATTAAGATTGTGCACATCAGTCCGAAATACAATTTTCCTGGACAAATAAACGGGACTATTGAATAGTATAATTTTGTGATATAAAGTAGCACAATGTAATTTACACCTATTTTCCATTTAACCATTTAGCAGTAGGTAATTTATGGCTCACTCGCTCATGTCGTCTGATACCGTATACAAATCTCAAGCAGGCATTTTGAATTTTCTGTATCCGCTGTGAGGAAGCTGCCGTCAGACAAGGCCCATAGAGAGTATCACAATGGTTAAAGATAGACAATACTAGTGAATCACATAATAAAAGTTTAAGATTTATGCTAAGAATATGTCTGGAGTTATATAGTAATTTTAATCTACATATAGCTTTTCTTATACAATTAGAAATATGTTGTTGAAATCTAAGGTCTGTATCAATGATAAGTCCCAAATTCTTAACATAATTTTTTACCGGTATCAATACATCATTAATTTTTATGTTAATAATGGGACTCAGAGCTATCCTATCCATCTGTCGTCCAAAAAGCATTAATGCACACTTGTTTGGGTTTAAATGGAGGCAGTGGTCTAGAGAGGTTTTTATAAATTTTATTAAGTTCATTATTGACAATTTCATAACTGTCCTGAGCAGTACTAGGCTTGAAAAAATAAAATAATTGCGTATCGTCTGCGTACATCTGAATACTACATTTTTCAGTCAAAGTAGACAAAGAACTATACACAATAAACAAAATTGGTCCGAGAATTGACCCCTGGGGTACCCCACCTAAAATTTGTCCACTATCCGATAACTCCCCATTTAAAATAACTAGCTGTTGCCTATTTTGTAAATAGTTCGTAATGAAAATTATGGCTGTGACATCAAAACCAACGTATTTTAAAATTAAAAATAAAATGTCATGGTTTATAGTATCAAACGCTTTAGAATAATCAAGCAAGACCAGTAAAGTACATATTCCAGCATCAGTAGCCTTAAAAATATAATCAGTAACAAAAGAGTGACGTTTAATAGGGTTAAATAATACAAGAGATAAGATAATGCCGCAGACCCCAAAAAAGAAACATGATGCAGCTACGGACACGTGTTTCGGAGTTATTACTCCTCGTCAGCGTAGCGTAGCTTAAACAATGGATCTGTGTAATAAGATCAGAACAATAACTAAAGGTTAGAAAGCACAGTACACAGTACTCTACTATTGAGGCTGCAAGCGTGGTCCATGATGCACGAAAGCACGAATTTGAGTGAAAATGTAAAAAAAGTATGAATTCAAAAACCGACTAATGGGGCGGACCAAAATTTTTAAATCAATTTAACTCGAAAACCATGCATTCTATCGAAGTTAGACAAGAGTTCCATTTTTAGGTAGAAAACTTCAAATTGTCATTTTCTGCAGATAAATTGTGAAAAATTACACAGACAAAAAAGTTGGGGCTATAAACACCCCTAGCCCCCTCCGATTACTACGTCTCTGAATAAAATTTTAGAATCATTTTTACATTTTTGAATCGAGAACAAAAGAATTAGCAAACGCTGAAAATTTTATTGCTTTCTCACAAAAAGTTTCCAATATTTACAAAAAACCAGCATCAGAGGCTCTTCTTTAGAAGGCTCTAGCCCCCTTAGGAGCCATTTCTGGACCCATGTTTATTAAAACTTTTTTTACTATTTTTGGACGTAGAAACGATAGCAAAATCTTTTTAGCTAATTTCAGGACGTGTTTACAACGGAGGAGCTTAAAGAGATGATTCTTAAGCAAAATGCGTTTTTGATGCATGATAAGATGGAACTGAATGTTAAATTAGTGAAAAAAATGAAGACTTTATTTATGTCAATTGTGGAATGTGAACCAATAACATTTAATAAAATCATTGAGAAGAACAAACTAAGTGTTGAATGGTGTAATTGTACAGTGTTCGAACATGTGAGAGTAATGCGTTGTTTCAGATGTGGTGGGTTTAACCACATGGCCAGAGACTGTCAAAATAAAGAGAAGTGTCTATCGTGCACTGGTACTCATAATACTGAAAATTGCAAGGCTAGTGAATTTACATGTAGAAACTGTTTAGATGCTAATACTAGTAACCCTGATTTGAATTTAAATTGTAATCATTACATTTATGATCAGTCCTGCCCTGTATTGCAAAGAAAACAAACTATCGAAAAAAGAATCATTAAAGTACCTAAATAGCAATCCGTAAACCTCACGTTCGCGGACGGTACGGCATATGCCGTCCTATGTCCTGGGACAGTACGTCATATGCCGTCCATAATAAAGCTCCTAGAAAACACAATTCGGCATATGCCGTCGACTTATGCATTGAAACTCCTATACTTCGAACGTTACTGTCCCAAGAAAAAACATAAAATTTTGTAAACCATCCCTGCAAAGTTATAGATTAGGTATGTTCATTTGTGTTGATTCTAGCAGTTTACAGCATCGTTATCTCTCTCACTCTATTTTATTTGTAATGGTTACATCTCTTTCTATCTGCTCTTAGTTGCTAGAAGCATTTGATGGTAAGTACTTTGAATATGCTCTCATAGGAAAATGTTTTTAGCAAATACATAATAAAATATCGATCAATTTTTAGCTATCGAGAATATTCGAAAAATGTTAGGTTATGTTTTAAAATTATATAAATAAATTTATATATTTTCGTTGTGAATTGGTTGTTTGCTGTTTTGAATTGGATTAGGTGTATAGGAAAACAACGAATTATAATAAATAATTGCAAAAAAATAAGTGACTTTTAGTGATATGGAGAAAAGTTAAAAGGAATATATTTATAATTTACTCATTTGTTAAAATAATGTTACCCCTGTATCTTAGTGCAATATACCTGTACTGAAAAAAAAAATGACGGTATACGCCGTCCTGTCCTGTCCCTATACATAAAATAGTTATTTACATTACTAGATGCGAAAGTTTACTTTCAGGTGCGATATTGTGGACACTCTTATGCCAAAAAGAGAAATTGTGCTTTGTGCTAAATATAATGGGTGGTTTAATGACAGTGTTTTAGATGCAATTAAAAGGAGAGATCAATGCTACAAACAATACAAAATAACGAATAGTCAAAATGAGTGGGAAATTTATAAGCAAAACAGAAATGAGGTAGTTAATGTAATCAGGTTGGAAAAATGCAGACATTTCCAAGAAAAAATTGATTATTGCAGTGGCAATTCTAAAGAGATGTGGAAATCTCTAAAAAATATAACAGGACAAAAAAATAGAGATAATATTGTTGTGGTTGATTTTGATGGCGAGTTAGTAGAGAATTTAAGTGATATAGTAGAAAAATTTAACGAGTTTTTTGTTAAAAGTAATAATACCATATTTACAGTTAACAATAGTAATAACAGCTTCTCTGATTTCAAATTGTTGAATAGATGTGAATTAAAAGACATTATTTTTTCACTGGCCAATAAAAGTAGTCCTGATGATGGTATGTTTATATATAAAGAATATAATAAATTGCTCATTATTAACCGGAAAAGTTCCAGATTCTTTGAAGGTATCTGTGTTGTTGCTTGTTATGTGCTATTTGGGGTTCCTTAGGATATAAACTAAACACTACTGTAGAACTTAAATACATTCACTTTAATAAAACATCATGCTCATACATTGACATTTTTGTTACTAAAAACTAGTGCCAACCCAAACACCCGACAGGGCCGTATTCAACTTAATAACTAACACTACATCTTTCTTTCTTTCATTTAGTTTCTATTTTACAAAATATAGCAAACTAAATTATTAGACAACACATTGTTTAAGATTTCACAAAGTCATCATATTTTTTCGGTAACTTTACCTTCCTTGAACTTCTTCGAACACTGTGTCTTTCACTTTCCCTTAAAAGATTTTCTCTTGAACTTTCCTCACTTCCACTACACTCTGCACTCCTTTCGATCCTTCCATTTTCCATGCTACTACCAGTTTGAGACGTTTCTGTTGGAAGTTGTATTAGGAGATTTCTATTTCTTCTCAACAGCCCCTCATTGTTTTCTACCAGATATGATTTTGGTTCCGGAGTATGTGACACTACTGTTCCTGTTTCTTTCCTATCTCTTATCCAAACTATGTCATTTCTATTCAGTTCTGGTTGCTGGATTGCTCTATGTCTCTTATTGTAATTATTCTTCATCTTTTCTTGTTGTTCTTTTTGCCTTTCCTGAATTTTTGTATGATTCGGCAACAGTGGTTCTAGCTTTTCAGGTTTGGTTGGCAAGACCTCTCTTAAATTTCTGCCTAGTAAAAGTTTTGCAGGGGATGCTCCACAAGGAAGTTCTGTGTTCCGATAAGCCAGTAGTCCCAGTTGAAAATCATCACACTTTCTCATAATTTGTTTTACCATCTGAACTGCTCTTTCTGCATGGCCGTTACTCTGAGGATATTTCGGGCTACTCAATACATGCTTACATCCATATTTCTGTAAAAACATTCTCATTTCATAGCTGTCAAATTGGGGACCCCCTTCGGAATACAGTATTTTTGGAATGCCAAACTGCGAAAATGTTTCCTTTAGTTTTTCAATAGTGTGCCTGCTTTTTGTCTCTTCCATGCAATGTACTATTGGATACTTTGAGTAAACATCCTGTATAACAAGATAATTAATATTTCTGTACATAAACAAATCTGCTGCTACGTGTTCAAAAGGTAACTGTGGCAGTTCTCTTAGTTGCATGTAATCAGTTTGAGTATTTCTATTTTTTAGACATTCATGGCAATTTTGTACCATTTCTTCTATGAAGTAATTAATATTAGGCCACCACACCGTTTCTTTGGCTCGTAATCTACAGCTGCTAATACCTTGGTGCCCAATGTGAATCTTTTCTAACATTTCTCTGTACATTGAAGGAGGTGTTATGATTCTGTCTTTGTAGTACAATGTTTCACTGTAGATGGTAATATCGTGTCTATATTTAAAATATTTCATGTAAAGTTCTGGGATATTTTCTTTCGCAGGCCACCCTGTTTCAACGTATTCAAAAATCAATTTTAATTCGTCTTTTTGTTTGTTTGTGATTTGTTTCTCACTGGTTTCTAAATAGTTTTCTACAAATTTTGATATCATATTTACATGGTAAATAATGTCGTCTTCATCTAGAATGTCTTTATCGTTATACCCTACCTTAAGTGGTTGACGTGACAACGTGTCTGGGGTATAGAAGCACTTGCCCGAAACATGTTCAATTTTAAAGTCAAATCGAGTAAGTCTTAATCTGAATCTTTGCAAACGCACTGTTAAATCATTAATACTTTTCTTTTTTAGCACACTCAGTAATGGTAGGTGATCCGTTTGAATTGTAAAATGTTTTCCGATTAAATATTCTTGCAGTCTCTCACAAACCCACACTATACCAAGCGCCTGTTTCTCAATTTGTGCGTATCTCCGTTGGGTATCACTTAGACTTTTCGAACAGTAGATAACCGGTGCCCATCGGCCATCCTCCTGGAGTTGTTCAAGGCAACCTCCGATGCCAAAGGATGAACTGTCTGCTAAAACTCTGGTCTCTTTGTCAATTTTAACACGGGAGCACTAGTGACCGACTGTTTTAACTTTTCCAAGCATTTTTCATGTTCCGTATTAAATGCAAATATATTATTTTGTTTTAATAGTTCCCTTAGCGGCTTAGTTTCTTCTGCTACATTTCCCAAAAATTTTGTCAAATGATTTATCATTCCTAAAAACTTGCGAACATCGCTTACATTATTTGGTTTTGGAAATTCAGTTATGGCTTTAATGTTGCCATCATCAATTTTCAATCCAGAAATTCCTATTATGTAAACCAAAAGCTTTATTTCTGTTATTCCAATTTGGCACTTGTCCCTATTTAATGTGAGTCCTTTATATTTGAGTAAATTTAACACTTCTTTAAGTCTTTTATCATGTGTGCTTCTGTCTTTACCAAAAATTGTTATGTCATCCATATGCACGAGGACGCCTGGCATTCCATGAAAAAGTTTATTCATGGCCTGTTGGTACACCTCCGGAGCAGATGTAATTCCGAACGGAACTCGTTTATACATATACCGTCCAAAAGGTGTTAAAAACGTTGAATATTGTTTTGAGTCCCGTGACAAACATAATTGCCAAAAACTGGATGTACAGTCTAGTTTGGAAAATACTTTCGCGTCACGCACACGTGCTATTGTTGAATCGACCGTTGGTAAAATAATTTTCTCACGTTGCACGAACTTATTCAGTTCTGTGTAATCCGCACAGATTCGGATTTGTCCATTTCGTTTAGAAACACAAACCATTGGCGCACACCATGGGGTAGGGTTATTAACGTCAATTTCCTCAACAATGTCTTGTTGTACCATTGCATTTAGTTCCTGTTCAACTCTGTCCAGAAGTGGAATTGGTACTCTTCTGGGTGTTGTTATGGAATAGGGCTCTGCGTTTTCACTCACTTTTATTTTATATTCAAAATCGGAGAGTTTCCCCACCCCTTGAAAAAGTTCTGGATATTCTTGTGTGACTGAATCCAAAGTCATACCAGTACTACTAATTTCATCTACAGCCAGTGTAAGTAAGTTTAGTTGTTCGATAGCTGGTCTACCTAATAAATTGTCCTCATTGTCAATAATGAACATTTTTAACTGTTTCATATCTCCTTTCCACTCAATAGGAATTTTAATTTTTCCATAAACTGGTATTGACTGATAATAATAATAATAATAATAATAATAATAATAATAATGTTTATTTACAGACAATATTACATTGTTTCATAAATACAAATAGCAAATAAACAGAAAAACACTGAAGCAGTTTTTATTACTGCTTGTACGTGCATTTTAAATAGATATATTATAACAAAACAACAAATATGATCATAATGATCGTAGTAAAGTCGTAATCAGGGTTAGGATAATAATAATAAGGACAAATCCGAGTTTGAAGGACATAATTGGGCTCTAGTCTTATTTGGGTTTAAAATGACGAAATCGGGAAAAATAGTCTTGGTAAAAACAGTCTTATCAAAAAATATATATCATATAAAAACATATAACATATAAAAACATATAAACAAAATAATCTACCTAATTAGATCACAGGCATACAGATATATTGGTATACACATAACACATAAGTATATACATACAGGACACATCTTATGTTTATTTCAAACTTGACGATTAAATATATTTTGAAAACATTTTTTGTCATATTTCAGTATCCAATTTTTCACTTTACCTTTGAACGAGTTGTAATTAATTGTTGTTTTTATTGTGTCGGGAAGTATTGCAAATAGTTTAGAACCTATGTAACTGCTATGCCTTTGGCCCACGGTCTTTGTACATTTTGGTAATATAACTTTATTTTCTTTGTTTCTCGTACCATAAGTATGGCTGGCGTGGTCGAGTATTATCTTGCCTTGATGTATGTTTAGCAGTATCTTCAAAGCAAATATCTGTCTGATGTCAAGTACAGATGCCTCTTTGAACAATATATCGCTTGAAAAAGTGCGATTTTTATTATAAATTAGTTTTAAAATCCACTTCTGAACAACATTTAAATTATTTAAGTAGGAATCGGCTACTCCTCCCCATCCGATTATTCCATAAGATACCTGGGATTGCACTAAAGCATAATAAAGGATATTTAGATGTGGTATGTCAAGACAATCTTTTAGGAACTTGAATTTTGAGATAAACCCTCTCACTTTATTAGTCAGGTTTTTGATATGTAAGTCCCATCTTAAGTGCCGATCAATAACAATTCCCAAATATCTTATGGAATCGGATTCGGGAATCTTAATATCGTGATCAATAACTAGCGGACCCATGTTTGGTAATTTATTAATATACGATGTAAAAGGTAAGTATTTCGTTTTATCGCAATTTAAGGTTAACTTATTATACCGAAACCATTGCATAATTTGGAAAAAATCCTGTTCGGCTATTTGTTTCAGAGTTGTCCATGAGTGGCTTTTATATAAAATGGCTGTATCATCAGCAAAGCTAATGATCTTTCCACTTGACTGGTAGTTTAACAGATCGTTTATATAAATGGTAAACAGGAGTGGTCCCAAAACCGTACCTTGGGGAACGCCATAGGTAATGGTCCCAGGATCACTCATGGCCCCATCCACATCAACCACCTGTGTCCTATCTGAAAGGTAACTTTTAAAAATATTGTAAGCCTTGCCTCTAATGCCAATGTTATGCAATTTCTCAAGTAACCTTTTGTGACAAACCGTGTCGAACGCTTTTGAAAGATCCACGAAGATGCATATTGTAGGTGTACTGCTATCTAAACAGTTATATATATAAGTTGTTAATTTACTTATTGCATCCTCGGTCGACCTTCCTTCTCTAAAACCGAACTGGTTATTGGAGATTAGATTATATTTTTTTGTAAAATTAGTCAGCCTATATTTTAAAATTATTTCTATAATTTTAGCAAAGTTAGAGATTAGCGATATAGGCCTATAGTTTATTAATTTCTGTTTGTCTCCATTTTTGAATAGTGGTTTTAATACACCTGTCTTGAGTACTTTTGGAAACTGCCCAGTATCAAAACACAAATTTATTATATATGTCAATACAGGTGTAATTTCATTAGCTATATTTTTTGAACATTCTGCAGATATTTTATCAATTCCCGGAGATTTTTTTGGTTTTAATGAATGTATGGTTTTTAGTACCTCGTTTTTATCCGTTGGATATAAGTATATACTGTTCTTTAACATATTTGTTTTTGTGCTATAATTTATGGGCTCATCAATTTTTGATGCAAGTTTTCTACCTACCTCACAATAATGTGTATTAAACTCATTTACAATATCTTGCCTGTTTACTAAAATACTATCATTGTCCAATTTAATTTGTTTTATTTCTGTTTTAGGTTTGGTTTTGTTGCATATTTGATTAACACAGTTCCAAAGAGCTTTAGATTTACTTGCACAGAGATCAATTTCACGTTGTATGTACTCTTTCTTTGCTTTTTTAATTAATTTTGTGAGTTGTGTTTTGTAAGTAGTATACATTTGCTTTAACCTAATGTTATTTGGACTTTTTAATAGCTGCTTGTACATTTCATTTTTTTTATTTATAGAAGTTAGCAAACTTTTCGTAATCCACTTTTTACCAGGACCTTTTAATTTTGTGTTTGTTTTCTTAATTGTAGGCTTGTTTTTTAGTTTGTCGTAACTTTTTAGACTTAAGATTGAGACGTCCGCTCCTGTGTCGATTTTGAAATCAACTTTTCCTTTTTCTGTGCACAATTTTATGACCCATGGAGGATTTTGATTATTTTTTAATTCTAGCACTATTTCTCTTACCTTGTCCTCCTCGGCTGAACTTGTGCTTTCTGATGAATCTTGTACCTCTCTAACATATTTCTTTGATTTAGGTGCGGATTTTGTATCTCTTGATCTACACATTTTTTTGAAATGTCCTTTCATGTCACACGAATTACAATATGATTTAGCTGCAGGGCAATCTTGTAACTCGTGACTTGGTTTATTGCCGCATCTCCCACACTGTTGATATTTACTAGCTGGTTTTTTACAATTATCTTTATACTTGGTTTTTGCTAATCTGTTCACCTCCTGTGATGATGTAAGTTTCTACTTTCCTGTTTTATTCTTTCATTTCTTATGATTCTTGCTTTTGCATCCTATAATGTGAGGTTACTATCCATTTGTAGGCTTTCGGATAACTTTTTGTCTCTAATTCCAACTACCAGTTTATCTCGAATTAGTTCATCAGTCATCACACCATAGTTACACGTTTTACTTAGTGAAAGCACACTAGCAATGAACTCATGTGCTCCTTCACCTTCTTTCTGTATTCGCTGATTAAATGTGGCCCTCTCATAGATAACATTTACCTTTTTTATAAAACAGTCGTTAAAAAAATCTATCATATTTTTATATGTTGACATTTGTCTTTCGCTAGGCGTCACGGTATCGAGTAGCTGATTAACCTCCGATCCCATGTGAATTAATAGGCTGTCCACCTGAATTGTTTGTGACACATTTGCAAGACCGGCAACATTTCGGTATCTTTCATAGTTTAGAAACCACTTAGGCCAATCATTGGGGTCAAAGGAAAACTTTTCTGGTGGAGGTACATGATTTGTGGTACTTGTTCCACCAAAAATCGTTATCTGATTAAGTTTATGTTCCAGGGTGTTCATCAGCTTCTTTAATTTCTCATTTTCAGCTTTTAACTCTTCCATTTTGCTTTACGATTTTGTTGTTTTCGCGCTCTTTCTCGCCCCTTTTTTTTTAGGTTAGGATGGTAACTGTAGTGTTCGTATTTTTCGACTGTTTTTGTTCCTTTTGTGTGTTTTCTGTTTAACCCCACCTGACACCATGTGTTGTTGCTTGTTATGTGCTATTTGGGGTTCCTTAGGATATAAACTAAACACTACTGTAGAACTTAAATACATTCACTTTAATAAAACATCATGCTCATACATTGACATTTTTGTTACTAAAAACTAGTGCCAACCCAAACACCCGACAGGGCCGTATTCAACTTAGTAACTAACACTACAGTATCTACAATTATTCTGTTAAGAAAAGTTGTTAAAACTATTAAACCTGAAGAATTTAGACCAATTAATATGTTATCATCAATTGAAAAGATATTAGATAAAGTTGTCTACTTACAAATTTTAGATTATGTCTCAAATAACCGATTAATCTGTGACTATCAATCTGGATTTAGGGAAAATCATAGCTGTGAAAGTGCCCTGCAGTGTGTCATAAATGACTGGAAAGAAGCCCTAGATGAAGGTAAAGTAACTGCTATTAGATCTAAAAGGAGCATTCGAAACGATTGACAAATTAATTGAAAAGCTAAAATCATTATGTTTTAAGGGAGCAGTTTTAAATTGGTTGAAAGATTATAATATGAGCAATAGAAGACAAAAAGTTAAATATGAAGAGTATGTATCTAGTGAATCCCATATTAACGTTGGAATACCACAAGGTAGCATACTGGGACCCCTATTATTTGTTTTATATTTAAATGATATACATCTAATTTTTGAAAATGCAAATTACCACCTATTTGCTGATGACACTATAATATATGTATCAGATACATGCATATTACGGTTAGTCGTCAAAATAAACCAAATATTAGAGAAAGTAAGTGATTGGATGGAAGTAAATAAATTAAAATTAAATGTTGCAAAAACAATGATGATACTGGGAAAAAAGACATATAGGGATTTATTTATCACGAACCGGTTAAAATTTAAATTGAGTGGAGAGATTGTCGAAGTGGTGAATGAAATTAAGTATCTGGGGATTCTAATTGACAATTAATTAAAATTCACTAAAAACATTGATTATCTATGTAAAAAAATTGCCAAAAAAATAGGACTTCTAAGGAGGGTTAGTTGGTATTTATCTATAAAAACTCGAAGAGTAATGTATAACACCATAATATTACCTCATTTTTATTATTGCAGTACTGTTTTATATCTAACTAACCAAGGTTGTATAGGTCGTTTACAAAAATTGCAAAATCGAGCTATGCGCATAATATTAGGTTGCAGTAGATACACAAGAGTTGAAGACATGTTGGCTACCTTGGGTTGGATGAGTGTACAAAAGCTTTTAGAATTTAATGTATTGGTTTTTATTCATCAAATTAGGTTGGGGGAAGAACCTGAATATTTGCAAAATATACTGGAAATATTTAATAACATTCATGATTATAATACAAGAGGGCGGCAAAATTTTATTTTGCAAAGAGTTGGGACCACCGTTGGACAGAATTGATTTTTTTTAAGGGAATTAATAAATATAATAGCCTCGGTCAAGAGGCAAAAGATGCTAGAAGCATAATTTCTTTTAAAAAAAATCTGAAAAACAGTTATATATGATGTATTTAATTTGTAGGTTTGTGTAGAAAAAGTAATTGTAAAATATTTTATTTCTTATAATCTAATAGTGTTATAAAGTTGTTTTTTCTGTATATTGTGGTAAATAGCAAAGAGCTAAATAAAGATATATTATTATTATTATTATTATTACTGTAGAAAACTTACCTCAGGCCACTTCTCAGGTATTACATCAAATAAATCATCTTTCACATCTCCCTGTATAACAATTTCATCATCACCAGTAACAGAAGAACCACAGGCAAATTTTGTGCCAAAAAATTTTGCTGCCACTTTTAAATCAATATCTATAAAAATCATATTAAATAAAAAAAGTAATTAAAAAGAAATTAAGATTTACCAAAACTACTTAGCCCAGTAACTACAGTCACAGACTTCTTTTTTCCTCTTGGTGCTCTTGACACACAAACCTGTTTGGGACCATCTTCTTTCTTTTTAGTTTTTATCATCCCTTTACCTCCTCGCTTTTGTCGCTTCTTCTCCTCTTCAACAGGATTATCATCACCTATTTTAACTTTCTCAAATTCAGATGGTAAGTTACGTTCCAACCACTGCTTACACTTTTCATATTCCGGATAATATTCACAATACTGAAAAGAATAAATGATTATATATACTGTGCTTTTAGATTTCCTAGCTACATTGAGAAATAAAAATCGTGTGCATTTGGAGTAAAGGAGGGATCATTGCCTGTAAACCGTTGAAGGTTTATGCCTCAGTAGACTCAGTGTCTCAGTACTACTCAGTAGTATTTCACATCTGGAAAGCGGTGAGTAGTATTTTTAATGTCGAAATAGTGTTTACGTAAGAAATTTTGGGTTTGCTGTTAAAAAATGATCAAGTTATTTAAAGAAAAATAACTTGATCATATGTAACAGTAAAGTATAAGATATAAACAAGGTAGTTTTTATAATTGGTTTTGCATTCAACTAAAAATTACCTTCTAACAAAACGTTTAAAATTAAAAACTCTCTTAAAAAAAAAAATGAAAAACAAAGTAAATTCTCAAAACTTAATAATCTTTATATGTATTACATTTAATTAATTTAAATATTTTTTTTAGAGCATACTCCTTCGAATGCACAACGCGTATGAATGAATGAAGATGGTAATAATAATGTATGGTATCGACGATGCATGACGGCTAATATATAGTATCCCATAAATAATGCATAATCCTGAAAATGATAATAGGCGACACCATAACCCATCAAAATATCACAACTTGACCTTATTGAAAACCCTATGGTTTTCAAGATATGGGCACTATTGAAATTTTGAAAATTTCTACTCTAGCTAGGATAGTATTTTTTTGTTTGAGAATACCGTCGTCGTTATCTAAAAATTCTTATACACGTTGATAGCACAACTGTTCTAGAATACCCACCAAAAAACTGAATAAAAAAATCCTAACCTTGTGGCAGTGACATGCAAAATACTATCCTAGAGTAGATATTTTCAAAATTTCAAAGGAGTGCCTATATCTCGAAAACCGTAAGGTTAATAAGGTCAAGTTGTGATGTTCTGATGGGTTATGGCATGATCTATTACCATTTTCAGGATTATCCATTATTTACGGGACACCCTGTATACAGCGTGTCGCAAGTTTCATGGAGCCACTCCTATATCAGAAACTGCTGATGCGATTTTTTTGAAATTTGGGTGGTTCTTTACTGCCCCAATTAGAATTTACTGACTTGGTAAAATTTGAGAATCATCATTGGCGTACCTTTACACAGGCTAACGTAAGGATGGATTTTCTGAGAATTTATATTAGCGATTTTTTTAGAAAATATCTAGTTGGATCAGCACCTTTAAAAACCCTTGTCCAAAATTTCGTTATATTGGGTTCAAAGGTGGTTGAGATATAGACCACCAAAAAAAATTTTTTCAACAAACAAAAAATTTTTTCAACAAACAAAAAATTTTATTTGCAAAACGGTTATCGAAATTGAAAAAAATTGTTTATTGACATGATTAGGATATAAATTACAATTATTACAATTACATTACAATTAGGTATGTGAAATTAAAATAAATTTATTTTGGCACCTAGGTGAGAGCACCTGTATGTGCCATATACATACATTTTTTATTTAATCTTAACGATTATATGATATATATGAATATTAATAAATACTGAAAAGGTTATTACGTATACAATAAAATACAAAAACTTATGTGTATAAAATGAAAGAGTGAAAGCAATGTATGCAAGTGAAAGATAAAGCTATCACTTCACTATTATAATATAATTTTGATCATATTTGTGATATTTTTAAAAATATATACCTTGCTAGCTCTATTAAAATTATAAGATTTAGTCAAAAGTTTAACATTAAGAGGTAAAGTATTATAAAATTTTGGTCCTAAATAATTAATGCAATTCTTAAAAAACTCCCTAATTGGCTTAGGACCCTTGATGTGCATATTGAAAGCAATTCTAGTATTGTGCCGATGATCTATACGTTTCTTTAAGAATTCGTGTTTATGTATATAACAACATGCTGTGTGTATGTATGAGCATCTAATATTAGAGATGTTTTCATTATATAATAGCACAGTGGGGTATAATTGACTTTTCTTAAAAATTATTTTTATAATTTTATTTTGGATAACAATAAATGGCTTTAATGTTGTTTCATACAGGCCTCCCCATACCAATATACCATAACGTATGATGGACTCTATTAAACTCTGATATATCTGTATCATTATTAGTAGATTGCGATTAAGAAATTGTCTTAACAGGTAAAATTTGTAAATAAGGAATTAAGGAGTTTTTTTGCTATATATGTTATATGAGAATTCCACTTTAAATTTTGATCTATAATAATACCTAAGTATTTAAATGTATTAGTCTCAACTATATCGGAGTCTAGATTATGACATCTTAATTTATTGAACTGTGGGCGGTCAGCTGATGTTTTGGAAAATGCAATATAATTTGTTTTATTGACATTTAATGATAGTTTGAAAATATCTAATCAGTTTTTGACGTGATCAATTCCTGATATGGCTCGTAACTTTACAGTTTCCCAATCTTTGTCAGCAAAGACCAGTACAGTATCATCTGCATAAGATATTACTTTACCTTGAATATTAATTTCAGTAAGGTTTTTTATGTATAGATTAAATAAAATGGGCCCCAAAACTGTGCCTTGTGGTACTCCAACGTGTACACTCTCGGAATTACTAACAGTTTCCATAATCTTCACCTTCTGTTCTCTATTTGTTAGGTAATTCGTAAAGATCCTCAACACGATACCCCTCACTCCGTTTTGCTCCAAGACGCTCAGGAGTTTCTCATGTGACACCGTGTCGAAGGCTTTTGCTAAGTCGAGGAAAACAGCAATACACTTATTATTAACATTCATCTCGTTGGCAATGTGTGCTATCAGCTCATGCATAGCATCACTTGAGTTAAGTCCCTCAGTGAAACCGTATTGATGCTTAGGTAGCAAGTCATTGGTTGTTAGGAAGTCTATTAATCTTTCTTTTAGGCATTTCTCAAATATCTTTGCAATGTTGCTAATTAAACTGATTGGTCTATAGTTTCCTATTACATTTGGGTTACCAACTTTATATAGAGGGTGTTTCATGAGGAACTGTACATAGTCCAATGGTAGATAGGGCCCATCAAGGTTAGTAACAAACCACTATTTAAAATCATTTTAGCCAAGTATTTAGGGTTGTACAGGGTGATTTATGAATTTTTACCAAAATTTGCTATCGTTGCCTTTTAGAAACTAATTGTCCGACTCAATTTATTTTCGGTACACATTAAGTACTATCAAATACCAACAGTTCGCCATAATTACAAAACCAAAATTCCAGGTCCGTATTAGGAAAAATTTCAATTTATCTGTGCCCCCTAAAAAATTCACCCTGTATATATTTTTTTTAAATCTTATTACTGTAGTTTAAAAGTACATAAACTACCAACAAAAGTGGAATACTTCGTTTTCTTGTCACACTTACAACAGATACAAAATAAACACATTTAAATTTAAACATTATCTAGTTAAAATTCAAAATTTCAGTAATTCAATGATATTTGTCAAAGTTCCTATCAGTTTAAGTTTCTAAGTAATTATAACTATTATTAGTTAAAAATAGTATGAAATACCAACAGTTAGTCGCAATCAGACAAGACTCCAGGACCGTATTAGGACAAATCATCATCTCGTCGATTTCTCCTAAAATTTTCACCCTGTATATCTTATTCTTAACTTTACTTGCTATAATTTAAAAGTACATAAAGTATCAACAAGTAGTGTAGTGTGATCCGTTTTCTTATTACACTTTCAACGGCTTTTAAACCAACCAACAAAATTTATCTCGAAAAAATTGACATCTTCAATAAATTGGTTTCAGTTAGAGCAGCTATTCTGTCTGTAAATAATACTCATTGAACAATTTAATAGTAACAGAACAGAACAAGCAAAATAAAAAACGCAACATGAATACAAAACAACATAACAAAACAAAATAATACATATTAACATAATAAAAAGTAAAAATCTATAACTTATTTTCAAAATGTAAACCCCCCTCTTCACGGCATTTTATTTGTCTAACTACTAAATGTCCCACAGATTTTCGTATAACGTCCGGGTATTTTCTTATTACGTTACAATACTGTTCAATTCGGTCTATTAATTGCTGCTCTCAAGTTGGACTAATGACATTAGTAACCGTAGAGACAAAAGTTATACCTCATCAACAATTATACCTACCTGTCAAATTGCCAAAGCCATAGATTAAATACTTACTTACTCTATGCCAAAGCTGAATACTCCTTTTATTTTGTTAACAGTGTCAGTAGATAAAAAGTCTATTATATTCCTACTGTAGAAAGAATTGACAAACTTTCGCAGAAATCCTGCACAAATGTCTTTAGCTGCACACTAAATAAAATAAGTTAATTTCTTAAAACTAGAACTGAACATGAAAATATTCTACATTACAAATTAGAACAGAATGTACTAGATTACCCTTTAATTACTACACAACTTATGTGTCGGTAGTTGGACGTTCATAATTCTTATTGAAAAGTGTGGATCACACTACACTACTTGTTGATACTTTATGTACTTTTAAATTATAGCAAGTAAAGTTAAGAATAAGATATACACGGTGAAAATTTTAGGAGGAATCGACGAGATGATGATTTTTCCTAATACGGTCCTGGAGTCTTGTTGATTGCGACTAACTGTTGGTATTTCATACTATTTTTAACTAATAATAGTTATAATTACTTAGAAACTTAAACTGATAGGAACTTTGACAACTAACATTGAATTACTGAAAGTTTGAATTTTAACAAGATAATGTTTAAATTTAATGTGTTTATTTTGTATCTTTTGTAAGTGTGACAAGAAAACGAAGTATTCCACTTTTGTTGGTAGTTTATGTACTTTCAAACTTCAGTAATAAAATTTAAAAAAAATATATACAGGGTGAACTTTTTAGGGGGCACAGATAAAATTAAATGTTTCCTAATACGGACCTGGAATTTTGGTTTTGTAATTATGTCGAACTGTTGGTATTTGATCGTACTTAATGTGTACCAAAAATAAATTGAATCGGACAATTAGTTTCTAAAAGGCAACGAAAGCAAATTTTGGTAAAAATTCATAAATCACCCTGTACAACCCTAAATACTTGGCTAAAATGATTTTAAATAGTGGTTTGTTACTAACCTTGATGGGCCCTATCTACCATTGGACTATGTACAGTTCCTCATGAAACACCCTGTATAGGGGTTATAATAGAATTTTTAAATTCTTTTGGCAAGATTCCAGCGCTTAAAATTAGATTTATTATATGTTTTAAAGGTTTTATTAGGTATAAATGTAGTAGTTTTAGATGTTTAACTGTTATACCATCAAACCCAGGAGCACTGCTACTTTTTAAATTGTGTATATGTTTAATTATATCATTTTCACAAACTGGTTTTAAGTACATTGATTTGTCAATTACATTAGTGGGAAAAACTGCATTGCAGTTAGTTATCCGTTCATACATTATTAAGCCAATCGAGGAAAAGTAGCTATTACAATAATTTGCCATTTTTTTATCATTTTTAAACTCTTTATTTTGATATTCTTTTTCTTATAACTTTCATTAGTTGCTTCTGAAATTAATTGATATGTTTTCCGCAGGTCGTTTTTGTTGATGTTTATTTCATTTTTATAATAATCATTTTTAGTTTTTGATATTATTTTATTCAAATGGTTCCGGAAATTTTTATAATAATTTTCTTTTTCAGCAGTGTATATTTTTTGTAGTTGTTTTTTGAGTTTGTCTCTTGTTTTTATTGAATTAATTATTCCATTTGTTATCCAAGGTTTTATCTTTTTTTGTTCTTTAATTTTTTTATTTATAATAGTTTTACATGTGTCAACAATATTAAGGTAGTTGATATAAAAATTGTGTGTTGCTGTTTCCGGATTATTTTCATTATTTTCATTATACACGTTATCCCAATATTCTTCATTTTTTGTAAATTTGTACGAGGAATACGCTCCCTTATTTATGGCATTCCATTATGTTATATCCTGCATATGTATCATAAATATCATTTCTCACTTCAACTGAATAATATACCATATTTAGAAGCAACAGAGTACAATCAAAAACAATTAAATACCTGTGTCAAGATCTAACTTACATGAAATTATTTCGTTGCGACCAAAGCCACCTTTTTTTGGAAACCAACTATGATCCGGAAATTCATTTGATTAAATTAATTTTCTGTTCGGTTATTACAGATATGGTCGCCATATTTTCAAAAAGACATAGATCTTCTTGAGAAAACACAACGGAGAGCAACTAAAATTCTTCCCCAAGGGTTTTATAATATATCATATGAGGAACGACTAAGAAAGTTGAAATTACCAACATTACTTCAACGAAGAATACGAGGTGACCTTATTGAGACATACAAAATACTAAACAACTTGTATAGCTGCCCATCTATAAAGGATATATTTACCTTTAATACCAATATACATCTCCGAGGACATCAAATGAAACTAACAAAAAATCGATTCTCATCAAATCCGAACAAACATTTTATCAGTAATCATTAGTGGACCATTGGAATAGGCTACCTGATGAGGTATTCAATCTATAAGTGTAAACCAATTAAAAAATAAACTAGACTTGTACCTGAACACTCAAAATATGCAATAATGGAATTATCTATTTATATTTATATTTATATATTTATTTACTCTTTTCACTGAAGTTTATTCACACTTTATACAGTTTATGTAGTATTATGGTTTACATGTTTTTAGTTATTAGTTAATTGTTGTAAATTACTAGTTATAGTTATATACATGTACCTGTTATATCTTATAATTAGGCATAAACAGCCCTAGGCTGCCTGCCTACTATTTATTAATAATAATAATAATAATAATATTGTTGAAAAAACTAGTACATACTATTATATATATTTGTGTTCAGAATGAAAAACTGCACCTACTAGAAAAACTGCACCTACTACGATAATTAGATACAGGGTGACACACAATTTGAAAAAATATATGCAACACTCTGTATGCAACACATATATGCAACACTCTGTATATGATGAGCTATAGGAAATTATGATGGACATATTTGAAAACTGTGGAAAAAATCGTTAAGGAACGAATTTTTATTTTTCAAATTGTGTCAAAAGGGAAGGATCTAAGCGGGGGGGGTTCAATTCTCATGTGAACACCCTGTACCTTACCCTGTAATTGGGCCAGCCCGTTGGGAATGATAAATAAATAAATATTTACAGTTGTACATTGATAGTGAAAACATCGAATGGGTAACTGAAATCAATTATTTAGGTATAATTATTGATAATAGTTTGAATCTAAAAAATCACTTTGAATATATGTACTTATAAAAAAATTTCTAAAAAATTGTATTTCTTTTCACGAATTTCTTATTATATTTCATGGTTTGCAAGAAAAACTGTTTACCAAACAATGATTCAACCTATAGACGTAGAATATATAGACACCAATACACCATATCAATCTAACTCAAATTACGTCCGGAAGACCCACAAAATGCCGTTTTCGGTTCATCTCTTTTCATACCATTTGCAGCTTATTTACCTCTCTCTCTCTCGTTTTCAGGCTGTCGCACTTGCGCAGAAAAATTGTAGCGTGTGTCTGCCCGTTCACCGTCGGACGCATTGGCCATTAAGTAAAAAAATTCATTGTGATTGTATATCGTGGTAGAATTTATTGAAAGTTTCGTTATGATTCGGTGTTGTGTTTGTGATGCGACTTATAAAAATCATAGCAATTTAACGTTCCATGCGTAAGTAACATTTCTTTAAATAATAAAATAGTACAGGTAGGCAGGTAAATAATAAATACACGTGTGGCACCTATCTAACCTACAATTCGTTACCACGAGTTTACGTGTTTTCGATTTTTTTGATACAATTTAAGCAATAGATTATATTAAGTATATGTTCCCAGTGAAACACTACAAATATATGCCTTAGTTTGGAAAAAATTATTCGTGAAAATAAATGTATTCTCCGTACAAAGAGGAATATAATAAATATTTGATTTCATAAATTATTAAGGGGGCAAAATAATTTTTTTGGTAACATAATTATGCTGAACCACATAAAAGGTCAGGATATTTTGGAAAACCACAGGTTTCAAATAATTAAATTAATTGCAAAGGTCTACTTAAGTGTAAGGCTACATTATGAAGGACGACTAATGTTTGAGAAAAGTGGCCCAAATATAAGACAGAAATATACTCACTTGATTTTGTATCAAAACCATTAACATAGACTAAATAAGTATATTTAATGTATGCCAGTAGTATTGTTTTTATTACATATGTACAAAATGCATGTTCTCTTCTATTAATTTATTGTTAATGTTACTTTTACATTAAACCAATAAAATAACTGTAATATGTAATTATATTTTTTCAATTGCCCCTTAAAACTTGAAAGAAGCATGTTGAAATGCCTTAAAATATCCTTTGAACATATTGATGGCATGTCTGATATTAAATGAAAAAAAATGGAAAGAAATGAACGATCGGGTCAGGGAATCAAACTCCGTTGTGCCAGATGCCTGTAGCCATAAGCAAAACCTTAGACTGGACTCATAGTACTCGGAATCTCCGGTCACCAATTATATATCATACCAGTTACTAATATACCTTTATTTTGGAGATAATGCCAACGCTAAAAACATACAAATGCCCAGTAGATCAGATCGATAGTGTAGTATTAGGCAAACTTCAACACACACCAAAACACTTTTATGATATGATTAAAACTGTTTTAATCATCTCTCGATGATGCCAACTTGGTTGGCGAAACGCGCGTCGAGTGTGTGCAAAAGTGTTTTGGTGTGTGTGGAAAACTACTCCAAGTGTAAGTTCTACACCAAAGGTTCCAACCTCTCTTCAGGAAACTTCAACAGTTTGCCCCAAAAAAACACTGTATATACCTTGAATCATTTTTATTATTTCTTTATTTTTTTAACGTTGGCGTTATCCCCAAAATAAGGGTATATGAATATATAATATTTGCCACAAAAAAGAACTTAAGGCTGCATCGAAGAGCGGTATGACATTGAGATATGAGAGTTTATGTTGCTTATATTGTTAGATTTTTCTCTTTTTATAAAAGATTTTGTACACGGTAACATTTATTTGTTATTAAATGTTTATTTTCTATGTTCTTTTTTTAAAGGGGTCCGAAAATGTTTATCGCCTCGGGCTCGAAAATTCTTTAATCCGCCCCTGTTAAAACGTTGTGGCAAATCCGTTCCATGTAATAAATTTGTATTTTTTTCACTTTGATCGTCGAGACAAGAGAGAGAGATAACGCTAGCCTAAGGTAATATACACTGGCGATCAATTGAAGTGACCCAAGAAAAATTTGCATCAACTTCCAACTTATATATCTTTTGATGGAAGAATCGCAGAGCCATAAATCTTTTTAGGTATTATAGATATACGCCTCAAGAATAATATGTGACACATTTTGCTTGTCCTTGTCTCGTTTATTTTTCGAGATACGGTGATGAAGGTTGAGCTATGTTTTTCTGCCAAAGTTTGAGGTCGTGCATGGAGTGTCCCAAACCGTTTTCGGATATGACAATATAGTCATTTTGTACCCTCATTCATTGCGTTCATTTTCATTTTTGATTAATTGTTGTTGATTTTTTGAGGATTTTTTATACAACAGTACATTTTTTGACTTTATACGCAGGGGGAAGAACTGAATTGATAGTTTTCGCAAATGAAACTGTGAATGCGGTTAGGTACCTCAATAAAATTTTGCGGCCTATTGTATTGCCTTTTGAGAATCAATGCGAATTTCTATATATGCAAGACCACATCGTGCTCGAGGAGTAAACATTTCTTTCGAAAAACAGATCACAAGAATGGTATGGCCTTCCTGCTCGCCGAATCTTAACCCTATTGAGCATGTCTGAGGCGCACTTGGAAGACACCTTCGCAAACGAATGGTACCAGCTATTAATTTGGAAGAACTTGCTGTTGCGGTTTCAGAGGAATGGCCTCTTGTGGATCAGCAAATTATAGATAATTGTATTGTCAGTATGCCCAGACGGTATCAAGCTGTTATAGGAGCAAGAAGTGGGCCAACTCGTTATTGTCATTTAATGGTAAAATTATTTATATGTGTATTATGTACGTGTAAGATTTAATTGTAAACATTAAATAAAGTAAGCATTTAAAGGCAAAAAAGTCCTGTTGTATAAAAATTCTCAAAAAATCAACAACAATTAAGTTAGCGCAATCAATCAACATCGGAAAGGAACACAATGAATGAGGGTACAAAATGACTATATTGTCATATCCGAAAGCGGTTTGGGACACTCCATGCACAATCTCAAACTTTGGTAGAAAACATAGCTCAACCTTCATCACCGTATCTCCAAAAATAAACGAGACAAGGACAAGCAAAATGTGTCACATATTCTTGAGGCGTATATCTATAATATCTAAAAAGATTTATGGCTCTGCGATTCTTGCATCAAAAGATATATGAGTTGGAAGTTGATGCAAATTTTTCTTGGGTCACTTCAATTGATCGTCAGTGTGGTAGAAAGAGATCAGCATAATAAATATGTCGTGGATATGTCTCGGACACTACTAAGCACTGTCACTTAGTCTATATATTCTACGTCTATGATTCAACCACACTTTGAATACGCTTATATACCTTTTTGACAAAAACAGGATACAGTCTCTTCAAAAACTTCAAAACAGAGGGCTAAGAATTCTGCCGTCCTAAAAACAGATGCCGTATCTACAGAGGCCGCCAAACAGAGAAAATGAAGCTTAGTTCGTTCTGTAGCCTTGAAAGTGTTTTGAAAATAAAAGAAACACAAATGTAATTTTTTAATTAGAATTGATATGAAAACATAATGATGATGAGAAAATCTAAAAATTAACCGGTTTTAATAAAAAAAAATCACATACGGCATTTTTGCTAAAAATAAAAATGCCGTATGCTAAAAATGCCGTATGCAAAAATGCCGTATATATATAATAAGCAGACTAGAAGGTGGTTGTTACATAGAAGTGCTTAGAATATTTACAACTTTTAAATAAAACTAATTAGGTATTAAGTAAGTTATGTGAGTGCTTTATTAAGTAATAATAATAAAGTTAAAATACAGTGTGTCGCACTTAAGAGTGAAACACCCTTATAACTTTTTTCATTTTTATTCGATTTGAACCAAATTTTACTCAATGATAGATCCCATTAGGATCAACTCATGGCCAAAAAACCATTCACCCCCTATTAATGCAAAGCCACCTGCGACACCAAAGTAAACGCAAAAAATCAAGAAAACATATTAGATATTAGGCTTTTTTTTATCGGAAAATTTTACTAATGAAAGTTGTTCGTAATTACATGTGGTGTATTTATTTATTAGAATTGTCTAAATACCTTATATCCAAAATATTGATATTTTGATTTAAAAAATTTTCGTAATTTAGTTGCAGAGTATTTTTTTAGTTTTTTTTTATAAAAAATAAAATATTACAATACAATAATCCATTAAAATAATATTTTCAGACTTCAAACAAAATATTAATATTTTTTGTTTTTGATTAAATTTTGGACTTAAGGTTTTTGTACAATTCATTAATAAAATTTTTGATAAAAAATGCTTAATATGTTTTGCTGATTTTCCTGGTTTATTTTCATATCGTAGGTGGCTTTGCATTAGTAAGGGGCAAATGGCTTTTGGGCCATAAGTTGACCCTAATGTGCTCTATCTTTGAGTGATATTTGGTTTAAATAGGATAAAAATGAAAAAAGTTATAAGGGTGTTCCACTCTTAAGTGCGACACACTGTATATAAACGACCATTAAACACATATTCAACAAAAAACTTAAATCTTACTTACACGTTAATTTATACATCTTTCTATAGTTTATCCAATGTCAGTTTAAAATAATATAAAAAACAATGTAAACAGCACCGACTCTAACAACTAAATGCAAATCGCAATGTTGAAATGAATTATGTCGCGGTTTCTAAGAACAAACGCCGCAAAGTCCTAACTAGAAACATATACATAGATGCGGCAGTAGATTAGGCTTTTGTACTTAGTATTACGCATGTACGGAATATTTTCTTAGGAAACATAACTACTTTTTCACATACGGCTAAATAAAATGTTAAGTTTTTAATATATTTTTAATAATATACGTCATTTTTGCTTAGTGAAAAGGTAAATTAGCCTGCCACGGACCCAATAAGACAAAAATCTCAAAATCTTATATTTTTGTAGATACGGCATCTGTTTTTAGGATGGCAGAATTATACTTAAATGTAACAGATTTACGGCAATAAGAACAATGCATGAATCATTGAATTGGTTATACTTAGAGGACAGGATTTATTTATTATGTATGAGTTTTATATATAAAATGAATACAAAAATGTTGCCATATTATTTTGATGAATTTATATTTACAATAACAATATACATAATTATAATACAAGAAATAATGATAATTTCCATATAACCCGAACTCTCAACAAGGAATCAATGAATCCTATTTTTTTAAAGGTTTAAATGAATTTAATAAACTTCCAGCTTATATTAAGAGTAGTAGTAGTATTTATGTTTTCAAGAGGAATCTACTTAAAATCATCACTGAAAGCAAAATATGAAATAGATATATGTGTAGATTATCTGATGATTTTGTGTCTGTTTTATAGTCATGTGCTTGAAGGATTTCGCTTGGGGTTTTCGCTGGGTTTGGGGATTTCAGGTGGAATAACATCTCTAGGAAGTAGTTTCATTTGGGGTTTTTCGATTTGGTGGAGATTTCAGGTGGGGTCTTTTAAGCGTAACATCACTACTGTTGTGTGTTATGTATTGGCTTATATCTACTTATATACAGGGTGTTCCAGTTTTTTGTAGCAGGACTTTAACAGTCGATAGACATTTAAAAATTATTGAAAAAAGTTCATATAAACATTGGTTGAGAAATGCTTAAAGTTTGAAAATAAATATGGATTTATTTATTTTTTTTTACTTTTAAATGTCTATCGATTGTTAAAGTCCTGCTACAAAAAACTGGAATACCCTGTATATTTACTGATAATTTGTATAATTTTATTGATGTTGGTATATTAGGAAAATCCTATTTAAATAAATAAATAAAATAAAAATAAAAAAATATATAGAGTTATAAACAGTCATTGTTAAGCCCGCAGAATATACAGTAAATTCACTTTTCAACCAAAGCACTTTGTGAGTGAATAGGAGAGAATAAAGCGAGAGCGCTAACATTCTGAGATCGACATGCAGTCACGCATGTGTAGTGCTCTCGCTTTACTGCTATCTCCTATTCACTCACAAACTGCTTTGGTTCAAAAGTGAATATACTGTATAAACGGTCATTGTGAAGAATAAAATGACGCTCTTGATCCTGGGTTCGGGCTCAACAACGTAGCAAGGTGTATACCATCACGATTTGGTTAAATATGGTCTTAGGACACCGTTCGCAAACTTTAAGGTGGGCTCAACAACGTGCTGTTCCCATCTTCGTATTATTATTATATCTCGATTAGTTCTCTCATGCACGCTGCAACTAGCAGGCAAAATTTAATATCATACACCAATGATATAGCAACAATGTTGGGCTCAGTAACGGCGCCTATGAATGCCCTGAGTACTGTTTAAAAAAAAAGCGGTGTTTAGAGTTCCACGCCGTGGAACTCTAAATTTTTTCTTATTATTCTGCACGTGTGGACCTTTAGTATAGCGGTTAAACTACCACACCCTGAAGACCCAGTTTTCTTTGTAATCCCCAAGTGTGGAACTGTAGATGATATTTTAGAGTTCCATAGATACACATTTTTTTAGTATTAACTTTTAGCTATATTTCCTTACTTGTTTAGGTACATGAAAAGGACCAGTTGAAACTCTTTTTTTTAAAAATTTCACATTCACCTAACCATTTTAATTTTGTTATTTTCAGTTCTTCCTTAAGTATGATTTTTAGCACATTAGCATTACCCGAGGCATTACCACTGGAATTGATCTACCTAAAGAAAGGAATTAATCGTGCCATAGACCCAAGATTAAAACACAAAGCAGCACACCCATGTCTCTTGTGCTTCGTATTTCAATTTTGGAGTATATGGCACGATCCCTTTCCTTTCGTATTTATTTGACCCCACAAATTTTCACTTTATTGATCTACCTCGCAAGTCTAGGCAATCAGTAGTGGGTGCACAGAGGTATAAAAAAAATCCATTTAGTAATCTACTAAATATTCATAACAAAATTTGTTCTGGATAATAAATAAATAAATAACACCACATGTAATTACAACCCCCTATATCCCAGAAGGGCCTTGTGCAGGAGGGGGCTACACATTTAAAGAGAAGGGACACACATCCAATATCCGTGTATAATGGAAAAATCCCTCTCACAGTATTTTCCACTGCCACGGCCGGGAATCGAACCCGGGACTTTTGGGTGAGAGGCAGGTATGCTACCATCTTGACCATCAGTCAGATCAGTCAGATAATTAGATAGAAAATAATATAGACAAAAATAATGTAAATAAATGTATTTGAGAAATACCGTCAAACGGGGTAAAGTGCATCATACGAGGTAAAATGAATCAACTGCGCATTTCTTTGTTTCGGGCCACGCCAATCGTCACCGACATATTTTCGGTTAAAAATTTGTCGCGTTAAACTAGTGTTGTTTGCAAGTATCAAAGGTGTGGTTAAGCGTTTCCCAGCATAGTGAGTATTTCGTAATAAATTACTGAATTTTGTCACAAATTTTGTTAATTTCAAGCAACACGAAAACAAACAATTGGGGGGAAGAAGCTGTGTGTGACAGGAGTTTAGGGTTATGAGAAATTAGATGTATAGATATTCAACATGATATTACCTAAGCACGATCTGTTTGAGGTTAGGTTGTTACAGAGATATACCATGATTTGTTGAAAAACGACACTATGAGGGGTAATGAGGATCACTAGTTTGATTCGTTAATAATGATAATTAGTTCCATATTTTTGGCACTGATTATTTCAGTAACAACTTACCTATAATGCTGAAATATATATTATTCAAACCAATGTTTTTTATTTAAACACACTTCGTAAGAATGTGGGTTTAAAACAAGATGTTTTTGTATATCCTACTGTGCCAGATATAAACAGTGTTTTAAGGGAGCAGATTTTTAAAAAGGTTAACCTTGCTTCAGTTATAAGAGGAAAACATATGTTTAACAACATTGGTGATATTAATTTTGAGTGATTTGTTTAAGATAAAAGTTTAGCATTTTGTTGTTTTTATATTTTAATTTGTCGACGAAGACAAAACTGATTTTATTTTAATTTTAAGTTTAAATTTTTATTTATTTCATTTGTTATTATTTATTTTTAGAGAATTTGTACTTATTTCTATGTCCTACATGCATAAGACTGCATCTGAAATGAACTGTGATAGATTACGTTATGAATAAATATATTTTTATAACTTAGTGGTCTATTTTTCAAGAAAAACATGTCCAATTTTTTTTGCTGCATTTTTAAAAAAATTTTTGCTGATTCACTTTACCTCTTATATCGTTAAAGTGAATTTACATAGGAAATACACCCAATGATGTTATTAATTAATTAATTACCGTAATTTATCTGTAGTTTACCATTTTTAAATTACCATTTATTACCAGACTTAGACAAGTACGATTAGTTTAATACATTTAAGAATTCTTGGGGGTTACTTTAGTTTATTACTTCCTTTAACTGCATTTTGCTATTTACAATAGAAAAATTTCAATTATACATCGTTTAATTACTTACAGCCTTATTCATAGTTAAATCGCTAATACGTTACTAGAAAATGACTAGTTAGTCGCTACTAAGAAATTTTAGTTGGCTACTAGCCACACCGTATTCATAGAAATTTAAAACTAAATACTAGTACGGTTTTAACTAAAACGTAACTAAGGGAAATGATTAGAGGAAACAGATCGGCAACGCTGCAATTCTGGGGGAATTTTGTTCATTTTGTAATTAGGTGTAGTGTTTTATGTTTTACCAAAACGTCAGTGTGATGACTGTGATGTCAGATGTTATCGAAAATCGACTTTTTTTTTTAATACTAGATGAAATTTAGAAAATCGCAAGGCGAGATCGTTTTTATTGATTTTGTTTCCTAAGAAAGTTATAATTTGTTTTGAAAAGTGCCGGTATTGGCATTTTCGGAGACATGCCCCCTTTAGAAACGAGACACAGGCTCTCCCTTTGGATCAGTGACCTAGACAGCAGGCAAGAAGAAAAATGAAGAATTCTTTTTTATATTACCCGAGAAGAATTTTTTAAAAAGGTCGATTTTGCTGAAAAACGATATTTTAACTAAAGGATTTTTTCAGGTCTCTTAAGAGAGCTAGGATCCATCGTTACTCTAGGGTCCTTGAAAATTTCGTTCCTTAATCTCCACCCGCGTCCGACCAATGAATTTTTTAAGCGATCGGGACGCGACTACGTAACCAAAAGTCGACATTGTTATTATGAATACGTTTTTCATGAATACATTTTCTGACTTGGGACAACTTCAGGACCCCGAGACCGTTTTTATATATTCAATCGGAATTTCTGAAACCGCTTATTAATGCTAATAATACAACACTTAAATAACCACGTCAACATCAACAGAAAACACTTTCATACTTTCCAGCGATTATAATCAAAGAACTTTCAACTTAAAATTTTGGGGTTAAACTCGATTTAAACAAGGGTAATCATCTGACTAAATTTTAAGCTAGTAGCTACTAAAGATAGTAACTAATTAACGCATAAATTTCACTATGAATGCCATTTTCCTTAGTTGTCAACTAACTCCTAGTTAGTCACATTTTAGTCGCGAACAATTTGTCTATGAATAAGGCTGTTACATATTAAATACAAAAGTCAAAAGTGGTAAATTACAATCGTATACCATAGAATCTGTTTTCAGTGAATTTCAACTAATGGGATTAAATGACTTGAAAGTAATTGTAGCAAAGCTTGAAATAAAAAGTAATATTCATGAGGTTTTAACGTCAAATTTTATTCAAAAAACGTTTGATACAATGGGATATGCCTATCTTAATTTTATAAATACCTCACTAGAGTTTGGTACGTTCCCGAGTGAACTAAAAACAAGTGTAGTCACAACAATACCTAAAATTGAAAGAGCATTAGATGTAGTGGACTTCCGACCCATTAATACACTTCTCGATATTGAGAAGCTATTGGAGCTATCAGTATATGAACAATTGCTTGATTATTTTAATTCTAATAATTTATTCATGGGATTTCAATCTGGTTTTAGACAAAATCACTCATGTGAAACGGCAGTTCAATTGACAGTGAATAAGTTAATATTGATGAAAATAAATTTGTTGTAGCTGTGTTTCTTGATTTTAAGAGAGCCTTTGAAACCATTGACAGACAAATATTATTAGAAAAACTTAATTATTATGGTATCAAAGGCAAGGTTTTCAAATGGTGTCAGCAATATCTTAGTAATAGGTTTCAAATTACTAAAGTAGAAAAATCAGTGTCAAATTGTATAGCAAATAAAATAACATTGGGGTACCTCAAGAAAGCATTATTGGACCTCTATTGTTCATAATTTATTTAAATGATATAAATTACATAAAATGTGATTTCATGAATTTATTTGCAGATAATACTTTATTATCATGTAGTGGAACAGATATTACTGAGGCAGTAACTAGAATGAATGATGTGTTAGAGAAAATAAATACCTATTTAAATATAAATAAATTAAAATTATGTCACTAAAACTAAGGCAATGATTCTAAATACACCATATAAGTTAAGTCAAGTAAACATGGATTTAATTCAGCTAAAAATCAATAATGATAAACTTGAATGGGTGCAGGAAATTAAATATTTAGGTGTCATAATAGACAATACTCTAAAATTTAAAAAACATTCAGAATATATACAAAAGAAGATTTCAAAAAAACTTTTCTTTTTCTCAAGAATTTCCTCGCGTCTGTCCTCAAGAATTAGTTTATAAAACAATTATCCAACCACATTTCGATTATTGCTCTACAATGAGATCTTCTAGACACAAATCACACGCAATGTTTGCAAAAGCTGCAAAATAGGGGTATGAGAATTATTTTACAGTGCAATAGATATTCACCAATTAACTGTATGCTTCAAACATTAAATTGGCTTTCTGTAGAAAAAGGCATATATTATATGTGTATGACTTTTATTTTTAAACTTTCAAAAAGTATGTTACCAAACTACTTGGATGGCTTCGCATTAAGAAATAATGTGATACATCAACATTACACAAGAACAAGAAATAATTTCCACATATCCAGAACACAATACACTGGGTCAATAAAATTGTTATTTTTCAAGGGATTAAATGAATTTAATAAATTACCGAATGATATAACGAATAGTAATAGTCTTAATACCTTTAAGAGGAAACTAATGGCACATTTAAGTATATTCCACTTATAAACATCATTGGATGTACCTAATTAAATCATAATTAATGGTTCAATACTGTCAGCTTATAGAAATTACTGTTATTAAGGATATTAATAATAATAATAATAATAATAATAATTTATTCACCATTTGTTGATACATAATTTTGTATATGTGGTAAGTCAGTTTAAAATTAAATATAAAAATAAAAGTAAAATGTATAAAAAGAGAAACAATATATGTACAAAGAATGTGTAAAAAATTTGTATAAAGAGAGTATATTAGTTTAATTGGTATAAATATTTATATTTATGTATACCGGGTGGCCACGAGACTAGGGTCATGCTTATATCTCTTTCAATTATGAACCGATTTAGACGAAATTTGGTACAAGGATATTAGACCTAATTTCGGATGGACATGCAGATATAGTCAAAATGGCCGACTTCCGGTTTCACCGGAAGCGCGTGTACCTTCGATTTTTTAGATGCATCACCCAGTATATTTTATGTTTTTCGGAATCTACAACTCAAGTTACATAGAATAGCGTTGCCAAATTTACATTTTTCTCAAGGAATTTTTCTTTTTTTCAAATTTATTTTTTACCGTAGAAGGCCGTGATTGGGAAAAAATCTGTTCCAGTTGATTCTAGTAACTCATATTAATAGTGATTTCATCAATTAAATCAATAACAAATGCCTCATGAAAGAATAAAATTTGCCAAACGTGTTTTTTTAAGAAAAAACCATTTTTTTAAATGGCACTTACTAAGGGCCATAATGCCATTAAATAGCAAATTTAATTACCAATCTAACTGCACCACTTCATCTGTCTAAAACTGACGACATTTAAAAAAATTATTTTTTCTTAAAAAAACACGTTTGGTGAATTTTATTCTTTCATGAGGCATTTGTTATTGATTTAATTGATGTAATCACTATTAATATGAGGTACTAGAATGAACTGGAACAGATTTTTCCCAATCACGGCCTTCTACGGTAAAAAATAAATTTGAAAAAAGAAAAATTCCTTGAGAAAATTGTAAATTTGGCAACGCTATTCTATGTAATTTGAGTTGTAGATTACGAAAAACATAAAATATACTGGGTGATGCATTTAAAAAATCTAAGGTACACGCGCTTCCTGTGACACCGGAAGTCGGCCATTTTGACTATATCTGCATGTGCATCCGAAATTAAGTCTAATATCCTTGTACCAAATTTCGTCTAAATCGGTTCATTATTAAAAGATGGTTTGTATAAGTGTATGTGTATATTGTATTAATGTAGTTTGTATATTAGGGTTGTTTCCTACTGAATAAACGTTATTATTATTATTATTATTATTATTATTAAAAATTGTAATAAAAAATGATAAATTACAACCGTAATTTACCAAATACGGTAATTTAACATCACTGAATACACCTAGGATCCACTTTACCCCATGGGGGGGGGGGGGGGGTAAAGTGGATCCTAGGTGTATTCAGTGATGTTAAATTACCGTATTTGGTAAATAAAAAAAACCTGAGGGGTTATTTATTTCTTTAATCGTAGGTAAAGTATAGTACATAATTCGAGTTGTAAAGCAATTACGCACTCATGGAATTATCACACTCGACGCTAATTTTTCCATTCGTGCGTAATACGCTATTTACAACTCTTATTACGTAATATACTATTACAATTCTCTTTCTTTGCTTGATATGCATTGTTTATAAATGACTTTGTTTAGGTTTTATACAAGCATAATAATAACAAACATATCCAAATTGATATACTTATAATGATGTTTCATCTCTAAACATGCTATTATTAAATTCATTGGACTTTCTTTACTACATGATGAATATTGGATTAAAAATTATAAAATTCAAAACGTCTAAAAACAGATTATTAAAAAAAAAATTTTTTAACTCACCACAAAATTCATTCATTATGGTCACCAATTAAAAAACGAAGTCCACAAGAAGATATACATATTCTTTCGCTATAACTAGCTCATCAGGTGGACGATTAATCTTGCAAAACAAATTTATTTACTTGAACTTACATTTTACAATTAATAAACTGTCATGTAACCATAAGAAACAAATTTTTATAATTACTGCCGCCTAAATTTTCATGCTTATAAAATACTCTACCTCTCTTTATTCGAAACTTGTTGTCTATAAACAACCTTACTCAAGCCTTATATTGGCCCAATAATAACAAAATTATCTAATATATTTATTGATGTTCCACTGCTGAGCATGCAAATATAAATTATGTTGAATCCAAAAAAAAAAAAATCGTTGAAAACACTTTGGAACATTATTATTGTCGAATAATGCAAAAAATGTTTTACGTTTTGCTTTGAATGTTATGGATTCTGCAATATAATTCAATGCTGTATGACATAGTCCTGCAGAGTATTTTGTTTTTGCATTATTCGACAATAATAATGTTCTAAAGTGTTTTCAACGATTTTTTTTGTTTTGGATTCAACATAATTTATATTTGCATGTTCAGAAGTGGAACATCAATAAATATATTAGATAATTTTGTTATTATTGGGCCAATATAAGGCTTGAATAAGGTTGTTTATAGACAACAAGTCTCGAATAGAGGTAGAGTATTTTATAAGATAGCATGAAAATGTAGGCGGCAGTAATTATAGAAATTTGTTTCTTATGGTTACATGACAGTTTATTAATTGTAAAATGTAAGTTCAAGTAAATAAATTTGTTTTGCGAGATTAATCGTCTACCTGATGAGCTAGTTATAGCGAAAGAATATGTACATCTTCTTGTGGACTTCGTTTTTAATTGGTGATTGGTGACCATAATGAATGAATTTTGTGGTGAATTCAAAAAATTTTTTTTAATAATCTGCTAGACGTTTTGAATTTTATAATTTTTAATCCAATATTCATCATGTAGTAAAGAAAGTCCAATGAATTTAATAATAGCATGTTTAGAGTTGAAACATCAATATAAGTATATCAATTTGGATATGTTTGTTATTATTATGCTTGTATAAAGCCTAAACAAAGTCATTTATAAACAATGCATATCAAGCAAAGAAAGAGAGTCGCAGTAGTATTTTTACATTTGGGTACTGGACAATGTTTATATTATTTTCTTTGATTGCCCATTTTGCATAAGTAAAGTAGACCAAATCTTTACTTATTAACACAAAATAGCAAACAAAATTAGGGGAACAGTTATACATTATACACTATGTCTAGTTGTATTTTAACAAACGCCTCAACTGTGTGTTCATTTAAAAAGGAACTTCATATTGACATATCGGCGGCGCGGCACCAGCTGCAGATGGTCTGATACATGGATGGGCTGACGTCACTGTTGACAACGGAGCGTTATTCAACTTGCTGACTTTAACAATTTTTTAATATATGTTACGATGCCTGATAAAAAAAAGTTTCCCACACTCCTAAACAGCATAAGCTTTAAGAACATACAATAAAAAAAATGCTAAATGAGCCTTGTTATTGCAATTCCCAAAATTTCAAAGTGATAGATCTTTAAAAAATAAAAAAGTTATAGGAGTAATCCTGATTTTGTTTACACCCAGTTTAGTTTTTATATTTGTAAAGGAATGTTTATTTTTTATAAATATACCGTCAAATGGGGTAAAATGGACCAAAAAAGCATTTGACGACGTAGTTGTAATTGAAAATTTCTCAAAGAACTAATTTAGCATTAGACACTAATTTGTCATCTAATCGTTAATTAAAGAAATAAATAACCCCTCAGGTTTTTTTTATTTACCAAATACGGTAATTTAACATCACTGAATACACCTAGGATCCACTTTACCCCATGGGGGGGGGGGGGGGGGTAAAGTGGATCCTAGGTGTATTCAGTGATGTTAAATTACCGTATTTGGTAAATAAAAAAAACCTGAGGGGTTATTTATTTCTTTAATTAACGATTAGATGACAAATTAGTGTCTAATGCTAAATTAGTTCTTTGAGAAATTTTCAATTACAACTACGTCGTCAAATGCTTTTTTGGTCCATTTTACCCCATTTGACGGTATATTTATAAAAAATAAACATTCCTTTACAAATATAAAAACTAAACTGGGTGTAAACAAAATCAGGATTACTCCTATAACTTTTTTATTTTTTAAAGATCTATCACTTTGAAATTTTGGGAATTGCAATAACAAGGCTCATTTAGCATTTTTTTTATTGTATGTTCTTAAAGCTTATGCTGTTTAGGAGTGTGGGAAACTTTTTTTTATCAGGCATCGTAACATATATTAAAAAATTGTTAAAGTCAGCAAGTTGAATAACGCTCCGTTGTCAACAGTGACGTCAGCCCATCCATGTATCAGACCATCTGCAGCTGGTGCCGCGCCGCCGATATGTCAATATGAAGTTCCTTTTTAAATGAACACACAGTTGAGGCGTTTGTTAAAATACAACTAGACATAGTGTATAATGTATAACTGTTCCCCTAATTTTGTTTGCTATTTTGTGTTAATAAGTAAAGATTTGGTCTACTTTACTTATGCAAAATGGGCAATCAAAGAAAATAATATAAACATTGTCCAGTACCCAAATGTAAAAATACTACTGCGACTCTCTTTCTTTGCTTGATATGCATTGTTTATAAATGACTTTGTTTAGGCTTTATACAAGCATAATAATAACAAACATATCCAAATTGATATACTTATATTGATGTTTCAACTCTAAACATGCTATTATTAAATTCATTGGACTTTCTTTACTACATGATGAATATTGGATTAAAAATTATAAAATTCAAAACGTCTAGCAGATTATTAAAAAAAATTTTTTGAATTCACCACAAAATTCATTCATTATGGTCACCAATCACCAATTAAAAACGAAGTCCACAAGAAGATGTACATATTCTTTCGCTATAACTAGCTCATCAGGTAGACGATTAATCTCGCAAAACAAATTTATTTACTTGAACTTACATTTTACAATTAATAAACTGTCATGTAACCATAAGAAACAAATTTCTATAATTACTGCCGCCTACATTTTCATGCTATCTTATAAAATACTCTACCTCTATTCGAGACTTGTTGTCTATAAACAACCTTATTCAAGCCTTATATTGGCCCAATAATAACAAAATTATCTAATATATTTATTGATGTTCCACTTCTGAACATGCAAATATAAATTATGTTGAATCCAAAACAAAAAAAATCGTTGAAAACACTTTAGAACATTATTATTGTCGAATAATGCAAAAACAAAATACTCTGCAGGACTATGTCATACAGCATTGAATTATATTGCAGAATCCATAACATTCAAAGCAAAACGTAAAACATTTTTTGCATTATTCGACAATAATAATGTTCCAAAGTGTTTTCAACGATTTTTTTTTTTTTGGATTCAACATAATTTATATTTGCATGCTCAGCAGTGGAACATCAATAAATATATTAGATAATTTTGTTATTATTGGGCCAATATAAGGCTTGAGTAAGGTTGTTTATAGACAACAAGTTTCGAATAAAGAGAGGTAGAGTATTTTATAAGCATGAAAATTTAGGCGGCAGTAATTATAAAAATTTGTTTCTTATGGTTACATGACAGTTTATTAATTGTAAAATGTAAGTTCAAGTAAATAAATTTGTTTTGCAAGATTAATCGTCCACCTGATGAGCTAGTTATAGCGAAAGAATATGTATATCTTCTTGTGGACTTCGTTTTTTAATTGGTGACCATAATGAATGAATTTTGTGGTGAGTTAAAAAATTTTTTTTTTAATAATCTGTTTTTAGACGTTTTGAATTTTATAATTTTTAATCCAATATTCATCATGTAGTAAAGAAAGTCCAATGAATTTAATAATAGCATGTTTAGAGATGAAACATCATTATAAGTATATCAATTTGGATATGTTTGTTATTATTATGCTTGTATAAAACCTAAACAAAGTCATTTATAAACAATGCATATCAAGCAAAGAAAGAGAATTGTAATAGTATATTACGTAATAAGAGTTGTAAATAGCGTATTACGCACGAATGGAAAAATTAGCGTCGAGTGTGATAATTCCATGAGTGCGTAATTGCTTTACAACTCGAATTATGTACTATACTTTACCTACGACCCATGGTAGAGATATAAGATGGTATGTCACGGCGCACATTTTCACTACCGCTAGGACTACGTCATCAAGTAGAAATCTTGGCGCGAATTTTAAATATAAAGTAGAATAATTTGACAGATTTTGCTGTTTCTTCTAATCTTGAAATCAAGTACCACAAATTGAAAATCTACCTATTTATATATGGCCCGTGCTTATTATCGTGGTGTTTACCTGCATTTTTAATTAGAACGTGTTTGACATAATATGAAATTAGCTTTGAAATTAATTATGATTTTTAATAAATAAAAGTTGTAACTTCACAGTTGTGGACTTTAGTAATTGAAAATAATTTAATATAATTATAATTAATAATAATAAATAGTTTCATTGAATATTATGAATGTTAGATAATGTTATTTACATAATTGTTCATAATATTCACTAAAAGAATATATAATTTAAAGTAATGAAGGGATATTCAACAAAATTGAAATCTACTTACTATTAAAAAGGACATGGGACAACATAATAATAACTACATAATATAAAGCATAATAGGTATAACTATTTTTTGTATCCTATAAATTTTGTAATCTTGTTTGTTTTTCTAGAGTTATCTTGTATTTTTCTGTTGATTTCTCGTAGACAAAGATAAATGTAAGTAAGTTCTTGCCCAAATGAGAGAATGAATAGCATAGCTGGCAAGAGTGGCAAGCATCTTTTGCTACATTGTCAAAGATTTGATCCTCTTCAATTTCTCGCCGTGGTTAAAGGAGTCCTCCATGACCTTTGTGCATTTTTCAATTAAAACTGATACCACCAGACTAAATTAATAAATTCAAATAACCAAAACTTAACATTCTTGCAGATTTGACAATTTGTTATTTGACAGTTGACAGTTCCAACTTTGCAGAAAACATATACCTATTTAGTGGCACTCAACAAGTTTTTCTACTTGCGCAGTACAGTACGAAAATCGAGCCGAGATAAAACTAACCATGTTTTATCTCAACCATGCCTACGACCGTATTTATTGAAAGTTTGTATTTCATTTTTATTATTTATCGCTTATGTCAGTTTTGACAGAGTCAGAAAATTAAGTATTGCACTTGTCATTTTTAATAATTTTTAGAGAATAAGTTTGTTTGTATTGACCGTTGCTAGGCGGTTGCTAGGAAAACTGTACGAATTGCGCGATTTTTTTACCAAGTTGTGCGATTTTTTTACCGTGCGTAATAGGAATCTTACATTGATCGCAGACGGTGTGTTTTTAAGTACTTACAGTAGTGGTCGTAGGTAAAATAAGATATAAAGGAATAGGCCTTATCTAAAAGAGAGTGATATATTTTTATTACTAATTGATTTTTGATATCAATGTCAGGGTAGAATAAAACTAGTTTATTTTGATTCATTTTTGACATCAATGTCAATTAATGTTAGACTGACATTGGACTTAGGTTATATCAATTTGTTTTCATTAATGTCAATTTGACATTAGAATAGAATAGAATAGAATAAGGTTTATTGTGCAGATTACAAAAAAATGTACATATTATAAGGAAGTACAATAGGTAGTATTAAAAGTAATCACACAATTTGGTCGATGTTCGCATACATCTGCGATCTTCCACATCGCCTGCGTAATATATAAGTGAAGTTAATTTAAAAGCTATATAAAACTAATTATTATATGTACCTAGTTATAAAGAATAACACTGTTCAAGTCAAATTTTTGAGTTAATATTAATATACAATGATTGAAGAATGTATACACAATTACACATTGATTAAGATATTCAAATGTTTATGAATATAGTTAGGTACATTATATTTGATTTTGAAACAAGAGTTCCTTTAATTCATTTTTAAAATTGGTTTCTGATAAACTTAAAAGATTAATTATAGTGTTTAATAGAGTAGGTGCTCTATAAGAGAAACATGCTTCATATTTTGATGTTGTGTGTTGTGGTATTGTAAAACTATTCGTTCGTATGTTTATACTATGAACAGTAGATCTTAACTGTAAGTTATTAAATAAATAATTTGGTATTTTATTTTTCACTAATTTGTAAAGAAACATGCAGTATAGATATATGAACCTGTTATGCAATTTTAATTCTCTGCAATTATTTATGAATGGTGTAACATGATGGGTATAAGGTATATCGAATACATATCTCATACATGCATTTTGTAGTTTTTGTAATCTAGTTTTATTATGTTGTGTTAAAAAATCATAATATACACTAGAGCAATAGTCCAAATTGGGGTAGATGAGGCTTTGTATTAGTTTTAGCTTTGTATCTGAGGATAATGATTGTTTCAGTCGATATAGCATTTTTAATTTCATATATGATGTACTGATTATTTTATTTGTATGTTTTTCAAAATTTAAGTTGTTGTCAAATATGACACCTAAACTTTTAGTGGAATCTGACCAGTCTATCACTAGCTTTGTTACTTTTTTACACTAGTGTACACTTTTTTACACTTTTTGCCAATAAGTCGTTTGTTATAAATTAGTGCAGACAGTGCTAGCCGTTTGGTATACCAGTATAGTGTACACTTTCTTGCACTTTTAACACTGACTCCTGAGGAGGTGTAACGAGTGTCGATAGTGCAGCGCAGGCACCTGAATTGAAGTTTGAAGCTGTTCTGTGGTTTGAAGTTTGAGATTTACTGAAACGGGTTGTCTGACAGAGATATGAATTGAAATAATGTGATTTTGTCACAGTTATTTAATGATGAGAGTGAAGATACTGGTAGTGAATCTACTATTGCTATTATTTATAGGTTATGTTGATTTTCTGACAAGAGTACGTACACTCTAAAGTTGTTTGTTATAGAATTACACATCTGCACTAGTTAACATTTTGTACACTTTTAAACCTACACTTTTCTGTACTACACTTTGATGACAAACAAAGCTAATATGTCATTTAATATTACACTGAAGTCATTAAGATTTATTTTTGAATGTATTTGACGAGTTCCAATACACATAGCGACTGTTTTTTCAGGATTAATCCGTAATCCATTTTCTCTGCACCAGCTATATAAGTTATTTAAATCGTTATTTACTTTGTGAATTGCGTCGGCTATATTATCAATTGCACAAGATATGTATATCTGTAAATCGTCAGCATACAAATGATATTTGCAGTGATCAAGACATTTTGGTAAATCGAAGGTAAATACTGAGAAGAGAATAGGACCTAAGATACTTCCATGTGGTACGCCACTTTTCGTTCTTAATAAATTACATGTGGATTCCTTGTATTTGACACTCTGAGTTCTATTGTGTATATAATTTTTGAACCATGTCAGGGCCATATCATCACAGCCTATGTAGTTTAGCTTGGCAATTAATAAATCAAAGTTTACTACGTCAAATGCCTTGCTTTGATCGAGAAAAATGATGAACGTAACTTGTTTATTGTCAATAGCGAATGTGATATCATCTACAACTTTAAGTAATGCAGTTTGTGTACTATGCATAGGGCGAAAACCAGATTGATACTGTGGAATTATATTATTTTGATATAGATATGTTTTGAATTGGTCGGCAACAATTTTTTCAATAAGTTTTGATAATGTAGGCAAGATACTAATGGAAGAACAAGTGCTGTTTTCCATACATCGGGGAATTGGCCGGTGGAATATGAGAAATTAATAATATTTACTATTAAGTTTATACAGTATGGTAAAACTAGGTTTAACATCTTTATGCTAATTTCATCTATTCCTATGGCTTCAGATTTAATTGTGTTTATTTGTTTGTAAATGTCTGCACTAGTTATTTCTTGTATCGAAAAAGTTGACATATCATTTAGCTTATTATTATTGTAATAATAGCTTTGTTTGTCATCAGCCACTAGTGTACACTTTTTTACACTTTTTGCCAATAAGTCGTTTGTTATAAATTAGTGCAGACAGTGCTAGCCGTTTGGTATACCAGTATAGTGTACACTTTCTTGCACTTTTGACACTGACTCCTGAGGAGGTGTAACGAGTGTCGATAGTGCAGCGCAGGCACCTGAGTTGAAGTTTGACGCTGTTCTGTGGTTTGAAGTTTGAGATTTACTGAAACGGGTTGTCTGACAGAGGTATGAATTGAAATAATGTGATTTTGTCACAGTTATTTAATGATGAGAGTGAAGATACTGGTAGTGAATCTATTATTTATAGGTTATGTTGATTTTCTGACAAGAGTACGTACACTCTTAAAGTTGTTTGTTATAGAATTACACATCTGCACTAGTTAACATTTTGTACACTTTTAAACCTACACTTTTCTGCACTACACTTTGATGACAAACAAAGCTAATTTTTAATATTTTCATCTATATTAATGTCACCTCCTACATTAACAAAAAAATTATTTATGTCGTCACCAGTTACATCGTCATCAAGATTTAAAACATAGTTTTTATGACTTGATATTCCAAGATTTTTAATTTTATTCCAGAGCGTTTTAGGATTATCCTTATTCTTCTCTAATTCAAATTTTATGTAGCAATCTTTTTCTTTTCTGATAGCATTGTTTAGATAATTTCTTAGTTCAACATAATACAATCGGTCATTGGTATTTTTTGTTTTTATATATTTTATATGAGCTTTATCTTTCAATGCTATCATTTGTCTAATATTGTGTGTAATGTATGGTGGTGAATGTTTTTTATTTTTATTAATAAGTTTAATAGGTGCATGTGTATTAAATAGCTCTGTTATAGTGTTATTTAAATCTGTTGTTATCAAGTTTATATCATTAGTGTTGTTTAAATCATCCCAATTTATACTTAAAGCATCTAGTGAAAAAGTATCCCTATCTAAATTATTTAGGTCCCGATAATATATCTTACCAGTTTCAGGAAGAGTATGATTTAAGTTAAGTTCACAACATACCAACATGTGATCAGATATACCCACCATATCCATAATGCCACACTCATTTACGCACAGATCATTACTAACACAGATAATGTCAATTAGAGATTCTCCAGCACTATGTATTCTTGTTGGTGTATTAACTAACTGTACTAGTTTAAACTGAATTAGAATATTATTTAACAACATATATCCATTCTTATTTTTATCCATAAAGTTTATATTTAGATCCCCCATAACTATAACAGAATCACATTCCAAGTATATTCTTTCTAACACTTCCACAAAATCATCTAACACGTCAGGTTGTGCATGTGGTGGCTTATAGATAACGCATATTCCAATTGTTTGTTTTTTTAAATTAACTTTGATCCATAGCTGTTCTAAACCTCTTGAAAAATCCGTAGTTTTGTAATAAATTGTAAATTTATAGCCATGTTTTATATAGAGTGCCGTACCTCCTCCTCTGGTAGGGCGGTCCGAACGTATTAATTGATAATTGGGCAAAGAAATATATTCGGATGGAAAGTCCTTTTGTAGCCAAGTTTCGCTAATACCCACAAAGTCAAATGATTCATTGCATATCACTTCCCTAAATATGTTAAACCCTGTGTGTACTGAGCGTATGTTCAGATGGCCAAATTTCGCTCTTAGTTTTTTGGGTTGCTTACTTTAGCTATTGTGGGTTTTCCATTTACATATTTTATATAGAGATTTTCCCCATTGTTTTTTCTATTTTCCATTTCATTAACTACAGTTTTCAGATAACTACGTTGTATGTTAGTTAAATCGAATGTTAATTGTACATTGTATGTGTTATTTTGTTTCAGTTTCTTCTTATTGTATATAATTTTTGCCGATTCTTCTGGATTGTTTAGTGTAACTTTTAGAGGTCTTATATTATTATTGTTTGGATTTCCCAATCTTAGCAATTTTATGTTTGATGTGTCAACATCTGGAGCGATCATGTTAATTATTTCTTTTGTTTTTGCAGTGTCGTTATTACTTTCTTCCAATTTATATATTATTATATTTTTGGCTCTCTTTTGTCTCTCTGATATCTCGTTAATTATTTCTTCCGGATCATTTGTATTTTCTCTGCTGGAGTTGGCTGGCATTATGTTGATTTTTTCCTGTAGCTTGTTTACAGTATCATTTAATTTTTGGATACTGTCAAGCAGAAATGGTATCAGCTTGCATCCTGAGCAATTGTCCGAACCGTGATTATTTTCTATTGTGACGTTAGGAGATTCCCTCGATTGAACTGTTGTAATGGCATCATCATCATCTGTTGCGTTTTTACATGAATCACACTTCCAGAATAATCTATTGCTTTTTATGTATTCTAGTTTCTGCTTTGTTAAATTTACACATTTTAAGTGGGAAACTCGAGAACAAAAACCACATCCAAGACCAACTGATTTACCATTTACGGGCTGTTTACATTTTGTGCAAGTCGAAGTCATATTTAGATTTAGTATTTTTATCTATCGATTTATTGTACAAAAGTTATTTAATATTTCAGTGATAATAGCACTTAAGGTGCTGAATACTGTTTATGTGAAAGATTCACGGCAATATTTCTGTTTAGTTTTGAGTTGACAAGGGTTTGCTAGACACACCCTCTCTTCACTTATCGTTGGTAGGTACTTCAGCTTGTAGTATAGACTATGACACTTTCTTATTGCTGATATGTTTAATTGATGTTTAAGAGCAGAGGTTTTGTTAAGTATGTGAATGTTCTCAGAATATTTATCTATTTTTCAGTTTATTTTTGCCACTTCACTTGCATTTAGCACAAACTTTAAAACACGTCTTCACTTCTTGACGAACTAGACTAGAATTAGGTTATATTATTTTTTGAATGTCAATGTCAGAATCAAATTAAAAATAGGGAATATTTAACGTCATAATGTCACAATTAAACTAAAACTAGATTTTATTATTTTTTTATGAAGATTAATAATTTTTATTTAAATGTTTTACGTTTTGCTTTGATTGTTATGGATTCTGTAATATAATTCAATGCTGTATGACATATAGTCCTGCAGAGTATTTTGTTTTTGCATTATTCGACAATAATAATGTTCTAAAGTGTTTCAACGATTTTTTTGTTTTGGATTCAACATAATTTATATTTGCATGTTCAGAAGTGGAACATCAATAAATATATTAGATAATTTTGTTATTATTGGGCCAATATAGGGCTTGAATAAGGTTGTTTATAGACAACAAGTCTCGAATAGAGGTAGAGTATTTTATAAGATAGCATGAAAATGTAGGCGGCAGTAATTATAGAAATGTGTTTCTTATGGTTACATGACAGTTTATTAATTGTAAAATGTAAGTTCAAGTAAATAAATTTGTTTTGCGAGATTAATCGTCCACCTGATGAGCTAGTTATAGCGAAAGAATATGTACATCTTCCTGTGGACTTCGTTTTTTAATTGGTGACCATAATGAATGAATTTTGTGGTGAGTTAAAAAAAAATTTTTTTAATAATCTGTTTTTAGACGTTCTGAATTTTATAATTTTTAATCCAATATTCATCATGTAGTAAAGAAAGTCCAATGAATTTAATAATAGCATGTTTAGAGATGAAACATCAATATAAGTATATCAATTTGGATATGTTTGTTATTATTATGCTTGTATAAAGCCTAAACAAAGTCATTTATAAACTACTGCGACATCGCCAGATAAATTTTTCATTTATTTACCCAAGGATAAAAAAACAAGAATTTTATGGCAAAGCGATGCACAGAGTCGATCTTTTAGATAGATAGATAGATAGATAGAAACTTTATTCATCTTTTGAAGTTTACACAAAATGTATAAGACTTATTAGACTAGTCACTAATACACACACACACACACACATATCACTCATTACATTAAAATATATAAAATTAAAAGCAACAGGCACACAACACAAACACACAAACAGATAATATATATATATATATATATATGATTAGGAGTACAAGAACTCATCCAGGGAATAAAATGCCTTACTGACTAAATAACTATACAATGCATGTTTAAAGTGATTAAAATTGTCTATTTCACCAAAAAGACTTACAAATTTATTAAAACAGATTATACCTTGGTAAATATGAGAGTTTTGACCAATCTTCAATCTTGAAAATGGCTGGTACAAGTTATGACTGTTTCTTGTATTATAATCATGAACATCTTTATTTTTTATGAATGAATTTTCCCCTTTTTTTATATTTAAAATTATTAGATATATATAGAGAGAAGTAATGGTTAATATTGACAAATTAATGAATATTTGCTTGCAAGGTGTTTGCATATGTGCTCCCACCATACATTTAATAATTTTTTTCTGCATAATAAAAACTTTGTGTATGTGTGCTGATTGGCCCCAAAACATTAAACCATAACTTAGTATTGACTACACCAGTCCGTAATAGGTTAGTTTAAGTATATCCATGGAAACAGTTGTTCGTACTTGTCTAATGATAAAACATATACTGCTTAATTTTGAAGATATGACGTCAATATGCTTCTCCCATGTTAGTTTTTGATCTATTGTAATCCCTAAGAATTTTATCGAGTTTACCTGTTCTATTGATTTATGATTTATTCTAATAAGTGGGCTCGAATCGTATTTAGCAGTCCATTAAATAGGCACCATTTATAAAATTCATCTGCAGAGATGTTTGCTTTTATGATTGAATCTAATAAATTATTTTCAGCTATTAATTGATTGGTGTCATCAGCATAAATTATTGTTTTGTGCGAGGAAGTAAAATGACAAAATTTGGTGTGAGGATCATTTTAATGTATTTTTTTTAATTTTAAATAATATAGAAATCATTTCAAATTATTTTTAGCATGAAGAAAACAGAAAATTACTTGTATTTTAAGTTAATGAAAAATGTAACAATTAAATTAAGATAGTGTTATTCCGCATATTGCCAGGAAGACTGAAAACAGTCGCATAATGCTGTTAGCCGAACAGCATTTTTGAAAAGACAAAGGCAATCACTGTTAGATAATCCTTCAGGAAGTGCAGAAAAATTCGTAATTTTCAAGTAACGATTTGTCAGAAAACTCTGAATGTGGTTCCAATAATTTGGAAAATAATGTGTCTAAAGACGAGAAAGAGAACACAAAGAATAAATTCATCCAAGTAAATATTGTAACGAAGCGATTTTTATCTGTCAATGATTGCCTGTTTTATTTCACTATCTTCGTCACTTGGGTACACCCTGTAACTCTGTTATCATTTAAGTTATAGTTAAGGTATCAATTAATTGTAAAATCAGCTGGTAAATTAATTGATTAATTTTCGATAGTCCCCTGTATAGCTAAAATCCATTAATTATTCAAAAATAAATGTTCAAGCCGGAAGTAAAAATCATTAGTTACGAAAACTTGCTAAAATATTAATACGTGTCCGTTTCAAGCCGGTTCTTTTCGGAATATAGTTTAAAAATTATTAGCAATGCATTTTCGTTTTCCGTTAGCCCGGTTGAATAAGATAAATTGCATAACCCGCTCGGACTTAGTAAACCGAGTTCTTCATGCAAGCCACCTGTCCGAGTTCCACATATTGTACGAGCGCACCGACCGCATACGTCAGCGAAAAAGATAATAAATTCACCGGGAACGGTGAAATCGACATCAATCGAATTATCGATACCTACGCATTCGAAAGCAAAGTCCGACCAGAAACGTATTTTTCCTCAATTTTTTTTCCGTAAGCCATATTGGTAAGAACACTAGTAATTCAACCGCTGCTCCGTAGCTTGAATAATCACCGAGATTCACTGCAGTTTGTATTGAGTAAATATCGCCGCATTGTAAATCTATTTAATCAAATCAGATTTCGGTTTAAAGTTTCCGTTGAGTTGTATTTAATGTTATACCACACATTCGTCGGGTGTACCTTCCGATAATCAGTCTGGTAGTTGGGTACAGCCACCAACGAGTGTATTTTCAAAACGTGGATTTATCATACACTGGCAAAATAATTCGTTAATCAGTCTGGTAGTCTTATGGCCCCAGTGTATGGTTTAAATCTTTATTTTTCGGTAAGGAAATATAATTCCTGGTTAACAAAACTCTGTATTTGAGGCCGTAGAAACCCGCGTGTATTAAGTAGTTTTCAAATCTGAAATAAAAGTCAAAGAATCTCTGTGTCTTGTTCACCGCACTCCGTTAATTTGGGTGTCTATAACTTGCTTCCCGTCAACGCCGGCCGATTCATTCAATAGCGTGTATACAGTAAATTCACTTTTCAACCAAAGCACTTTGTGAGTGAATAGGAGAGAATAAAGCGAGAGCGCTAACATTCTGAGATCGACATGCAGTCACGCATGTGTAGTGCTCTCGCTTTACTGCTATCTCCTATTCACTCACAAACTGCTTTGGTTCAAAAGTGAATTTACTGTATATTTCGATTCTCTCGTACTGCGAGCCCGCTTTGTCCGAAATTTTAGTATATTTTCTTTACCAGCTGAAAAATCGTCACATTTTTGTATATAGCCGACTGTGTAGTCAACGAAGGCTTTACTTAATTTCATTGTACATTGTATTAAACGTCCGAATTGCATATTGAATAAATCTGTTATAATACCTATCAGAAATTCCGAGTTATCATTTCTGTTAAATTTCTAATTAACCCGTTTGAGAAATTGTTCAAGTCATACTGACATAATAATCATCTCAAGACCTACTGAAAAAAAAAACCGTGTCTTCAACTGTTAGCTACCTAGGGTTTTCCTGGACACCGCCAGGACACAAAAGTGTTGTTCTTTACACTTCAAAAAGGGAAAGAACAGGCGCCCGAGTTTTCCGTATAAAGAGAAAGGTTACGTAAGTATCTATACATCGAAAGGAAGCGCCATTACAATATAAAACCTACATTGCAGTCGAAGACTAGTCAACGCAGAATATTATCACTATTATCAGTCTCCAAGAAGGTAAGCAGATTAAACTGGATGCAAAAAAGTTGCAACAAATTTATTACTCCTCTCATAGTTATCATGTATTTCTTGCGGGTGAACTTAAATAATAAGGATCTGGTGACGTCACTCCGGCGCGCTCGCCGTACAGTACTTTTTATTATTCAAATGCAAATATCTCCCTCAATTTTAGTTCAAATAATGCATTTTATCGATATTCAACAAGAGTAACTTTTTTACGTAGAAAACTCTAAAATTTCATATTTTACCGTTAAAAATAGGAAAAGTTACATACAAAAAAGTTGGGGTTATTTTCACCCCACAACCCTCCAGTTTGGGACAGCCCTGATTAAAATTTTCCAATTATTTCTATTTCATCTTATTACACATAAAAAGAGTAGCGGCTGTGTAAATTTTCAATAATTGACTAATTGACTTTGAATGGTTTTGGAGATATTCAATAAAAACCTTTCTCAGAGGCCCACCTCTAGAGGCCTGTAGCTCCCTTAGGAAGCATTTTTCGACCAATGTTTATAGGAAATTTTTTTCCTATTTCTAGTCATAGAAGCAGCTGGTAAAGTATTGCACACTATTTTCGGGACACCCTGTATATCAATAAAATTATTCTGGTATTTCCGATTTCATTGAAAACGATTGTAACTTCTCATTCAGGGATTCATTCTAATGTATCACTTTGAGGAAAAAATATTATGTACCTTAATCGTGATATTAAGTCGGCTGCTTTTCTTTTATAAACATTTTATTAATATGTATTGATTCAAATTAACTTGTTATTGCGATTTCCAAAATTTCAAAGTTACACCCTTGTATATGTATATACAAGGGTTATACTTTAAAAAACAAAAAAAATTATTGATTTCGTTTACAAATGGTATAAAAAACATTAACAAAAGAGATATACAGGGTGCTTCACGCTTAGTGGGCTATTAGACGTTTCTGGGAAACCGCAAATAATTTGGACTTGAAAATTTATACATAGGGGTTTTCAGAGATGCTCTATTCAATTAAAATAATGGCTCGTATGTAGCACTTCCGCTTATACCGGAAGTCGACGTCAACTTTCTTATTTTGAATGGAATGCTATATTTTTATGCCAAATTCGAAATCTGCTCATTATTTTGAGATAATTTTCATTAGCACTCCCTATCTCTAAAATTAATAGTTTTAGAGATATTTAGATTTTATTGAAATCATCTAGAAAGACGAAGCCATATTTGGAAATTAATAAATGGTATGGTAAATTTTAGTAACCGAAATTTTTACCATATCTTTTCAAATGTTTGAGCTTATCTCTAAGCAACCTACAAATATGGTAAGATGTACAGGGTGCTCAAAAATGCTCAAGTCGAACTTCGGCAACTTCAACATCTATTATGTCGCTTATTTCAAATGGAACATACTATTGTTTATAATGCCACTCGATGCACTGTTATTACCTTTCTACCAATATTGACATTACCTATACCTAAAATGTGCGATTTTCGAGCTATCTTAGATTTCCTATAAAAATTGGTAAATTGATGTCATTATCGAATATGTGTGATATGAAAAACAAATGTTAGTCCTCTCAGTTATAACAACTTTGTAAAAGTATGAAATTAGACTTATTAAAAAAAAATATGAGAGATAGTTACATATTTCGTTTTCTTCATCTCCAGTAATTGGACTAGGCAACGTTTTTGTTGCTTTAATACTAATAGTACCAAACTCTAGCCAGTTCAAATCTTAGGAATTTCTTTGCATTCATAGGTGGCCTATTAGGACTTAATTCATTGAACCTTCTGCACGTTCTACTAATAATTCTGTTGCATTCTCCATGAATACAAAATAAATTCAACATATCTGCATTGGAGTAATTAGTTTGTATTTTCAAAAGTTTTTGAATAATTTTCAACAATACACTTTGTCTATCAGATAGAAAATAATTGCAAATAGTAACAAATAACAGGACAACATTTGATTTTGTTTTCCATAGCACACCATACATCGGGTATAATACTTTTATTAAGCCCAATCTCATACTTTTGCTATAACTGAGAGGACTAACGTTTGTTTTCCATAGCACGCTATACCCGATAATGACATCAATTTACGCATTTTTATAAGAAATCTAAGATAACTTTAAAACCGCACATTTTAGGTATAGGGAACATCAACATTGGTAGAAAGGTAATAAGACAGTGCATCGAGTGGCATTATAAAAAATGCTATGTTCCATTTGAAATAAGCGACATAATAGAGGTTGAAGTTGCCAAAGTTCGACTTCCATTTCTGAGCACCCTGTACATCTTATATTTGTAGATTGCTTAGAGATAAGCTCAAACATTTGAAAAGATATGGTAAAAATTTCGGTTACTAAAATTTACCATAGCGGAAGTTATTAATTTTCAAATATGGTTTCGTCTTTGTAGATGATTTCAATAAAGTCAAAATATCTCTAAAACCATTAATTTTAGAGATATTTTAGAGAGGGAATGCTAATAAAAACTATCTCTAAATATTGAGCAGATTTCGAATTTGGCATAAAAAATATAGCATTCCATTTAAAATAAGGAAATTGACGTCGACTTCCGGTATAAGCGGAAGTGCTACGTACGTGTCATTATTTTCATTGAATAGAGCACCTCCGAAACCCCTATGTATAAATTTTCAGGTCCAAATTATTTGCGGTTTCCAAGAAACGTCTAATAGGCCATTCACCGTGAAGCACCCTGTATACTAGCGCCTAAATACTGAAAACAATTTTTTAAATGGATAAAGATGTACAGGGTAAGTCTCTTGGATATTAAAAAATCTCCTAAAATAAATAGGGTGGAAAATAAAACAAGATTTTTTAAAATGGAACATATTTTCAGTCTAAAAAAGCTCAAAAAAAGTCCTTCATTTTCTGAATCCAAAAATATATAATTGTTATATAAATACTTCAAATGTTCGTGAGATATTACTAAAAACTAATCACATCACGGATGTCAAGCATGGTTGAGTGAGATATGATGGTTTGTCGGAAGGGAGTATGTTAGGATATTTCCAGAAAGGCGACGTCCTTCCCAAAATACTTTAGAAAACATATATGCAAAGTTTAGGAATAACGAGTCTCTGAATGAAAAGAAAAGGAAATAAGACTCTTTTCGCTCTTCCAATGAAGATCCCATTTTCAAAATACTTGTTTCTTTACGAACACTAGGCATTTTTTTACACTAATATCTAATAGAGTCAACGACTATCTCACAAAAAACTGAATGACATCCAGAGGTGTCTGGATAAGTTTTATGTTTTATACATGACACCCGTGGACCGTGATGTGATTAGTTTTTAGTAATATCTCGCGAACAGATGGAGTGATTATATAACAATTATATATTTTTGGATTCAGAAAATTAAGGACTTTTTTTGGTTTGAAAATATACGGGGTGGTCCTTTTAAATAAATCTTTTTTGATTGTCTACCCTGTATATTTTAGGAGATTTTTAAAATCCGTTTTCAGAATATAAAAATTCATTAAATATCGTGATAAATGTTGACGATATCCACTTATCGTATTTTGACTTTTTTCTTTGTGTGACATGTAGTTAGACACTACAGAAGTAGTTTACGACTAATGAAATAATGTGCAAATGACCAATAGTCCCAGACCAGAATCTTATAGGATCGTGGAGCGATCAGGGGTGCTGGGTGGGTAACTTATTATTTTGATAATGGATATATTTAAATTAATTTGATGTGTATATTCTTAGGTTTTCGGTCATGTGGTAAAATAAATACAAAATAGACTGCAATGACTGCAACAGCACTTATATCGGCCAATCAAAACAATACCTCCACAAAAGAATATACACCCACAAATATAATATAAAAACACTCAACCAAAATTCAACAGCACTAACAAAACACACTCTAGAACAAAACCATAACTTTAACTTTAACAATATACAAATTTTAAATAAAGAACCAAACTACCACCGACGAACTATACATGAAATGTTACAAATTAAAAGACATAACAACGCAATAAACAACCGCACTGACAGAAAATTTAAGCGAAACATATTTTAATTTATTAAAGTAAACTAAAAAGGGGTAATATGTAATTGAAAATTAAAAATTGTAATAAAAATTTTTACATCTTTTCATCAAAACAAATTAATTATAAATAGTCCAAACATTAAATTTATGTCACTCACTCTAGTACCAATAAGCTCATAAATTACACCTTATCAAGGATAACAAACATCCCAAAACACCAGGCACAAAATATTTTAGCATTTAGTTCCCTTTAAGATCTCAACCACAACAGACAAAAATGTATATAATATTAATTATTATGTAAATTTTACCACTCCTAAATTGTAAGTACTGTGAATTCATTATAAATAATTTCTAAAGTAAGTTCTATATCTAGCTCTCTGAAGATGGTTTAATAAAACCGAAACGTCAGAAAATAGTTTTTTATTTTACCACATGACCGAAAACCTAAGAATATACACATCAAATTAATTGATATCAACGGTCAAGAAAAGAAAAACACTAGATATATTTAAAGATATATTTTTCATATATATGACATAACCATGTTGAAACATGACCCCTAACCTCGCCCCTAACCGATATATTAATAAAAAAAAATTACAAGTTTTATTATTTTAAAGAAGGAACATCTTTCTAAAATAATGGATACCTAACTATACCTATTTAACAAATTTTTTGTATATATGTCATAACTCATAACCATATGGCACACGACCCCTAACAGATATACGAGCCGATATATTATTAAAAAATGTACAAGTTTTATTATTTTAAAGAAGGAACATCTTACAAAAGCATAAAAATCCAAACAGTTTAACTCACATTTGTCACAAGTGTCAAAATCAGAGTAATTCACGCATCTCATTCTCACTCACAGCAGACGTAGATGGTTTTATAATACAAAATAAATCATAAAACTTGTAAAGAGCGGAGCAAACGATAATGACACTAATGACAGCTTAAATAAAGAACTGATATTTGCTGGTATTACTTAGCTGTGTCACATGGCACTTAGTGTCGTTTTGGTGTTTGGTCCAATGAAATTACGAAATTTTTGTTTCGACGAATGAGAGAGATAGTGTTAAACATGTCGGATAGGACACATGTCGGATAGAACATGTAAACAAAGAAATTTATAAAACTTTTGCAATTTTTTGTGGTATTTAGCGACGTTTGCACAGAATACGGTATCTGGCAAATTGTTAGTGACATAACATAGAATGGGTAGATATTTTTATTTTATTGCTAGCTAATGAGTGGATGTCGTCAACAATGACCAAAATCGTGTCCACTACTTTTTTGAATGAGTTAAATCGGCAGAGAACCAGGGAGATAAGGGGGGTGTCAATTATAAGAGACTTACCCTGTACATGTGTATGGACAAAATTTATTGGCTAATTATTCTTTTGAAAGAGAACCTATATGTATATAAAAATTATAAAATATATTATAGACAATAGTGATAATATTGCGGGTGAATATAGCACAATGCTTGCACATTATGGCTTTACTTCCTATATAAACAATCCAACTCGGATCACAAAAAATTCTTCATCATGTTTGGACCATATTTTTATCAGGAAGAAATTAAACACAGGAATTATTAAATTAAATACCGCTACAGTAAACTATGACATAACAGACCATTTCCCGATAATACTAAATATCACACAGGAAAGCAAAACAACAAATAAACAGTAAATACAAAAACAAGATATGACTATGACAAAATAACTCTACTACTGAGGGATAAAAACTGGCAAAATATATTGAACATACATGACCCAAATATAGCAATGAACGCATTTGTGAAAGAACTCACAGAAACTATAGAATCATCAAAAACAACAGTGACTATGAAATACAAGCAACATAAAAAACACAAGCCGTGGATTACCAATGCAATCATAACATCCATAAAACATCGAGACGAAATGAAACGCAGTCTTTTAAAAAATTATAGTGACGATAGGAAAACAGAGTATAAGACATACCGAAACAACTTAAACAGAATCATAAATTTCGTAAAAAATAACTATTATAAAAATAAAATTAACGCCACTTCTGGAAATCTAAAAAAATATATGAGATAATCTCAGAGGCAACAAATGAACATTCCAAGAAAAACAGCAATATTCACATATTAGACAATGATGAAAAACAATTTGACACAGATTATAAAATGGCTAACTTTTGTAATAAATACTACACCAACGTTGGTGAAGATATGCTAAAAAACATACCGCATCTACAAGATCCATTCGTCCTATCTGCAGCATGTAGTTCATCGATGTACCTAAAACCGATAAGTGAAAACGAATTGATTAAATATATTAACGATATAAAAAATAATAGTAGCCCAGGTATTGATGGAATTTCCACAAAAGTTATAAATATAGTACATCCATATATCAGTATACCTCTCAAACACTTTATAAATAACTCTTTTAAAACTGGAACAGTACCGAATCATTTTAAGTTAAGTTATCACTCCAATCCATAAGGCAGGAAGCCACAAGAATATTGCAAACTTCAGATCCATCAGTCTTATTAGTCACTTCGCAAAGATTTTTGAGAAATGTTTAAAAGAACGACTAACTGACTTCCTAAGTATGAACAATATCCTATCCCCAAACCAGTATGGTTTTGTAAAAGGCCTAAGCACCGAAGACGCATTGTATACAGTAACTAAGGAAATTACAGATTCACTAAACAATAGCAACAAATGCATTGCAGTATTTCTAGACCTGGCAAAGGCCTTTGATACTGTGCTACATAACATACTTCTTGCAGTTCTCCAACAGTGCGGTGTAAGAGGCGTAGTGTTAGATATTTTTAAAAACCACTTAGGCCTAAGAACACAATTTGTAAAAATTAGAAATACTCTCAGTGAATCCCAATTTATTAAAATTGGAATCCCACAAGGAACAGTCCTGGGCCCCATCTTATTTAATCTGTATATTAACTCGCTAACCAAACCTCAAATTGATGGTAAAGTTTATTGATTATTCTTGGACTTTGATTTCATACAGCTTCTTATTCTTTCTTAGGTTTTTTCATCCATTAATTTTAATTTATTAAACATCAAAAGGGGGGAATAACGATTATTAAAAAAAAAATTTTTTTTTTTTATAAAGTCATGTTTATTCTATTATACTACACGTTGGTTGACGTTTCGCCCATGATCACGGGCTTTTTCAAAACACTTTTACATTTTTAAGTACATTACTAAAAGAGAAACAAAAAACAAATTAAACATTTTCAGTCTGAAATTACAAGGTTATATACCCACATTAATGATCAAAAGTTGGCAAACATACATACCTAAACAGGAAAATCGATAACAATAGTTAAAATATTAAATTTTATTAAAATTTTATAATTACACTGGAGACAGTTAAAACGTGGTTGTGGCCATTCCACCATTTTGGACCAACAAAACGAAAAAACGCAAAGGAGACATGAACAGCATTGAAATATTAAGAAAACTTAGTCGGTAAAATAGTGTGCGATACTAGTAGATAACTATACTAGTAATAATTTAGATTTGTATTGATTTGAGTAATAAACTATTACTCAAATCTAAATTATTACTAGTATAGTTATCTACTAGTATCGCACACTATTTTATCGACTAAGTTTTCTTAATATTTCAATGCTGTTCATGTCTCCTTTGCGTTTTTTCGTTTTGTTGGTCCAAAATGGTGGAATGGCCACAACCACGTTTTAACTGTCTCCACTGTAATTATAAAATTTTAATAAAATTTAATATTTTAACTATTGTTATCGATTTTCCTGTTTAGGTATGTATGTTTGCCAACTTTTGATCATTAATGTGTCTATATAACCTTGTAATTTCAGACTAAAAATGTTTAATTTGTTTTTTGTTTCTCTTTTAGTAATGTACTTAAAAATGTAAAAGTGTTTTGAAAAAGCCCGTGATCATGGGCGAAACGTCAACCAACGTGTAGTATAATAGAATAAACATGACTTTATAAAAAAAAAAATTTTTTTTTAATAATCGTTATTCCCCCCTTTTGATGTTTAATAAATTAAAATTAATGGATGAAAAAACCTAAGAAAGAATAAGAAGATTGATGGTAAAGTTATATCATACGCAGATGACACTGTCATACTATTCTCTAACAACACTTGGAATTTAACAAAAGATCTGGTTAAAAATGGAATGCATAAAGTTGCAAACTGGCTTCACACTATGAAGTTATCTTTAAACATTAACAAAACAAAATATGTTACCTTCTCTATAACTGATGCAAATCGACCAAACTTTAATACTATTACAATAAATAACCTAAATGAAAAGATCGAGGAAGCTACGCACATAAAATATCTAGGTGTGATAATTGACAAACACCTAAAATGGGATATTCATGTAGCACAGTTAACGAAGAGAATCAGATCCCTTCTACATAAATTTTACATACTTAGAGACATACTAAACCAAAAGCTATTAATTACAATATACAAAAGCTTAGTAGAGTCACTATTACGCTATGGTATAGTGGTTTGGGGTGGTCTATATAGTAACTCACTAATTCCACTAAATCTTATACAAAACTATATTCTAAAAATAATCTACAAAAAAAACAGAAGATATCCAACTGAACATTTATTCTCTGGCGAAATTCGGAATGTTAGAACTTTATACTTCCTATCGGCCTGCACCTATATTCACAGAAATGAAAAACTAAAGATATACTGTACACATCAATATGAAACCAGAAATAAAAATAACAAATATATTGTAATACCCCACAGTAACAGGAACAAGAACCAAAGATTCCTGAACTACTTGGGTCCCAAATTATACAACCTAATTCCATTAAAAATAAAACAGTAAAAAAATCTGAAAAATTTTATACACCAAAGTAACCACTTTATTAATCAAAACTATTCTACCTTTATAAACACTATATTATAATGCCTCGCCGCATGCACAGTATGATGATTGAACGTGTAAAATTTTCAACAGTCTATTACTACACTTTTGTTTATTAGTTAATAAGTATATATTCTTTGTTTATTTATTTTAATTTTTTTTATTTCTACTTTATTTTAGTTGATAAATAGATATACATTTTTTTTCTTTATCTCGTTGCTCCATATCATATAAGTATACCTTCCTAATTATTGTGCAATATAATTATTTAAGGGATAGAGATACCTTTAAAATGGCACATACAGATGGTTTACATCTAGGTGCTACAAACATTCCATATAAAATAGTGATAAATTACAATTTGTTAGACTAGAATTAAGTATATTATTATGCTATTCACATTTTATTTACATGAGGGGAGGCTATGATATGTTTTTCTTAGGTTGTCTCAGGGTTGTCTACTATTGACAAAATATTGAAGTATCAGATTTAATTGATCATCACTGTCACTAAGTTTTGGCTGAATTGCCAAATTTTTTATTGATAACATTGCTGTGCTTTCTTTAGGGTCTCACTCTGGCAACTATGTAGAACCAATTTGAATTTGTGGTTATGTTTTTGACTTTTCAACATAACCTCAGTAATTAAAACAGTCATTCATACCAACAGAATTCAGATTTTCCATAGCCTCCCCTCATGTAAATAAAATGTGAATAGCATATAACTGAAGTGTAATAATTATTGGTAAATAAATTTGAATTTGAATATATAATTTCAATAGTGCATGTCCGTCTAGGAATTATATCTCCAGTACTTTTAAATGTAAAAAAACCCGTGCACTGCTTGTAGTACCGATACAGACAAATATCACAACGCAGCATGCTATGGTCTGCTATTGTCTATTGTTTGCTACGTTGCAGAATTACATCTTTTGGCATATTTTGCTCCATCTCGTTCTGTTATTCCTAAAAGAGTGACCGGACGTTTTCGACACACGTTCTTCTTTGTGCTCTCAGACGTAACAAGAGGTACCTCTGATACCTCGGATTTTTAAAAGCGAGCTTACAGATATTTACCTAGCACTTAAAATTATTTCAACTAGCACAAATAAAAATCTTGCAAGCACTGAGGGTCAAACTGAAAATAGCTTGATAAGGAATAATGAATCATGCAGCTCAAATTTAGAAACTGTTTCAAATAATGTAAAAAACGATATTTTGCAAGTAGATAGTATACACAAGCCCAATATGAGAAGTAAAAAGAGACTGTTGCTGTTAACAGTTGAAAATGGAAAAAATTTAATCAGGCTTTGTTGCTTGTTAGGAAAAAAATGGATAACATATATGATATACTTACTTTTGTCAAACCAGGAGCTCTCATGATAGGGGTCATAGAAAATATTGAATTATTGGCAAAAGATTTAACACTTCAGGATCACATTATCATCATGGCAGGTGCAAATAATTTATACAGAAGAAAAATACCTTCTTTTAAAATAATTTGTAATAAATTAAAACAGTGCACCCATACTAATATATCTTTTTTGTCTGTACATTTATCAACAGACAAACCATATTAATAATTATAAATATAAATTTAACCACAGGGTAAATGAATTTTTGTATAAATTTAATGAAGGCCAAATCCATTATGTTGAGATAAATTCTAACTCTGGAAAAATAAGGTATGATAAGGTTGCCAGCGATTTAATACGCAACGCAACTTAACCTGTAAGACATATTTACCAAAAAATTTGAAGTTTGTCACTACTACAAGTACAGAAAATATGCAAGCACATGACATCCTGGTTGGGATTAATAACAGCTGCTGTAGCTGACACCCCGCCAGGCTAAATAAAGACTTATTATTATTATTACATTAGTATTGGCAGCGATTGTTCAAGTGAAGATTGTCTCTTGGTGGAAAGCAAGCAGTACAGTTAAAGTAGCTAGTGATAGATAGTGAAAATAGTCAGTTAGTGAGTGGAAATAGTTTTAATGAAAATCAAGCTTTTTTATACCTGAGGCTCTCGCAGGTAACATTCAAATTATAAACTGTATGACTAAGTGTGACAATAATATCACATGTAAATGTTCAAAGTATGCTTTATAAACTTAGTGAAATTGAATTATTTCCATCCATGTATAGCTGATCATTTTGCACACATTTTAAAGATGTCTTTTGAAAATAAAATAATCAATAGTTCAAACTATACAAAAATGAGTAGAAGCCTTAATGAATCATGTCAAAATAATTTTATAAATAATGTGAGTAAAATTTACTGGTCATTTATTTATAACATAAATGACTTAAATATGGCGTTTTCCTCATTTTTATCTGTATTAGTTGATATTTTAAACGAAAGTTGTCCTCTTATTAATAGAAATGTATCCGATGAAAAAAAAAACAAAAAATAAAAAATGGTTCACAAAGAAATTGAGTGTAGATAGGGATAAATCAAAAAACCTACATTGGTTGTCAATAAATACAAACTCTGAACAACGAATGTATTTAACAAAAAAAAAAGGAATACAAAAATGAAATTAAATTAACTCGATCCAACTACTAGAAAAACAAAATTAATGACTCCTCTAATAAAATTAAAACAACCTGGATATTAGTAAATGATAAACTTGGCAGGAAAAGCAATACAAATAGTAAAATTGTACTAAATACAAACAAAGCAAAGCAAAGTAGTAGTTTGTTATTCTAAAATAGGCCTCTAAATTGTATGTAAAGAATTGGTAAGTTTGGATTCGATACTTCTTAGCATTCTGGAAATATAAATATAAATCCACATTTATTTTCAAACTTTAACACCCTGTATCTCGAAAACTAAGCATTTCTCAACCTATGTTTATATAAACTTTTTTTAATAATTTTCAAATGTCTATCGACTGTTAAAGTCCTGCTACAAAAAACTGGAACACCCTGTATACAGTGTGCTCACTACACCCCAATATCTAGGCCATTTGTTGATCGATTTAGATCAAATTTGGTATACTTCTTTTCTTTCAGATTGTGTTTAAAAAGTTATTTATAAAAAATTTTTTCAAACTTAAATACGCCTACTATGATCAAAAGAAATTGGTAAAAATTAGGAATTTATATTAGCGATTGAGATAGGGTTTTTACGCCAGTCATCTTAAACAAAAAAAAAGGCAAAGTTCGCAAAAAATCCGGTAGTTATGAATTTTTGATATGTTGTTAGGATTCATATCAGCTGTATAAAACCAAGTTTGCAGCTTCTAAAAACTTGTGCTCGCTGCGTGGTGGGGGAAAAACCACGATATTTTTTTACTTTTTTTAGTTTTTGGGTTATAACTTGTAAATAATGGATCCTACGTAAAAAAGTAATCTTAGCTTTTTTCAATCCGATAAAATTTCCTTCATTTAGAGACTAAGTGCAGCTTTGTACGACCAATAGGTTTTGAGATACTGGACTTCAAAAACTTGATTTTTTTTCTTTACAGCAAAACATCAACTATACAGGTGTTTCCAAATTGACTACCATAAATTTAAGAGCTTGTAGAGAACGTTAAAATAAAACTAAAACCTCTATACAGTTTCGTCGAAACACGCTTCGTTTTCAAAATACAGGGTGTTATAGTGTCGACTGGCAGATCAGTTATTTAGCTATATCTCTAAACAGAGTAGGCAGAGGAATCTAAATTTTTGTGAGCGAGTGTTACTTAAGCGCTCACAAAAATTTAGATTCCTCTGCCTACTCTGTTTAGAGATATAGCTAAATAACTGATCTGCCAGTCGACACTATAACACCCTGTATTTTGAAAACGAAGCGTTTTTCGACGAAACTGTATAGAGGTTTTAGTTTTATTTAAACGTTCTCTACAAGCTCTTAAATTTATGGTAATCAATTTGGAAACACCTGTATAGTTGCTGTTTTGCTGTAAAGAAAAAAAATCAAGTTTTTGAAGTCCAGTATCTCAAAACCTATTGGTCGTACAAAGCTGCACTTAGTCTCTAAATGAAGGAAATTTTATCGGATTGAAAAAAGCTAAGATTACTTTTTTATGTAGGGTCCATTATTTACAAGTTATAACCCAAAAACTAAAAAGTCAAAAAATATCGTAATTTTTTCCCCCACCACGCAGCGAGCACAAGTTTTTCGAAGCTGCAAACTTGGTTTTATACAGCTGATATGAAACCTAACAACATATCAAAAATTCATAACTACCGGATTTTTTGCAAACTAGAATGTATTAAATGACTGGCCTATTTTGTTTTTACAGATTCTTGTTCAGCATGACCTAAAACGCCTGTATACCAAATTTCGTTAAAAAATATTCATTCTTTCAAAAAAAAAAAAAGTAATATTTTACTAAGATTTCAATAATACTATTCCAGTTATTTATTGTCGGATATTTACATAACTTGGTAGTCGGTTGATATAATGACGCTAATTAAGCATTAGGACACTTTTTTTAGAAAATATCAAATGATTCAACTTTTATTATTTTTTATTATTGAAATCTTAAATTTGTATTACTTTTTTTTTGAAGGAATGAATATTTTTTAACAAAATTTGGTATACAGGCGTTTTAGGTCATGCTGAACAAGAATCTGCAAAAACAAAAACCCTATCTCAATCGCTAATATAAATTCCTAATTTTTGCCAATTTCTTTTGATCATAGTAGGCGTATTTGTTTGAAAAAATTTTTTATTAGGTAATAACTTTTTAAACACAATCTGAAAGAAAAGAAGTACACCAAATTTGATCTAAACAAATGGCCTAGATATTGGGGTGTAGTGGTGAAAAGTGAGACACACTGTGTATAATTTAAATATTCGACGACTGTCAACGTTAAACAACAACTTCTTTTAAAGAAAATAGACAGGGATGCAGTCTTATCACAAAAAAGTATACTCTTTTTAGTTTTCAAGCTTTCGAAACTTTATTCGTCTCTTCATCAGGAAAGTCTACAAGTAATTATTACACTTAATAAACACAAAACAAAAAGTAATAAGACTGCATCTCTGTCTATTTTCTTTAAAAGAAGTTGTTATATATATATATATATATACAACGTGTCCCACTTAAAATGCCCCCCCCCTCTATCTCCTTTATTAATTAACAAAAAATTTTGAAACTTGGCAATGTTAGTAAATCCGAGGTGGTGACTCGAAATTTAAAGCTTACGTTCATTTTTCACTTCCGGTTCATACCGGAAGTGATACCAACTTCCTTATTTAAATAGGGAATCCTATACAATTTTCAAATATTCGATTAGCCCTTAATTTTTTTAATACGCACATATAGCACTATGTGGGTCTGGCATCAAAACTGTGCAAGATATTACCAAAAATGTCATGTGCGATAGAATACAAGTTTACGTATTTGTTTTACTAAACATCGAGATTCCCAAGGTTTGTAAAGCATTTTATGTCCGACCACGTTATAAAGGACTGTTTATGACATAGTTTTGCCGCTATAAAGTACCTCTTTATTGTACTAGTAAAATAAAGTTAACTTTACAACTGTTATGCCAGATTTTGACGTTTTCAAATTAATATGTTCAACTGTCAATGTCAACACAATAAATTACAACAGTCATAAAAATGTCATTGTGTTGACATTGACAGTTGAACATATTAATTTGAAAACGTCAAAATCTGGCATAACAGTTGTAAAGTTAACTTTATTTTACTAGTACAATAAAGAGGTACTTTATAGCAGTAAAACCGAGGGCAAAACTATGTCATAAACAGTCCTTTATAACGTGGTCGGACATAAAATGCTTTACAAACCTTGGGAATCTCGATGTTTAGTAAAAAAAATACGTAAACTTGTATTCTATCGCACATGACATTTTTGGTAATATCTTGCACAGTTTTGATGCCAGACCCACATAGTGCTATATGTGCGTATTCAAAAAATTAAGGGCTAATCGAATATTTGAAAATTGTATAGGATTCCCTATTTAAGTGAAAAATGGACGTAAGCTTTAAATTTCGAGTCACTACCTCGGATTTACTAACATTGCCAAGTTTTAAAATTTTTTGTTAATTAATAAAGGAGATAGAGGGGGGAGCATTTTAAGTGGGACACGTATATATGTATATATAATTTTTACAAATAAATCATCTCTTCTAACCTCTATTGGCATAGTACAATTTCCACAGTAAACTACTTGAATGGGGTAGCTTAAATAGTCCCTGGGACCCTGGATTAACTTATCTTCCTTAGACATTACGAAACAACCTCAAATTAATCGTTAATAATTTTCTTTAAGTTTGGTATAGTATCGGTGAAATAACCTAAAAATATGACAACTTTAGGTAGAGTCCACTTCTGCAAGTCGAACAATTTTACTTTTCGACGCCTTTGAAACTTTGATAAATAAATTTATCGAAAATATTTCAGTGCAACACACCTTTTATATTTGTATTTTGTATTAATATAATAAATATCTCACTTATTTTATATAATCTCTCTGATTTGTCTTGATTGAGACTCTTGAGTAGTCTTGAACTGCTTTCTGCTTTATTTTTAATCAGCGCAGCGTATTGATAATACATATACCTATTACTTTATAACTCTGTTTATAAACAATGATAATTTGTCACAGAACCACAAAACATAACCACAGAATTAACCAGAAGCGACGTCTAGGGCCTGTTCCGTTTCACGCATATAGCGCATGAAACGCATGAGAATCGTTCCGTTTGCCTCGTACGTGCGCGTTGAAAGCAGTAGAGACGATCGTAAACCACGCCCTCCGCTAGCATAAAGCGCGCGTTGGCCGCGTTGACTGCCTCTAGTCGGAACGTGAGGCAGTCGATGCGTTTGCTGCGTGTTTATACATATGCGTGAATCGGAACGCTAACGCTATGGTTTTCTTCTTATCTATGGCTATGGTTGACCGTTGTGCCCACAAAAGCACAAAAAGCTTATTCAAAGTTTCATAATGGAGGGAAATACGGGGTTAAAGGCTTCAACACAATGAAAAAAAAAAAGATAAATAATTATATTAAATACACATGCAATATCTGGGCGATAATATATTAGTTCTGAATTCGATTTAAAATTCAACTGTTCAAATTGCTCCTTGCTTTTCGGATATCATTATTTGTTAATTCTATTCCATATTCTTTATTTCTTATCTCTTATTTTTATCATTGTGTTTAGGGCCGGTATATCCACGCTGGTAAACTTAATCAGGAGAATAAAAATGTAGGTATCTCTTTCTAACACATTATAAATGGGATCGCTTTTTAAACTTAACAGCCAAATAACTTTAACAGGCACTTTACCAGGAGGTGGATATACCGGCCCTTAAGCCTTGAGGGAATTGCCAGTATTTATCAGAGACTTAAGACTCTCCATGTCTTTGAGTTTGCACATTTCATTTGTCAGTTGTCACTTGTTGTCGGCGATGCGCATTTACCGCATAAGTACGTTCCGATTTATTTATCGCTTAAGCTGTTACAACTGAATCGGAACGATATAAAGCTCTGACGCTACTTACGCGATCTGCAAGGCTTATAGACTTTGTACAGGTTGCCTCAATGAGCAGCATTAGGGCGAGGAAAACGCGGGGTGAGGAAGAGCTGGCGACCGCGATTCTATACGCTTAAAAAGAGACACTAATACTGCTCTGCTGTTGTAGAACAGAGAACGACGATCCCGGCCTGCGGTCGCCGAGTGGCGTATGTTGAGTCGGTCAGGTTCAGATGGGGTAACCTTTAGAGTTTACCAGCCTTGCGCGATCTGTGCGTGAAACGGAACAGGCCCCTAATCTACGTGACCTTGCGCCATTATTTTGTAGGTACTGTCAGGCGCGAAATTTAAATTTAATTCAAATGGTAGCATAATTTTGTAATGAAAATTGTTACACAGTCGATTTAACTATTAATAATTAGTTTAAATTAGAATTGTATTACATATTAACTTGTGTATTATCAATTATTAGGATATTATCGATATCTTGTAGGTTTTTTAATGATTTATCCAATTGTCCGGAATTTAAATGTACTTAGATGATTACATAAGGTTTGTTTCTACAAAGAATTTGTGATAGTTTGCAAACTGTGTCTAGTGCGCATGATCGATTTTAAACAGTTTGCAAATGGTTTCGAATGGAATTTGGCTTGTAAGAACGCCATATTTTTTATATTTATGCAACCAGCATAACCGGGATAATAATTTATTTATAAAATGAATCATAAAACATCACATGAACTATTACTACCAAAAATTGGACAAAACAATGTAATCATTATTTTCACATAATATATAATTCAAAAGGGGTATTGCTTATTTTAGATAAAAAAGCAGATTTATTTTAATTACCTACAAAAAGAAAAACAAGGGTAATAAATTAAAATTAGATAACTTACCTATAGACTATCTGCGAAATGTCTACTAGCGCCATGCGCGGAATTTTTCCGCATTTTTGTACTGTGACTTTTGTATTGTTACATGCGTCAAATTGGGTATTTATTTTTTCTGGAATAAAAAATATATTGTTTTCTTCTTCCAATGGTTTTTAATCGTGAGTACATACAATTTTTTACAAAGTAAATATAATTTTCATTAGCATTGTATTTATGTTTTGTATTAAAACTGTTAAAATGATTTTATTTGCATGTCATTTTGAAAACCAGATTTTTTCGAAATAGAGTTTAATTTTGATTTTTGCCTGTCAACAAAAAGAAAAGTTGAAAAATTAATAAAATCTAATCACCTCATGCACGTGAGGGAAACCCAAAAAGAGACAACGACAATAATTGAAGATTTCTGACATCGTTAAGACGAGAATATCACACCGATTTCGAAACTAGGTGTAGGCAAGACTCAAAAAACGTCAACGCATCCCGTATCTCTTTGAGAGATCTCGAACGCTAATCCTTAACGGAACATTGTCATCTTCGGCTGTATCGTCGACGCCGATAGGCCGAATGAAGGAACCGCGACGCAATACACGTGTAAAAACAGGTGCACTGAAGACCATCGTCGTTCCCCGTAAATATAACAGACTTGTCGAAGGACAATCCTTCCGCAGGTTCACCTACGGAAACCTTGCTATGACTTTTACTTCTTCTATATGATCAAGTTTGGTCATCTTCCTAGAAACATCGGCCATTGTGAACCAGTCCCAAGACCTAACTAAATCATTCAATCATATATACAAAGGGCAGGAACATAATCAATGCGAGCTTATGACTCGCACTTACTGGGAATTCCTCGTTCATGGGGAACAATTAAGCCCTAATTCTTAGCACGAAGCAGGTTCGGCGGGCTTCCCGGGCCGCGTGGCCATGGAGGACACGCTGATTCCATCAATGTAGCGTCGTGCGGTCTAGAACATCTAAGGGTATCACATACCTCTTACCTATTGATCAATCTCGTGCGGCTAGAAGCCGCCTGTCTCTTTAAGAAGAAAATTTTGAACGCCAACAGTAAAAACAGCACGCAGAAAGAGACCAGAGCCCCAAACCGGCGCGGCGGGCTTTTGGGATATGGAAATACGCCTAGTTAACATGGCTATTGAACTATAGAGTCTCGTTCATTATCGGAATTAACCAGACAAATCGCTCTACCTGCTGAGAAGGCCGTGCATCACCACCCACCGAATCAAGAAAGAACTCTCAATCTGTCAATCATTCCGGGTCTAGTGACGTTTCTCGTGTTGCGTCGAATTAAGTCGCAGCCTCCACTGGTGGTGCCCTTCCGTCAATTACTTTTAGTTTCAGCTTTGCAACCATACTTCCCCGGAACCCAAAAGCTTTGGTTTCTCGAAAGCTTCCCGCCAAGTTTTTGGAGGAACGCTGACTGGTCCGCGTGCATCGTTCGTCTCACTTGCATCCGTACAAATATTCATATATTGTTTTATATAGAACCGGATCGACTGCGGAATGTTTGTTCGTTCGTTCCTTCTTGTTGAAACAAACAACACAATACCGAACTTCGCCAATCGGCGAAGAAATTCGAACATTCTGTCGACCTTTCGCTAGATTGAACGCGACGGTGTTTCCCGAAAAAATCGACGATACATTTTAAATGATCTCGCTCAGATAGAGGAGACTTGTCGCAAAAATTACTTTGTGGTTTTGTGGAAAATTAATAAAACCGTATGGTTTCGGTATTATTCTGCTTATTTGCACAATTGACAACAAACATTTCCATAAGAACGGCGTTTGCTCATGTTATGAGCGTGGGGTTATGTCGCACAACACAAAACACTGTACCGCTAATACGCCCGACGATAAATCAAGATGTATCGTCTACAACACTTCTCATTTACCTTACAGTTAATAATATTCATGAACTTAAAAACTTACAAAACGATTATAATAAAATAACGAATAAATGCAACGATTTCGCATATTAGCTACGTTGAAAGGTACAGTACAAAAGTTATTGAACAGGCCGCCGCGAGCGCTAGTAGTCACGAATAGGTAAGCTCCGCCTTTCTGCAGATAGTCTTAGGTTAGATTCATAGATTTAAAATTAAATGTTAGATTCTATTCTGGTTAAATCATCAAAGCGCATGTGTGTGCGTCTGATTCTCAGTTTGCATTCGATCCTCAAACCGCTTTGACAGTCAGCAAACTGTTTGAAATAAGTTTGCAAATTTGTAAGAACATCCAATTATTAGTTTGAGTTTGAGTTGAGATCGGGGTTGTAAGAACAGCCAAATCTTAATTGCGCAGAGGCGTCTGATAGTTTCAAACATATAAGGAGAATGGTATGCCCGCGCGCAGGTACGGTGACGTCACTCAGTTTAAAAAGCGGCAGGGGTGACGTCACAACCCACATAGCATGTGATATGAAATGAACATTCAAAACTGGTTGTCTACATTCAAACGATATTCAGAACTTGTTTTACATATATCTATAACATTCGGCCTACAATATACATATACCAACATACGTAGAATATTTCAAATAAGTTGTACAATATTCTTACATGTTCATGCGATGTGCAAAATGTGATGTTGATTTTGAAATATTCACTGTATATTGTACGAATCTTCCCAAAAATTTACTGGTCGTGTCAAATATTATTTGGGTATACAATAGACTATATTTATATCACGTGCTAAAATCAATATTTTTATAATTTATAAATGGAATATTTCCACAACATGATATTCTTGTATATACTAGTGACATACACAAAGTGATATTCATTTTTGAATATATAGTGAACATTGCAGGAATCATTTCAATCATTTACTATCTTTTTCAAATATTACATAAATATTCAATTAAGAATATTGTTTCTATGTTTATAGACGTATATAATTATAACGTACAAATGGAATGTTTCCTCAGTACAATATTATGTAGGTATATACTTTTGACATACAAAAAATGACATTTATTTTAAAATATACAGTGAACATTGCAGGAATATTTTTTAATATTTTGTTTTTTTTCAAATATTACATGATTACGCGAAATATACTGAAGTATAGGAAATAAATATATAGAGGTAGGTTATTATATAGAAAAATATTAGATAGACCTAATATTAAACCAAAATCGACCTGTCCGTAGGATTTTTCCAAAACTTGAGCGTTTTGAAGATATTGAATTTGTTCCTTACTTTTCGACTTCATTGTATATAGACTTTTATCCCTCTAAAAGGATGTCTTAATTAAAAACGTCAATAACAATAAATCAAAATTATTGCAAAAACGGCGGCCTAAATTTGCAATAGGATTCCGCTAACCCTCTGGGTGGACTTCCACAATCAAAATATAATTATTAGCTGACATCAAATTGCAAATTTACTAGTGTTTTGTAATATTTTTAATTTATTCTTTTAGAGGAAAAGGACTAGACTATGTAATAAATTGTAAAATATTTTTCTATTACATGATTATATTCAATTGAGAATATTGTTGCAATGCTTATTAACATATTATATATATTATCCGGAAGGTGGCGCCACTTCTATATCGCTGGCAAATGTTTGTCCAAAATATATAACTACCACAGCAATTCAATATATTCTTCAATAACTCCGTTGCAATGTAGGAACTACATTCTATTTCTAACAGGCAATGGAGTCCATAGTCCATTATGTCTTTCTAAATTCAAAAAAGTCAGTATAGAGACTGATGGAGTTTGCGAGACTCCAGGGCTGGATGCGCTCTCTTGAACGCGTTTGCGTTCACAGTCCAAATAAAAAATATAATCTACAAAATGAAATGTTATAGAAAACGGTATTAGTATTATTAGTAAAATTTCCAAACAAACTATTTTCATAATGTAAAAACGGCAGTAGCCAGAGGTCCACGCAATATACATGGTGTATCGTAAGTATATCGAGGTAATGTTGCCTATATATACCAAAAATATTAATGTACATTGTAACTACATTGTAAAATGAATATATATTTCAGAATATTTTTACAATGTGTCTCCAACATACATGTGAATATTCTAGGAATACGTATACGATGTGAAAACCTGTGACAAAACAACCAGTATACAACTTATTTTGAATCAATTTTAAATATGTATGCGATATCCTAATGTTGTTTTGAAATATGTATACAATACTGTATAAATATGAAAATGCTAACTGGGAATTAAACTCGAAAATATGTATTTTCTAAAATTTTCAAATATAATGTCGATTTTATCAAAATTTCTGCTTAGTTCCTGTACTATTAACTAAAATCTTGTTCAGTTCATTATTAATAAAATTTTATTTGGCTAATCTAATAAAATAAGATGCTCTTGTTAGTTGGAATTCTAACCTAAAATTAGTAGTCTATTTTTTAAATTTTTTCCAACCTAAGCGATCTATCACAATTTATTTTTCTTTTACAACAGTCAAGAAACAGCCCCAGACATATTAACAGTTGGAACTGCATCAGATCTTAAGTTTCTACTGTTTCTGAGGGGAATATAACAACATCTGGCTGTATTAAAGAAATTTCAAAATCTGTTGATTCTGTTGGGTTGAAATCAATAGAAGAAATACGTACTATAAACAGACAATATAGGCAATGAAAAGGATAAATGGCGAAATAAAAAATTAACTTGCTATTTTCCAAATTAATTTCATCGTTGATCCATATACTTTCGCGAGCTTTTCAGCGCGAAGAAATGTAAAATACTTGATGCCAGTACCTTTTTGTCTTCGTGTAATAATTGTTACACCTAGCCATACAGCACAAGCAGGCATTTTACTATTCGTTAACACTATTAAAAATATTAATATAAAAATTAAACATGCGAGATTACAACTGACTTTCGACGTTTTTTAAACTGAGTGACGTAATGCGCAGTAGATACACAAATTGGACGGCAACCTGACATACCATTCTCCTTATATTATGGTTTCAAATGGTTTGATCATTGAGTAAAAAATGATAAAGAAATGCAACTGTCAAGGTTTCGAGATTTTAGTGTTGTATTTTTTTACTAATGGCTTCATGATTTTCTTCAATTTTAAGGGCTACACAGCCACATTACAAATACCTTCCTGTAGCACTAAAAATTGATGACACTCATGAAGTTATTGGCAAAAAAATACAATTCTAAAATCTCGAAACCTTGACAGTTGCGCCTCTTTATTATTTTATACTCAATGGTTTGATGTACTTGTAGAAAACGCACGACTAGCTAGATGGCGCTGTGACTAATGTCAAAATAAGACGAAAACGTGAACAACAAATTGTTTACAATGGAAAGTGAATAAAGTGATTGTTTTTTTTTACTTCTGTGAATTCTGGGGCAGTTATATTTAATATATTAGTGAAATATGTATAAGATACGACCTTATGGTAAAAATTTCTGATAAATATTTCACGTATATGTGAAAATAAATGTTTGAAGAAAATTAAAGTTTGGAGTGTAATATATACTGTTTCTTCATTTTTTTATATCCCAGCATTCATTTAACATTTTAGTCACTGGTTAGGTATTATATCTGGTCACTAGGTTGAAGAGAAGCAGATTTGTTCAGGCAAAACACACAATTTATCAAGGTAAGTAAATGGTTTGTAACGTCTTGACTGCACTCCAACCACTTCTTAAACATGTCACCTCTTGAGAAACTAGAATGTTATACTGTTATAAACGGCTGCAAAAAAATTCATGAAAAACCTTAATGGTGAAATGTAATTCCTTCAGGCTTAAATCGCATTGCGTTAGAACATCCCCTTACAACACAGGACATAATTAAAAACAAGCATTTTCAGTTGTAAAAGCAATATCCTAATAATGATAAACAAAAACGTCCACCGTGATAACAAAGTCTAGAAAATAACAATAAAAAAGTCCACACCACAGCGTTAAATGTTAAATTAGTTTATAGAATAAATAGAAACATATATATGCAGTCCGTCGGGTTTATAAATAAATATAATTAAACGCACACAAAAAAATTTAAATAACTGTAACCTCACTTTACTCAACACTTTTTAACAGTTGCACGACAACAAACTTGAACAAACCACGTGATCATGTTCAAAATATCTGCCCCCATGCGGGTGTCTTAGGAGAATTGGACTCCAATACAACTAGAGAACTCAGTTTACTATAGATACGGTCAACAACTTAGCATCCATGTATTACAGAGGCTTTATAGAGACCTCTGTACCATGTATGTTTGTTATTGGGTTTGTACATAGAACCGATTTGTGATAGTTTTGATCGTCATTAGAGATCTGAAATTTAAAAACATTAACTTCATATGCGCAACCAATGTGAATGCCTCAGATGATAATTAAATCAATCACACACAAATAAACATTTTAACGACAATGTTTTCCAAATGAAGGACTCAAATGTCAAATAAAATTAGACACGATCGTGATGGCGATGGCGGTGGCGGCTGAACGCGTCCTAACGAAACAAATGAACCCGCACATATTTGTTTGCAGCGATAATAGAGAATAATAAGGAGATAAAATAAATAGGTAAGGAAATAACGGTACCACTGGGCGGAGCTTAATGTAGTAGCTAGTAGCATTGTTTATAAAGTATATAGTTATTCAACCTCTTGTTAGTACCAGTGGATCATTGGTAGATGGCGTGTTGGATGATGTGTGCCCATTATTACGACCGTAGCCCCCGGTGTCGTTTACGTTACGACAACAATGCTACGACGTATGCACGAATTTCGTACATCCGGTGTATTGAATAGAACGGTGGCAGCATTTACCAGCCAGTGCGAGAGAGATAGATCTATCATGACGTCACTGCATACCCGGTTCTCTTTCTAACGTATTACTAATAAAAAACTATTGAGTTTTTTAATCATTTATGAAAGAATACTTCCTAATTTTTTTATATATATTTGATATATATGTGAATATATATATAATAATATATCTAAGATTCTGTTTTTATAAAAATGTAAACAAAATAAAATTTAGTAGCTTAGGTTTCAAGCTAAATAATTCTTTTTTAGCAAATATTTTCATAGAACAAGCGTGTTATGTATCTTTTTTACCTCGGACTTGTACCTATTCAACTTAATTATCACTTCTTAAGGTAGATTTTAAAAAAGAATAAAATATATAATATAATTTCTGGAAAAAAACCTGAACTGTGGATGATCTACAAATATAATAAAAGAAATGCATGATAGTATTAATAAAATGTATTTATTTAAATAGGTACCTAATTTAATAATAAAAACAATAATATGATAATAAATTTAATTTGGATGCCCATTTCTGCAGAGTTACTACATGAGGAAGAGGAAAATTTAGTTTATTTCTTATAAAAATATAGCAAGTTTTGCTCAAATATCTTATTGAAAACGCTTTCGAAATATCATCAGCAGACCAACGCACCTTGACTTGTATTATTTATTAATTGTAGTTGAGTTTTACTAAAAATCCCTTCTAATTTAGTCACTGGGATCTGATTTTCAGCGTTTTCTTTTAAAATTCTTTTCAAGCTCGCAATTTCGTCTTGCTGTGAATCAATTACTTGTTGCATTCCTAGAATTGTGTCCTTCAAGTCAGTATTTTCCAAGGCAATTTTGCTAAATTTTGATTCGAGAGATTCTTCCTCTTCGCCGTATCGATTGGGAGTTCATTATTATTATTAATCAATAATAGTTCCTCAACAATTTTTTTATTCTGTCTTTTTTCAAAGCGCTTCTGTCGAGTGACCTCTAAACTTGACTGATTCCTAATATCATCTTTCTTTAGAAAAAATTTAGGAACAGCTAAAAATAGGTACAAAAAAAACATGTTACATAACTGTACTGAATATTAAAATATAACCCATAATATACCAGTTTCTTTAAGTTTTCTAACAGCAGGAAGTATTTTGGCATCAATGAGGAACGTAAATTATTTTCAGGCATCTTCTGAAAAATGTGACATAGCCAGTATTCGGATTCCAGTCTTCCGTTGTGCGACAAGCATTGACCCAAATCTTTTGTCTTTTGTAATTCTTTGGGAAACGGTTCTTAATACTTTTCCAACTATTATTGCAAACAGCAACAGCACAACGCATTCCAGGCATGTTTAAACACACCGTTTAAATTTTTGCACGATTTAACAGAAGTAAATAAACAAGAACACAATTAATACACTAGAAAACGAAAGTTAATGAATACAAATAAACAATATAAATCAACAAAAGCAACTATTAAACGAATAAAACAACAAATATAAGCTACAGACACCAACAGAAACTGAGAAACCGTTTTACGATACAACTGTGTCAAAAGTCAGGGTATGCAATTACGTCAGCACACATTTCTGTCAAAGCAATGCTGCCACCGTTCTACTCAATACACCGTGATCCGGTGCATCTACGTCGTCACATGACATTTGACGAGGAACTAAAGTCATAGATCGAAATTCGAAACTCGACTGTAATTAATAACTTTTGACAGTTTGTTTAGGGCCTTCCTAATTTGCAGGTCACCATAAAAGCTTGCAGGTCAACCCCTTCTAGTGATGCGGTCAATTTAAAATTTCGCACAAATGCCACTTAATAAAGGCTCTTTCCATTTCCACACTCAAAATCGACCCACCCCTATTTTTAAAACTACCCCTTCTATAAAAGCTTGCAGGTCAACCCCTTGTAGTGGTGCGGTCAATTTGAAATTTAGTGAAAATACTATTCAATAAATGCTCTTTCTATTTTCACAGTCAAACTCGACCTACCCCTATTTTTAAAACTACCCCTTCTATAAAAGCTTGCAGGTCAACCCCTTGTGGTAGTGCGGTCAACTCGAAATTTTGCAGAAATACCATTCAATAAATGCTCTTTCCATTTCCACTCTCAAACTCGACCTACCCCTGTTTTCAAAACTACCCCTTTCATAAAAGCTTGCAGGTTAACCCCTTGTAGAGATGCGGTCAACTTGAAATTTTGTGAAAATACGATTCAATCAGCCTTATTCTGGTGACCATTAGTTAATTTTCAATTATCTGAACATAACCAACATTGTTTATTGAAAATTATCGATTTCATAAAGTTGTTGTATTCTGGTGAGACTATTGATTCCAGAAAGTCAATATTGAAAATCTATTAACTGTCTGTATGCGTATTATTGCGTATGATATGAAGTTATTAAAAAAGGGTTGCCAATATTCATTGATCTTCAATAAAAACACTAGAAATTGAAGAAAATTAGAGTATTTAACGCTGCAAAGTTGGAGAAATATTTGTAAAATGATAATTATTGTCAAAATATAGGTTAACTCTTGCCTAATTGTAAACATTCTCATTTTATACGAAACTACACAAAGAAAAAGAACATCAGAGGCAATTCCAAATATATCTAGGGTAGGTACTTATCTGAGAGTCGGAAAAGCTTAGTCTACAGATTCAGTCGATTGGCGGCTCACAGGGAAATTAATATCTTGGCCTACAGATTTCTGATAACTTCCCTGAGAGAAGAAATGCAAACCACACGTAACAATAAGTTACTTGGGAATACTTATTTTGATTCTTTGTGGGTCTGGCAAGAAGGAACTTATTTGATCTATCAAATATGTTATTGAACCTATACGCAGGGTGTCCCGGAAATAAGTGCAAATATTTTGCAGGTAGGTTCTTTGATGAGAATTAATGAGGGTCTTTCATATAAACTCTTTTAAAATAAGCCCCCCCTATCGAGTTTCACCCTCTTAATTGGGTGCAGCACCAAAAGCTAGTTTTTATAATTTTCTCCAAAATGATTTAACTTAGAGCGATAAAATTTTATGTACATATTGTACCTATAAATGACCATTTCATGAAAATATTATCATCCACCCCATCTTCCTTTAACGGAGTGAAATAAGTTACACCTTGTGGTTTTTTTGCCAGAAATTTGATTGACTATATAAATATTCAAAAGTGAAATACTTTACTCGAAAGCCTCTTATTTTATTGTAAAACTTCTTTTTCTCTTACTAAATTTTTGTGTACCTTCTCATCAGTACCGTATTTATTTTATTTTTAATCGAATGCAGTTGAGTATAAAAACTTTAGTAAGAGGCAAAAAAGTTTTAAAATAGAAGGCTTTCGAAGTCACCCACTCAAAGGGGTGGACTAAAAGCTAATTTCATATTATTTTCTCCAAACTGATTTCGAAAGCCTGATCTTATTTTAAAACTTTTTTATCTCTTACTAAATTTTTCTATACTCAACCGTATTCGATTAAAAAAAATAAAATAGATACGGTACAGGCGAGAACTGTCTGTGCATGGTTGTGCATTTCATTTTTTTAATCTAATACGATTAAGTATACCTACAAAAATTTAGTAAGAGGCAAAGAAGTTTTAAAATAAGATCGGGCTTTCGAGTGAAGTATTTCTCTTTTAAATATTTATAGTCGATCAAAGTTCTGGCAAAAAACCGTAAGAGGTAGTTTATTTCACTCCCTTAAGGGAAGATTTGGTGGATAATAATATTTCCATAAAATGGTCTTTTAAGGGTGGTACAGTATGTACCCACATAAAATTTTATCTCTCTAAGTTAAGTCATTTTAGAGAATATAAAACTTGATTTTGGTGCACCCCTTTGAGAGGGTGTAACTTAACAGGGGGGACTTATTTTAAATAAGTTTATATATGAAACACCACCCATTAATTTTCGTCAAAAAACCTACCTACCAAATATTGGACACCTTGTGTATTCCCCTGCTAAGTATTTTATTTGGCAAATAAAGGTATCCCTTAATTTTTTTTCTTCTATTGCTGAATTTTGAATGTTTCTTATTATTATATAGCCGCAATGCATTTATTAAAAAAATAAATTCTACGTTGGCCATCATAACCTTTAAAGACATAACTAATAACTAAGCTTCTAAATAGTTCTTTGTAAAACTTTGTAAAATTTCCAATGTCTTGTAGATAAAATTGCACACCAGAATTCCAATTATTAGTTAATATTCAAGGTCGTCCATTTTTCAAGAATATTGGTTATATGAATCAATATTGAAAATTATGAATGTACACCAGAATCCGAAATCTTCATACTTATTAGATATTTTTCAATAACCAATAATCAATAGCCACCAGAATAAGGCTGAATAAATGCTCTTTCTATTCCCACACTCAAACTCGACCTACTCCTATTTTTAAAACTACCCCATCTATAAAAGCTTGCAGGTCAACCCCTTGTGGTAGTGCGGTCAACTCGAAATTTTGCAGAAATAACATTCAATAAATGCTCTTTCCATTTCCACACTTAAACTCGACCTACCCCTATTTTTAAACCTACTAAACCTACCCCTTTATAAAAGCTTGCAGGTCAACCCCTTGTGGTAGTGCGGTCATCTCGAAATTTTGTGGAAATACGATTAAATAAATGCTCTTTCTATATCCACACTCAAACTCGACCTACCCCTATTTTTAAAACTACCCCTTCTATAAAAGCTTGCAGGTCAACCCTTTGTAGTGGTGCAGTCAACTCGAAATTTTGCAGAAATACTATTCAATAAATGCGCTTTCCATTTCTATACTCAAACTCGACCTACCCTTATTTTTAAAACTACCCGTTCTATAAAAGCTTGCAGGTCAATTCCTTTGTAGTGGTGCGGTCATCTAGAAATTTTGTGGAAATACGATTCAATAAATGCTCTTTCTATTTCCACACTCAAACTCGACCTCCCCTATTTTTAAAACTACCCCTACTATAAGCTTGCAGGTCAATACCTTGTAGTGGTGCGGTCAACTAGAAATTTTGTGGAAATACTATTCAATAAATGCTCTTTCTATTTTCACAGTCAAACTCGACCTACCCCTATTTTTAAAACTATCTCTTGTAAGTCTATAAAGGCCGTGCCTGTATAGTTTCATTCAACAATTTATAAAATTGTAACGCAACCAACAGTTTTTGTAACCACTCTTAAAGCGAACCCCCAATTTTTTAAGCTTATAGCTCAATCTCTTTTATTCCAAGTTTTAAGATTGAAACTACCAATCAACATCGTTTTTAAATTCCTTCTTGTATACTCATATTTTATTCATATATTTTCTAAATAGTAGGTACTTGCAGCAATAACAATTCCTCAATAAAAACTATAAAATTATATACAGGGTTGGGCAAATGTGCCGGAACACCCGATTTCTGGCTAAACTATAAGTTCGATTAAAAAATACCCTTAACAAAAGTTTTTGTAGTATTTTCGTTCTATTCAGTGACGTGCTTTGATTTTCAACAGCTACTCTATTTTTCGAGATATGACGTCATCGGCAATTTTTCTAAATGAATAACCCTGTATATTTTTACATTTTCAGATAGACACTTTTTCAACAATTACAATGATATAGGGTTTAGTGGGTGTGCGACTTGTGGTTTTTTAAATATTAATTAAATTAAATAAATAAAGAGTTGGCTGTTTATTCCTTAAGAGCCTTCGTTGATCGATTAGGATATTGTCAGACTGCTGAAGGTCTCCAGTTTGAACATTTATTATAAATAATTTTTTCTCAATATTAAAGTGCTCAATATTTTGTAATAACAAATTTCATTTTCATTAAATAATAGTTATTTACCACTCTTTATTTAATTATTTTATTTAATATAATATAATAAAAACCACAAGTCGCACACCCACCAAACCTTATATCATAGTAATTGTTGAAAAAGTATCTATCTGAAATGTAAAAATATACAGGGTTATTCATTTAAAAAAACTGCCGATGACGTCATATCTTGGAAAAAAGAGTAGCTGTTGGAAATCAAAGTACGTCACTGAATAGAACGAAAATACTACAAAAACTTTTGTTAAGAGTATTTTTTAATCGAACTTATAGTTTAGCCAGAAATCGGGTGTTCCGGCACATTTGCCCAACCCTGGAGTGCGTTCGAAAAAGTGTATAATCGGTATAAGTTTTAAACTAGTGATTATCCTGTTTCGTTCAATAACGTGTATATATACCACTCTAGTGATATACTACACACGTTCGAAATTACTGGTATAATATACAAGAGTGTACTCCTTATTAACCAAGTATTGAGTTGGTTCAAAAGTGTCCATGACATGCGCAATAGTAAACAAAACAAAAACACTAAAAACGGCCGTTTTGTTTGCCATGCTCGTGCACATTTTTGTTTGTATTCAGGATTGTGATTAGTTTTCTAACGATAGGTTTGTTGTTTTTTGTTAATAATAATAATGGAAACAACAAACATATACACGTCATGTACCCATAACATCGTCGTCGACGAAAATGAAGAGTTTCTAATGGAGAATGGCAATGTAATTTGCCAGGAAATTGCATGTAAGTTTTGCGTTTATTAATTATTATCATTTTGTAATAACTTTAATTTCTTTATTATAGCAGGTTGAATTCACATACCAACTCGTCGCACCCAAACCGTTCATATTTTTGGATAACACAATGATCAGCTGATCTTATACCTATACCTACTCTTATCCAAAGCTTTATATATTTTTTCGAACGCACTCCTCTGTATAGGTTACTAATGGAGAGCAGTTGTATATTATAAATAATAAATTCATTATCCTCAATCATAATGACACTTCAAACAATTAAACACATATTTATTACTATTTATGAATTATGGAGGTTATGCTGATAGTAAAAGAAAGTAAATAAAACGTGTCGTGACAAAGACACAGATTAACTATACCTCAAATCACGAGAGATGACCGTTACGTCACAAATTAATTTCTAATCTTCAACGTACGCTCTTCAAGCGTTCTTTGTTTACAACACAGTAAAACGAGAGAGACAGAGTAAGGGAGTCCATTATATGTGACTGTTAATATCTCCGACTGACGTTGTTGATGCGTTATACGAAAACCTAACCGCCTTGACGAAATAGAAAGAGAGGGCCCGATTTCGTATGTCTCAGTAATAAGCAAGAATTCGATCAACTGATCGAACGCTTTTGACTAGCGCCGTTGTCGCATGTTTCATAGTTTCCTGTTTCTGCATGTCAGCCATAGTTGTCAAATTTGAATTTGTTTATCTTTGAGTTTGATTGTTACTGTTTCCCTTATTCCATTGATTTTTGCACATTAAAAATAGTTCATTATGGAATTAACGATAGTTAATCTTCAAAACATCTGCATTTTGCCAAATTATATATATTGAAAACCTCGATAAGAATATACAATTAGTTCAAATTTAGACAGGCGAGATCGTTAAATCTGACATTTAACAGACAAATTGCAGGTTATGTTTTGTTTTGACGTTTAAGTTTGTTTACATCCGGATGTCATTTCAACAATTATGAATTTGACTAACTCAGTACTGATTTGATTTATACGAATTATAACGATGACGTAACGGTCTTCTTTCGTGATTTAAACTATATATATCTGTGACAACGACGTCATCTGTAGTATGGAGACAAGTACTTGCTAAATAATAGCGTAATTATTTGTACAGTTAAAACGTCGACGTTGCACTGACACTGTGGAGACCCACCATTAGTTTTTAGCGTGGATGTTCACCTACAAATGTCATAAATCACAAATATAGATCATGGGCATTTACGATAATTGGAGCGCTACATACCGCAATGTATCAGAGCGTTCGATAATAAGAACATATCTACCGAACCGCGTTCGGTAAATGTATCGAATGTATTCGCTACATCTACCCGATCCAAAATTTATGGATCGACTACATCGGTTGGTAAATGCGGTACAACCTTAAAATATGATTAAAAAAACTTAATTTTTGACATTTTGTGAGTATTTGAGAAAAATGAAACCCATCACTGTCGAAAATAATGAAGTAATTTTAGATGAGGATGGAAACATTTATGTATATGTATAATGAATTAAGTAAGTAAGTAGGTATACCTAAATATGCAATACATATAAATGTTGTTTTACTTTCCATTTTGACATGGCGAGCAGTATGGACTTATGAATAAGCATAAAATAAAAAAGTAATTCAATTTTCAATTATTTATTAATTAGTCAAGTGATGCTTTAGGTTACATTTGAAATTTTGCGTTCGGTAATTCTTAGCTCGGTAGATGTATTGACATAAAACAGCTGATTACCGCAATGTACCAGGATACATTACCCGCTCCAATTATCGTAAATGCCTCATGTGCATCATAGGCAAAGAGTAATGATCATGGGATTAACATAACCTCCAATTTTTAGTTTTTGTAAATTTATGTTCAACTTTAATTATAATTTTGTAGTTTCAGCTTGGATCCTTAATAACATTTGAAAACTCTCACACACAGTGGATATAAAGTTTCAATATTGTAGATTATTTAAAATAGACTGCTAATTATAGGTTGAATTTCCAGTCAACAAATAATATCGTATTTCATTAGATTAGGAAAATTAAAATTTCATTAGTTAATGCACCGAACAAGATTTTAGTTGATAGTACCTATAGGAACCAAGCAGAAATTTTAATAAAAATGACATAATAATCCAAAATGTTAAAAAGTGCATATTTTTGAGATTAGTTGTGATGTCGCGTGCAAGGCACATTAGGAGCTAGGTTCTTAAATTCGTTCCGAGATGAGAGCAGAGCAAGAGCAGATTTTGGGTCACGTGGTACTCGAGTTCCGAATCGGCGGATTAAATGAAAGAACGGGGAACGATGACTAGATGCTAGATGACTTGTTTGGGGGTATGAGAATTTGAATTTGAACTTAACCTAACTTTGTATATATATTGCACCTTGCACCTTATCAAACAATGAGGTTTTACACAAAAATGTTACAATTCTTTTATTTACCTTTTTGAGCCCTATTTAACTCATAACTTGTTAAAATGACTCTAAATTCTACACCACTTGGATGGGTCATGGTCACTAATTTGTATTTCCAATCTATCCATCATTTATTTTTTATTTAAGTAAGTTCCTACTTACTTGAAAATTCTAAATATGTTAGACAATCAGAGCAACCACAGACCACAGACCTAAGTAAAGAGAGCAACCCACGGAGTATTTTATTCTTGTCTTGTAGTAATGGGATTATCCTCCTTAAGATGAACTCTACGAGCTCGGCATTGTTGCTCGGAGCATAAAGATTTAGCTCGAAAGCATGGCCGAGATTAAAAAAGAACACGGACAGATTTGCTCTTTCTGCTCTCTATGTAATAAAAGAACGACAAAGGATTTAAAAGAGCCAATCGAGCGAATTTAAGAACGTAGCTAGGGCAATGCATATTTTGCTCGAGATCGACGTCACATCCGGCTGCGTAATGTGTATTGTATCGTGGAATGTTTACTATTATATTAGCTTTGTTCAAAAACTATTACACTAGTGTCACAGATTAACTATATCAGATGCGAAAGCTTCGCGCGGTGCCTTTCATGTCCGCGACACACGTATTAGACAAAGGCCCGTCGGCTACTCGTAACGTTGCATGCTTTTTGCACCACAAGACTTTAATATTTATTTTTGTGGATGCGAGTTAGTTGCACCACTTGAGCGCTCGAGAAAAACAATAAAAATATATTATAAAATATTCTTTATTAAAACAAATATGAAATTGTATGTTTACAAATGGGATAATATTGTAAGTTTTCTATTTGTTTTATCAGGTTTTTTGATGTTTTTAGATCTCTATTTGTATACACCAACAAACTCGTATGACACTATTTTGACATTTATAATCCGAACGCTCGGACTAACAATATATCGCCGTAAACTCTGCTACACGCTGTCACGATAATGCTCTCGTACTAAACCCTCCGCATATATGAGGATGGAAGTAGTGGGGATCGTTGGACAGGCTGCCACGCTTACTTTCGCATCTGGTATAGTTAATCTGTGTCAGTGCATTACTAATGAACTTTTAATTGCCTTAATCTAATATAATCAAATGCTTTTTGTTGGTTAGAAATCCAACCTATAATTAGTAGTTTATTATTTCAATAATCTATAATATTGAAACTTTATATATAGGTATCTACTATCCGAGTGAGTTTATAAATGTTATAATGGATCCATACTAAAACTACCGAAATTAAAATTGAAAATAAATCTACAAAAACTAAAAATTTAAGGTTATGTTAATAATATGATGTCCATGATCCGTACGTAAGCACATTAATTTGAAAAGATTAATAATTTTCTTAACTGAATAGAAGGAATGAAAGATTTTGTTCTTATGCTTAATACCTAAATATGATTCTATAAATTATGCCGACATAAAATAAAGATATATCAGTTAAAAATTTGTCTTAGATTAGATTAGATTAGATTCTTTATTAATTCTTAATGCCAATTACAAAGTGTTGGATAGAATAAGTCAGTTTTACAAAAAATGTAAGTTTTTTAATTTGAAGCAAAACTAATTAAAATTTAGTTTATAAAAATATGTACTTTATCCCGCCTGATGGTTCTCATCTACAGAATAACAAATAAACAATAAGCGAAAGACACAGACAGTTTTTAACATCTATTAATTTATTTATTAATACAAACAAAATTCCATTACATGGGTACCTACAGTAAAAACACGATTTAAAAATGGATAAGATGGACAAACATTTATTACCTACATCAAATGATTAATTATTGCACAAATAAATAAGTAAAATACACTAATACATAAATACAAATAGGTTACATTTTATATAAGAAAGATTATCATGTGATATACTGTGATTATAATCATATATATGCACGATTGTATACAAAACAATAAAAAATGTAGGTGTGAGGGAGGCACTTCAGCTTTCTAAAAATCTTTTTCACTTTCCTTTCTGTCTAATTTTAGTTTTACAATTTTGTAATTTATTACGATAAGATTTGAATGAGAATAATAGCTGCTTCCCTTTTACACAAAATCTCAGATTATTCTCACATTTTATGTCAGTTTTCAGTTACCGGTACGTTTCTTTTATTTTTCACATGTGAGTTTAAAGTGAGATTATTCACCCCCCCCCCCCCCCTACCGTGCCAACTGCACTAGCTCGGGAGTAAGATCACTTTACTCACTTTAGGTCTTAGCTTAGCTAAAGATTGAGGTTAATGTTTGACAATTTGTTTATTAAGTGTTAGCCAGATTAGAGAAAAATTATAAAAATAAGGTATTATATTAGTTATTAACTATTCTGTAGTTATTAGAGCCAAGTTAATTTCCTATATTACATTTTTCTCATTTTCTACTCACTTTGATCGTTTCTTTTATACAAGTGACAAAGTGACGTAGTCAACTGAGATGAGTATCCTCACATCACATTTTTCTCACACTCAGTTGTGTGCAAAAGGGAAGCGCCTAATATCTTTCTTTTGTACAATTTTTCCCACTTTTCTAATTTCTGCTTCTTTTTTAGTTTCTGAAAAATCACTGGATTTGATTCTTTAGGTATTGTATCGTCGCTTGAAGGTCGTGACAATTCCAATGGTAGGCGCTTCCCTTTTGCACACAACTGAGGCCCGGTTTCACAATCTCTGACTGTGAGAAAAATGTGATGTGAGGATACTCATCTCAGTTGACTACGTCACTTGTCACTTGTATAAAAGAAACGATCAAAGTGAGTAGAAAATGAGAAAAATGTAATATAGGAAATTAACTTGGCTCTAATAACGTAATAACTACAGAATAGTTAATAACTAATATAATACCTTATTTTTATAATTTTTCTCTAATCTGGCTAACACTTAATAAACTATGTCAAACATTAACCTCAATGTTTGAAGTGAGTAAAGTGTGATCTTACTCCCGAGCTAGTGCAGTTGGCACGGTAGTGGGGGTGAATAATCTCAATATAAACTCACATGTGAAAAATAAAAGAAACGTACCGGTAACTAAAAACTGACATAAAATGTGAGAATAATCTGAGATTTTGTGTAAAAGAGAAGCAGCTGGTGATTGTGAAGTTGAAGCTTAATTCGATGCATATTAACGATACCTTCATTTAATTTCTAAAACTGAATAAGCTTCTGTTGTCGTTATTTGTATTGCTGAAGTTATCAGGAACCACGTCTGAATGATATCTACGTATTACTTAATGTAATTCCATAAAAGAAGTTATGTGCGATTACCAAGTGATTTACTTGCAAATTTGTTCTCTTTTTGCTTTTTGTTGGCTATTTTTAATCGAAATCCATCACATACCGGGAAGCATATTAACATTCTTTACAGTCGTACGGAAATGGCACTATTCGGCGCAATCTCATTGGCCGTTTCAAGGCCAAATGTCACATTTACCAAACCTAACTGAACTTATTCCTTCTTTACTCGCATTTCGTTAGTGGTGTAATGGCCTAGCGGAAACGAGCTCGGCTTGGCAAGCAGAAGGTTCCGGGTTCAAATCCTACACGTTCTTGTTTTTTTTTTTTATTAAATGCATCAGGCATGACGAGGTCTATTGCGAGTTAGAAGCCGGAGGCGATAGCCGGAGGCAGGTTAGATATGTGTGTTATTCCCCTGATAAAGGAATTTTTGTTTATTAGATTAAAGGAATTTTTTTTTATTAAATGCATCAGGCATGACATGAGGTCTATTGCGAGTTAGAAGCCGGAGGCGATAGCCGGAGGCAGGTTAGATATGTGTGTTATTCCCCTGATAAAGGAATTTTTTTTATTAGATTAAAGCCAAATTTGTTTTTAAATGTGACATTTTGCGTGCGCTCCAAGTCGTGGCCTTGAAACGGCCAATGAGATTGCGCCAAATACTGCCATTTCCGTACGACTGTAAAGGATGTGAATATGCTACCGGGAAACTATTTTATCACTAATCACAAATAGTTTTCATACGTTTAATAAATCCCAATAAATTGAAAGATGCACAAGAATGCTCCAGTATGGTACAGCACAAAATAATCAGGAATATCTAATTATGACAGGAAAATTAGTGCCCTGCACGTGATATTACAATACTAACCTCAAAAATGTGCATTTTCTAAGTTTTTGGAGTATTATGTCGCTTTTATCAAAATTTCTGCTTGGTTGCTGTACTATCAACTAAAATCTTGTTCAGTGCATTATTACTGAAGACTTAATTACTTTGATCTAATAAAATAAGATGCTTTTTGTTGGTTAGAAATCCAACCTATAATAGCAGTCTATTTTTAATGATCTACAATATTGAAACTTTCTATATCTACTGTCTGAAAGAGTTTTTAAATATTATAATGGTTCCAAGCTGAAACTACAAAAATTAAAATTAAAATTGAAAATTAATTTACAAAAACAGAAATGTAAGGTTATGTAGTCTGATAATTATGCACATGATCTGTTTAAAAACTTTAGCCTCATTTTATACCACGTGACCTTTACTACCAATCAAAATGCTGACCACCTATTGTCGCCTCTGTCTCTATAAGCCTCTATAATGGCGACCATTGTGATTAGCCATTCGCGCAGGTTCTAAGATCATTCTCCCTACTATGTCTCTGAAATAGTCTCAAAGAGAAGCGTCTAAACAGAGGCTTAGGTTTTAGTCCGACGTGAAGTTGGTGAAAGCGACGCGAAGTTAGTGAAACGGGCTGAACTTATTCTTGCTTTACTCGCGTTTTGTCAGTGGTGCAATGGTCTAGCGGAAACGAATCGGGCTGGCATGCAGATGGTTCCAGGTTCAAATCACACACCTTCTTTTATTTTTTTTTTTATTAAATGCGTCAGGCACAAGGTCTATTATCGCGAGTTAGAAGCCGGAGGCGATAGCCGGAGGCAGGTTAGATATGTGTGTTATTCCCCTGATAAAGGAATTTTTTTTTATTAGATTAATGGTAAGTCCCCACGTGCGGAAATGGCGGAACTATTCTAGACATGTGATTGGCCAAAAGTCGGCCATATTAGTAATTGTCAATTCCCCTGATGTTCCGCCGGTTATCCGCAAAAAGTTGAATTTAGTTTACTTTTTGCGGATTCCGTGATTGTGGAATAAGGTTATGGTACAATTATTACATGCGTTCGCCTTTCGTCTTCCATAAAGATATCTCTGACCCAGAAATCTCTTTGTACCTTTTCCATTTCTTCTATTTTAATATATAATTTATAGATAGCTAATATTCTTTTACGAGACGCATCCTGAAGGATTTTAGAAGTTATCTCGTGTTTGACAACGAGTGCACCTATAGCTAATAAAACCGAATTGCTTTTTATAATTTCCATTTTTCTCTGTATAATATAACTCGTATAACTTTTAGGTTAGGTGGTATTACGCAATTTCCGCAAAAATAACCTCACCATTGGAACGTTCCGCTAAAAATCACGGAGTTCCGCTTTTCCGCGTTTTCCTTACCATGAAGGAATTTTTTTTTATTAAATGCATCAGGCATGACATGAGGTTTATTGCAAGTTAGAAGCCGGAGGCAGGTTAGATATGTGTGTTATTCCCCTGATAAAGGAATTTTTTTTTATTAGATTAAAGGAATTTTGACAGCCCGTTTCTGTGACTATTCACGACAGACTAAAACCTAGGCCTCCGTTTAGCTCCGTATTCCTCAAAGTCGTCCCGATGCGTTCGGTTATTGGAACGAAAAAAATAAATCTGTCCCGTTCGAATATTCTGGAGGAGACCAGGCCCGTGTTCCTGGACTTAAAATTTAAAATATTTCTATTTCCAACTTCACATCAACTATTATGATCCTATAATGTCATATTTATTTTTACTGTCGTTATTTCAATTTTTATTTGTACGTTTTGCTGTGAGGTCAGGTTTCCTTGAAGAAAAAAAATTATCTAGGAACGACTTTGCGATTTTTGAACAGAAATACCTATTACATGATAGGTACAACAAGTTTAGAAAAGCAAAGTTTTACTATATAAACGAATATAGTGTTTGAGTACGAGCGAGCAACTCAAAACTAGGTATATGAGTTTAGTCTGCTTTTCTTACGAGATTTGTTTATACTATTTTTTCGCATTTTGTGTTAGTAGGTAATTTATAAGCAAATAGTGATAGACGCATAAAAGCATTACAAACATGGTATAAGGAGAATGGTATGCCCGCGCGCAGGCACGGTGACGTCACTCAGTTTAAAAAGTGGCAGGGGTGACATCACAATTAACCTCAAAAATATGTATTTTCTAAAATTATCGAATATTATGTCAAGTTTATTAAAATTTCTACTTAATTTCTGTTCTATCAAATCTTGTACAGTGCATTATTAATAAAGTTTTAATTGGCTTAATCTAATAAAATAAGATGCTTTTTGTTAGTTGAAATTCTAACCTAAAATTAGTAGTCTATTTTTAATATTTTTTCCATCCTAAGCGATCTATCACAATTTATTTTCCTTTTACGACAGTCAAAAAACAACACCAGACATATTAACAGTTGTAACTGCATCAGATCTTCAATTTCTACCGTTTCTGGGGGGAATATAACAACATCTGCTGTATTAAAAAAATTTCAAAATCTGTTGATTCTGTTGGGTTGAAATGTACAGAAGAAATACGTGCTATAAACAGACAATAGGTAATAAAAAGGATAAACCGGCGAAATAAAGAATTAACCTGCTATTTTTCATATTAATTTTATCGTTGATCCATATACTTTCGCAAGCTTTTCAACGCGGAGAAATGTAAAATACTTGATGTCAGTACCTTTTTGTCTTCGTGTAATAATTATTACACCCAGCCACAGCACAAGCAAGCATGGTGCTTATGGTAAGTCCCCACGGGCGGAAAACGCGGAAAAGCGGAACTCCGTGATTTTTAGCGGAACGTTCCAATGGTGAGGTATTTTTGCGGAAACTGCGTAATACCACCTAACCTAAAAGTTATACGAGTTATATTATACAGAGAAAAATGGAAATTATAAAAAGCGATTCGGTTTTATTAGCTATAGGTGCACTCGTTGTCAAACACAAGAGAACTTCTAAAATCCTTCAGGTGTACCATAACCTTATTCCACAATCACGGAATCCGCAAAAAGTTAAACTAAATTCAACTTTTTGCGGATAACCGGCGGAACATCAGGGGAATTGACAATTACTAATATGGCCGACTTTTGGCCAATCACATGTCTAGAATAGTTCCGCCTTTTCCGCCTTTTCCGCCATTTCCGCACGTGGGGACTTACCATTAGTAATGCGAAAGAAAAAAATACGGTTCGTTTTTTTTGTTTTAAACCGTTTTTTTTCACGAAAAATACACATGCCTTGTTTTTTTGGTATTTTTTAAAACAATTTGGTGTTGTTGAAATTAATGATTAATAAGAATAATAAATTGATGATCTTAATATACTGTATTTATTTTAGGAGCAAGGTTAAGTGAATCGAGAAATTTTCTTACGAAAAAAATAAACATTGTTTTATTAATTAATAATTCTAATAAAAAAAAAATTATTTGTTCTTCTAACGTCATAATAGACATCGAGATGGTTAAGGAGTATGGAGTATGTATGCGCAACACAACATATGACGGCAATTTCGAGTTTTAAATGGAAAAGAAAACTATTCCAACCATAATTATTTTCAAAAAATAGGTACGTAAATGTCGATATAGAAATTATAGAATCAAAAAACATATCAGTATCGCAGTTTGGCCATAAATAACACGAAAAAAACGAAAAATACGGAAAAAAACTGTTTTTTTCAACTGAAAAGAACGTCAACATCAAAAAAACCGTTTTTTTACATCACTAATGGTGCTATTCGTTAACATTATTAAAAATATTAAAATAAAGATTAAATGTGCGGAATCACAACTGACTTTCGACGTTTTTTAAACTGAGTGACGTAATGCGCAGTAGATACACAAATTGGACGGCAACCTGACATACCATTATTCTTTCTTATACTATGATTACAAAGTATAAAGTTTTAAATTTAAAAAATATCATAGTAGGTATTTGTCACCTTGTGTAGAATTTCCGTAACCTAGTAACCGACATGGCTTTTGTTTATTTATGATTATGTAGGTAATAGTAAAGGACAAAGGTAACAATTATGTATAATTTTTGTGAGTCGAATTGATTTTAAGTTATATATTAATTATAAAAATGAATCTTTTGCTACTGAAAACAATTTAGAAAATTGTTTTGAAGACATTTTAAATGCCGCTCGAGAAACAACTTCGAGCTTACTTCCTTTAAAATACCTACAAAAAAATAATACGTTAAGGTATATGCTATTCACATTTTATTTACATTAGAGTTTAAAGTAGGCTTTGGAAAATCTGAATTCTGTTGGCATGAATGACTGTTTTAATTACTGAGGTTATGTTGAAAAGTCAAAAACATAACCACAAAATCAAATTGGTTCTACATAGTTGCCAGAGTGAGACCCTAAAGAAAGCACAGCAATGTTATCAATAAAAATTTGGCAATTCAGCCAAAAATAAATGACAGTGACGATCAATTAAATCTGACACTTCAATTCGCGAAAATCGGAGTGGGCGACATCTATAGTTTTTGGCGTAATCTCAATATGATAGTGAGCAACAAACCGCTGTCATTACTGTCACTGTCAGTTGCTGGTTTTTAAAATTTATCTTGTGATTTTTTAAATTAAAAGTGCGTTTAAAGTGTTGTTATTATATTCAACTAGTTTATAAACAATATAGCAATGCAATCAACTAATAAAACGGTTGACACGGTACTTTAATAAAAAAAAAGTGTTGCTTAAATTAACCTCTAACTTTATCTTAAATGTCAAAACACTGACAGACGCGTCAAAAGTTTGTTATTCACTACCATACATTAAATTTTCAGCGCCATCTCGTGATACGTGATTTTCGCGAATATTTTGTCAATAGTAGACAACCCTGAGACTAATAAATTAAGAAATACATATCATAGCCTCCCCTCATGTAAATAAAATGTGAATGGCTGTATATATTTACTGCGTTCGGTTTTAAAAATCCAGAGGCGAGCGAGCAGATACAGATTTATCACACGTGATCACCGAGGCAAATGAGTCTAATTTAATTACCGAACGGATACCAAGGAGGAACATAAAACATAACCCCATAAATTATTATTATTTTTTTATTTTGGTGTATCACTCAGAAAAAACAATGCAGTTTATTTAATCTATGTGTTCTGTTATGTTGTACTCAAGAAACCTAGAGAACAGTCTTCTTGGTTGTACTTAGATAGTGTCTGATACACAGATCACAGAAGAACCCTAAAAAATCTGTTTGCTCGACGTCTTGAAGCCGAGCCAAACGAGATAGCGCTGACCGCTCGTATTTATGCTTACCGAACGCAGAGCAGATCTAAAAGAGCATGCATTCTATTACCGAACGGCAAATGAGGTAAACGAGCAAAGCGAGCTTTCATATGTAAAAACCGAACGCAGTAATTATATGAAATATTTTCTGTCAAACTGTTACTGACAGTTACTGCGTTCGGTTTTAAAAATCCAGAGGCGAGCGAGCAGATACAGATTTATCACACGTGATCACCGAGGCAAATGAGCCTAATTTAATTACCGAACGGATAATAAGGAGGAACATAAAACATAACCCCATAAATTATTATTATTTTTTTATTTTGGTGCATCACTCAGAAAAAAACAATGCAGTTTATTTAATCTATGTGCTCTGTTATGTTGTACTCAAGAAACCTAGAGAACAGTCTTCTTGGTTGTACTCAAGAACGGTAAACTGGAGAGGATAGCTACATCGAGCAAATCTGTCCGCTGTGACGTAGTTATGATTATTCGTCCAGCGCACTGCCGTTTAAAACGCATGGAGCGGAACATAATTTTCGTAATAATCTTAATTTATAATAAGATTATTTTGGCGGCTATGACAAGAGGGAAATTTGAAATTGTAAAAGGGAGAGAATATTCAAAAATAGAAGTTTTATTAATCAATTAATATAATTATATGAAGTTAATACCGAGGTTAATACAAAAGAAGAATGAATACAAATAATTTTTAAATGGAAATATAAAATGGTATAATTTATATATAATAAAAATAATAGAAGTGCACCTAAGAAGATTAAGAATAAAAAGTTTATATATATACAAAGAAAAGAATATGGTGTGGTTATCTAGGGTGATATTAAAATAAATTTTAGTGTAAAGACAATAAGAAATAAATTACGAATGTAAATTATAACTTCAAAATTATAAAATATTCATAACTAATATTTTAATTTCAAATAATATGAGGATAAGTTATTTATAGTAAAGGAGTAAGTATAAAATTTTGGATTTCAAGGTAAGATTTTATTATCATACAATTTTTATTAATTTATTTTATTGATTAAAATATAAAAACAAATTTACTTATAAACAGATAGGTATAAACTTTAAATAGCGATATCATTACAAATGCAAACACAATTTATTGATATAACTGGGGCGTAGGTATGGTATTTTGAATAGTTTCTGTACATATTGTATATAGTAAAATATTATAATGAAATGAAATAAACAATAAACTCAAATATAGTTTTATTTAACAATTAATACCAATCGCAGTATGAATAAGGAAAACCCAAATTAAAATATAGATTTCTGCACAAAATGAACTGAACAAATTCTACCCGTATCTGGGTTAAACTTATCCTTCCTTCTGCACCTGTGTATCCATTCACTTCTTATGGTTTGGGACACTAAATCTTTGGATTATGGAAAAGCATGGAAAATTACATTTTGACCTCTAGCTGTATAATAGCTATTTTTACACCCATGACCGCACAGCTTGATCCAGACATTCAGCCTTATTCTGGTGACTATTGATTATTGGTTATTGAAAAATATCTAATAAGTATGAAGATTTCGGATTCTGGTGTACATTCATAATTTTCAATATTGATTCATATAACCAATATTCTTGAAAAACGGACGACCTTGAACATTAACTAATAATTGGAATTCTGGTGTGGAATTTTATCTACAAGACATTGGAAATTTTACAAAGTTTTACAAAGAACTATTTAGAAGCTTAGTTATTAGTTATGTCTTTAAAGGTTATGATGGCCAACGTAGAATTTATTTTTTTAATAAATGCAATTGCGGCTATATAATAATAAGAAACATTCAAAATTCAGCAATAGAAGAAAAAAAGATTAAGGGATACCTTTATTTGCCAAATAAAATACTTAGCAGGGGAATACACAAGGTGTCCAATAAATATTTGGTAGGTAGGTTTTTTGACGAAAATTAATGGGTGGTGTTTCATATATAAACTTATTTAAAATAAGTCCCCCCTGTTAAGTTACACCCTCTCAAAGGGGTGCACCAAAATCAAGTTTTATATTCTCTAAAATGACTTAACTTAGAGAGATAAAATTTTATGTAGGTACAGGGTCATCACGCGAAAATATCCTTTTTTGAAATAACTCGGCCATTTTTCATGTTATGACATAGATATAAAGACATTCTGAACTAGTTTTTTCCACAGAATCTAAATTTTCAGTCAAGAAAACAATAATAACGATTCGCATTTCAGAAATACGACATAATAATTTCTCTTTTAAATAGAACACTCTGTATATTTTGAAATATTTCGATTCTGCTTCTCTTTCTGAATTCAAAAATGTCAACATATCTTATGTTATCTCAAATGGTTTTTTAGATATTTAGATTTGCTGATATTAAAATGTGATATATAAATCTGACGATATTAAAATAACGTGACCGATTTTGTTAAATAAATTTTGAAAACAAAGAAAACATTGACCATAATGAGAAAATGATCTCTGAGAAACATAGAATGTTGATTTCATACATTTATTAACAAAGAATATATTAATAAACATTAAAAAAATCAAAAAATATTAACAAAGAATTAACAATGTTAAATATTACAAGGTTAAATATAATAAATAATTTTAGATACATTAAAGCATATATTCAATTTAGTAATTTTATTGCTCAATATGTCTACCTCTATTTTCATAACAAAGTCTAAACCGCCGTCGATAAATCACCTAAAACAATCACAATTATATGATCAGGAATTCTCTAAACAATTTAAAACGGCGGTATAGACTTTGTTATGAAAATCGAGCAATTACTAAATTGAATAAATGCAGTCCCAGTTAACACAAGGCTGCTCCTGGGACGTCCCAAAAACATCAAGCCAGAACATTTGAAACATCCCAGGGACATCCCAAAACAAAGTAGGGACGTCCCAGCGCAAGCCGTTTGGGACTGTTCAGGATATCCCTGTCACGTCCCAACAACGTCCTTTCAGGTCGTGTTTGGACAATATTAGGACCTGACAAGGACATGCTCTAATAGCATACCAGATATAAAACCTATATCCAACTGGATTCAAAATAAAATACTAATTGACAATTAAATTATTTCCACAAACACCAAAAATAAGTTTATTACAGTCGACGAGCTTGGCCAACATGGCATCATTGGCAGATGCTTAAAACTGTTTATCACCTCCCAATGATGTCAACTTGGTTGGCGAAATGTGGGTCAGTATAATAAGTATTTGAGGATCTACTTCAGTCTCAATGTCGCATCAAAAGTTCAAATAACCCTTTACAGGAATACTGAACATTTATTCAAAGGAAGGAGCATCACAAATTAATAGGCATAATGAAGCGTAAAAGAATACAATAATCAATCTGTAAAAGACCACTTAACTTTTAACAAAACACCAGACCAAAAAGACACCAAACACCAAACAAAACATGCAAGCAGCCATATTGCAATTCCTCCTTCTTTATCCTTGCCCTGGATTGGTTCTTGCAGCGAATGTGCGAATACGCTGAACAAATGACAGACAGTGGCTTGCACACGCGTAGAGCTTGGTCCGTTTACATTTATTAAGCGGCGGCAAATTTAAAATATTTGAGTACCCAACAGAACTTGAAAATTTGTTTACCAAAAGTTTCTTTGCTTTATCACAGAAGAAAAACTTTTAATAGTAATTCTAATATTATACATAATACCAAACATACTGAATATCATATTAAACGATTAAAAATTAGATTGTTTCCACATTTTTATAATTATTCTACTTTTTGTTTTTGTTGAATGATTCCTGATATATTATTTATTTAATAAAAACATTAATATCACTCCAAAATAACAATATTTTTAGGTTTAAAAAATTGTTTTCAATATTTTCGACCGTATTGTGATTGAGCATGTGCATTTTACACTTGTTTTTTTAAAAAATACCTTACCCAGAATAATATCCAAGTCCTTAAGTCCTTGGGACGTTAGCCTGGGTTGTTTCACTATTTGGGACATCCCAAGGATTTTCTTAATATAACTCTACAGGGACGTCCCTGACGGTAAGTCCCAGGGATGTTTCTGTGGGATATTTCAGTCCTTGGGATGTCCGAGGGACATTTTGCCACGACGATCCCATATGGAACGTAAAAGCTCATATATGGACATCCCACGGACATTTTGTGCTAACTGGGGTAATGTATCTAAAATTATTTATTATATTTAACCTTGTAATATTTAACATTGTTAATTCTTTGTTAATATTTTTTTATTTTTTTAATGTTTGTTAATATTTTTTTTGTTAAATAAATGTATGAAATCAACATTCTATGCTTCTCAGAGATAATTTTCTCATTATGGTTAATGTTTTTTTTGTTTTCAAAATTTACTTAACAAAATCGGTCACGTTATTTTAATATCGTCAGATTTATATATCAGATTTTAATATCATCAAATCTAAATATCTCAAAAACCATTTGAGATAACATAAGATATGTTGACATTTTTGAATTCAGAAAGAGAAGCAGAATCGAAATATTTCAAAATATACAGAGAAAGTAATATGTCGTATTTCTGAAATGCGATTCGTTATTGTTTTTTGGACCGAAAATTTAGATTCTGTGGAAAAAACTAGTTCAGAATGTCTTTACATCTATGTCACAACATGAAAAATGGCTGAGTTATTTCAAAAAAGGACATTTTCGCGTGATGACCCTGTACATACTGTACCACCCTTAAAAGACCATTTTATGGAAATATTATCCACCAAATCTTCCCTTAAGGGAGTTAAATAAACTAACTCTTACGGTTTTTTGCCAGAACTTTGATCGACTATAAATATTTAAAAGAGAAATACTTCACCCGAAAGCCCGATCTTATTTTAAAACTTCTTTGCCTCTTACTAAATTTTTGTAGGTATTCTTAATCGTATTATAAAAAAATGAAATGCACAACCATGCACAGACAGTTCTCGCCTGCACCGTATCTATTTTATTTTTTTTAATCGAATACGGTTGAGTATAGAAAAATTTAGTAAGAGATAAAAAAGTTTTAAAATAAGATCAGGCTTTCGAAATCAGTTTAGAGAAAATAATATGAAATTAGCTTTTAGTCCACCCCTTTGAGTGGGTGACTTCGAAAGCCTTATCCTATTTTATTTTCTATACTCAACTGCATTCGATTAAAAATAAAATAAATACGGTACTGATGAGAAGGTACACAAAAATTTAGTAAGAGAAAAAGAAGTTTTAAAATAAGATAAGAGGCTTTCGAGTAAAGTAAAGTATTTCACTTTTGAATATTTATAGTCAATCAAAGTTCTGGCAAAAAAACCACAAGGGGTAACTTATTTCACTCCCTTAAAGGAAGATGGGGGGTGGATGATAATATTTTCATGAAATGTCTTTTATAGGTACAATATGTACATAAAATTTTATCGCTCTAAGTTAAATCATTTTGGAGAAAATTATAAAAACTAGCTTTTGGTGCTGCACCCAATTAAGAGGGTGAAACTCGATAGGGGGGGCTTATTTTAAAAGAGTTTATATGAAAGACCCTCATTAATTCTCATCAAAGAACCTACCTGCAAAATATTTGCACTTATTTCCGGGACACCCTGCGTATAGGTTCAATAACATATTTGATAGATCAAATAAGTTCCTTCTTGCCAGACCCACAAAGAATCAAAATAAGTATTCCCAAGTAACTTATTGTTACGTGTGGTTTGCATTTCTTCTCACAGGGAAGTTATCAGAAATCTGTAGGCCAAGATATTAATTTCCCTGTGAGCCGCCAATCGACTGAATCTGTAGACTAAGCTTTTCCGACTCTCAGATAAGTACCTACCCTAGATATATTTGGAATTGCCTCTGATGTTCTTTTTCTTTGTGTAGTTTCGTATAAAATGAGAATGTTTACAATTAGGCAAGAGTTAACCTATATTTTGACAATAATCATTTTACAAATATTTCTCCAACTTTGCAGCGTTAAATACTCTAATTTTCTTCAATTTCTAGTGTTTTTATTGAAGATCAATGAATATTGGCAACCCTTTTTTAATAACTTCATATCATACGCATACAGACAGTCTAATAGATTTTCAATATTGACTTGGAATCAATAGTCTCACCAGAATACAACAACTTTATGAAATCGATAATTTTCAATAAACAATGTTGGTTATGTTCAGATATTGAAAATTAACTAATGGTCACCAGAATAAGGCTGATTGTTCTATATTTCTAGGCTAAATATTAGTTTTATAAGTTAAAAAACTTATAAAACACACACGAACAACCAAAAACAATAAACACGATAGATAAAACTAAATAATAACACCACCAAACACTGAGAAATAATAATATTTTGAACGTATACAAGACCACTAAACTGATTGAAAAACAGCTGATAATCATCGCTACGTCACAGACTTCCGGCAAAGCGGCGAACGTTGCAGTATAGGGATCTAGCTATCCTCTCCAGTTTACCGTTCTTGGGTTGTACTTAGATAGTGTCTGATACACAGATCACAGAAGAACCCTAAAAAATCTGTTTGCTCGACGTCTTGAAGCCGAGCTAAACGAGGTAGCGCTGACCGCTCGTATTTATGCTTACCGAACGCAGAGCAGATCTAAAAGAGCATGCATTGTCTATTACCGAACGGCAAATGAGGTAAACGAGCAAAGCGAGCTTTCATGTAAAAACCGAACGCAGTAATTACCAAGGCTGGTAAACTCTAAAGGTTACCCCATCTGAACCTGACCTACTCAACATACGCCTCTCGGCGACCGCAGGCCGGGATCGTCGTTCTCTGTTCTACAACAGCAGAGCAGTATTAGTGTCTCTTTTTAAGCATATAGAATCACGGTCGCCAGCTCTTCCTCACCCCGCATTTTCCTCGCCCTAATGCTGCTCATTGAGGCAACCTGTACAAAGTCTATAAGCCTTGAGTAATTACTACCAATAAATAATAGTAAAGTGACATTTCTCTGTGGTAAAGTGCCAAGGATTGTAATTTACAATTCTTGGTAAAGTGCCACTTTATTAAACGATTTTGAATTTAGTAAAATAGCGTATTATCTGTCAAAATGCGAAAAAATAAATTAAATTCTTTTGATTTTTTTTCATTGACAACAGTTTTGCCAACACACTTCACTGCCAACAAATATTTCCCAGTTTCTCAACTTTTCTTTGTGCAACAAAATGTCATAATGGAAAAATAGTTGATTTTTAGAGAGTACAGTTTGCAGCTTTCGATGATTACACCATTTCAGTAGTATGTAAATATGTAAATTCATGAAAATTAGGTTCGATAAAATACCAAAAACTCGAAAATCTAAAAATACGAATTACTAGTAAAATGTTGGGTTTTGGTAATTTGGAATAATTAAGTACATTATAGCTGAATTCACGCCCACAAGTTTTGACATTTCTCATTACAATAAATGAAAAATATAATTATTACTTATTCGTTGTTGTTATTTAGGTAAGAAATGAATTTGTATCAATTCAATTTTATAGAAATATTTACTGTAATAATTTGTAACCTAAGAATTCATGATTTTTATTATAGAAAGTTACTTATTTTAATTCTAGGCAATGGTTGTTGTAAGTGGTAGTTGGGTCAAAAATGTCGCAACTTACCCATCCCCTAATATTAACAGTGACATAGTAATTCCTAACGAGAACGAAATGACAGCGAAAGCGGTTCTAATTTGTCGTCCCAATTCCCACCATTTCCAGGAACGTACCCTAACTCTTGATCAGCCTGTTAAAGTAGGCCGATCTGTAGCTAGAGCGAAACCTACCACAACCAATGCTATTTTTGACTGTAAAGTTCTTTCTCGTCATCATGCTCTGTTGTGGTATGAAAATGGAAAATTTTACTTGCAGGTAAAAATATAAACCTGATTTATTAATACACGCAAAATTTGTGTAGATTATGCGTAAGTTTATTTATACAAAAAATTTAATAAAATGTTTAAATTTTAGGATACTAAAAGTAGTAATGGGACATTTGTAAATAATAATAGATTATCTGCAGAAACCGAAAACCATGAACTTAGTTCAGGTGATATTGTGCAGTTTGGAGTAGATGTAGTTGAAAATAATAGAAAAGTCACTCATGGATGTATAATTGCAACAATTAAACTATATTTGCCAGATGGGAAAGAGGCCAAAGCAAGCCCTAGTATTACAGATAGCGATCGTCATGGTATGTGTCCAGATAAAATAAGGTTATACCAAGTTTCAGTGGATAATTTTGGTAACAACTTAATAAAAATGTTAATTACAAAAATTCATTAATCATGTAATTATTAAATTTGAAGGTACCTTTGGCTACTATCAAATGTTTTTAAAAGTTGACAATATTGTCAGGTTGGTCATGCAAAATTTGTCTGTTTTTCCAGGGATGGTGCCTTTAGATGATTTATATAGATTGAATCAAATAATTCAAGAGGCCAATCAACGGGAACAATGCCTTGAGACTAAACTCACTGCCTTACAACATGTTGTTGATGAAACCAGAAAGTCTGCTGAAGAAAGTTGGCAGGCTTATGTAGGGGAAGAACGTCTACTTTCTAGGGTATCTGCATTGGAAAATCAATTGCAACAAGCCAATAAAAATTGGGGAGAAGATAGATTAAGAGAAGAACTTACCAAATTACAAGAAGATAATGAATCATATCAAGTAGCAGCCAAAGAGGCTTTAGAAAAACTACATGCTGAAAGACTTCAAGCTGTGGCCTTGGCTATGGAACAGGAACGAGCCAGAATAACCGCAGAGCAAGAAGCTTTACTTGCAAAAGAACAATTTACACAAGCTCAACTAGAATTAGAGGTGGGCTATTGTTTTCTACAAATATACAGGGTGTTCCAGTTTTTTGTAGCAGGACTTTAACAGTCGATAGACATTTGAATATTATTAAAAAAAGTTCATATAAACATAGGTTGAGAAATGCTTAGTTTTCGAAATACGGGGTGTTAAAGTTTGAAAATAAATATGGATTTATATTTATATTTCCAGAATGCTAAGAAGTATCGAATCCAAACTTACCAATTCTTTACATACAATTTAGAGGCCTATTATTTTAGAATAACAAACTACTACTTTACTTAACCATGGGCGTAGGTATATGGATTTACTAAGGCTCTTTTTTACAAAAAAGTAGTACGCCACTGATATTTTCCCGTGTTTCCAGTTTAATTCAATAAAGCAAGAAAAAACAAAAATTTAATATCTCTTGGCACTTTTTGATATGACAAGCCGTTATTCAGAAAATTTACATTTAATCTTTTGATGCACGCATCTGGACGAATTTTAGACAAACTTGAAGTCGCTCAGACTTTTACCAAATTTGATGGTACGAAAAGTCTTTTAAAAAGAAAGAATGAAACATCCCTAATGATGCTTGTAATGAAGTAAGACACTTTTCCATGTTACTAACTTTTGTGTTTGTGTTTCTAATAATTTATTTTAGTTCGACCGTTGTGTTTTAATACATTTGTGTTATAAAAATTTTGATTTACATTGATAATAAACTTTTACAATAAATATTTTAAATGTTTCATTCTTTCTTTTTAAGAGACTTTTCGCACCATCAAATCTGGTGAAATTCTGAGCGACTTCAAGTTTGCCTAAAATTCGTCCAAAGGCGTGCATCAAAAGATTAAATGTAAATTTTCTGAACAACGGCTTGTCATATCAAAAAATACCAAGAAACATTAAGTTTTTGTTTTTTCTTGCTTTATTGAATTAAACTGGGAACATGGGAAATATCAGTGGCGTACTACTTTTTTGTAAAAAAGAGCTTTAGTAAATCCATATATCTACGCCCATGGTTAAGTAAAGTAGTAGTTTGTTATTCTAAAATAGGCCTCTAAATTGGGTGAAGAGAATTGGTAAGTTTGGATTCAATACTTCTTAGCATTCTGGAAATATAAATATAAATCCATATTTATTTTCAAACTTTAACACTAAGCATTTCTCAACCTATGTTTATTTGAACTTTTTTTAATAATTTTCAAAATAAATGTCTATCGACTGTTAAAGTCCTGCTATAAAAAACTGGAACACCCTGTATAATATATTATACAGTGTCCCCGGATCGACACATGAATAGGTGAAAAAGCCTGAAAATTTTTTAGTTGAATTTTCATCAGGGATTCAGCCCTGCTTGGATAGAAATTGATTTGGGCCATAATTTTTGTTTCTAAAAATTAAGTATGCTTTGGAAATTTACAAAAAACTTATTTTTTGCTCGATCGAGTTTTTTTGTTTATTTACTACAAAAAGTGAATATCTAAAGGAGGTAAACTATCGGTGGTGGGGGCAATAATTCGAACGATGGAAGTTCGCAATCGGCCATATTGATAAAACACTTTTTGCACGTTAGTTTTGTGTTTTAAAGCGTATGAAACCTAACCGGTTCTGACTAGTGTCAGTATCTTATGCAAAACTTTTTGTAGAATTTGGCTTTTGTGTTACGATTTACAAAGATTGTATTTATTCGTGTGTCGTGTTTTGTGCCGAATTAAAAGATTTGGACATAAAATGGCTTTATTATGGTTAGTTGCATATCACGTGGTTTATCACACATTGAAAGAGAAAGTGACGTTACTTTTTATCGGTAAGTAAATAAATATTATTATAACTAAATAAACCAACGGTTAGTAATATTTCCATTATGTTGGAGTGTTTCAAAACATTAAACAATAATTAAATTGCAGATTATACGTCCACTATGATTGTTCTGGAGTCCAGTGGCAGTTCATCCTAAATTTGTCGTCTTGCTTGTTGAAAATAAAATAAAATCAAAAAATTATAATTTAACTACTTATACAGGGTGTCCCATAAGTAATGGTACACAGAACACGGACAGATTCCTTACATAAAAATACGAGTAAAAATATTACGATTTAACCAAACTTGGTCCAAAAGTTGATATTAATTGTAAAATGTAAATTTACACTTGGAGTAGTTTTCCACACACACCAAAACACTTTTGCACACACTCGACGCGCGTTTCGCCAACCAAGTTGGCATCATCGGGAGATGATTAAAACTGAGTTTTAATCATCTCCCGATGATGCCAACTTGGTTGGCGAAACGCGCGTCGAGTGTGTGCAAAAGTGTTTTGGTGTGTGTGGAAAACTACTCCAAGTGTAAGTTCTACACCAAAGGTTCCAACCCCTCTTCAGGAATAAAATGTAAATGTTTGTAAAACTGTAAATACATTGTAAAAAAAAACAGAGATACAGGGTGCCAAAGTAAAATTTTTGTTTTGTTTTTTTTTTTAATAATTTAAATTCTCTTTTTTGAAAGCGTCTCTAGTTGTTTTTGTTTTAATTAAAGCCTACTTTGAAAAATTGTACATTCCTAATAATTTAAATTGGTTAAGCCAAAGATCATTTCATACAGTGCGCGCCACCCGACTAGGAACACGGGACGGGATATGAACGGGCAGCCGCAATCGATCAAGTGTCCTCGTCACGGGTGAGAATGGGATTGAACGCACAACGGTACAAAGGACAAGGCTCGATCGAGGTGCGTTTGCCCATTCAATGCGAGGTCCCATGTTCCTAGTCGGCTGGCGCGCACTGTATACTAGATAGTCAAAGCCACTGTTTATTTCATCGCCCCATCTTCTCTCTCTAACACATGCAAAATTGGATGCCAAATAACAGAGAAGTATTGCAGTATCATGAGTTAAAGTGAGATGAAGACGAGAATACAGGAATTTGACTTTAAAAAATTTCTTTAAAATCCCCAAGAACATTATGACCTATAAACGACATGCAAACTACCGCCGTAAGTGGCACACTCTACAAATAACAACAAAATTATGAATAGATTTAAATCCATTGCCTTAAAAACCTCCAATTACCTAATTTTATTAAAATATTTAAATTTTTAAAGAAATTATTTAATAAGTCCCGCTCAGACCACAATATAGAAATACTCCAACCACTTTGCAACAGAAGAAACGAAGAATATCGCAGTCACAGAAAATACCCCGAACATACAATTTGGGAATGCATCAACTCCCTAAGAGAAAAAATGTAAAAACAAGAACTACCTACTATAATTTTTTTTTTTTTTAGAACATAGTACTTTGTTATTGCCTAGTTAACTCTACGAAATGTACTAAATACTTTAATTGTAATACTGGCTGAAGGACTTCGGTCGATAGCCATTTGGTTCGTCCAATAAAATTCTTGTATTATTATTATTATTATTTAATATGCAATATGTTTTCTACAATGGTTTTAAATCCGACTTATTTCCATCCACATCTGGTGTTCCGCAAGGGTCGAACCTTGGGCCTCTTCTATTTTTGATAATAATAATAATAATAATAATAATAATAATAATAATAATAATAATATTTTATTGGTCTGGGAAACAATACAGTTTATAGACATGTCAGTAGGTTAGATTCACAATTTAGAAATATTTAACGTTATAGGTATTTAAAATTTAACAAATAAAATTATTAATAATTACACATACAAATAGTACAATATAATATATATTATAAATGCACAAATATGAATAAATTAAAAATATTAAAGACATATTACATAATTAAAATAAAAAATTTTAGAGATAAATTACACATCAGACGTATAAGTATGGCAGAATGAATAAAAATTGTTTATGTTATAGAGACAAGCACTTATCATGAGTTCCTTTAACTTGTATTTAAATTTTTTTGGACCAAGGGTTTTTATATTTGGAGGCAAGGCATTATAGAATTTTAAGCCACTATGTTCAGTTTTCCTAAGTCTTGTGTGGGGACATATCAAGTTTCCTTTGTGTCTCGTGTCATGGTCATGTATATCACTAAACATGGGGAAGTCATTAATGTGTTCTTTTATATAGCAGATGTTTTCAAAAATTATCAGGGAGAAAATCGTCATTATGTTTAGTTCTTTAAATAATGGTTTACAGGATTCTCGATAGTTTTTCTTAAGTATTGCCCGAACTGCTGCCTTTTGTATGATTAGGATTCTTTGAATGTGGACATGGGCTGCATTTCCCCAAGTTTGTATTCCATATTTCATTACAGAATAAAAAAGGGCATGATAACAGGTAAGTGCGGCTTCTTTATTTATAATAGAGGTTATTCTCCGAACCATAAATACTACAGAGAACAGCTTTTTACATAAGCTGTCTATGTGGATAGTCCATTTCAATGACTCATCAATGTAAATTCCCAGAAACTTGGAGGATTGGCTGTTGCTTTTGTTTACTGCAAATGACATAGTGACGGTCTTGTTTAGGTTTAGAAAAAGTTCATTATTGTTAAACCAGTTTTTTGCTGTTGAAAGCACAACTTCACTGATGTCTTCAATTCTTGAATTTTGAGGTGTTCTAATGGTAAGGGTGGTATCGTCTGCATACATTAGTGTCTTTAAGTTAATGCCATTTATTTCCATGTTATCCGGAAAATCGTTAATGTAGATAATGAAAAGGAGGGGACCTAGGATAGACCCCTGGGGAACTCCTTGTCTTACAGTTAGTTGATGACTATTTGCTCCATGGTAGTTTACTATTTGTGGTCTGTCTTGTAGATAGGATTTAAGTAGTTGAAGTGCTGGTCCTCGTATTCCATAATACTCGAGCTTTTCCTCTAAAATTGAGTGTGATACACAATCGAAAGCCTTCGACAGATCGGCAAAGATAGAGTGGCAGATTTGTTTTTCTTCAAAGGCATTATATATGTTTTCCATGAATTTTAAAATTACATCTGTGGTGTTTTTATTTTTTATGAAACCGTATTGTTGTGTGGAGAAATATTTGTTTTGATCCATGTGTTTATAAATTTGTTTATAAATTGCTAACTCTAGAATTTTTGATGGGGTTGGTAATTGGGCAATTGGTCTGAAGTTATCCGGAACTGAGGCATCACCCTTCTTATGTATAGGGATTACTTTTGTATTTTTTAGCATACTTGGAAAAGTGCCTTCTGTGAAACAGGTGTTTATTATATCGCAGAGAGGACTCGCAATGGATTCGGCAATATTTTTTATTGTGGTTGCTTATGCCATATACATCTTCACTTTTTTAATTTTTTAATTCTCTTATTAATATAATGACATCTTCCGGGATCATTGGACTTAAAAATATTGAGTCAGTGTTTGTTAGTTTTTTATTTTTACAGAGATCCATTGGGCCAAATTCACTTTTAGCGGTATTATCAACAATGCTTTCACTGAAATTTATAAAGAAATTGTTTAGTATATCTGGTGTGAGATTTTTATCTGGAAATATTTGCTGTTTAGTTTTCCTGCCTGTTTCAGCGTTTATTATGCTCCAGGTGGCTTTACTTATGTTGTCTGAGTTTGAGATCGTTGCGATATTGTGTTGCTGCTTGACTCTTGTAAGTAGATCATTGTATGTTTTTTTGAAAGCTTTATACTCGTTTTTATTTACTTCAGAGGGGCTGGTCTTGCACACTGTATGCAAAAATAATAGTAATTCTTTGGCTTCTGAGATTTCTTGTGTGATCCAACTTTTATATTTTCTGACATTTCTTTTTAGAGGTGGAAATGACATTTCATAGTGAAATAGGTGGCTTTCCATATTTATCAACGATTTGATTAGTTTGTTGAACTGTAACGGATTGTTGTTCGCTGATGATTTAAAAATTTATTCCTCCATATCTAGTGTTGATGATTGCCATAACTTGCAAAGTAATTTGGAGAAAGTAAGTTATTGGTGTAGCTTAAATAAACCGAGCTTGATTATTTCAAAATGTAGGATAGTTACTTTTACTCGTAAAAGTACGCCATTATTACATAACTATACCATTAATGATGAAGTTATTGCAAGATGTGATGTGATTAAGGATTTGGGTATTTACTTTGATTCCTCACTCTCTTTCTCTTCACATGTTGATCACAGTGGCGGCTGGTCAGGGTGGGCAGGTTGGGCAGGGCCCACCCAGAAAAAAGTTAAGAACTGTTTCGCACTCTATGGAAATATATTTTTTGTTTTCTTTTTGTGATTTAAATTGGTGTACATTTGCTTTCTATTTATATATAGAACAATGAAATGTTGAAAAATATTAAAAATGGAGTTTAGAAACTATTCGAGATAATGCCTAATATCCCCCGCTTTCCAAATTTAAAATCCCGCTTAATATTATACGTTCTATCCGCTATTATATGCATTGGGCTGGCCCATGCTTCTTCATAAACGTCCGTAATAGCTAGGCAGTACGCTCACTTCATTGATGTTGTGACTTGCCATCAAAGTACCCAAGCGTATGTCGCGTACCTATTCTGCCTCAGCGTGAATCGCCGGGCCGGCCCGTTGACGCGATCAAGAGGAAGCAAGTTTTCGTTCAAGAAACTAAAAATCTAGCCAACTCGCGTAATCACTAATGCAAAATGCAAAATTATGGAATATACTTACTAACTTTAAATATGGAAATGTTAAATCTGTGTGAAACGATAAATAACATAACATTTATTATTAATTCTTAGCCCATAGGTATTGTTATAATTTAAAACAGCGTGAGGGACGCGCCAGCTTTTAGAATGTATGGGCCGGCCCTCGGGACTCTCCGGAAATTCTCGGCTTCTCTTATCGTTAGAAGGCAGAGAAAGGTTTAGTTCCCTTACAATCGCATGGTGCAATTTTCATGGTTTTCGACAATAAAACAAATTAGTGTAGTATGTAGATCCTTTTTTTGTACGTATGTTTTAAGAAACTAGGTATTACGACCACTACCCACTTATATAAAACTTTTTTTTGTTATCAAAAATCGTACCTAGTTCTAGTTCTATTTGAATGAAATTACCAAAGGACTGAAAGTGAATTTTTATTATACTGTTCAAATTTAAAAAAAACTACGTAGGTAGGTATACAAATATATAAATAAAATGAATAACGTAACAGAATTTTTTCAAAGGATTTAAAAAATTTTAATAAAACAGTTGCGTCAAACGAAAGTGGAAAAAACAAAGCAATCTTGAAAATATTTAAATATCAAGTTTAGTACATAAATTTTGAGGTACTTTTGTAAAACACAATGACCTTGAAAATCCTGAAAAATGTTCGCCTGCGGCGCTACGCAGGTGGCTGCCGCCCCCCGCACCCCCTGCAGCTCTTGCCCCGTGTGCACAGCGTTTTGCCCTACCAGCCTTAAACACCACGAGCCGCCACTGGTTGATCATGTATGTCAGTCTTCATTAAAGATGTTGGGCTTCATTATACGAAATTCACAAACCTTTAATAACATTGAATGTCTAAAAGCTTTATACTTTGCATTTGTTCGCTCTAGATTGGAGTATGGATCACTAATCTGGTATCCAATTTATGAGTGTTATAAAACCAGATTGGAATGCATCCAGCGCAAATTTCTGAAGTTTCTGTCTTACAAAGTTGATCATACCTATCCACCCCAAGGTGCTAACCATAATATGATGTTGATTAGATTTGACTTACGATCTCTTCATACTAGAAGGGTTAACATGTCTTTAGCATTCCTCTATAAACTAGTTCACTCTCATTTGGATTGTCCTGATTTGTTGTGTAAATTAAATTTTGTGGTTCCAAGATTATCCACAAGGCATTTTATTACATTTAAACTACCTACATGTAAAACAAATCTAATGTTAAAGTCTCCTATTTATACCATGTGCGAAAACTATAATGGATTAGATAATGTTGACCTGGATATTAATTTTTCTAGTATTAAGTTTATTTTATATAATAGTGACTAGTCAATTATTTCTGTATCTACATATATTTGTTGTTTGTTCATTATGTCATATTTGTAATTTCTTTAATTTTAAGTCTAGTTTGTTTTCCCTGTAAATGGTCTTTACTGTTGGGTATTAACATTAACATTAAATAAATAAATAAATAAATAAATAAATAAGAACCGAAACAAAAATTTTACTTTGACGCCCTGTATCTCTGTTAGCAACTTTTGGATTAAAGTTAAGTTTGGTTAAATCGTAATATTTTTACGTAAGTAATCTGAATCTGCCATTGCTCTGTGTACTATTGCGACCGAAAAGAAGTAATCGATTTTTTATCAAGTATGTAGTATGTTTTTTGGAAAAATTTTCCTTTGTAAATGGGAGTTTTTACATCAGTTATGTCAATTAAATTATTTTGACAAGAAATCATTGGTGGGGTCGTATTTATTAAAAAAAAACTAATAAGTGAGTTGTTAATATTTTTTAATTATAAGAGAACAATTAATTAGTATGGTTTTGAGAGAAGCAGAAAAAGGCTACATCATCGCCAACTTGGAGAAGGGTGGTCTTAACAACGCATAGCAAGTGAAATTAATTGCAGCAAAGGCACAATTCAAAAACTAAACAAAAAGAAAGAATACGGTAAACTCGCAGTTGACCATTGTAGCAGGACTGAAATATCTTTTTGTCGGAAAAGACCATTCAATCAATCAATCTTTATTAATCCTTTGTGCTACCGAATACAGTAGATAGGATAAGTCAAGTACAAAGTTATCTAATATTTATAAAAGGCGAAAATTAAGTATAATAAAATTTAGTACACTTACAAATAGCCCAGTCGATGAATACAAATGATCTTGCAAAAGGTCGGGAAGTTTTGAAACTTGGCACATACTTAGATCTTGAGGTTCTCAATGAGCACCTGATTTTGCGAACACGGCGTGGCGCCGCTCGCGACGCCATCTTGAAAAAATGGCGCATGAAATTAGAAAATTAGCCATATCTTCCTTACCGTACGTTTTATTGGAAAAGTACCCCTATTCAAAATTATTCCCTATAAAATTGTCTACAGTTTAGCTCTTTACTATTTTTTTGTATGATTAATATTTACAGAGATATAGCAGCTTCAATTGGAAAAAAGAGTTTTGCCTTAAAATATAAAGCAATTTGTTTCACCAACTATTGGCAACGGTTGCCCGACGTTAGGGAAACAATGTTTTATCACCTATAGCGACGCTATAAATGAAAAAAAATGTAAGTTGTGATATTTTTCTCGTTTCCACACCACCTATGAGGTAGAGAAATCGGCGAGTTTTTTTTTATGTGGCATCCCCAGTAGGCCTAATCCACAGATCTGACTATCTAAATCAAAGTCCCGACGGACCGGCGCAATCGTCATCCGACATCTCCGCATCTTCTATGACATCCTCAGCAACACTATTTATATTCTGAAGCACGTTAAGTTCGTCGTCATGGTCATCATCCAGACATATTATGTCGGCTACATTGCTGCATGCATAGTAAACAATTGGATGAGTATATATTTCTTACATCCATTAGTTTATTCTCTGTGTACAATGCATTAGTTGAGTATAGTCTATGTTTATTAAAAATAACTTTTAAAGTTGTATTTTGAGTAGTTTGTAAATTGTTTAATACGTTATTAAATAGCCCACCCCAAATTATAATACAATATCTTATAACAGACTCCACCAATGCATCATACACATCAAGCAAACATTTTTTATTAAGAATATATCTTAGTTGGTAAAATTTAAACGTTATATATCTAACTTTCTTTGTAATTGAATTTACATGTTCGTTCCATCTCAGGTGATGACCAATCATCAATCCAAGGTATTTAATTGAATGACATTTTTCAATTAGCGGGCAATCGCAATTTTGGCGATCACAATTGCTTTTATGCACTCTCAAAACTTGATGTTCTGGTTGATCATCAACTGAGATCGAAAATGCCAAAAATTTACTTTTAGCATTATTTAAACTTAATACGCTGTAGTTCAACCAATTATATATTTCAGATAGACCGTTTTCTGCCCTTTCATAAACAGCTTCCCATGAGTCCCCAACAAATACCAGAGCTGTGTCATCAGCATATGATATTAAATGACCTTCAAAATTTTTTATACTAGCAATATTATTTATATATACAAGGAAAAGTATTGGACCCAACACTGTTCCTTGGGGTACGCCCATGGTTATAGACAAGGACTCACTAAGAGAACCGTCTACTTTAACTCTTTGAGTTCTATTTGTTAGGTAATTTTTCAAAATACGTAAGGTAGGACATACATCAGCTTGATCTTATGGTCGAGGAGCACTATGTCAGACTTATTGGCTCGAATTAGCCTGACAGTCGGGAACGAGTAGTTCCAATAAATTCGGCATTTCTCGGCAATGAACGTGTTTACTATTATTATTATATTATAACAAATGACAACTTATATTACTATAATAATAAATAATAATAAATCCGTTTATTTATGCATGAAAAATAATATAAACATTTTTCTACATAAAAAGGTGCTGGGATCAAATTTAATTTGGTTTTCACCCAGACCAACTACACAATAACAGGTACAGTAAAATGGGTAAAATTATATAAGATATAGACATTAAATGTATAAAAAACATCAGATAAAGTCACTAACAATATATATAAAAAAAAAAAAGTATAAAACAAACATATCAACATCTTAAATCTCTATTAGACATATAAAGGAACTAGAATACAATCTTAAAGCTTCCACACTTTATTCTCTTAATAATATTATATTTGAAGCTAACATATGCCAAATTTTTAAGGTCATTTGGTACTTGGTTATATATCTTTGCTGCCTGATATGTGAAACTCTTTTGAAAATAGGCTGTAGAGTGGCCTGGTATGCTAAGTGTCGTTTCTCGTCCTCGAGTCATTAGTGTATGAGCTTCTGATCTTTTCTCTAGCTTCTCGTGTAAATATTCTGGAGTTTTTGATTTTATAATTTTATATATAAAACAGCAAAGGTGTACCCAACGTCTGGTTTTCATGTCCATCCAGCCAATGTCTTGAAGGTAAGGGCTAATGTGCTCCCGATAGGGTACATGTAATGCAAAACGGATGCAGGAATTTTGTACTTTTTGTAGCTTACAGGAATTTACAGCTGAGATACAGGGTCCATATACACAGTCACCATAATTTAGACGTGATAACACTAGAGAGTCACTAAGCTTCAGTTTTGCTTCCTTACTTATATAATTTTTTAGGTGGTAAAGACCTTTGAGCTTGGCATATGCAGACTGGCACATGGTAGTAACATGGTTTGTGTAAGCGAGCTTGTCGTCCATGATAAGGCCAAGATTTTTCACACTATCATTGATTTCAATTATTTCATTATTTATTTTTAGCCTGATATCTCTGCTGATCTCTCTTTTTATTTTGTTACTTCCAAATAATATAGCATTTGTTTTTGTAGCATTAATTTTTAATCCATTTTTAGTTGTACTATTGTAGAGGTTCTTTAGATCTTTGTTTATTAAATACAAGGCTGTATCAATATCACTGATTTCAAAACTGAACATTAGTTGAATATCATCAGCATAGTAATGAATCGAACAATGTTTAACAACTTCTGCCAGGTCTATCACAAAGATATTAAACAACAATGGTCCAAGAATCGATCCTTGTGGAACTTCTGATTTGGTGATCATGTATTCTGATGTTTCTTGCCCATGGTCTGTTTTTAATTCCACACTTTGTTTGCGATCTTGTATATAATTTCTATACCACTGCCAGGCCGTATCTCGGAAACCATAATAGTATAACTTTGCTAATAGAAGCTCAAAATCAATACTGTCGAATGCTTTAGACATGTCTAGTAGAACCATTATTGTAGCTAATGAGTTATCTGTGGCTTTGATTATGTCATCATTTATCTTAAGAAGAGCTGTAGTTGTGCTATAGTTTTTTCGGAATCCTGACTGTATCGGCAACAAAACTTGATGATTTTCCAGATAATCAGTTGTCTGATTATGTACGATTTTCTCTAAAACTTTAGATCCTGGTGATAAAATACTAATAGGTCGAAGGTCTCTCACATCAGCTGTATTTTCTTTTTTGCATAAAGGGATTACTTTGGCTACCTTCCAAAGGTCAGGAACATGTCCAGTAATAAGTGAGCAGTTGATTATATGGCATAATTCATTTAGACAATATGGTAAGCATATTTTGAGCATGTCTCTTGTGATTCCATCTGCGCCTTGTGCATTGGACTTGATATTATGAACTAAATGCTTTACTACTTCCGTGCCTACCGGTGAAAATACAAAGTTGTCTCGATCTTGCAAGAGGTTGTCGTAAAAATGCTGGCTTAAATGTTTGTCACTTTCTATATCACTTGTGCAATTAACAAAGTATTTATTCACTTCATCAGGATCAAATTCATCTGTGGTTGCTATATCACCGGTTGAATTCATCAAGAAACCCCATCTTCTCATATTTGCCCAAAATTGCTTAGAGTTATTAATGTTCTGCAATAAGATATTTTCATGATATTTTTTCCTTTCTATTATGACTGCATTATTTACATAATTTCTCAGTTGGCAATAGTACCTTTTGTCCATAACATTTCTTGTTTTCTTGTACTTTTTGTAGGCATTTTCTCGGATTTTTATCATACATAACATATTATATGTCATCCATGGTGCATTATTTTTTCGGTTGTTATAAGGTACATTGGGGGCATAAAAGTCAATTAGAGATAATATACAGGAATTGAGATATTCAAGTTTTTCATAATACTATTTTTTTGCAGATCTTCATGTAAAATTAAGGCAACTATCTAAATCATTAATGAATGGTCGAAAACTAATTTTTCTATTTAATTTTAAACTGTTTTATAATAATTATTATTATTAACCTATTTTACTTTAGTATTCTCCCTTTACAATAAACAATTCTTCAGTTATTTATGGATGCTAGTGTAGTTGGGTCAATATTCATCATTTGAAAAATGAACGTACTTTTATACATCTAAAAAATGCGCTGTAAGACAAATCTTAATTTTTCTCTGTAAATATTGATCGGACAAAAAAATAGTTAAAAGCTAAATTGTGGACAACAAACAAACAAATTATAAGGAATAATTTTGAATAGAGGTATTTTTCCAATAAAAGGTACGGTAAGGAAGATATGGCTAATTTTCTAATTTCATGCGCTATTTTTTCAAGATGGCGTCGCGAGCGGCGCGACGGCGTGTTCGCAAAATCAGGTAGTCATTAAGGACGTCAAGATCTAGGTATGTGCCAAGTTTCAAAACTTCCCGACCTTTTGCAAACAAACCCTGTTTATATGTATTCATTGACTGGGCTAAAACTATTATAAGACACACAAATTACATTTAGACTATAGTCGAGTAAACTTTAACTTGGCGTGTGGATGAGTTGTTATTGTGCATACTATTTCATTTTCTCTTGCACACAAAGTTAAAGCAATAACCCAAAAACATTGTTCACGTATGTTTATACGTAAACAATGGTTTTGGGCCATTGTTTCAATTTTGTGTGCAAGAGAAAATACAATAATACGCACAATATCAACTCATCCACACGCCAAGTTAAAGTTTACTCGAGTATAACTAATATTAAAATTAAAAACATTTAGTAGGTTAGCCAGGGCGTATCAGGTATGATCTATGTGACTACTATGTAATAAAATAAAAATAAAAAGTTATAATATGCACTTGTTCCTTATTGGCTCTATAAACTCATCAATGGTATAAAAACAGTTTTCCAGTAAAAACCTTTTTAGTTTCCTTTTAAAATTGTGATATTGTAAGTCTTTAATACTTGGGAGTAAATTATATATTTTAGTACCTGAAAATATTGGGGACTTTTCATATTTTGTACGGTAATGTTTAATGGTATGAATATTATTTTTACCTCTGGTGTTGAAATGATGAATTTGGACATTAGTTTGGAAGAGATCTTTGTTTTGGTGTACATAAGTTAAAATTTTGAGTAGGTAAATACTAATTTGTGTTAAGATTTTGTTTTTTCGAAAGATATTTCTGCAGGATGTACGATAATCTAAATTGAAAATTAGCCTAAGAATAGCTTTTTGTTTTATAAATATTCTGTTTGCCTTTGTAGATATCCCCAAACAGCAATGTTGTAAGATATAACAGAGTGATATTTAGCATAATAAACTGACATCAGAGATTTTCTGTCTAATTTATATTTTAAAGATTTAATTAGAAAGTGTATTTTGTTTAATTTCTTTGATGTAAAATCAATGTGGTCATGCCATGTAAATTGTCCATCGATCACTGTGCCTAAAAATGTTGTTGAGTTCATTGTGTTTAGAAGTTCCTTATGAAAGTAAAAATTGAAATTATGATTGTTTTTTATATTATTTCCAAATTCGATAGAAATAGTTTTTTTTTAAATTCATAATGAGACGATTCTTAAGACACCAATCGCTAAAATCCTGCAAGGTAATGTTAACATTTTGATACAATTCTTCTGAAGTTTTCCCAGATAGAATGATCGAAGTATCGTCTGCATATATAAATACCTTTCCTTTTGTGATACTATTGGGAAGGTCATTTATGTATAATAAAAAATAAGTGGTCCGAGAATACTGCCTTGTGGAGTTCCAGTATTTGTAGTAAATAGTTGTGACTTTACTTTGTCTTGTTTTACGTGAAAGCATCTATTGTGAGATAAGATACCAGCAATTGATTTACATTTCCTCTTAAACCCAAATTTAGGAGTTTTTCAGACACAAATTTGATGTTGAGTGTGTCGAAGGCTCAAGTTAGGTCAAAGAAAATTCCTACAACAATAGGTATGTTCATTAGTGTTGCTAGAACCAGATCAATTGATTTTATAAAATCACAAAGAGCAGGTATTTTTGACAGTTGATAGAACTTGGAGCAGATAAAATCAGAGATCCTTTTAGATACACAAACGAACAGCCTATCCGTTGAAATGGCATGAGGAGGTTCATTTTTAAATGTTCTGTAGTTAGTTTTATATTCTAGAAATCTTAGAACGAAATATTCTTATTTGAGGTATTTCAAAATGATATATCGAGTTGAAAAAGAAAATTGTTAATTACAATGGCAACAGAAGATGATTTTTTGTTCGACAGCAGTTCTTCAGATGAGTGCATTTTATTCTTTTAAACAAATTTCATTTACCTACCGTCTGTTTGCAGAACAAAATTCTCGTCAATTACATCCCTTACCACCTCATTTAAAATAATACTTTGGTGGGAACTTGACGTTTTTCATTAAATTAATTTAATTTCAATCTACGATTCTACCATACAAACAAACCGCAACAAAACTACAGGTTACAGGTTATGTTTTCTGCTCAAGATTATTGCTCGACCTCTGGAGCTCGAGCAGAAAATCAGTGACCTTACTGATTTACAGCAGATTGCTCGATACAAAAGAACAAATCAGATCATTTGCTCCGACACAAATGAACGGCATTTTTATGCTATTGCTGCTCAGATCTGATTCTAGCAACACTAATGAACATACCTATTTTCTCTGGTGTCAGTTAAATCATATATGTGTTGTGCGAATTCAAGAGTCGCAGTTTCTGTGGAGTGATTTCTCCTAAAACCATGTTGGCAGTCAGTAAGAAGATTAAAAATTTCAACCAACCAACCTCCCAGTAACGATCGTTTTCATTAATAAAAGTATTTGCAAACTGCATTCTTGCCTTTTTATTAACATCTGTAAGTAGGGGCTTTTTAGCACTGGCACAGTTAAATAGACCTTGATCTCGCAACCGTTTTCTTGCTGTCCTAACAGACGCTGGGAAGTTGGTTTGCTCTTTGGCTTCAATAGAATTAGAAAATGGGTTTAAATTCACATAGTTAACCAGGGTATTGTCGTTTTCTAGAGTACTCTTTCTTGACCGCCCAGAACCCACTGCCCTGCTCAGATCATGAGTTTCTATCCACTTTTTGTTTAGTTTTTGAATCGTGCTTTTGTTCCAATTAATTTCACTTGCTATGCACTGTTGAGACCACCCTTTTCCAAGTTTGGCGATGATGTAGCCTTTTTCTTCACTCAAAACCTGATAAGGCATGATGAAGTAATAAAATATTTATTTTTGCTTAATATGACAATGACGTTGACACTAATAAAAAAAATATTGGGATTGATGCGACACTGAATATAATCATAGTTGCAACGGGAAAATCAGTCGACTACTTTTTTTCGGCCGCGATAGTACCATTACTTATGGGACACCCTGCATAACTAGTTAAACTATAATTGTGTGCAAATGAAACGATGTAAGTTCGCCGCGAGGTTTGCCGTTATATAAACTGTGAACTTGTGATAACTACTAATTACAAATTTTTCCAAAGTTTCCCGAAGAAGCCTGGTCAGCAAAGGGAATCATGGATTAATAATAATAATATAATTTATTAATTAAATAGGAACCCTAATATAAAAAATTATTAAATGATAATAGGTACATAAATATAAGAGAACAATAAAAAATAGTAAGAGAAAAAACAGAAACAATAATAAAGAGTAACAAAAATATAATAAAGTAAATAAAGAGTAGTTCGATATACAAAAACACATATTATGTAGTAATCCATATATTATTTAAAACATTCTAATAAATATTCTAATAAATAAGAATTAGCCATTTCAATAGTTAATTTTGATAAATTCGATTAATTGACTTTTGAAAGTATTGACAGAATTACTATATTTAATATAATCAGGTAATTGATTGTAACTGACGAAACCCTTAAAAAAAGTGAATTCATTGTACCAGCTCTGTTGGTTCTAGATATGTATAAATTATCAACATTTCTGGTATAGTGATCATGAATATCTCTATGATGAACAATATACTGATCAAAATATGACGGAGTTAAATTGCTTAATATTTTAAATATAAATACCATAGTACGAAGAAAAATTCTCTGTTTAACAGATAACCATTGTAAAGCATTCAACATCAACGCAATTGATGTACGACGATTAGTTTTTAATATTGTACGCATGCCTTTATTTTGTAATTTTTGAAGTTGACTAATTTTATTATCACTAAATAGAAATAAAATTGACGTACAGTAGTCAAAATGCGGTTGAATTATTGAATTATAAACAGTAACTTTAGTCTCATCAGAGAGATTAAGTGAAATTCTACTAAAAAAATACAGTTTTTTTGAAATTTTGTTAAAAATGTTTTTAAAGTGCACATCAAAAGATAGTAAATTATCAATTTGAAAACCAAGATATTTTATATTGGTTACAATTTCGACTGTTTCATTATTTATTGTCAGCAATATATCACGAACATTAATAGAGCTATATTTATATTTAGTTGTACAAATCATCGCTTTAGTCTTGCTAACATTAAGTTTGAGCTTATTTATTTTTAAATATTGATCAATTGCTTTTAATGTTGAATTAATTTTGTTTATTGCAATTTGCAAATCTACATCAGAGCAAACTATAAGCATATCATCAGCAAACAAGTTTAAAAACTCAATATCAACAAATAATTCAATATCATTTAGATACAATATAAAGAGAAGGGGACCTAAAACGCTTCCCTGAGGAACTCCTGCATTAACTATATTATTCGACGAAGATAAGGATGAATCTCCATACCGTACTTTTTGTTTACGGTTAATTAAGTAATTCTGGAACCAGTTGAAAACTGTTTCACCAATTCCATATCTGGAAAGTTTCTTCAATAACAACTCCCTATCCACTGTTCAAAAGCTCTCTTTAGGTCTAAGAAAACACACACAGCAAATTTATTACTATCTAAATCATTTTTTAATTTGCATAATGTTAGTTGTATTGCTGATTCACATGAATGCTTGTGTCTGAAACCAGATTGATTACTAATTAGAATGTCATTAATTGTAATATGCTCATTAAGTTGATCATAAACTGCCAATTCAATAATCTTCTCAATTGGTGGTAGTGTATTTATAGGTCTAAATGCAGATGCTTTATTAGTGTTAACTACTTTTTGTATAGGGACGATTGTACTGACTTTTAACAGATCTGGAATGGTCCCAGTTCTCAAAGAGGTACTTACCAAATTTAAAATTACATGTTCAATAGTTTGGAATACTTGTTTTAACATTCTTGAGTTTAAAGTTTCATGAATGGAGAATTTATTATCTAAGGTATTAATAATTTCACTTAATTGACGTAATGATAATGGCTTAAAATAATTAAAAGGTGGATATATTAAATTGATCATGACAATTAGACAAATCGGCATTAATAGTCTCAATTATGCTGGATATACTTACAATAAAATAATTATTAAATTTCTCTGCTATTTCCAATTTATCACTTACAATTATAACATCATCGTCATTTTCAAACAGTATATTATCTGGGACGTTAAATGTATTAATATTAACTAGTTTTTTTAAAGTTTTCCACATTTTTCTAGGATTATTTCTGAATCTATCAATTTTATCAAAATAATACAGATCTTTTTTAATTTTCAATATATTGACTACTTCATTTCTATATTCTTTGTATCTATTCCACTTATCTGATCTAGTCTAAACAACTTTTAAATGATTTATAGGCTGCATCTCTACATTTCATTTTAAAATAAACGTCTTTATCAATCCAAGGTAAACTAAGAATCTAAATTACTAGACTTAAGATTTCTAATTTTTTTTATACTTTCAACTTGTTGAACATTACATTACTAAAATTGAATGGATTGAATTCATTGGTAAAAAAAAAAGTGAAGAAATACCTACATTTGCAGTGCTGTGCTTACAACATTTTGAAGAGACAGACTTCGAGAGAACTGCCTTCAAAGTACTTCTAAAGGAAAATACTTTTGTCATTTATAAATTTTAGAATATTATTTCTTTTACATGTTTCGTACCATACTTTTTAAAATGCATTAGTTTTATGTTTTATATACATTATAAAGATAAATAATAAAGTGTTATAATATGTTCTGATTTTTTTATTTGTCCTACATATTTTTTAAAGCCGATTGTACCAAACACGTTCAGCTTGAACTTGGTTTAATATCCAAGGTTGCAACTGTAATAATCGTTTGAACATGATTAAACCACATTTATTTTAGTAATTACCTAAATTATTTGTTCATAATGTACAATTTACCTACGAGTTTGAAAAAATACAATATTTTTTTAACCAAACTATCTTCTAATTTTTTATATAAAATTTTGGAAAACCAGTAGATATCCATAGTATTTTTAGTCATTTTAACTCGTTTGGTAATTTGCCTGTGCAATATCTCATAAATTTTAAATTTCGTTCCGAGAACGTCACACTTCCGATCTCGTCTCGACGGTCTCCACGGATAATGTTGTGCTATCCGTGGGAACTGCCACTGATTATCATCTCTCCCCACCTAGATAAACCACTTTCGTACTAACTGTCGTACAACTTCCGCCGATACATATTTTACGAGTATAGTACCTTCTCTCCTTTAGATATTTACTCTTTGATTTACAATATCTGTTGCCAAGACAATTTTATGTTTTCTGGTTGCTAGGCCTAAGACGTCGGTAAGTGATCCTAACACGTCGGTAAGTGATTTACTTACCGATGTCTGAACGGTATGTAAATCACGATGTTTGTTTGTTTGTAAATAGCGCTAAATAATGGCTTGGAGACATATAGCATAGCCGTCTGATTTTATAACAAAATACAAATATCATATTTGACAAATTAGACTTGTCGCAAAATATAAACGACACTTTTGACTTTTTATTTATAATTTAATATGATCTTGCAAAAAACAGTATATGCATCACGGAAGTTAAGGGTTGTAACGGTCTCTGACAAAATTGAAGGCTGCCGTCAAATGTCCCTTACCGTTCTTGATACTTAATATACTATTTCCCACTAGTGAAGTGCTATTTCTATGGGGATACAACCAGCAGCAACGAACCTGCCCCTACTCCCCCCCTCACATTTTCGAGGATGCTGAAAACGAAAAAAATTGTGAAAAAAGTATTTAGGTTGATTGGAGGAGAGGAAATTAGCTGAGAAATCTTTAGGGTGTGATAAAAAGGGAAGGATAACGGCAGGAGAAGACCTGTAGCTACCCGTTGGGATTGTTACAACCCTTCCGGAGGGTTGAAAAATGAATTTCGTTTAATTTTTCTGTAATCTCCATACCCCCATTTTTGGAGACGCTGAACAAGAAAAAATTTGTTTCATCAATGTCTGACGCTACCTACCCCCTCAAACGGGCGAAAACCACCCTCTTAAGCTTTTGCTAATAATTATGCTCGGCAGCGCAGAGTTGGAGGGGATTATTAGCTGGGAACGTAATTGTGATTGGATGACAAGTGAAGGATAATGAAAGGGGAAGGCCAGTCACTACACCTGAGGGTTGTTACAACCCTTCAGGGGGTCTATTCTTGAAACTAGGGAATGTGTTCCCATGAAGGAATGACGTCAATATGACATAAATTAACATTTACTATTGTTTTACTTACTATTACAGAGAGAATGACGTCATTCCCTCATGGGAACACATTCCCTAGTTTCAAGAATAGACCCCCAGGACAGCTATTCCGTAATTATGGGGAGAGTGAGGATTCATCGTGCGAAGCCGAGAGCTGCTATCAAACACATTTTACCCGATCATTCTAGACGGTATTCTGTAAGTGCAATGAGTAGGTGGTGAACGTAAAGTAATCCAGTGAGAATAGCCAAATCAACCAATAGGATAGACGCAAAGTCAAAGTCGTTGACATACGAGTTGCGTTTAAAGCTGTGACAGTGTTAGCACGTGTCATTAATATACTTGTTAGCTTGGTGTTAAATTAATTAGATAAAATTCGAACGACCGTGCCAAAAAAACTATACTTGGAGAAAGAAGTTACCACCTACCACGTTTTTCTTCGATATTGTCCAGGCTCGCCTTTGGCAGATATTTTCTGATTTACATAAGCACAATAATTTATAAAATGTTTTAAGTTGCTTTAATTAATTGGTGCATTGATTTTAAATGCACCAATTAATTAAATATAAGTAGAGAAGAGATTTTATATTGCACACTTGCGTTGCGAACGATTCAAGAATAATGTCTTCGTACGTTCTTCTCGCGCATGTATGGCGTATTCCACTCCAAGTATTAGTCGAGATAAGTAAGAGCCAGAAAAAAGAGCTTAATTGAGTTATTAATATTGCATTTTAAATAATTAAAGAAATAATAAATATATTACATGATACATAAACTAAGACAAAACTAAACAATACATTTAAAAAATATGACTATCATATGATCATATGACTGGTTGGTTGAGAGGCAATGACACTTGACTCTCAGCCAGGAGTCCCGGGTTCTATTCCCGGCCGTGGCACTGTGATTTTTTCGGACAAAGGAATCAATCCTCGTATACTCGGATATTGGGTGTGTGTCCCTTGCCTCTAAATGTGTAGCCCCCTCCCGCACAAGACTTTCAGAGTCTTCAGAGATAAAGGAGGTCGTATTACCTGTAGTGTTATTTATTTATTTCATAATGTGGAAAAAATAGAATATTATTCATAAAATTCCTTTATTTGACGTTACCGGTTTCGTGAACAATATAATTTTGCTTCACATCCTCAGACGTAACAGGACTACGATTAATTATAAATAATGAATAAGGTGACAGTATGTAATAATTAATCTTAATAAGTTATTAAAACTTAAAATAAATTACAGATAATAATAATAATAATAATAACAAACTTTATTCATAGAATGTTACATATAAATATGGACATTAAATGAACTAGCGTCAACAAAAGCTTAACAATTCAATACAATACAATACTTACACGTTATTTATACCTATATATTACAATACCAATACATAAATATAGAATATAATAAATCATAATTGATAATCTAAGAATTCATTTACATTATATGGTTCTAATCTCAATAATAACTTATAAATCTGCTTTTTAAATTCACTCAATACTTGAGTTACTTGTATGCAGTGAGGAAGTTTATTAAAAAACTTTAAACAATTGCAACTAGCACTCTTCTCAGTTAGTGTAAGTCGATGAATTGGAAAGTTGTAATTTATTGTTCTTGTATAATATTCATGTTGCTGTTCATTTTCTAAGAACAAATTTTTATTTTTAAAAAGAAACAATAATAATAATAATAATAATAAGTTTATTCACATAATATATAGAAAGGCAGTAAATAAACTAGTAGAAAATCACAGAAGTAGTTATATAACTACTTGTTTGTGATACACATATTGTAAAACTTATAAGAGAGAGCATACACAATTGTAAATGTAAAGCAAATACAAATAAGTTTTTTGTTTTATTACATAGTTGTAAAATATAAATATATTTTACTTACGAACAACACAATATAATATCCATATGAATAATACACTTAAAATATCTGTAGACATAGGTACCCATTCGACATTCCATCACATACTAGACTTACATATTAATTACATTTCTTATTTTTAAAGTAAATTATTTTGGTTTATCATATCATCAATTTTTTTCCGCGGTGTATTTAATAACCATTTTTTCAGATGTTTTTTGAAAATATTGACAGTGTTTGTATTATGTATTTCTGCTGGTAGACATTGATATACCCGGGGAGCAAGATAAAGGCAGTTTCTTTGACCTATTGCTTTGTCAGATCTCGGCCTAAAATTTGCATTTTGTTTGCTACGTGTTAAATAGTCGTGATTAAGTTGAGTTATATTTAATTTATTTTTGTATACTGACATGCATATATTATAGAAAAATAATTGTCTAATGTCAAACATCCCACTATCTTTAAATAGAGTTTCGCTAGGAAAGATACGGTCCTTCTTATAAATAATTTTTAAAATCCATTTTTGAATTGTATTCAGATATTTTAACTGATTGTCCCTTACTCCTCCCCATCCCATAATTCTATACGTAAGTTGAGTCTGTATTAATGCGTAATATAATGTTTTTAGATGGTTTATATCTAGAAAGTCTTTTAAGTATTTAAATTTATATAAAAGTAAGCATTCTTGTATATAAACGGCCATAGTTGTTAAAAAATTATTTTCTCTAAATTTGCCTCTACAGGACTCTCTATATCCTAAATTTAAAATTATTTTTAAAACCCTTTTTTGAATAATAAAAACTCTATCAAAGTCACCACTGCTACCGTAGAATATAATACCATAACGTATGTTTGATTCAAAATTCGCATAATATACTGTTCTCAACGTTTGCTTGTTAACATATTTAGATAGTACCCTGATACTGTAACACACTGAATTTAACTTCATACAAAGGTTGTCTATGTGACTTCGCCAGTTAAGTTGATCATCAATTTTGATACCTAGGAATTTTACCTCATTTGAAGTGTTATAGGAATCTTTATTAATTTTAAAATCCTTTGGTGTATCAAATCCAGCATGATTTGTTTTAAATAAAACAGTATTAGTTTTTTCTTTGTTCAATACTAATTTATTTTTAAGAAAATAATTACTTGCTGTTTCAAGCACTAGCGATGTCCTCGCTATAAGCTGTGGAAAATCAGAAGCATATTGTTCGATTCTCATCTATTTTCCATTTATTAATTAATTTACTTTTGCTAATAATATTTAATACTACTTTTACTTTTTGTACCATTTAATATGCAATGTATTTACTGTGCCTTTACCTTTGTTTATCGCGATATATGATCTTGCATTACTTTACTTATTTTTTGTATACCTTTTCCCCCGCTCCTTCTCACCTTTTTTGCGTCCATTCTGGAACTGACAAGAAGAAGCGTTTTGGGGAGAGACCAGAAGAGATCGACGAGTGCTTAGAGTCGCGATCTCATTACATTTTTATTGCTTCATAATTGTGCGTGCGATACAAGATTTTTCTATTTTACAATTGCAACTTTGAGGTGAAATACCCCGGCCGGTGGTCCAACGTCCAACCTCGAGTGGTATGCAAGTTTATCCTGTTTCAACACTCCTAATAGGGTAAGTGCAGGATCATCCGTTTATTGTCATTGCATTTTATTATTACCAAATACAAATGTGTAAGTGGGCATTCTGCACAAACTAATAAGTATAAAGAGACAGCGCGAACAATTAAACAGTCCACTTCTTCAAATTATTACATGGTCCTTTTTCGCCAAGGATACTTTGGTTTGTGAGGAAGGCCTATATTACAGATAGTATTATTTCAAATTTTTATGGTACATTTATGCTTATATATTATTTGGTACATTGGCTAGAGGGTAGAAATTACAATATTTCTAATTCATATATAAATCCATTTGATTTATCTTACTAATTAAATACAATCACAATCACAGAATATAGTTCTTATACATTGTTGTTTCCATTTTTTTGAGGTTTTTGTATTCCTACTTATGTTTCTCTGAGTAAACACATTTTATTGAATTTTTTACTATTACATATTTGGATTGTTGCTTAGTGGAGTTAATTGCGATAAATATATTTTTTTTTTACTTACATTGCAATACATTTGTTATAAGTAATTTTTGGCAAAATAATTATTTTATTATTATTGATATAAATAATTACAAACTTTCTAAGATGGCTAGCGCGCAAGACAAAGTAAAACGCCTTAAGGCATTACGTCAAGTATACAGTAAATTCACTTTTAAACCAAAGCAGTTTGTGAGTGAATAGGAGATAGTAGTAAAGCGAGAGCACTATACATGCGTGACTGCATGTCGATCTCAGAATGTTAGCGCTCTCGCTTTATTGTCTCCTATTCACTCACAAAGTGCTTTGGTTGAAAAGTGAATTTACTGTATATTACACGCCTTACGCAGCTAGAAGAAATTGCACAAGGGGCACTTACTGATAACAATTTACACTCTAATTTTAAAGTTAGACATCGCGGGGTGCAAAATTTACTAGAAGATTTTGAAAAACAGCATTTAGGCATTATTAATTTAATTGCGACCACGGAAGATCCGGACTTAGATGCTGAGCAATTAATATAATAATAATCTTTATTTAGCATGGCTAAAATACATACAATCAGACAGCAAATAATATAAATATATAAAAATATGACTACAAAATAAATATAAATATATAAAAATAAATCACATTTAAAGAAAAATTCACAATCAAATTAAAGCTAAATTGGCCATTTCTGTTTAATATACGGAATACAATTTGTTTTAAATACAGGAAGACTTCTACTTATTTTAATGTCCTGGGGAATATCATTAAACATTTTAAGGCCTTTTATAAAAAGTTGATTTTCATAACATTTGGTATTTGTCCTTTGAATATAGAAATTTTGACTAGATCGTGTGTTGTAATTATGAATATTAAAGACAAATGTACAAAAATCTAGCAAATGCTTGGGCAACATCTTATTTACCATCTTATATATAAATATAAAAACATACAAAATCACACTTTGCTTTACAGATAATAAGTTTAACGAATTTAACATCCAATTAATACTTGTATAAATATCACAGTTTAGAATATACCTTAAAGCTTTATTTTGTGTTTTTTGTAGTGCAGAAAATTCTGTATTATTGAACATAAATATTATAGTTGGACAATAATTAAAATGAGGCGCAATAATAGTTTTATATACTAATAACTTAGTCCATGTGCTTAAGTATCTGGAAATTCTACCAAGAAAATATACTTTTTTAACAATTTTTTTTGCTATATAATCTGCATGTGTTTTAAAAGTCAAATTATCATCAATCATAATGCCTAAATACTTAAAGTCTGTTACATTTTCAATCTTATAATCGTCGATTTGTATATTACATACATAGTTATTCGCATCTGTTGAATACTTATTTTTGATCAACATAAATTTTGTTTTATCCAAATTTAGACTAAGAAAATTTTCATTTAGCCACTCGCTCACATTTACAAGTTCTTCATTAATTGTTGTAATAATCTCATCTATATTATCACCTATACAGTATAACAGGGTGTCATCAGCAAACATTTGGATATGACATTTTTTAATAATACTAACTATATCATTAAGATACATAATAAAAAGAATTGGCCCCAATACCGAGCCTTGTGGTACACCATTGCGCACCTCCTGTATGTTTGATAAACTGTTACCAAATTTCACTTGTTGTGTTCGATTATCCAAATATGATTCAAACCATTTTATGACTGTTCCCGTAATACCAATTTTTTTCATTTTTTTTAACAATATAGATCTGTCAATGGTCTCAAATGATTTTAAATTTTAAATGATTTTATGACAAAATATCATAATGTAAAAACTATTTATTATAATATTTTTGAAGCTCCTCTTCAAATAAAAAAAGATAATACTCAAATGCCGGATGAGACAGTTAATCACATTTCATTACCACATATCAATTTAGTTAAATTTACCGGGGACGTTAAACAATTTCCTACCTATTTAGATATGTATAATGCTTTGGTACATAATAATCCTAGTCTCTCTGACATTGCTAAATTTCATTACTTAATTTCAACATTAGAGGGCCCCCCTCTTTCACTTGTCAAGTGTACACCTATGATAGGTACCAATTATATGATTGCATACAATTCCTTAACTGATAGATATGCCCACAAAAGAAGTTTAGCTACCGCCTATTGGAAAGAAATTGCCAATAGTCCTGCTTTGCTCAGTGAAAACGCTAATTTGTTACGTAATCTGTTGGATACATTTCACGAAAATTTGTCTGCATTAGCCACTTTGGAATTTGGTACCGCTAATTGAGACATCATTTTAATGAATATGCTTTTATTACTAAAACTTGTTCCAATAAACTCGGTCTTACTAAATTTAATATTGCACTTTCAATACAGGGGTTAGAAAAAATGTGCACACCTGCCAAATCTGGGGTTCACTGTACGATACTCCCTGTAGACAAGGATTTTCTCGCTTTTAATGTAGATGCCATTATTTTAGATAAAATTTGCGATAATGTACCGACCGCTACTATTTCTGTAGACAAATGGGCACACATTTCTAATTTGAAATTGGCGGATCCATATTTTAATAAACCGGGTAACATTGATTTATTGTTAGGCGCGGATGTATTCCCGAATATTTTAGAAAATGGCCGACTTTTAGGAAATCCAAATGAACCTGTTGCTATAAATACCATTTTTGGTTGGACCTTATTAGGCAAAATTCCATCAGCTCTTACGACACAAGTTAATTCATTTTTTGTCGCGTTTAATAATAGTGAAAACTTAGATTATACTTTAAATCGGTTTTGGCAAATTGAAGAGGTGCCTGACATTAAGGCTACTTCACCCGAAGATACTTTTTGTGAAAGTTATTTTTCTGAAACTACTACGAGAAATTCGGAACGACGATTTATAGTTTCATTGCCTTTTCGAAATGAACTGCAAAATTTTGGTGACACACGTTCAATTGCTTTGCGACGTTTCTACTCGCTTGAACGTCGTTTGTTAAATAATAATACTTTATATCTTGCTTACTCAGAATTCTTGTCAGATTACTTAAATAATGGACCTATGGAGCAGGTTTCATGTGATATTACGCCTCAAAATATTTATTATATACCGCATCATGGCATTTTAAAAAAAGAATCTACTACTACCCCATTAAGGGTGGTATTTGATGCATCAAGTCATGCCCCAGATGCGCCGTCACTAAATGATGTATTGCACACAGGTCCTAAATTGCAACGTGACCTTGTTGCAATTTTACTAAATTTTCGTCTTTATCGGTTCGTGTTTACGGCAGATATAAAACAAATGTATAGGCAAATTTTAATCACACCTCATCGACAATTTCAAAGAATTCTATGGCGCTTCTCGCCCTCACAACCGGTCTTAGATTATCAATCAAATACTGTTACCTATGGGGTTGCGTCAGCTCGATATTTAGCAATACGTACACTTTTACAGTTAGCACACGATGAAAAAGATTTTCCATTAGCGTCGAAAATTTTAAATACAGATACGTATGTAGATGACATAGTCTCTGGAAGTCAATCTTTTGAAAATGCAAAATTGATGCAAGTGCAGTTAATTAATTTATTACGTAAGGCTGGATTTGAACTTCGTAAGTGGGCTAGTAATGAACCCAAATTACTTTGTGACTTACCAGATTCTCATTTACACAAACAGTCATTATCATGTGATTTTGAAAATATTAATACTTTAAAAATTCTAGGCCTGCACTGGAATCCTACTTCAGACACATTTTCTTATTCTTTTAATTCTTTTGAAAGAACGTGCATAAAAAGAACAATTTTGTCGCAGCTTGCGCGTATTTTCGTTCCGCTGGGGTTTTTAACCCCCCTTACACTGGTTGCCAAATTGTTGATACAACATTTATGGAGTTTAGGCCTTGAGTGGGATCAAACACCCCCTGTAGATATAATTAACAAGTGGGAGAAGTTTAAGGATGAACTCAATTTACTGTCCAATTTTAAAATAGTACGTCATTTGAATGTTACAAATTTTTCATAGTGTGAACTACACGGATTCTGTGATAGTTCAGAGATGGGTTACTGTGCAGCATTATACTTGCGGGTATTATATGACTCCTCTGACATTAAAACTTTTTTAGTTTGTGCCAAGTCGAAAGTTTCACCTTTAAACCGTATATAAATTCCTCGACTAGAACTATGTGCTGCGGTTTTACTTGCCAAGTTAATAACGTTTGCATTAAACATTTTTTCTGATAATCTTACATTTACCCATATTTTCGCGTGGTCAGATTCCAGTGTAGTACTAAGCTGGATAAAATCTTCCCCCCACCGCTGGAAAACATTTATAAGCAACAGAGTGACATATATACAAGAAAGACTTGCGCCTAGCTATTGGCATTACATACCGTCTAAATTGAATCCTGCTGATTGTGGTTCTCGCGGTTTCTTTGCTTCTGAGCTTATAAATTGTTCCCTTTGGTGGGTGGGTCCGGAATTTCTTTGTAAACCTTAAAATTCGTGGAATTTACCTGAATTTAACACATTAAATACTTCAATAATTACCGAGGAAGAGAGAAAAATTACTCTATCTTCTTTTTTTTCATTGGATGTTATTGATACCCTCCTCGAACAATTTTCGTCTCTTGTTAAAATAAAGAGAATAATTGCTTACGTTTTAAGATTTATCCATAATTTGAAAAATCCAAATAATAAAATTACTACAACTTTCCATACAATTACTGAGTTACATGCAGCTGTGCTAATAATTATTAAAAGAGTACAGTCTATTCACTTTAAAACTGATTTGTTACTTATTAAAAATAGAACCCCGCCTTCAAAGGCACTTCGCAAATTAAATCCCTTTTTAGATTCAAACAATATTCTAAGGGTAGGAGGTAGGCTGTCACTTTCCAAATTGAGTTATGAAAAAAAATATCCTATCTTATTACCCAGTAATAGTCGATTTACTAAATTACTTATTTCCGAAGTTCATACCACATTTTTACACCCAGGAGTACAAGCCACATATTTTTTACTGTCAGAAATTTCGGATTCTATCTGCTAAAAGCGTCATCAAAAAAATTATTTTTCAATGTCATACTTGTTGGAAAACAAATCCGAAACCATGTCAACCTGCAATGGGTAATCTGCCTGAATTTCACGTTACTGAAATTAAACCGTTTTGTAAAGTGGCGGTGGATTTTGGGGGACCGTTCCCCATTACTATGGGAAAATTACGCGGCTCTAAAACTACTAAATCCTATGTGTGTCTATTTGTCTGTTGTGTTACAAAGTGTCTACACTTAGAGCTTGCATCAGATTTGTCTACCGAAAGTTTTTTAGCAGCTTTTAGACGATTTATGGCCAGACGCGGCCGCTGTACTGACATTTATTCCGATTGTGGAACCAATTTTGTAGGCGCTGATAAATATTTCAAACAAATTTTTACTGATATTGCTAGCACTGAAGCTATTAAGTGGCATTTCAATCCTCCCTCCGCGCCTCATTTTGGCGGACTCTGGGAGGCCGGAATAAAATCCGTGAAAACGCACCTCTTAAGAGTTATAGGAAACCAACTTCTTACATATGAAGAGTTAAGCACAGTTTTAATACAAATCGAGGCTGTTTTAAATTCGCGACCTTTATCTCCAATCAGCGCAGATCCAAATGACTTATCGCCTTTAACTCCCGGTCATTTTTTAACACTAGAGCGTCTTACTGCTCTACCAGACCCTGATATTACTCAGATTAACATTAACCGACTTACTCGTTGGCAACTTTTACAAAAACTTCACAGAGACTTTTGGAACCGGTGGCACCAGGAATACCTGCATACTCTTCAACAGAGGTCGAAATGGCATACCACCAAATTTCCTGTTACTGTTGGTACCATGTTACTTATCAAAAATGAGCTTTCACCACCCTTAAACTGGCCATTAGGCCGCATAATTGAATTACACCCTGGTGTAGATGGCATTACACGGGTTGCCACTGTAAAACCAATCAAGGGAATTTTTAAACGTCCTTTGGTTAAATTATGCCCTCTACCTACAACTTGTTAGTCTAAAAATGCCCTACGCATTTTTAGGTGGGTGGGAATGTTCGATTCTCATCTATTTTCCATTTATTAATTAATTTACTTTTGCTAATAATATTTAATACTACTTTTACTTTTTGTACCATTTAATATGCAATGTATTTACTGTGCCTTTACCTTTGTTTATCGCGTTATATGATCTTGCATTACTTTACTCATTTTTTGTATACCTTTTCCCCCGCTCCTTCTCACCTTTTTTGCGTCCATTCTGGAACTGACAAGAAGAAGCGTTTTGGGGAGAAACCAGAAGAGATCGACGAGTGCTTAGAGTCGCGATCTCATTACATTTTTATTGCTTTATAATTGTGCGTGCGATACAAGATTTTTCTATTTTACAATTGCAACTTTGAGGTGAAATACCCCGGCCGGTGGTCCAACGTCCAACCTCGAGTGGTATGCAAGTTTATCCTGTTTCAACACTCCTAATAGGGTAAGTGCAGGATCATCCGTTTATTGTCATTGCATTTTATTATTACCAAATACAAATGTGTAAGTGGGCATTCTGCACAAACTAATAAGTATAAAGAGACAGCGCGAACAATTAAACAGTCCACTTCTTCAAATTATTACACATATATTTGAAAATTTGCATTATCTGCATACATGGTAAGGGAGCTTTCTACAATATCAGCGGTAACATTTGCTAGGTCATTTATATATATTATGAACAGAAAAGGACCTGTTGTACTTCCCTGTGGAATGCCCATTTTAATGGATTCTAAATCTGACTTTATTACATTTCCATTTTTAGTAATAGAAACTCTCTGTTGCCTATCTGTTACATACGAACGAAACCACTGGAGTGCGTTTCCTCGTATCCCATATTGTTCTAATTTTTGCAGCATTATTGAATGATCCAGCGTGTCATATGGTTTTGGCAAGTCTAGGAAAAATCCTAATGCTAAGTTTTCATTTTCTAGTGCTAATATGATTTTCTCTGTGAATTGAAATATTGCTGTTTGTGTCGACTTACCCTTTAAATACCCATGCTGTATGTTGTTTAATAAATTTTTTGTAATCATATAATCCATTAATTGATCACATACCACAAATTCAAACAGTTTAGAAAAAGGTGATAAAAGATTAATAGGACGATAATTTTCAAATTTTTGTACATCTCCTTTTTTATATATAGGTTTAACAACAGACACTTTTAAGTTTTTTGGGAATATACTATATTGCAGTGAATTATTTATTATATAACATATTGGCTCTACTATAAATTGAATACAAATCTTTAGTATACTCGTAGGAACTTCGTCTTCTCCATAGCTATGTTTATTTTTAAATTTTTTCACAATATCAATAATTTCCTGACAATCTACCGGCCTTAGTTGCAATGTACTTTCAACATGAATTGCCTCAGGTGTATGCGATACTGAAGTTAATTTAGACACTAACTGAGGTGCTATGTTGACCATATACTTATTGAATTCATTTGCAAGTAAGTGTGCATCACCATTTATTTGAATATCCAGGTTATTTTTTATTTTTCCTGTTATTTCGTTAATTATATTCCATGTACTTTTAGCTTTGTTATCAGAATTATTGATGCGATTTTGAATATTTTTTGCTCTGGTCTGAGTTAATAAATGGTTATAGCGTTTTTTTATCTCTTTATATTTTTCTTTATACTTCTCATCAACACTACTCACCACATACAAGATATCAAGTTGTTTCTTACACTCCCCAATCTCTGGATCATCCAGCATTGGCTTTTGTTTAGTTTTATTTTTTGTTGAAATTTTTTTAAGCGGAAAGTTTGCATTAAATACATCCAAGAAAATATTCATGAATATATCCCACTGCATATCAACATCTGCTTTACTTGCAGTATATACTGTACCCCATGTTTGACCTTTTAAGGCATTAATAAAATCTTTTTTATTTTCATCGCTAAAAATTCTTTTTACACTGTACGTATTATTTTTACTTTCTGTTATACAGAACGCTAATTTTTGTGCAGTATGATCAGAGATCAACGAGTGTATGACTTCAACTTCAAAATTACATTCTAAATTTGTTGAAAATATTATCTATGCACGATTTACTATTTTTAGTTATTCATGTGTACTCATTTATTACTGCAAACAAATTGAATGAATTTATCAATGAGAAAAATTCAAATTTCATTTTGTTGTCCTCATACATCTCTATATTTAAATCTCCTCCAATTATTATAACTGTATCTTTATATGAGACAAATAGAGATATCAGTTCCTCCATTTTGGAGGTCTATAGATTGATGCTACAATTATTTTTGTTTCACATATTTTAAATTCCACTGCCGCACACTCAACTTAACCCACTATTGACATGGTTTTAACTTTCATTATTTCATTGCATTGTAATCCACATACACTGCACTTCCTCCATGTTTGTTTTCCTCCCTACAGAAACATGCTGCTAACTTAAATCCATTTATTCCATGTGATGCTAATTGTTGGTATGTTTTCCAATGCTCTGTTATGGCTAAGGCAACACACTCTCTGTTTTGTTTTAGAAACTCATTCAATTCATTTATGCAATTCCCTATAGATTGAACATTCTGATGAATTATACTTATTAACTGAGAGTTTGATTCACTGCTCTTTTTTCCTATGCTTGTGTTCCTATTTGTATGTTTTCTTCCTCTAAAAAATCTGTGCCATTTTCTTGTATAAAGTCACTGTGTTTTCTAAAATTAAATCTTTTTATCCCTACTCCCCTCGGCCAAAAGTCTGGGTTATACATTTCATCTTTCTTAGACAGCGGTGCTGTAACCATAAAACATTTTAGCCCATTAGGACTATTAGGGAGTGGCTTAGCTTCAATTGGGATGTCTTTGTAACCTGACTTTTTTTGAATAAAAGATTTTATCATTTCTGCATTTACATGCCTTTTCCCTCTGTAAATATAAAGCCAAACCTCCTCTCTTCTCCTGCAAAACCTGTATTGTTTTGATTGTCATTTACAACTGCTGTGCCAATACGTTTATTATACATTTTGCGTTGGTGTCTATAGCAACTATATTTGTCTATAAAAACACAAGAAATCTAAATAAAAACAAACACTAAACATAGAATTATTTAAGAAACTTACTAAAATATTTAGATAATACTTTTAAAATTCAGTTTAATTAAAACATAATATTAAATAAATTAATGAACAATTATTATAAGTAAAGAAAAAAGATTTAATGTATTTACATTTTTATAAATTAAAACCAAGGGTAGTCAAAATTTTTAAATTGTTTTCCAACATAGTCAGTAAATAAAAGCAATGTACTATATGTACCTATTTAATTAAATAATAAAAATATTTAAAAAAAAATTTTTTTTTCTTATTAAATTTCATCGTGACAGACAATACAACGAATTAAAATCAAATAAGAAGAATCATTAGTCTAGAAAATTCCAATTAAAAATTATATATATTAAAAATATGACGCCCTCTATCAGTAAATTTAAAAAGATATAACAAGTAAAAATCCATAAAAAGGAAACCACGTATAAAGAACCAGGTGATTTGGAGCTTATTCTATTTCATTATAGATGGCAAAAATAACCAATTATTGAAAAAATGGAAAATAAACTATCCTATGGTATCACAGAACTCTAGTCCAGGGTAGTGTGTTACGTCTTCCATGACCTTTACGTTCTGTGGTATAGTTATGTCTTATAAATGATAACGGATTGATTAGAACAAATAAAAATTAAATAACAACAGAAAAGGTCAACGAAGATTCAAATTGTACTTGTGAATTAAGAGATAATGAATTTGGGTTCTTTGATTCTTTCAGAATTTCCAAACTTTCAAGGTTATTAATCAAACGGCCCTTACCCACGAGGTGTAATATTTTAAGGTTATTATCAAAATTATGATTATTATCTACTAAGTGTTTAGCAAAATGTGAGAAGCCTGGAGATGAGTTTATATAACGAACATGTTCTTTTAAACGTGGTTTAAAATTTCTATACGTACATCCGATGTAAACGGCGTTACAGGAATTACATGAAAGTTTGTATACCCCACACCTATCAAGAGGGTCTATTTTATCTTTACCATTGATAAATAAATTTGCTATGGAGTTGGATGATTTAAAAGCAATATGAAAATGATTTTTGAAACAATTTGAAATTTTGTATGAAGCAGGTCCTATGAAAGTGAGTGTACGATATGGGATTTCTGTAGGAATATCTCTATATGAATTTATGTAAACTGTAGTTTGTATATATTTATTCAATCTTTTAATTAGTAAGGTATCTATTACGGAAGTATTGTAATTGTGAGTAATTGCTATCTGCTTGATAACCGAAAGTTCTTGGTTTTAATTTTCTAGAGATAAAGGTATTTTTAATAATCTATTAATGTAACAATTGAAAGCTGCCATTTTTTGTGAAAAAGGGTGCAGGGAGGTGTTGTCAATGACTACACCTGTGTGAGTAGGTTTCCTATAAATATTAAAATTATGTTTGTCATCTTTTAAGGTAATGGTTAAATCTAAGAAATGTAGGGATCTATTATCAGTTTGTGTTTCCAAAGTGAATTTAATTGAATTATGTATAGAGTTGACATAATATAGAAAATCTGATAGCAAGTCTGAAGGACCCGACCATAGAATTAAGATATCATTCTATGGTCGGGTCCTTCAGACTTGCTACCAGATTTTCTATATTATGTCAACTCTATACATAATTCAATTAAATTCACTTTGGAAACACAAACTGATAATAGATCCCTACAGTTCTTAGATTTAACCATTACCTTAAAAGATGACAAACATAATTTTAATATTTATAGGAAACCTACTCACACAGGTGTAGTCATTGACAACACCTCCCTGCACCCTTTTTCACATAAAATGGCAGCTTTCAATTGTTACATTAATAGATTATTAAAAATACCTTTATCTCTAGAAAATTATAACCAAGAACTTTCGGTTATCAAGCAGATAGCAATTACTCACAATTACAATACTTCCGTAATAGATACCTTACTAATTAAAAGATTGAATAAATATATACAAACTACAGTTTACATAAATTCATATAGAGATATTCCTACAGAAATCCCATATCGTACACTCACTTTCACAGGACCTGCTTCATACAAAATTTCAAATTGTTTCAAAAATCATTTTCATATTGCTTTTAAATCATCCAACTCCATAGCAAATTTATTTATCAATGGTAAAGATAAAATAGACCCTCTTGATAGGTGTGGGGTATACAAACTTTCATGTAATTCCTGTAACGCCGTTTACATCGGATGTACGTATAGAAATTTTAAACCACGTTTAAAAGAACATGTTCGTTGTATAAACTCATCTTCAGGCTTCTCACATTTTGCTAAACACTTAGTAGATAATAATCATAATTTTGATAATAACCTTAAAATATTACACCTCGTGGGTAAGGGTCGTTTGATTAATAACCTTGAAAGTTTGGAAATTCTGAAAGAATCAAAGAACCCAAATTCATTATCTCTTAATTCACAAGTACAATTTGAATCTTCGTTTACCTTTTCTGTTATTTAATTTTTATTTGTTCTAATCAATCCGTTATCATTTATAAGACATAACTATACCACAGAACATAAAGGTCATGGAAGATGTAACACACTACCCTGGACTAGAGTTCTGTGATACCATAGGATAGTTTATTTTCCATTTTTTCAATAATTGGTTATTTTTGCCATCTATAATGAAATAAAATAAGCTCCAAATCACCTGGTTCTTTATACGTGGTTTCCTTTATATCGATTTTTACTTATTGTTATATCTTTTTAAATTTACTGATAGAGAGCGTCATATTTTTAATATATAAAATTTTTAATTGGAATTTTCTAGACTAATGATTCCTCTTATTTGATTTTAATTCGTTGTATTGTCTGGCACGTTGAAATTTAATAAGACAAAAATTTTTAAAAATATTTTTATTATTTAATTAAATAGGTACAGGGTGTTTCCTATAAAACTATACCCCCCCTTATTTCGGTCAATTACCACCGATTTTCATTTTTCAAAAACCGGTCTAACACAGAATTTTCCGTAGATTTTGAATATCCTATTACTGTTTTTTCTACTTCAACCGTATACGAGGGGCAGAAAAAAGTATGGTTTTTTTAAATGGAACACCCTATATATTTTTACATAATTGGATTCGCCTCGTCCTTCTGATTACAAATATATATGACACTTATATATTTGCTATAAAAATGGCGTAAATAATTGAATTTAAACTTAGGGCGTTTCCTTCAAAACTATACCCCCCTTATTTCGGTCAATTATTAAAGATTCAAAATTTTCAAAATCTACACATAGAATTTTTCGTAGATTTCATATATGCTATTACTTTTTTTCTCCCTTCAACGGTATACGAAGGGTGGAAAAAAGTATGTTTTTTTTTATGGAATGCCCTGTATTTTTTTACATATTCAGATCCGCCCTACCTTTCTGATTATAAATATATATAATACTTATATATGTAAAAAATTACAGGGCATTCCATAAAAAAAACCATACTTTTTTCCACCCTTCGTATAGGTACCGTTGAAGGGAGAAAAAAAGTAATAGCATATATGAAATCTGCGAAAAATTCTGTGTAGGTTTTGAAAATTTTGATCCGGAAATAATTGACCGAAATAGGGGGGGGGTATAGTTTTGAAGGAAACGCCCTAGATGTAAATTCAATTATTTACGCCATTTTTATAGCAAATATATAAGTGTCATATATATTTGTAATCAGAAGGACGAGGCGAATCTAAATATGTAAAAATATATAGGGTGTTCCATTTAAAAAAAAACATACTTTTGTCTGCCCCTCGTATACGGTTGAAGTAAGAAAAAAAGTAATAGCATATTCAAAATCTACGGAAAATTCTGTGTTAGACCGGTTTTTGAAAAATTAAAATCGGTGATAATTGACCGAAATAAGGGGGGGGTATAGTTTAATAGGAAACACCCTGTACATATAGTACATTGCCTTTATTTACTGACTATGTTGGAAAACAATTTAAAAATTTTGACTACCCTTGGTTTTAATTTATAAAAATGTAAGTACATTAAATCTTTTTTCTTTACTTATAATAATTGTTCATTAATTTATTTAATATTATGTTTTAATTAAACTAAATTTTAAAAGTGTTATCTAAATATTTTAGTAAGTTTTTTAAATAATTCTATGTTTAGTGTTTGTTTTTATTTAGATTTCTTGTGTTTTTATAGACAAATATAGTTGCTATCTGTGATTTATTTTAAGTTTTAATAACTTATTAAGATTAATTATTACATACTGTCACCTTATTCATTATTTATAATTAATTGTAGTCCTGTTACGTCTGAGGATGTGAAGCAAAATTATTGTTCACGAAACTGGTAACGTCAAATAAAGGAATTTTATGAGTAATATTCTATTTTTTCCACATTATGAACAATTACTCATATGGGATTAACCTACCCAACTTATTTATTTATTTATTTATTTATTTATAAACTAAAGGAGTAATTGCAATATTTGTTAATAATTATGTTATTACCTCAGTAGCGATCAGCAAATCAGCAATATTCCCTCAATATTCACCAGTAGAAGTAAGTTCACGCATTTTTCGCACGATATAAGCGCTACCGTAGTTACAGAATAGACTTTTATTCACTTCCAAGTGAACTCCCACTTCTCATGGGAATGTGCTTTCACGGTTTTACAGAATAACTGTCCAGGAGGGTTGAAAATTGATTTTTTATTTTTTTTAGTTTTTCATCTCTGTCTTCCGTTTTTGGATATACTGGCCACTCTAACGGGAAAAAACCACCTTCCTAAGCTTTCGCTAGTAAACAAGCTCGGCAGCGCAGGGTTGGAGAGGATTTGCTGGGAACATAATTGGGATTGAATTACAAGTGAAGGGTAATGGGTACAGGAGAAGGCCTGTCACTACCCTTAGGGGTGGATACAACCCTTCAGGAAGGTTGAAAATGTTTTTTTTTCAATTTTAATATCTATACCCCCATTTTTGAGGATGCTGAACAAGACAAAAATAATCACTTCTGATTATATATTTTTTTCTTTAATAATGGAGAACAAAACCTTTGTACCGCATTACATAATTTGTAACTAACGTTTTACCCCGTATATCAGATTTTAAAGTATTAACGCTGTATGTTTCTTAAGTGTAATTTAATAAACCGTTTTTTACCCAAAATGTATTTACTTGGTCAATAAAAAAATGTTTCCTAAAACTTTCGAATTGTTTCCTTCCACATTCGGTAAACAGTAATTGTCAGTATACAGTTGCCGTTATGTATTTTTCCTTGATATGAAAATGTAAAATTAAATAAAACTTTATTTTATGATATCACATACACATACATAGAAATGTTATGGCAATAAGGTTATGAGATTAACCTTAGTGCCATAACATTTCTCATATCCTATGTTATTTTGACGATTTGGCAACAGCGTCTCCTGAAGGGTTGTACAACCTTCCCCTGTCATTACCCTTCACTTGTTATCCAATCCCAATTATGTTACCAGCTAATCCCCTCCAACTCCGCACTGCCGAGCATGCTTACTAGCGCAACATTAAGAGGGTGGTTTTTTGCCCGTTTGAGGGGTAGGAAGGGTCAGACATTGATGAAACAAATTTTTTCTTGTTCAGCATCCCCAAAAATGGGGGTTGAAGATTACAGAAAAATGAAAAAAAGTTCATTTTTCAACCCTCCGGAAGTGTAATCCAAGGTAGCTAAAGGGTTCTCCTGCCGTTATCCTTCCCTTTTTATCAAACCCTAATTTCCTCCAATTGCGGGTTTTACTAGTGTTACAACGAAATGGGGGTAGTTTTTGGCCATTTTGAGGGGGTTGCGGTCGCTAAAAACTTTTTTCACTATTTTTTCCGTTTTCAGCACTCTCGAAAATGGGGGGGGGAGTAGGTTTCGTTGCTGCATAATTTTGTTGGCCTTTTTAGCCAAAATACTGACTCCTGGACTCCACTATAGGTACCTTCCATGTTGAAGATCTTGAAAAATTCTGTTGTTTAGAATGATCAATTATGCAAATGTGAAAAATTTCAACAAGATCGGTTTATTTCCATCGGTCTATTAGACTTAATTAAAAAAAGTAAGAAATGAGACAAAATATTAAAGTAGGCAAAGGGCTTTGAAATTTTGCATCGTTACTCAGTTTTGTTTCTGAACAACTTTTCTTAATAACATTTTGTCATAACAGAAATAGCACTTCACTAGCGTGAAAATAGCTATTTATGTAACCAGTTACGAAATACTTTATTTTGTGTAACGAGTGGATGTTTGCAGGACGAGCGAAGCGAGTTCCCACAAAATGACACGAGTTACACAAAATGATCATTCGTAACGCGTTACATACAAGATTTTTTCCAATTTTAAACATCTAAAAATTCTTTAAATAAAATGTTTAAAAATCTTAAAAATTAAGTAGGCATCCATGTATTCATAGTTACCTTTGTTTCTGTTATTACACATTATAATTTTAATGTCAAAAGTGACGAATGCTATTTAGTGCTTAATGCAGCACATAATATCATGGAAAATTCAACAGATAACTCTTCTTCAGGAGTTAATTTAACAAATTGCACAAACTGTGTAGTTAACATTTATAATTAAAAATAATTCCTATAAACTTGTATTATGTTTTGAATATACGTTGTTTCTATTTCTTCTTGAGAGTTCTTTATTTTTCTTTACTAGTGATGTAACGAACTTTTCCTCACCAGTTAGGAAAAGTAAAGTTTTAACTTTTCCTAACTGGTGATGAAAAGTAGAACGTTTTAACACTTACGCCAGTTTTGAAAAGTGTAATTTTATGTCAAAATTAGAAATTTTAACTTTTTTGTAAATTTTCAAGGTATACTTGATTTTTATAAACCAAAATTATGGTACAAATTAGTTTCTATCCAAGCAGGGCTGAAGCCCAGAAGATGAAAATTCAACTAAAACTTTTTCGGACATTTTCATCTATTCATGAGTCAATTTGTAGACACACTATACACGTGTGGTCACTCAGTTGTTATGGATACAGTTCAGTAAGTTGCACCAACTCCCCTAACAATTTCGACTCCGCCCCATAATCACGTTAGTACGAGACGGAGCGCCGACCGTCGACCTGTTTTATTCAGGGGAGATGGGTGCAACGTACTGAACTGTATCCGAAATAACTGAGTGGCCAGACGTGTATACATTAGGCATTTACGATAATTGGAGCGCTACATACCGCAATGTATCAGAGCGTTCGATAATAAGAACATATCTACCGAACCGCGTTCGGTAAATATATCGAATGTATTTGCTACATCTACCCAATTCAAAATTTATGGATCGACTACATTGGTTGGTAAATGCGGTATAACCTTAAAATATGATTAAAAAAACTTAATTTTTGAAATTTTGTGAGTAGGTATTTGAGAAAAATTAAACCCATCACTGACGAAAATAATGAAGTAATTTTAGATGAGGACGAAAACATTTATGTATATGTATAATGAATTACTTAAGTAAGTAGGTATACCTAAATATGCAATACATATAAATGTTTTTTTATTTTCCATTTTGACATGGCGAGCAGTATGGACTTATGAATAAGCATAAAATAAAAAAGTAATTCAATTTTCAATTATTTATTAATTTGTCAAGTGATGCTTTAGGTTACATTTGAAATTTTGCGTTCGGTAATTCTTAGCTCGGTAGATGTATTGACATAAAACAGCTGATTACCACGATGTACCAGGATACATTACCCGCTCCAATTATCGTAAATGCTTATTGTGTCTCACTTTTCACCACTACACTCCAATATCTCGGCCATTTGTTGATCGATTTAGATCAAATTTGGTATACTTCTTTTCTTTCAGATTGTGTTTAAAAAGTTATTAATAAAACATTTTTTCAAACTTAAATACGCCTACTATGATCAAAAGAAATTGGCAAAAATTAGGAATTTATATTAGCGTAGTTTTTACTGATTCTTGTTCAGCACGACCTAAAACGCCTGTATACCAAATTTCGTTAAAAAATATTCGTTCCTTCAAAAAAAAAAGTAATAAAAATTTAAGATTTCTTTAATAATTACCCTACTATTCCAGTTATTTATTGTCGGATATTTACATAACTTGGTAGTCGGGTGATATAATGACGCCAATTAAGCATTAGGACACTTTTTTTTTAGAAAATATCAAATAACTCAACTTTTATTATTTTTTATTATTGAAATCTTAGATTTTTATTACTTTTTTTTTATAAATATTTTTTAACGAAGTTTGGTATACAGGCGTTTTAGATCATGCTGAACAAGAATCTGTAAAAACAAAAACCCTATCTCAATCGCTAATATAAATTCCTAATTTTTGCCAATTTCTTTTGATCATAGTAGGCGTATTTAAGTTTGAAAAATTTTTTTATTAATAACTTTTTAAACACAATCTGAAAGAAAAGAAATATACCAAATTTGATCTAAATCGATCAACAAATGGCCTAGATATTGGGGTGTAGTGGTGAAAAGTGAGACACACTGTATATATTCATCCTTTGAATTTGATCATCAAGAAATAATTCATGTTTTTTTTTAAATTTATATGAATGGTACTCATTAGGGCATCCAATTCCGAAATCCCGAGTTCCCGGGCATATTTGATTCCCGTGAATCCTGAGAATATAAAAATTCAATCCCGAAAATTGGGTTGAATGAAAACACATCTTTAATTGAAATGAAATGAAATGAAATTTATTGCGTAACAGTGACAATAATTTTACAATTTTTGTTTGCTACATGTCCATAAGTCCTACAAAATTAAAAAATACATAATAAACAATTACAAACATACATACACATACACATTTAAAAAAAAAACAAAATTGTTGAATTATAACTTTCTTCATGGTTTGAATGTTGTCTCATTCACTTCCTCTAAAGTGTAAGGTTCTGCTTGTATTAAAAATTTTTTAACATTTTTTTTGAAGATCCTTATTGAAGTAATATTTTTTATTTGAATAGGCAGAATGTTGTAATAGTGCAAACATTTGTAGAAACAACCTTTTTCCAAAATTGTCGTGTTATGAATTGGGTAAGAAAGAATACCCTTGTGTCTTGTCTCATAAGTATGATCTCTGACATTATCGGTAAATTCCTTCATATGCATAAAAACAAAACAAAGACATTCATATATGAAAAGAGCTGAAGCGGTTAATAAATTTAGAGACTTAAAGTGCCCACGTAGAATTAATCCCATGTGGGTTGTTCATATTGAAGAAGAAAAACAACAAAGGTCTTGTTCCCACAATATTCTTTTTTATTGCAACCGGTTTCGTGATCAATACATTACATCACATCATCAGCCTACAAGACTACAAATAGGAAAAAATTTTTATGTAAAAAACTATAATAATCCAAATATTACATTAAATATAATAAGTTAAGAATTTCATCAAATGTAGATAGTTAAATTTAATTAAAAACAAGTAAAACTATTACGATAATATCAAATATTGTTTTATATATAAAAAATATATGTTTGTAAATAAGTTAAAAGTTAAAAAGTTATTAACAAAAGATACTATATATTCACAATTTCATTGGTTTTTTTAATCTCTTTAGTATCTTTTGTTAATAACTTTTTAAATGACTTACCTTATTCATATCTCTGTATGGCAAAAAAGGTGAATAAATCTATTTCTATTTCTATATCTATCTTATTTACAAACATATATTTTTTATATATAAAACAATATTTGATATTATCGTAATAGTTTTACTTGTTTTTAATTAAATTTAACTATCTACATTTGATGAAATTCTTAACTTATTATATTTAATGTAATATTCGGATTGTTATAGTTTTTTACATAAAAATGTTTTCCTATTTGTAGTCTTGTAGCCTGATGATGTGATGTAATGTATTGATCACGAAACCGGTTGCAATAAAAAAGAATTTTGTGGGAACAAGACCATTGTTGTTTTCTTCTTCAACATCTTTAATTGTTTAAAACTGTTTTAAACAGTTTTTTTTTTGTTTTAAACGTGTACTCAGTCATAAGAACTACAAAATATGTATTAAAACAAAATTGAAACAACATAACCCTGTGAAAATTCTCTTTTCATTAAAACAGGGTATCTGCACTTGTAAACACGAGATGCGAATTTTAGTTTTCTAATGTTTTGTGTAACTATTTGTTTGTTAAAAGTTTTTATAACGTGTTTATTTAAAGTGTTTCGTTTATTTCAATTAAATAGGGTGTCCCATGACATAATGGCTTGAGGGTATGTTGCCAAAGCAAGTTCAAGTTAAAAATGTCTAATGAATAATAATAATAATAATAATAATACTAATAAACGTCTTTATTTCTTCAAAAGAGACATACAAGGCGAAGTTTAGCCAAGTGGCTATTCTTACACTTAACCTTAAACATAATATAATTTAGCTATAATGTGTGTAATGTGCTTAAATGCTTTAAAGTTTTAACATTATGAATGAAAAACAGAAATAGTAAAGACAATAAAAAACAATATAAGATAAAATAATAATAATAATTATAACAATAAATACATTATGACAGTTGTGAATTTAACAGATGTTTCTTTAATGTAGGCTTTACCAAATTTGGAGAGAACAAGTGTACATTAAATTACTATAAGCGTTATACAATTTGATAGCATTGTATGAGAATGATCTCTGAAACATGGCTATTCTATGTTAAGGCATTGTAAGTGACTTGCAATGTCTAATGTTTACATTATGGAGGGACCGACGTGACTAATGAACATATGCCCCAAATTCAATCGTAACTCAGCTACAAGTATTTTAAAGTTTAAAAAACTTACTACTGCAGGGGAACAACTGTTAAATTCGCTATTATTGAAAAATCAGGGTGGCTGTGATTTATGATTTATTGTTCTTTGTGACAGTAAACGTCTTGTTTATGTAGAAATGTTGAAAATCCTGGAAACAGAGAACAGCTTATTGCTGGCATTATGGATGCTGCAAAAAATGTTTGTGTTAATCCTGAGCCTGTCGGAAGAGCCACCTCTTCCGTTTTAAAAAGAGCTCAAACGTGTATACAGGAATTGAACATTTACTGCAGTAAAACAATAAAACAACTTCTTTTTACCTGATTTTTATTGAGATTTAACCTGATATTTATTCAGATTTTAAATCATCGTAGCTCAGTTACGATTAAGTTTATAGTGGAGGGAAATTAAAATTTGAAAGTGATGTAATCGGGAAGTTGTTTTTTTTTTGTTTCTTGTTTTATACATGCAAATGTCGAAAACCGAAAAAATTAGCAAAATCGGGCTGGGGCTTCGCAAGAAAAGCGCATAAAAGTGCATTTTTAATGCATTTCGAGTGCATCGATACACTATTTTTAAAATATTTCCGGCTCTATTTGTCGTAGTGTAATGGTGCCTACTTATGATGGTGCTCTCTTTCTATATACTTACGTAAACTTTTTAGACGGAAAACTCGGGCGCCAGTTCTTTAATTTTTAAGTGCAAAGAACAACTCCTTTTGGCTCTCCTATTGGTAGAACAACCCAGTATAGCGAAACAGCTGAAGATACGGAATGTCCGGGAGTCGTGAACTGAAGATCTGTGTAACGGACTTCGACCATTTGTTCAAACGGGTTAATCAGAAATAAATGACAGAAATAATAACTCGTGAATTTTACCTCTTTAAATCAACGTATTTATTCAGCAACATGAATGAACAAATTAATTAACTCTAATACCTCAGCGACTGTACAGTCGAGTAAGTATAAATTTCTAAAACGATTATAAACAAGCAAGCTGGCAATCAAGAATCTTTGCGCGTGTATACGATTTTATTACGGAATTTTAGGTAACAGAAATTTAGCTTCGCGACTTGGAATTGTTATATACGGCAAGCAAACGGAACTTTCCAACAGGATGGATTATGAACGGCGGGCAATCGGTTAGCTATAGATATTTGTGTCTTTTACTGGATATTTTAAAATACGCAGTTCTTGCTAAACAGTAGTAGAGTGAAGACCTATTATCATTTAGTTTAGTGTGAAAAGTGAATAATGGCTACGGACAGCGATGGATCTTATAATGAAATGGAGATGGATGATGAGGGAGAATGGAGAAAAGTAAGATATAAAAGGAAAGCTAGGGAAAGATTGGAAAGTGAAAGGGCACCCAAAAAACAACTAACTGCAGAGCAAATAAGGCAAGTAATTTTAGGACCAAAATCCATAAACAAACAAGCAACAAAAACTGTTCAGATAAACTCATCCACAAAAACTCCAAATACAAAAACTTCAACAACTAAAACCAATCAACATAAAAACTTTTCTACAATCATGAACGAAGTAACACACAAAAAATATAAACACATGTTCTATTTAACAACAGATACAGGATGTACAAGAATATCATTTTGTGACCTTTGGGAAAAAATTTACCCAAAAACGGATGATGAAATTCTAAAAACAAAAACTGGCCTTCTTCTTAAAACCAACCAAGACAAAGGTGACATAACCCTAACTCTGCAAAACATGGTTAAAGTTAAGAGAATACTTAATTTCAAGGAAACATCCACTAACAATAAACCTGCCTACTCCACCCCGGCAGAAAGTTATTCAGTCGTAATTGGTTCGGTTGAAGAGGAAATAGAAGAAAAACTAATTAGCGACCACCTATTAGATATCAAACTTGAACATTGCTTCTGTAGAAGGATAATAGTTAAAGCAACACAAAAACCAACAACTCTTATCAGGATCATCACTGGCTCTCTGAACACATTTGAAACTCTACTAAAAGAAGGGCTATTTTATAAATATCGCCACTATCCAGTATACCCAAGCAAACCACCCAACCCAACACCCAAACCTTGCAGCAAGTGTTTAGCGTTCTCACATCCTACGGAATCATGTAATACACCTCCAAGTTGCCCAAAATGCTATGGTACACACCCTCAAAACAAATGCACCTCTACACTCCCTCCCAAATGCACCGGTTGCGGCTCTGAAGAACATCAGGCATGGTCCTTCAAATTGAGTGAAACACAGGCAAAGGCTAAAAATTGGTTTGATGCAAGTAAATTAAGTCTCAATCAAAATAAAACGGAAAATATAATATTCACACTAAGAGAGCACAACCTGGACAGCAGAAAATCTGTTAAGTTCCTAGGTGTTTTTCTTGACTCTAATGGCAGGCTCATGTTGATTACATATGTCCTAAACTTTGCAGTTATACTTACCTATTACGCAATCTATCATATATTGTATCTTTTAATGTAGTTTTAAAAGCATATTTTTGCATTGTTTCAATCAGCATTTTCATATGCAATTCTCTGCTGGGGTCATTCGTGTCATTCAAACAGAGTCTTTTCTATTCAGAGAAAAGTAATTAGATATATCTTAAAGCTTAACTTTAGAGAGGATGTTAAAACTAAATTCATCGAACTAAATATATTTACTGTTCCATCTCTGTATATCTATGAATGTTTAAAGTTTGTTTATGATAACAAACATAATTACGTTTTAAATGAAACAAGGCATAACTATGATACTCGTATAAAACATAATATATCAGTAAATTACTTACGGTTGAATAAAAGCAGAAATTCTGAAAACTACTATGGACCTATGTTCTACAACAAATTACCAGATCATATCAGAAAACTGCCCAAAAATAAATTTCTAAATATTATAAAAGATTGTCTTATTAGAAAAGCGTACTACAGCGTTAGAGAATTCATGGATGATAACACATTTTTATGATTGAGTCTGCCTTGTGTAAGCCATGTTTTACTGTTTTACCATTTAATTATTTCGTTTAATATCTGTAATTTTTATACTTTTAATTTGTTAGTGTAATCGTCTTATACAAATAAATGTTATACTTAACTGTTTTTATATTGTAACAAGCAATTGTAATTATTATTATTGAAACTGACTGACCTATGTAAACATTTTTAATGTTCTAACATGAATAAATTACTTTACTTTACTTTACTTTACTTTTACTTTAAATGTCAAAAAATACCAACGGAACCAATTGCAGTCGTACCAAATATCCAGATAAAAACCCTTAACAAGAAATCCCACGAAATATCAACCGACAGGAAAAAATCAAGACTACATGACCCGCTAACAATACACGATATGATTATTAACACATACATTAATGACCTCAATAAACCTAAGAATGTAAACAGAGCTGAATTACTACAAAAACTTAGGAAAAGGTTTATCGACAACTTTAAGGTCGACACAACCGCAGTTTTTTCAGGAAGTCGGGTATATATACTAATCTTTGATCTAGATAATGAAGACGCCATATCTCCAACAGAACCTAGCAACAACAACATTAACCTCCAGCATGTCCAACAGACAAGTAGTTAATCTTCTATACTGTAACATCAATAGCTATCCACAAAGGAAACTAATCATAAATAATTTTATAGAGAAAAACAAAATAGATGGTACCATATTTGTGGAATCTAAAACGAAAAATAACTCAAACAAACACGGCATATAGAGATTGGACTGTTATCCAACACCATGGTAACCAAATCCACAATAAAGCGAGGGGAGGCTCTCTCGTACAAGCACATCCGGGACTTAAAATTGGAAAAGGTAATGCTCCCTCTATAAACCACTACTTGAATGAATGTATCCATTATACTATACCATTCACTGATGATAAACTGCACATATTTTTAGTATACATCCACCCTAATGCAAAAATTGAAGAGAATATATTCACAAAGGCTAGCCTGTATAAATATTCCCTAATAATTGGAGACTTCAACATCAACAGCAGAGGCAAAAAAAGACAACTTAACAATTTCTTACAGAATAGCCATTTTAAAAAATGGGAAACTGCTCCAACATTCATTATGCCTAACAACAACGATACGACACCAGACATAATTCTACATACATCCAATATAACAAACAATATAATAAAAGCAGAAGAAACACCCGATTTAGGGTCAGACCATCTAGCTTTCAAAATTACAATGGACCTACAAAAAACGACTCAACATAGAGATATTTTGAGGTATAACTTCCACAAAACTAACATAGACAAAGTAAACGAATACATGCCAGCGCATCTATAGAATATAGGAAATGAGGAAATCAATAGGCAGTATATTTCCGAATTTAACAACAAACTCACCGCACAAATTTTAGAAAACACACCTAAAAGTAAATACCATTTTTATACACAAGAACTACCAACTTTTATCATACGATTAATCAAAAAGAAGAGACAAATGTACCGCGAATACCGTTCCAATGCAGACCCAGCGCTGAAATCGGAGATCAATCGATTCAACAAAAATATACAACTGATGATTCAAGAATTTAAAACTCAAAAGTGGATACAAGCCTGTGAAAATATAAATGAAAAAAAAGGGAAAACCTACTGGCAAGAAATAAAGAAATTGTCCAAATATAAAAATAAATCGGGTGTCAACAAAGCTATCGAGGAAAACGGTGTAAAATATGAATCGGCTGCAGACAAGGCAAATATTTTTGCACAACACTACGAGAAAACTTATGAAGAATGCACACACAATAACTTCAATGCAAATCACTACGACCAAATAAGGCAATGGTACAACACATATTTTGACGATATAATACCCGACGAACAACACCATACAGACGAAGACGAATATTTTGAAATACTTAATCAAGGTAAAAGTACAAGCCCTGGGCACGACTACGTTACCAAAAATACATTGAGGAAGCTGGATACAAATATCCATCTGTATATTATCAAGATATACGAATTCTGTTTAAGAACACACTACATTCCTGAAGAGTGGAAAACGGGAACTATAGTCACCATCCCCAAAGCAAATCTTGACCACTCTAAAATGACTAACTATAGACCGATTATACTGCTTCGAGTACTAGGTAAGATCCTAGAGAAAATTATTAAAATCAGAATTCAGCTAGCGATAGGCAACAAAATTCCAGACTACCAATTTGGATTCAAAACCGAACACTCAACACTTCATCCTCTAACAATACTCTACATGCGGGATCGCATACAGCACCGCAAAAGGCGCAGTAAAGGAACTATTAAGACAGAAACACAACTTGCATTGGAGAGAGGCACCAGGAATGAGACAATCACGCATATTCTTAGGTGACCCATCCAAATCAAAGACTAACGAATTGCTGAAGCTGAGCAGAAGACAGCTAAGATGTGCAGTGGGTATTCTAACAGGACACTGCACGCTAAACAAACATCTCACCAACATAAAGGTGAAGGATGATCCAGATTGTAGGATGTGTGGTGAAGAGGAGGAAACACCTCATCACATCATATGTGAATGCCCGGCCTTAGCGGCGAGAAGGATTGTACATTTCGGTGAACCATCAGTGACACCGGAAGAGATAGCCAATGCTCCCATCGACCGTATACTCGCCTTCGTGGGAGGAACGGGTCTCATGGAACAGGGAGACTATGGGGGTACAATAAGCTTTAGCTTCAGTACAGCGGGCCAAAAGACCGCAACCCATAAGGAAAAAAAAAAAAAAAAACTACTCTGCAACAATATAGAGGCTAGCAAACTCAATAGAAAGCATTCTGCAGCGTTATTCCTAGACATTAGTAAAGCGTTCGATAGTGTCTGGCAAAACGGTCTACTAAAGTGCTCAACATACTAACCGCACCGACCTTATTTTTGGTAATTTTTCAATCGCCGTACATGGGGCCTGGGCCATCCGATTTAAACGACTGGCACATCACTAGAAAGCTTGTCTCTTGTAGAATCGGCGATTGGGTTGCTTTTTTTAAACAGTAAATTTCTTGGGTGTTATACAGGGTGACAAAAAGAGTGTTAAAAAATGTTAAAGTTTACCACTTTGCAACGTTGATAGGAGCAAGTTTTTAAAATTCGTTTTTATGTCATACTGTACCTTTGGAAAGTACCTCTAGACGTTTTTGGCAGATTTTTTATTAAGGCTCTAGAACTAAAGTTACGGGGGTTTTCCGAAATTTTTTAATTTTAATTTTAAATTTTAAATTAAATTTTAAAATGTAAAATTGTAGCAAAGAATAAATTTAACACAATTTTGGACGCCTTGTATATTTCAAAATGGTTTAAGATAAAGGGTTGACAATCGTACTTATGTTTAGAAAGATCATTATTTAAAAATAAACTATAATTTTTCCGAGGAGAGACCTCCATGAGTAAAACATTCCACCCTAAATATCCTTTAAATGAAATCAGATACGAATTTGGTTTATGCAGGGTAGATTGTACCTGAATTAGTGGACCTAACTGACGAAAACAGTTATTGGTCAAATTTTTTACAAAACGTACCACTTTTCGGAAAACCCCCGTAACTTTCGTTCTAGAGCCTTAATAAAAAATCTGCCAAAAACGTCTAGAGGTACTTTAGAAAGGTACAGTGTGACATAAAAACTAATTTTAAAAACTTGCTCCTATCAACGTTGCAAAGAGGTAAACTTTAACATGTTTGTAACACTTTTTTTGTCACCCTGTATAACACCCAAGAAATTAACTGTTTAAAAAAGCAACCCAATCGCCGATTCTACAAGAGACAAGCTTTCGAGTGATGTGCCAGCCGTTTAAATCGGATGGCCCAGGCCCCAGGTACGGAGATTAAAAAATGACCAAAAATAAGGTCGGTGCGGTTAGTATGTTGAGCACTTTATATAAACTCAATAAGCAAGGATGCCCGAAGCACATTCTCTTTCTCCTCAATAATCTCTTAAAGGATAGAAACATAAAAGTAAGAATTCTAAATGCCAATTTATACGAATTTACACCCCATCAGGGGCTTCCGCAAGGCTCACCGTTGTCTCTACTTCTTTATAACCTATACTGTGCAGACATTTATAATCCCCAATTTGACGACCCCGATTATTTCTCGCATACAGGATACGTACTACAATTTGCTGATGACACTGCCTTAATCTCCCATGACAGCACAATGAGTAAAGTAACGCTGTTACGTGTTGTTTTCCCTTTTCGTGTGTTCTTTATATTTAAAATGCGTGATGATTGTTTTTCTGATTGAGATATATATTTTTATATGTTGCTATCAATAATATTACAAAAACATCTTTTTTTTTATATATATATATAACATGCCAACTATTTTAATATATCATAATGAATGACTTAACATGTCGCCGCCCTTGAAAGGATGGACTTTCAACAATAAATAATTAAAATACAAATATATTGTAATTTCTTGGTGTTAATCAGGATCCATTGGTAACGCACACAATTTCGTTACTGTGCGTTTTAAAATAGGAAGTCTTTACACTGACGACTCTAATGATGCCATCGGATCCGGGGTGTAGTTTGACAATTCTTCCCATAGGCCATTTCAAAACAGGTGTATTCTCGTCCTTAAGAATGACTAAAGTCCCTTTTTCGAAATTATTTCTGGTTTTTTGTTACCATTTATTTCTCTGCTGCAATGTAGATAGATATTCATTTTTCCATCAGGACCAAAAATGCTGAATGACTTGCTGTAGATGCTGGTAATGAGTTAATCTATTGGCAGGAACATCGCTGATATTTTCTTCGAGAATTGAGAGAAGCGAATCTCCAATCAGGAAGTGACCAGGAGTTAGTGCAAGAAAGTAATTTGGATCGTGTGATATTGGAGTTATAGGTCGTGAGTTAAGTACAGCCTCCATTTGAGTACAAACCGTATATAAATTTTCAAATGTTAAATTTGCATTTCCTACTATTCTACGTAAATGAATCTTTGCTGATTTAACTGCTGCCTCCCATAGGCCTCCAAAATATGGAGATCGTGCAGGTATAAAATTCCATTCATTGACATTATGTTGAAAAAAATATTCTATTTGATTGTCTTTGTGAATATTAGATAACATTTGAAAGTCTTTCTTTTATTGATTGTTTGCCCCTATAAAATTGGTTCCATTATCAGAGTAGATTGTTTTACATAATCCTCTTCGAGCTACAAACCGTTTTAAGGCATTTAAAAATGACGTGGTTGTTAAATCTCCTACCAACTCCAAATGAACAGCTTTAGTAGAAAAACATATGAATAAACATAGATATGATTTAATAATTTGCCTATTACGAATTTTGCCGTCTTTAATGTAGAACGGGCCGGCAAAATCTAAACCAGAAATAAGGAAAGGTCTAGTTGGTAAAAGCCGTGGTTCAGGTAAATCGCCCATTTGAGGTATTGTAAATTTTGGTTTACATTTCAAACAAGTAAAACACTTTTGTAAAATCTCTCTGACTGTGCTTCTGCCTCTTAATGGCCAGAATCTGTTTCTCACTGCAGCCAAAGTACCCTGAGTTCCCAAATGTAAATGACGACAATGTTCAAATAGAATTATAAGTTTTGTAAGAACATGTTTGTTGGGAAGTATCAGAGGGTATTTTTTATCAGTGGTTATACGTGAATGAGATAATCTGCCACCTACTCGTATTAATCCAGCGTGATCCAAAAATGGATTTAATGAACCTAGTGTACTGTTTTTAGAAACTGAATTAGATTTTGATAACGTTAACATTTCGTGACTAAATTGTTCCGTTTGAGCGATTTTAACTAATCTTAATAGTGCTTCGTTTAGTTCACTTAATGTTAAGGCGCCTGAAAGTTTTGACGTTTTGTTGACAGTAGTATTTTTTAAAAATCTGAGACAATAAGCCGTCACACGTTGAAGTTTTGATAAGCTAGAAAATTTAAGAAAAATATCAGCTGCAGGTAATGTAGTTATTAGCGAAACAACTGGCTTACGTTCATCCACTACATCTGCTGCTGCGGTATTAAATATTGGCCATGAATGTGAATCATCTAGAAGCCAAGGAGGACCCGACCACCAAAGAGATGAATTTAATAAAACTTCAGGATTTGCACCGCGGGAAATTATGTCAGCTGGATTATCGCCTGAACTGACGTGTCTCCAATTGCCATCTACCGTAAGGCTTTGTATTTCCGAGACTCTGTGTGCTACAAAAGTTTTCCACACATGCGGGGGTGCCGATATCCATGACAGTGCGATGGTGGAGTCACACCAATAAAATATTTCCGATATATTAATATTTAAAGCTTGAATTGATTTGTTTGCTAATTTTGCTAAAAGTAACGCTCCGCATAGTTCTAACCGGGGTAACGTGAGTGTTTTAAGAGGAGCTACTCTTGATTTCGCACATAACAAACTAACTGATTTTTGACCGTGCACATTATTCGTAACCAAATATAGGCAACATCCGTAAGCATACTCACTAGCATCACAAAAACCGTGTAATTGAATGCTGACTGCATTTGGTAAAATTACATGTCGAGGTATCTTTTAGTTATTCGCGTAGTCTGTATTTCTTCGTTAATAGTGAAATGAAATATATCTGATTCTGCTTTCCATAAAAGCCCTAACGTTTTAACGCTCGTGTCGTTTGTTATATAATATTGAGGTAAATAGTTTTTTTCGTTATGACATTCGTTCAAAATAGTTTTTTCATTTGACATCCATTTTCTCAATTGAAAACCCGCGCCGCTTAAAATGGTATTAATTTCATTTTTAATTTTAAGTGTGCTTTCAATTGTATCGGATCCTGTTATTAAATCATCGACATAAAAATCTTTTATAATAATTTCACTCGTTTATAAATGACTTTATTTAGGCTTTATTCAAGCATAATAACAAAAACCTATCCAATTTGATATACTCACATTGATGTTTCATCTCTAAACATACAATTATTAAGTTTATTGAATCTTCTCTAATGCATGATAAAAATTGAATTAAAAATTACAAATTTCAAAACGTCTAAAAATTAAATTATGGCAAAAATTATTTTTAACTTACAAATTCATTCATTATGGCCACCAATCAAAAAACGATGTTGGAAATTGATATAGGAGGACAGGCCATTTGCTATGCAGATGACACTGCGATTATATTTCAAGGAGAAACTTGGAATGAAACCAAGAAAAGAGCTGAAATTGGATTGTCAAAGATAAAACATTATTTTAATAAAAATTTACTTACACTAAATGCAAAGAAAAGTAATTTAATTTTATTTTCCATCTATGATAATATACATTCAGATTTAAATAGTTTAACAATACATGAATATCTGTGCCAAAAAAATGATAATGTTGTACAATGTAACTGTAAAGAGAGTATAAATGTGGCTAAAGTGGTAAAATATCTTGGAGTTCTCATTGACTCAAAAATGAAATGGAATTTTCATATAAATTATGTAACTAAAAAAATAAGAAAGTGTCTCTACAAATTTTATCAATTGCGGGAATTTTTACCTTTAAAAATACTAAAAATGGTATATCAGACTTTAATTGAATCTATAATATCATATGGCATTATCTCATGGGGATCTGCATATAATAATATAATGAACCAGTTGTACATCACTCAAAAATATATGATAAGAACTATATTGAGAAAAAATAAAAGGTATTCGACACAAAAAATATTTAAAGAGTTTGATGTTCTTACTGTTCTACAAATCTATATTAAAAGTGCAATTAAATACATGCAGAATAAAGATAAATATGGGATTCAAATAACACACAATAAAGAAACAAGAAATAAAACTTCTAAATGTATGCAAATTCCAAAAACTCATAACAATGCTTCTCAACATCACTTATCCTATGTAGGTCCCAAAATATATAACCTGTTGCCTAAGGAAATAAAAAGTAAGAAAAAATTATTATCATCTTGTTTAAACAAATGGATAATTCAGAATTTCACCGAAATTCAACGTTTAATACCATGGTTTTAAAATAACATACTTAATAAGCCTTTAAAATAACTTGTCTGAAAACTGATTTAAAAGAAATATGTGCGTGAATTGTTTTTTTTTTTTTTTATTTAAGTTTAAGATTTAGTTTTTAGTTATTATTATTGTTCTATTAGTAAAATTCTAAAATTTACCCACAAGCTTCAGTTGGAGCTCACGTAAATCTTAGTCTTTGTAATTTTATTTCAATTATGTCTATGTGGATTATATGTGTATGTGTATAATTGAGTGTATATATTATGCAAGTATATATTATCTAGAATTAACTGAACATGTTGTGTATATATATATATATATATATATATATATATATATATATATATATATATATATATATATATATATATATATATATGTATATATATATATATATATATATATATATATATATATATATGTATATATATATATATATATATATATATATATATTTATATTCGTATCTATGTAATTATTTGGAACAATAATAAATTTATTTATCATTATTTATCATTATCATTAAAAATCTCTATCATTGGTGTGTGCGGTGCTGAATTGCAAAAGTACAAGTATGAAACGCCAGAAATGTTGTTTATTAAAGTGGCAAATGATATTACAATAGAAACATTAATTTGGTTTAAACTTGTAAGAAGAGATCCAAAATTATTATCGAAAAGAAGTATTAAGTACTGTATTTTTGTATAGATAATTTCGATGTAAGTGCAATGCATTTATATCTTTTATCAATAATTAATAGAAATAAAAACAACAAATGGTAATTGTTATAAAATGTCAACGTTCGTAAATTATAGGTTATATCCTAAAGTTTGTAAATAATGTTCCAAAAAGTTGTAAATCAATGAAAAAAAATTATTTTTTGTATGTTTAAGTTGAAAAACAATATTGAGGATTATATTAATTATAAAATAATAGATTCAGTAAAAATAATCCACATAAAAACAAATTGCAAACCATCCAGATTCGATTGATTGTCAAACTGATAGGAAATGTTTAGTTTACTACATGATAAAAATAGGTAAATATGTAACATGAGTTTACTATACTAGTGACGTCACATACAAAACCATCATGGCGGCTAACGTTTCAGTTTGGACTAAAAATTTCACTTTTTAAAACTTGAATATTAAATTAATCTTGTATTTTTATCAATAAAAACCAATATGTTTAGGTTTCTACATGCATAGACCATTGTATTTTCATTATTCCACAATTAATTTTTCATAGTGTAAAATACCCTATTGATATCTTACATGAAAGTTGATGATTGCAATAAAAAAAATTTTTAAATGTTATTAGGAAGTTGCGCAGAAATTAAGTGAGCAGCAGAAGAGAGCCGAGGAACAACGAATTAATTTAGAACAACGTGAACAAGAACTGGAAGCCAGACTAGAATCAGAATCTGGTAAAGTAATGGATTTACAGCTAAAACTATTAAATGCCCTATCAATTGAAGATATTCAAACTCATGATATACTAGAAGACTCAGGAGGGGTAAGTAAATTTTATTGACGCAAATATATGAAGTTAATAATTTGAATAAAATCAATCATAAGTTGACTTTGATCTTTATAGTAAACGGCAGCGTCATTCATGTTGCAACAAGGAAATATTTTGTTGAATAAGTTTTCATTGTCGAAGTCTCAAGTTTTGTCCGTCTCATCGGGAGTTTTTCTGCCATCTTGGATTAGCATTTTCAATTTTGATTAATATCGAATTTGTAATAAGCGACGTCAAAAACGTAAGAAACCAAAATTATAATGAAAATTAAAAAAAATTTTGGGTAGCTTTTCTGCCATTTTGGATCTGCCATATTTGTAAATCTGATATCAGATTCGCAATCACCAACCCCGAAAACCCTAAATATCATATTTTCCGTTAAAATTTTTCCGACAAATATTTTTTAACCACTAATACTGGGTTAATGTTTGAGCGTGTGGGCATCTCACAAAATCAAAGAATTATCAAAAGGGGTAAGTCTCATCAAGATAAATAATTAACTTTATTAGGTGTGCCAGGCAAATGTAACGTAACTATGTACAGGGTGTTTCAAACTCGACGCCTGAGGCCTGCTACGTGAAAACGTGAAGAGAAAAGACAATTTTGAAAAAGGTATCTCAAATAGGATGATGTAAGCTATATTTAGCAGAAAAAATATTATTTTTAAGAATCACGTAAATACCAACTGTGACGTAATCAAAATTATTTTCTCCACGAACATACCTAATTTTTCCATATTCAAAATGCTCGCATTTTTCTGTATACCACCTTAAAAATGTTTTCTTCTATCTCTTTTCGTTAAAAAGTTATAAGCAACAATCATTTAAAAAGTTATAAGCAAAAATCATTTTAAATAAAATGACTTACATAAGTTATCCATGGAAATAACAACGAATCATGTTGTTTCTATAGATGTCACCTTATTAGAAGTGTCAGATTAGAATTGTGAAAAAGTATGTTGTGAATTTTCAAGTTTCTTATAATATAACATAATTGAATAATAATGTTTACACACAAAGAAAAGATAGATATGTTATTAATTTACGGTGAGTCGAGAAAGAATGCCATATTCCAAAACGAGTTTTTAATAATAATAATAATAATAATATTCATGTTTATTGAAGTAGGCCTAAGTCCTAATATATAATACATACGATGGATAGTAGTTGTGAATACTTACTACTAATAATTTAATAAATCATCTTGTTCTAATGTGCTCATTAATTTTAGATCTAAATTCTTGAAGAGCTACTGAATTTTTTACAGAGGTAGGGAGTTTATCAACGACATAAGAATTACTAGACAAGTAATGAAATGGACTCGTCCACGTACTCAGCGTCTCATTGGTTACAAACACGTGGCGCACCAATGAGACGCTGAGTACGTTGGACGAGTGCAAACAAATCGGAATCATTACTTGTCTAGTAATTCGTATGTCGTTGGAGTTTATTATAATCATCTAAACCTTTATAAAACAACATTTTTGACGTATTAGCAAAATTTGCTCTAGATATACAGCGTGCGTAAAAAGTATTGAAACATGACCATAACTTTTAAAATATTGTTTGTATAAAAAAACCCTTGGACAGGTCGATTTTTATTTTCAATTACGCAACTTTTGGTGCGATTTATAATTTCTAGTTCTACACACCCCCTCCCCCAGCCACCACAACTTTTTTTCTTCAAATGGCAACCTACCCTTTGTGATACCTCAAAAGAAAGGTATTTTAGTAGACTATTCAACGCTGTAAAGAAATCCGAAATCCGTTGATGCAATTGGCTCCCCAAACGTATGAAATACATTTTTTTTTATTTAAAAATTTTAAGAATGCCATGCATGTCAAGTGTCAAAAAAGTGACAGCGACTTGTACAGTGCCTAGCTGTTAACGGAGCTCAGTTTGAACATCGTATTAGATAATTTGTTAATTTTTTTCAGTAATAAAGTTTCACTAATCTTTCCTTTTTCTTAAAAAAAAATGTATTTCTTGCGTTTGGGAAGACAATTGCATCGGCGGATTTCGAATTTCTTTACAGCGTTGAATAGTCTATTAAAATACCTTTCTTTTGGTGTATCACAAAGGATACGTTGCCATTTGAAAAAAAAAGTTGTGGTGACTGGGGGAGGGGTGTGTAGAACTAGAAATTATAAATCACACCAAAAGTTGCGCAATTGAAAATAAAAATCGACCTGTCCAAGGGTTCTTTTATACAATCAATATTTTAAAAGTTATGGTCATGTTTCAATACTTTTTACACACGCTGTATGTAAGTTATTACTACTCCTTGTTGAATAGTTATGTATTTGGAAATTAAAAGTAATAAATTCTTGTAAATAATTTGGAGTTAAATTATTCGATACTTTAAAGATACAAATCATAGACACATAAAACAGTCTATCACGAACTGACATCCACTGTAATGTATTTAGCATAAGCGAGATATTAGTGTATCTATTACATTTTAAAATGATTCTCATGCAACGATTTTGCAGTTTTTGAAGGGCTGCTATTTTAGTTTTATTAAAGGAATACATTAAAGTAGCACAGTAATCAAAGTGAGGTAATATGATTGTGTTGTAAATAGTTATTGCAGAATATGGAGATAAATTACAGAATACTCTAGAAAAGAAGTACATTTTCTTAGTTATTTTTTTGTATACATAATTAAAATGAGCGTTAAATGAAAGGCAATTATCCAACATAAAACCAAGGTACTTGAACTCAGTTACAAATTCAATTGTATTATTATCTATGCTAATTTTAATATTTTGAAAGTTAATGGTATTATATTTATTAGAAGTTGTTAATATCATGGCCTTAGTTTTTGCTACATTTAGTTTCAGTTTATTTGTATTTAAGTATTTCTGAATTTGGTCAAGAGATTTATTCATTTTGTTTATTGCAAAACTTAGATTCTTACTGGATACCGACAAGAGAGTGTCATCTGCAAAAAGATGTATAAAGTCACATTCGTGATGTGCTATTATATCATTGGTGTAAATTAAAAATAGCAGGGGTCCAAGCATACTCCCCTGAGGTATACCGTAATCATTAATTTTGGCTTCAGATAATTTATCATTAATTTTAGTCATTTGCTTCCTGTCTGATAAATAATCTTCTAACCAAGATAGAACTGTACCTTGAATACCATGTCTCAAGCTTTTTTAATAATAAGGAGCGATCTATGGTTTCAAATGCCCTCTTTAAATCTAAAAAAACGACAATAACATATTCACCTTTGTTAATGTCTTGTTTCCATTTAGTTATGGTTAGTTGTAATGCCGTTTCGCATGAATGTCTCTTGCGGAAACCAGATTGATTAACCATTAATAAGTTATTACTAGTGAGATATTCTGTTAGCTGTTGGTACACTACAAGCTCTAAAACCTTTTCAATACATGGCAATGTATTAATTGGGCGAAATACTACGAAATACCTGTTTGCAAAGATGTATTAATAAAGTTAAGTAATATATGACCAATAACACTAAAAGTTTGTTTTAAAAATTTACTTTCTTAAAAAACTTCCAATTTCGATGTGGTTAGCACCAATTTTCTTAGAAAAAAATCTAGTTTACCAGAAAGTCAAAATCATATTTTTGGACACAAACAAATATAGGTATCTAGAGTTTTAAAAGTTAACGAGAGAAATTAACAACTTTTCTGGATACAACAAATTATTTTATGAATTTTCATATGTTTTTTGTTTTAAAATAATGTAATAGAAAGGTAGCATTCGAAAACTAGAAGGGCATTCTAAAGCATCCGTACAGTATCGCCATCTGTCCAGATTTCTCAGACTAGGCTGCATTGCATCGGACCCATCAGGTGCGCCGTGCGGAATGCTATAAAAGGGATTACTAAATATTTATGTTTACATAGGCCTCGGTCCCCTGCGTTTGACAATTAATAATTAATGGGGTTTTAAGTTCTTTTGAACTGAGAGTAATATGAAAAAAAATCAAGGATTTTCGATGCAATTCGTGTAACTTCAACAATTAATATCTGAGAAACCCTTCTACGTATCTCAATAAAATTTATATCAGATATAGACGTTTATTATATCTGATGCTATTTTTTGTTATTTGAAATTTTCATTGAATGCAGAGTTATTTAAAAAAAATGGACCGGTGTCCTCTTTCCCTGACAAGAAGTACCTACTATTTGTTTAACTAATGAATACAAATAATATACCGGGTCGTCCAAAAAAAAAAAACCGGAATTTTTTATTTCTCTAATAGTTTCGCCAATTTTTAACCGATTTTAATTATTCAAAAACTAAATTATAACTAAAAGATCACGTTATGAGGTAATATAAATATATTTTAATGCCGTTTTGACTAAAATAAATATTGGTGTTTAGACGAGTGGCATAGAATATCAACAAAATTGTGATAAAACGGTTTTATGTTACGGACTATATCTTCGGAACCAACGATTTTAGTGTTTGATGTCTTAAAATATTCACAAATGTTTATTCTATTATACTTCCTCAATCTTTTCATTGTTTATATTTATATAGCAAAAAAAGTTCCAGCCGATCTTAAAGAAGGCCCAAGTTTGATGACTAACGCCATCTACAATTTTAATAATAATTAAAATATATTTATATTACCTCATAACGTGATCTTTTAGTTATAATTTAGTTTTTGTATAATTAAAATCGGTTAAAAATTGGCGAAACTATTAGAGAAATAATAAATTCCGGTTTTTTTTGGACCACCCGGTATAGGTATCTATAAAATTACAAAATGTTTGCCTCACTCGAAACAACGTTCAATTTCGAAGCGGTTTTCACTAGTTTTCTTAGAAAAAATTGATTTTAATAAAACATTGTTAAGAAGTTAAGTGACAGTCGTGACACTGCAATAAACTGGTATTACTGTAAAACTTCAATTATTAAATACAAATTTAAGCGTTACTCTTAGTTTTTGTCTAAGCCTTACAAGTTGTACTTTACCCAGTAGGTATCTTTAAATTCAAAATTTGAAACCAATTAGTAATTTATTAAAAATTTACTATTAAATTAGGTGATGTTTTTCAGAAACATTGGTTTCGGGGTAGTTTTCATTGATACTAATTTTATTTAGGAGATAATTTTGTATTTCACCACAATATAGATTTACTTATATTAAATGTGAAATTGAAATTTAATAAAATTTCTATATATTGTAGTGGAGTAAAATTCGCCCGAGATTATGCACTTTAGTGACGCTTGGCGTAGAACCAGATGGAACTTATACCATTTTGTAGAGCATGTTTTGGGGCATACGTGGGATGATCTATAGCTTTTTTTAGTAGAGCAATTTTTTAAAAATGGCCTTACAGTGCATTATCTGCACAATTCACAAACATGTGTTTTTTGGTATATACATCGTCATTAAAAAAAAAACAGACTTACAGTCCTGAAATTTTAATCACTTGTGCACAAAACCTGAGCGCTTCGAATGGTATAAACCTTTTTTTTTGGTACAGGGTTGCCACTTTCCTGGAAAACGTGGAAAACCTGGAATTGTCAGGGAATTATGAAATTTCGAAAATGTCAGGGAAAAGTCAGGGAAATCTGAATAGAGTCTTTAAAAGTTTTCGAATTATCGAATTTTTAAAAAGCTCTCGCGGTTACTTGGCGCTTAGGCTTATAGTGCGCTCAGCTTTTGGCGCGGTTAGGATGATGGCGCGAATACTGGTGCCTCTATACATGTGTAGACTTGCAGCAACATTAATCGTTATTAGGTGTCTTCTTTTCGTCTGTACTTTCACTATTTCGGACCAATAGGAGAACTGCGAATTTGGAAATGACCAATTGCAGCAAATTTTTAGCTACACCCAAACTGAAGTGTAGGAGCAAAGAACGAACCTATTATTTTGATGATTGAATGACAACGATTATTGTGAAGTTGGATATTTTTGAGAAAATTGCGTTTATAAGTGCATTCTGTGATTGTTACTGTACTTACTGTGTTCTGTAGTATATTACTTCCTCACCAAAGTGAAGAAGGTATGTATTCTGATAATTTTTATTGTATTTCTGGATGAATCTCGACGAATTATGACGACACACAAAATTTCAGAAAAAAATTTCTGTCTGTGTGTCTGTCTGTATGTATCGCGATAGCAGCTTGAGATAAAGTTTCAAATTTGGTACACTCGTTCTAGAGGCCAAGAAAAAGATTGAGTTCGTTGATGAGCAAAATCGGTCAACTGGAACGGGGTCCACCAGGCTATTTCTAACTTTACAAAAAAATTTATTCGTTATGAAAGATTATAAAAATCGCAACTAATTGAAATATTCTAAACATTTCCACTTTACATATCTAATGGAATAAATTTAACATTTCTTAAAATATGAAACGACAAAATTTACTTTTATTATAAACTCCACCGCATATCGAGTTTTATCGGAAGTTCTGACCCCATAAATGGCAACGATTTTTTCTATTAATATTATTGCGTTATAGTGTACGACATTTTTAGCGTTTAGCGTTTGACAGCGAATTGAAAAGCCTAACATTCCCGGATGAGCGTTAGGATTGCTTATTGAGGCACAAGCCGAGACAAGCAACACGGAGTCCGGGAATGTTAGATTTTTCTTACTAGGTACACAATGTACTATTTCGTACTGGAAGGAAATGTCATTGCCAGGCAATTGTTCATTTTTGTACTGCCAGGAAATATTATTTGTAAATAAAATTAATCATAATTTTTTCAAAATTAAACAAGAATTTAATTTTTGTCTTTTAATAGTGTGTATAAATCGTAGAAAAAGCCACATTCCTGGACTCCGCGTTGCTTGTTTCGGCTTGTGCCTCAATAAGCAATCCTAACAGTCGTCCGAGAATGTAAGGCTTTTCCTACTAGGTACGAATATATAATAGTATATTACGATACATATAGTCGGTAAGTGCCTTTTACCGATCGAGAAAATATGTCTTCAAATTTTCCTACTAGGTACGAATATACAATAGTATATTACGATATATATAGTCGGTAAGTGCCTTTTACCGATCGAGAAAATATGTCTTCAAATTTTTGAGATCGGTGAGCACTTACTGACAAGTATCGTATACTATTTTTTGCACAATCATTTTAATCTTTACGAACAAATATAAAAACAACATAACCACAAATTCACTTACTGCGCTAGTGCGGTAAGTTGCACTGGCTTAGGTACGGAAAAATCATAATCGTTCAGTAAAGTCAACTTCCTGTTTCTGTCAAGAATGACAGTAAATGACAAAAAAACACGATTGTGCAAAAATATTAATAACATAACCACACATAGACAATCAATAGTTGTTTTACCAAACGCTAATAATGTCGAGCATTATAACGCAATGATATTAATAAAAAATATCCTAACGAACACAGTAAGTGCAGTAACAATCACAGAATGCACTTACAAACGCAATTTTCTCAAAAAATATCCAAATTCACAATAATAGTTGTCATTCAATCATTAAAATAATATCGGTTAATGTTGTTGCATGTCTGCACATGTATAGAGTAGAGGCACCAGTATTCGCGCCAGCCTGAGCGCGCCGTAACCGCGAGCGCTTTTTAAAATTTTGCTAATTCGAAAACTGTCAAAGATATCAACTCAAACTTTTTCATTATCTAGGCTACATTTCAATCACCGCATGTATATAAATAAATAAATAAATAAATACAACTTTATTGTGTACAAAAAAGAAACATTTTTACACACAACAGGACGAGGTTAGCCTAAGCTATCTTCCACCTCCCCCTAAAGAAAATATATAATTATATGTACGTCAGTAATTATTTTATAAATATAATAAAATAATGATTTAATAACATAATTATACTACTTACAGTAATTAATGAAACATAACTATGAACTACTTTCATAGATACAAAAACAAAAGTCTACTCAATTGAATTTTGTTATAAAAATAAAGTAAATAAAGTAAAAGTACATTAAATTATTGGAGAACAATTGTTATTATTATAAGTAGTTACACCTACTTTGGAGTAATAAAATACAAAATATCGAAAAGTAGAACGAAATTTGGAAAGCTCCTAGATTATATAGAAAAAAAAAAATAAATAAATAAACGTTACTAATTTAACATACAGTATAATGAAAAAAAAAAAAAAAGAAAAAGTTAATTCAGTTTGTGTTTGAAAGAGAATTTCTTACATTTAGTTTAAATTGATTTAAGGATAAGTCTAAATGAGAGATAACTTTGTTCAACAAATATGATGCCAAATAAGAAAAACTTCCCTCAAATTTATTTGTTGAATACTGTGGGATTGTAAATGTATTTGCTCTTATATTTACAATGTGAATATCAGATCGCTTAGTAATTAGATTATATAGATAACGGGGAGTTTTACTATTTATTAATTTATATAAAAATATGAAAATTAAGTACTGAATTCTATTATTAATATTTAATTCATTTAGTCCTGACAGATAAGGTGTTACATGTTCTCTGTATGGTATACAACAAACAAATCGCATACATGCATTTTGTATGCGTTGAAGTTTTGATTGGTTTTTTGAGGGTGAGAAAATTGTAATATACTGAACAGCAATATTCTATATGTGGATAAATCAGTGATTTAATCAATTTTAATTTTACTTCTTGACTTAACTCATATTTGAATCTATAAAGTGATTTCAATTTTAGAAATGCAATTTTGAAAATATTGTTAACATACTCCTCAAATGACAGACGGTTATCGAAGACCACACCCAGGTTTTTTGCAGATTGTACCGAGCTTCCATTCCGTTAATATTTAATTTATATTCTCTAATGATGCTACTTGTGTTCCTGTCAAACCCTATACACAATGCCAACGTTTTATTAGGGTTAATACGAAGTCCATTATCCTCAGAATATTTAGATGTATTATTTAAATCAATATTAAAGTTTTCAATATCATTTTCAATATTAGTTACTGACATATATAACTTAATGTCATCAGCGTAGAGATGCAATTGACAGTAAGACAAAACAGCGGGGGAAAAAAAATAAAAATAGAAAATAATACTGGCCCTAAAATACTGCCTTGAGGAACACCTGATAAAGTTTCCCTCATGGACGAACATATATTACTGTAAAAAAACACTCTTTGAGTTCTAGCTATAATATAACTACTGAACCAATTTAATGCTAGATTATCAAAGCCAATATATTTTAATTTTGCGAGTAGTAGGTCAAAATTTACTAATTCAAAAGCTTTACTCTGGTCCAATAAGACTAATATGGAAGGTAATGATTTGTCAATTGCTGTAGTTATATCATTTACAACTTTCAGTAGTGCAGTTTGTGGACCATGTTTTTGGAAACCTCACTGTATATCTGGAAGGAAATTATTAATTTCTAAATAGTCTTTTAATTGAAATGATACAACTTTTTCCAATTTGGAAAACGTTGGCAGTAAGTTTTTTTGGCGTTGGTATAACATTAGCTGTTTTCCATAAGTCAGGGAAAATCCCTTGTTTTATAGATTCATTGAATATGTGCTTTATTACATCAATACAGTAAGGTATAACAAGAGATATCATTTTAGCATTTATATTATAAACACCAAAAGCTTGTATTTTAATAGTCTTTAGAGCACCAAGGATTTGTTCATCAGTTATTTCTAGAAAATTAAAATGTACTTCCATATTTCCTAAATTATTGTTATAGAATGATAACAAATCATTATTAATTGTTGATGGACCAGCAACATTTAAAAAATAATTATTAAGCTCTTCCGGATTACGTAAATCGTCTGGCAAATTATTTACTTTTGGAGAAGATCTTGTAGGCACACCTCAATCATGCCCAATGCTCAGTTAACATGTATTAAGGACTCCTATTGTACTGAAAAAAATCTATCTGAAAATAGACGGATGTTTAGTCCCATAAACTATGAAAATTTCTATAATAGGTTATCAAATGAAACCAGGTTGCCCGTGTATGAAGCAGGTTTTGTTGATGAGATGTACAACAGATTTATTACAATACTATCTAATCCTTTTAATCACTCATTTCCTGTAGAAACTGTAAAAATAGATAAAACACAAAAACCAAAATGAATCACAGAAAAGGTCAAAAAGGCCAAAGATACACTAAACCTATTAACGGAATTATACCAACAACATCAAATACCCAAAGACGTTTTTACAAATTACAGTAAGTTTTACTTGAATCTTCTTTTATCTGAAAAATCTAATTATTACAAAAATAAAATAAATCAATCGGACAATAAACCTAAGACAATTTGGGGTATCATAAATACAGAAAAAGGAAATAGAAAGGGTAATAAACAGACTTTCAATGGGGTAAAAATTAATGGAAAAACAATTGAATGTCCCCAAACAGCAAGTGAAGCTTTCAATGAATTTTTTATAAAGGCAGCAAGTAATCTTGTTGGGGCAATTCCAATAAATACAAATCCCAATTACATAAATAATATACAACATTCAATTTTTCTAACAGAAGTAAATCAAAATGAAATTTTAGACATAATTGGTAAACTAAACAAACCAACATTCTAGTGGAGAGGATCACATCAGTAATAATATGTTGAAAAAAATTGTTAGGTCTCATCAGTGTTGTACAGGTTTGGTACGGGTATATCAGAGATATCCCAAGTGAAAACAATTCCAGCGTAGTAAATATCGAATGTATCTCAGTTTGGATCCGATGAGAGTCGGACACTTATAACTTGCGCTATCTAAAAGATGAGTAAGGAAGACATATATTCCAGCATTTTTACGGCGAGAGCACTGTTACATGCAAACTCTCCAACTCAAATAAGAATAAATGATTTTGATATTGAATATACAAATTGTGCTAAATTCTTGGGTGTTACAATCGATTCTCACATCAACTGGTCAAAACATGTTGAACTGCTCTGTGGCAAACTCAGTAAGGTATGCTATTCCCTAAATCAACTAAAAAAATTGGTAGACGAAAATACTATACGAACAGCATATTATGGTAACTTCTACTCACTAATGGCATATGGAATCTTAATTTGGGGCGGCTCACACCAGGAGGTTTTTGTCATACAAAAAAGGGCTCCACGTGCTATGGTGGGACTGAAGTTGGATGAATCATGCAGAGGACACTTCAATAAATTTAATTTGTTAACGGCACCAGGTGTCTTTGTATATGAGTGCTTATGTTTTGTCTTTAAAAACAAGCAATTATTCGTAAATAACATTATAGAACATGAACATAATACCAGAAAGAAAGATATTTTCTATTACCCAAAACATAAGACGACATTACTAGAAAAAGGTTGTTACTATCAATGTTTGCAATACTATAACATGCTACCAAAAAATATAAGAGACATGACTTTAATAACATATAAAAATTCTATAAAAAAATTGCTAATTACAACCGAGCCATACACGCTTCAGGAAATGAGTGAGAAAACTTTTGATACTAGTATGTAACATAACTACTGTAGGTATTGAACTAATATGAACTAATATTAATAAGATGTACAGGTACACGTTGCTTTATTTTCTGTGATACTCATCACTTATCTATTTTTATTAACCATAATTGTATGTCTATTTGTTTGTGTATTTGACATGTACTATACAAACATAATTGTATATAATTGTTTATTGTCCCTAGTATGCAATAAATCTATATCTATATCTATATAAATTTTGAATATTTCACATATAGCTAACCGCATATCGAAATTTTGCATGTCTAATTTTAGAAGTTTTAGCTCTACTTACCTAATTTTTTTGGTAATATATAGGTGTACTACCAAAAAAGGTTTATACCATTCGAAGCGCTCAGATTTTGTGCACAAGTTATTAAAAGTCTAGCTGTTTTTTTTTTAAATGGCGATGTATGTACTAAAAAATACATGTTTTCGAATTATGCAGATAACGCACTCTAAGACCATTTAAAAAAAATCTCCCTACTAAAAAAGTTATAGGTCACATCACATATGCCACACAACATGCTCTACAAAATGGTATACGTTTCATTTGGTTCTATACGCCAAGAATCACTTACACCTAGAAAGAAACGAGTTAGACCGGCAATTTCACTCCATTATTAGTAGTGCTTTTTTCTGCTTATAAATAAAGTTTTCTAAATAAATTTTTCATCTCTAACCATAAAGAAAATCCCACTGTATTTCTTGTCCTGAACGGTCTATCTAATTAATGAACAGGATTTAAATTACATATCTATAAATCACATAAAACATTTTTTTATTAAATTTTCTTTTCTTGTTTTCAGAAACACATTTAAAATTTTATTTCTATACAAAAGCTCTAAAGAAATTTATTCGTGACATATATTATTTGGCAATATCTTCATTTTTAATTTTAATACGTGCTAATTATATTTAATGAGAAAACACAAATTTTATATTTAATATTTGATAATAATAATAAGTAGGTAATAATAATAAAAACACCACATGTAATTATGATTGCCCTGGTATACTATGATTTCGCCGAAATTTTCTATTTTTGGGATAGCTCAGTATTGATTTTACCCGTCCATCAAAAAGAAATCTTTTGAATTATTAATTTCTCGGGAAAACCATCCGTATACTCCTCAGCTTATAATTATTAATTATTATATCTAATAGCAAGAAATATTAGTAAATTTCAGATTATTCATAATATAATACACACATATATAAAAATAATAAAAAATATCGTAACTATTCTTAACAGTATTTTTAAATATTTCACCAAAGTTAAAATTACGGGCAGGTGCCTATGGAATATTGCCCGGCATGACGTTAAATTTGAATCCAACGCTTACGCACGACCCCAATAGCGGGTTGAGACAAGGGAGTTAGACTAGAATGGAAGACTTAACGTATGTCGTGACTGCCACATTGCTCGGTGTATGCGTTTGGAGACGCGCGAGGTGTGAAAAGAATAGCTGTGAACTTGACTTGCAGCTAGAAAGGCGTCTTAATACTTTAGCAACCCGATAGTTCTTTTTTTTGAAATCCTCATTTTTTAAATGCCTATCGTTCTGTCGAGGTAGATTTTCGATTTTTGCCCCTAATTTTTCAAAATTTGTTTAGTTTGTTTATGTACTAACAAATGAGGCACTGGCCTGTTTGGAAGTTTGTAGTCAATATGCTTGTTAGGGTATACCATACCAACATGCTTATCCGAATATTCACCAACTTTTAAAAATTTTGTATACATTGCCAGTGTCCATTGCGACATCAGAGAGGACTTTTTCAAGCTTAAAGCGAATCAAAATGTATTTAAGGAATAGGTTGTATTCCTCCCCAAGTGAGGCTTAATGGACTTGCCATGCTCTTAATTCATAGAGTCCAAATTTTTTCAATTGAAGAAATAATTAATGACGTTACTCTCACGCCACGGCGCTAAGATTTTATTTTGTAATGCTTATAGTTATTATAATCACCAATAATAAATATTTTTTGGAAAAATGTGTCTTTATTTATTTTGCAATTTTTTCATAACTATGACAACGTTTTCTATTCAGTATAAGTATTCTATAACGTCATGAGTTCGAATGCTTTTTTTTTTTAACACCCTTTAGAAGTTGGAATTAGTCTTAGACGTTCAAGGATAATAATTAGTATTAGGTTCCTTTACATCGCGTGACGCGCCGAGGCGCGCGATAGTTGATTGCGATCTCACGGCCTGATAACTGCCAAGTTTCACGCCGCCTGATGTGTTTTTTTTTTTTGAAGTGTGCAAATTTTCCGTTAATTGACTAAAGCCGGTACGCCGCGTGCCGACCCGTTCTTACGACGCGCCAAGTCGCACGTCAGGTACGTCACTCCACACGCCGTGTAATGGGACTTTAAGAGTTGGATTATACTGTAACTTTGTATAGATACAGAAACATTAGGAGAGCATTTTAAATTAGGTTAGCTGCAGTTTTTTTTTTTTCTATAATACTCTTCAAGGGCAAATTTTCAGGGGAAAAGTTGCATTCCTGGAAGTCCCTAACTCCAACTATGTTGGCCCAGGGGTTTTTTGGTAATTTTTTTCACACTTCATTAATATGCTCATTTAGTGAAAACGTCATCGTCGTCATCTGACAGATATTGGATGCAAACAATGTTTGAAGTTAGGAAAAGCGATAATAATTTAATTAAATAATAATATTTAAGCACTAATAAGGTATGTATATGATTGACTTATCAGTATTTTATAACCTGTTATAATATAACAGAATATAATAATGATAATAAACTTATAAAATAAAAATAAAATAGTCTTGTACATACCTTGCAAATGGTTATTTATAAATAAATACAGTTTATTTGATTAGTGTTACAGAATTACACGTGTTTATATTAGTGGATGTTATAAATTCATAAGTTGTTTGCATCCAATTTTTTGACATTACATGACTGGTGACGCATACTAAATGTGCGTATTCTTGTCAAAACAATAAATCTAATGTCAAAATGTTGTCGATGTCAATATTATATATTTTTAAAATATTACATTTCTAAATTAAAAACAATAGTCCGGAAGGTTAAATGTTTTTACACAATACCTTAATAATTTTTATTGAATTTGAGTTTAAGTCAGTGAAGATAAAAAATTTGAAATTCCAACTTATAAAATTTATAGGCCTTCCAAATAAAGCAAATACCGAAATTTCCTACGGTTTAAGCAGCATTTCTACGAACTTTGTAACACTTTGACAGGTATTATAAAAAAAAACGGTTTTTAATGTAAACGAAAAATAATGTCAATCATGCACAAACGAGAAAACTAGTTACTTTTGAATTTTAAACAGACTTGTCTTGTCAGACTTGCTCTTGTTGCTGTTAACCAAAAAATTATACATACAACAAAAAACTAAAAAACTACTTGATAACAAGTAAATAACATGAATAGTGCTTATGTGTTGATGCTTTTACAACGTAGAAGAAGAATTATAACTTAGTATTCAATCAGAAAATGAAATAAAATACACAGACATTGTGCAGTGACAGAGATTTTTATGAAAAGAAAAGACCAGGGCTTAAATGCACAAAAAATATAATTCATGGATATCTCTATGAAGAAAAGTGCATGCGCAGTTTAAAAAAATTTCGCGAATGTCGCGAAAAATAAATAATAGAACAATTTCTATTTTCCCTCCCCCCAAATTTAAATTTTGCGATTCTCGCAATAAATTGAATTGCAATTAGTTTTGTCAAAACTAGCCAATCAAAATAAATCCTAAAAATCGCAAATCGCGAGTGCATTAACTTACTTTATGATAACTTTTTATGTTACAGAAAAATAACCTTATTTATGATGACCTGAAATCCAAAGAAGAAATAATAGCAGAAAATGAAGCCAGTGAAATAGTTTTAAATAAATCTAATGGTATTGATAACCACATTAGTCTGATGGTAATTATTAATATTTTGGTTATGATTTCAGTATAATCATTTATTAAGGAATGAACAAGATACGCGACTTCAATGGTAAAGTGCGAGGCCTTTTTTGGCGGCGAGATCTCAGTAAGTTGCGGGCATTCCTGTGATTTACGTAGTATGCTTTTGACAAACCTGTGTCGTGTCTGGTTTTATATCATTAATAATCTAGTGGTAATAAAAATTTAATGTCCAGATTAATTTTAGTTTAAAATTATTAACGTAGTATGTTCTCTCTGACAGCTATTTCTCAACGTTTGTTTGACTTTTAACCGTCACATATTTTTAAACTAAAATCAATTTGAACATTCAATTTTTGTTTTTACTAGATTATAAATTATATAAAACCAGACACGACACAGGTTTATCAAAAGCATACTACGTGAATCACAGGAATGCTCGCAACTTACCGGGATTCTCGCTGCCAAAAAAGGCCTCTCACTTTACCATTGAAGTCGCGTATCTGATTCGTTCGTTAATCAATGGTATAATTAAGAAAACAATGATGTATTTGTCTTAGGTACGGCCAGTTATAGAAAATAATGAATCAGAAATATCATTAGAGGAGAAGTCTGAATTAAAAGAGCCAGACGAAATAGAATTTACCCACAGAAATGATACTCAAGAAGATACCAAAAGGGTTACATTTAAAATTCCAGATGATTTGGATGATAAAGAGGTAATGGGTTCATATTATTCATACATAATATTTTTTATAAAAATACCAAAATAAAAATGAGTGAAAGCTTGATGCAGTGCTTTATACTTTTATCACAGAGTACCTATACCAGAGACGAAGGCTTTGGCGGCGCCTTTGATATTTGGTGGTTCAATATCCGTGACCTTGTATACCACTTACGTCTACACTCAGAGAAATGTGTTATTAATTTATAAAATATAACTTCACTCTACACTGATAAAACAGTATGTTTCAAACTGAACAGAAAACTTAAGACATTTGGAACTTCCTGTTATAATATGTGTTACATATTATTCTCATATACATACAGAAAAATTTCTTGAAATTAGGTAGGTATTCAAAACACCAGTTTGTAAGTAAAATTTTAAAATAAAATACCAATGTTATCAAATAATAAAACAAAAAAATCTGCTTGTTTTTCAGTCATATGTTCAAGACATCTTTTTGTTGGAAGACATAAAAAGTTATTCATGAATGAATACGCTTGAGGTCCCAAAAAGTAGAGAGGCAAGGCGAACTGTTTATATTCTGCAGAATACTTTCTTGCCAGTGGATTTTTGGTTTTGAACCTCGCTTGTGCCGTCACTATCGCTGCCAATGGTGCATTAAGAAATTTGTCACACAGTTTATCAAAGTCTTCAAGGGTCTCGTCTGTTTCCTCCTTTTGCACTGGTTTTTTCAATATACTTCTTCTTAAAGCTTTCAGTTTTTTCCGTAGTTTTGTCTTTCTGGGTGAGTTACAACTTAGAGTAGCAGATGTTTGTGTAGATGATGAAGGATATAACAGATGAACAGATGTTGAGTGTCTAGCAGAAACTAAAATGATCATAAGGTGGAGTTTCTTCTCTATGTTCAGCCACCGTTATTAATTGATTAATAATAATAACACCACATGTAATTACGACCCCCTTTATCCCGGAAGGCTATAGTAGAGCCTTGTGTGGGAGGGGGCTACACATTTAAAGACAAGGGACATACACCCAATATCCGTGTGTAATGGAAAAATCCCTCTGACAGTATTTTCCATTGCCACGACCGGGATTCGAATCTGGAACTTTTGGCTGAGAGGCAGGTGCGTTACCGTTCGACCATCAATCATATATTAAGAGTCATAAGATTATATTAGCATAAATAGAAATGATGAAACCTCATCCAAACTTCAAAGAAACACAATATACTAATAACCCTACTAACTTATGATGTATTCTCACTTTGTAAATATTACTTAAAGAATCACAACTTTTCTGGATGGTTCCTCGGAGCTAATATTAGCTGGAACATCTTTCATTAAAGAATGTTTGATTTTTCAGGAAAAATAGTGGGAATTGCTTGTGGAAATAAATGTTTCCTTGTTCCACCACCTTGAGTCATATACTTTTTTTCAAAATGGTTCTCACATACTTTATAATTTCTATGCTCGGCATCCAAACTTTTGTCTGATAAATCCTTTCGGTTACCAGCATTCAGCCAACATTCAACTCTGAAAACAAAAATAATTATTCCAATGTGCTATAAGAGCCACATGAGACATCTCTTGGATTTCCATCATAATAAAGTTTTTAATATTCAATCGTAGTGGATTTCTGAAAAAATGCACCATTTAAGTGTATCTACTTATCTCTTTATTATTAATATTATTATCAAGTTACTATACCTGGTCACTGCTCAGTTCTACGCCACTATTTATTTTTGTACATACCTTACAGGATCAGTTGGAAAGTAGAATAGGGTTATATTTCCCCCAGTCTTGGAAGAACACCCGCGAACAACACAAACAGGGAGGGACTGTTTGCAATTCATATTTATGAATATCACAACAAAATCTTAAATTGTTAAATGTCATGAACCTAAACAAACACGTCAAACCTAAACACAAAAGTGAGGTTGATTAATAAACCATTTACAAAATGGCGATTTTGAGCATGCGCATACAAATTTGGTTTGGGCGCGAAGGCAAGCCTTCGTCTCTGTAATAGGTACTCTGTGCTTTTATATTATACAGGGTGATTTACACCAACATACGGATAGATTGTCCCCACCAAAAGAAATTAAAAAAAATTTGACGTCATTTTTTTTATAGAAATGCGCCGCCTATGACTAATCAATCTCTTCCCCTCCCCTTTGTCATACTAGGAAGTGACTGTAAAGCTGGTGGAGTTAGAGTTAGAAGTGACTTTTTGGTTTTAATCACATAACAAAAATAAAATCACTTTTGCAGAACAAAATACAGCACAAAACTTAAAAGTAATAGTCAAGGAAAGTGTTTATTAAAAACTGTCGCTGTGACCGAAATGGGCATGTCGGTTTTCCTGGGCCTTAACATGGCTATTTCTTAAATTAAAAATCCCATCCCTAGTGAATGAAGCCCCCTCTATCCATAAAATATTTTGTGAGAACTGGGGAGTACATTCCAGAAGCCATTCACAAAACTCCTGACTATGTGTAAAGTCTCCTGGCTCTAAGACATGTTCTCTTCTTAAGTGGTATGGATGAAAATGATTCTCTCGTATAATATGTCACACTATATTCTGTGTTAACCCCAACCGCTGACTAATAATATGGATACTTATTAAAAGACCTTCATTCAGTAATTCTAGAACTCCTTCACCAACTGCAACAGGACGATTTACTTCACGTTCTCTGTGACCCGGTATCACGAAGCCGTTGCACTTGCACCCAATATTGTTCTTTCGTTTAGCTGGTGCCTGTTGGTAAATTTTCTTGTGAATATTTGTACATGCTGCAAAGCTTTCATTCACTGCACCTTATGTTAAAATCATATCACAATATAGCTGTGGCGTAAACCCTGGCATATTGAATAGTATTAATCTACGAAAAGAATTTAAAATTTATGGATATGCTCCAAATGAAAACCGGAGATACCGTGGTGCGGCATATGAACACTGTCAGAGGGGAAGGTCGGATTTGGTATTACTTACACTATCAGTGGCGTATCTTTGCAAGTTTTAATAAAAAAAAATATAATAAATTACCTCGGTTGCCCTAAAATTTTTCAGGGGCTTTCCCACCTGGAAGCCTAATACACCGTTTTATTTGCCGCGTATTTGTGTAAATCGCCCTGTATATAATGTAGAACCGCTAGATTTCAGATTTCTTTACAGCTTTGAATAGTCTATTAAAATTCCTTTCTTTTGGGGTATCACAAAGGGTAGGTTGCCATTTGAAAAACAAAGTTGGGGTGGCTGGGGGAGGGGGTGTGTAGAACTAGAAATTATAAATCGCACCAAAAGTTGCGTAATTGAAAATAAAAATCGACCTGTCCAAGGGTTTTTTTATACAATCAATATTTTAAAAGTTATGGTCATGTTTCAATACTTTTTACACACGCTGTATATGGGAAAAAATAACCACAAGAAAACTTTCCTGAACATCTGCAAATAAACACATTATTGTGGGGAGTACTTCCATGACTTGGGAGGTGTTTAAGAAAACAAAAAATATTGTAGATTTAGTGATGTAAAACAATCGATAGTAACTGAATTCAATATATCGATAGCTTTAAAAAAACTATCGATGGTAACACGAATCAGAAAAATAGAAAGTAAAAGTAAAAATGAAAAACTTTATTTTCATCAGTAAATAAACAATTAAAAATAAATATTTAACAAAGAACTTAAAAATAAATAAATAAAAACAGAACTACAATCAATCTAGTTACCGACTAGGTACCTAATTACTTGAAACAAACCAATAATAAAATTAAAATGAATAAGACTATTAATCGTCTTGTAGCCATTTATTTTGGCCTACAAAAATGAAAATATTTACATTCTCTAATTTTAAATTTGAATGTTGGTCGCTAATAATTTGGCCCGCCTTGGAAGAAACTCTTTTTGATGGTACAGTATGGTATGGTTTAGTTTTGAATACAAATAGTTTTTTAATATGTTGAGGGATAGATGGTGCTGCGCTACAAAGAATTTTTTGAATGACGGGAGCTTAGAAATGTAGTGTATGTTAAAGAGATTTTAATTTCAATTAGATTTCGTTATATGAAGAAAATTTGAAAATCCAGTCGTTTTCGAGAAAATTGAGTTTAAAATTTATAATTTTTGAAAAACTAAAATCGCTGTAGCTTTCTTACAATAAATTTTAGACGGTAGTTCATTTGAAATTTTCTTCTTTGGAAGGTAATGTAAATAATGAATAATGTGGCAATAAAACTTTTTATATACAACTTCTGGTTAAAGTGGTTAAAATTACATTTATTGCAATTTTAGAGCCAACCCCTGTATTTTATTAAACAATATTGAATAAAAATATGTTCCATGCATTTTTGACAGTGCAACCATAATAGTAACTTAGCAACAAAGAAAATAATATTGAAAAAAAAACTTCTTTTTATTTTATGTAATACAAAGAACAAACTAACAAGTAATAACTTATGGAGGAAGGTGTTCGAAATTATTGCCATTTTCGTTTGTACACATGGAGAATCTATTCAATTGTTCAACTCCACAAACTTTAAGTAATGTATTTCTGTTTGATGGCTTCAACACTTGCATACATTTTATTTTAAAGGTCAGTCATGTTTATGATTGGTTCATTATAAGCCCCACTTTTCAGATATCCTCACAAATAGAAATCTAATGGGGTAATATCAGGAAATCTAGCTGGCCACCTTAGTACCCCATTTGTACCAATCTATCTTCCTGGATAGCTTGGTTTAAATAATTTACCACAATATTGCTATTATGTTGGCCAGCGTCATCTTGCTGAGGCCACATGGTATCTAATTGAATTACAAAATTATTTAATAGCACAGGTAAATCACTTTGTAAGAAGTGTAAATGACGTTCACCAAATCTTGTCTGAAATCCATTTAGGATTTTCTTGAAACCAGTATCGACATAGTTATGCCTGGTTATTACTCCGTTGTTGCGGAATCTAGATTCGTCACTCCGCATAATTTGATTTAACAAATTAGGATTTTCCTCTATGATAATGGGAAAGTGTGACAAAATATCTAGTCTGCGCTGATTATCTCCCGGCCTTAAGTGGTGCACTGAAAAAAATGCATGGAACATATTGTTCAATAAAATACATAGGCGGGCGCTTTAAAATTGTATTAAATGTAATTTCTGGTTTAACTAGAAGTTGTAAAAAAGTTTTATTGCCACATTATTCACATTACCTTTCTATGAAGAAAATGTTCTAGCAATGAGCTTTTACAGAACTCAAATATCTCTAGTAGTTTCTGAAATATTTCACTGGGGAGTTTTTATTGGCACATCCTGTATTACCAACAAAATTTCAAAATAATCAGATGAGCGAGATATGAGGGTCATTGAGGGTGGCTCCATGAAAAGTGGGACACACTGTATATAAAGAAAGGGTTTGATGTTAAACGGTCCCTGATAGCCTTGGCGGTGTTGCACCCCTCAGTTTGCACAGCCTCAAGAACTACCGCTTTAAGAACATTTTTAAAAATAAAATGTATTGTTACAACAACACATATAACCTTGGCTAGCAATCGAAGACCACATGTCAGTTATAAGCGAAATGTGATTAACAGCATTTAATATTTTTACTAACTTCGCAGAAATCTTACTAAAGTCTGTTTATTGAGAGATTGCAGTGGTGGAAGGGACGACAAAAGCGTACGCTATGATCTTATTGGTTACAGAGTCAGGAAGATTACAATGGCGTTTACGAATACGAGTTGACAGGTTATTGAATTTTGCATGTATCGACTGTCAAACTTGTGACTATTAAGTAATTTAACATTACGAATTATCAATTACAAATAATATAAAAAGTATTGTAGTATTCCCTTCAAATAATTTTTAGCAAATAGATGAGTAATAAATCCAATAGCAGCCCCTTAACAATGGCGCTGTACGTAGAAGTTGAGACTTGAACTGCGGCAGTTAAAATAATTTGAGTTTCATTGCCTCGCTTTATAAAATATTTTGAGCTGAGTAAACCATTCTCCGTCCAAGCCACGCCCACCTCTGTAATCTCTCATCAGACAGACTATAAATAACATAAGCATTATGTTCTTACTTAAGACGCGCACTTCTTACACATGCAAACTAGATGGCGCCACAAGTATTTTTTTTCAAAAATGGTAATAAATTCAGAGAAATTAATTTCATAGCTGATATCACGTTGCAAGGGTCTAGCATTTGCTGACACTCCTAATGATTTAATTGGGTTACAAAATATTTGATAATTAACGAGTAATCACGGCTTTCTTCAGTAACGGTTTACCTTTAAAATTGCATTTTTCAAAATAAGAATATCGTTTAAAACTTATCATTAGGAGCCGAAAGGTTTTCTAAAGGTTCACAATAAATTTCAATGCTCATTATTATTTAGTATTGAAATGTAGTATTTTTGATTAAACCCTTGCAAATTACAAAATTTCACCGGGATGACTTACGCACAGCTGATTACAATTTTATAATTGAAATTGTGCTAAAAGTTTGGCTACTGTATAAGAGATGGCGCCAGTTTAGCGAGTTTTATTTACAGAGGCTGAGGCGACAATAGGTTGTCAGTATTTTGATTGGTAGTAGAACTCACGTGGTATAAAATGAAATGAAATGAATAAAATGAGGCTAAAATTTTTTAAATAGATCATCATATGACTAACATAACCTTACATTTTTAGTATTTGTAAATAGATTCTTGGAACCATTTGTTTACTCTGCCCGTCATAACATTTAAAAACTCTTTCAGGCAGTATATATATAAAGTTTCAATATTGTAGATTATTAAAAATAGACTGCCAATTATAGGTTGGATTTCCAATCAACAAAAAGCAACATAGGGCGAGTTGCTTTATTCACCGGTGGATCCATCAGATGTGTTTTATCTCGTTCTATCTCCGAGGTTAGAACGAGATAAAACACATCTCGTGGATCAACCGGTGAATAAAGCAACTCGCCCTTATTTTGAATATGTTCCCTTAATACACAATTAGGAACCAACAAAGACCAAGAATTTTGACAGCGGTTGAATCTTGGTTAATCGGTTACGTAATTATTAACGGGACGCTCATTGTTTTGTTTCTGCCGGAACTATAACCTAAGATTGGTTGTTGGTATACTTCTATAATATTAAAAAATTATAGATAACCAAAAAAATTTTTAGGGCGGGTGTCTTACCTCTGCAAAATCTAATGTTTCCATAATTTATTATAATTATAATTTGTATTGTATGAAATTCGGAGAGCACAAGTAAAAACCCAAACACTTTTTACACTTTCTGATCTTGTCAATACAGTTTGACGTTCCCCCTCCAAGAAAACCGCTGACTACCGATCTAAAACGTCGGTTGTTTTGGTCCTAGCTGAAATACCAATTTTTCAGGAACCGCGTTCCATAATTTAACTTATTTTCAGTAATTTGCCATTTACGGGACACTCAAATCTCAACCAAAACAACCAAGTCGATTAACGGAACATATTCTTTATTAGATCAAGGTAATTATAACTTTAATAATGCACTGAACAAGATTTTGGTTGATAGTACAGCAACCAAGCAGAAATTTTTGATAAAAGAGACATAATATTCCAAAAACTTAGAAAATGCATATTTTTGAGGTTAGTTGTAATACGTGCACGACACTAATTATTGTCCTGTCATAGTTAGATATTCCTGATTATTTTGTGCTGTCAAACTGGAGTATCCTTGTGCATATTTCCATTTATTGTGATTTATTAAACCTACAAAAACTATTTGTGATTACTAGTAGTGCATCCCCTACGGTGAAAAACTCTGCCCTAATATGTGCAGAGAGTTTGACTTCAGAACCTAGTTTGAGGTCATATGGGGATCAGGAAAACATGAGGTGGACATCCCGGTTCGTGGGAGGAAGTCCGCCATATTGGATTTTATGTCAAATCGACGGGTCGCTGTATCTCCGTAACGCCTGGTCTGATTTGAACGATTTTTTTTTAGTTCGATTGCAAATTTTGTTTAGAACAAGAAAGGTTACATTCATTTTTTACGTAACTCCAAGTAATACCCCCAAAAAATACAAAAAAGGGAATTAAAATTATTCTTTCCCGTTCATTGTCATTTCCACCCATTTTCTTGCACCGTAACAAAAAAAAGACTTGAAACAATATTTGTAGGCTATTGTATTAGCTACAAATCTGCGTTTGAAAAATTAAATTTTCTTAAAGAATAAGAAAGATACGGCAATTTTAGTCCCGAGCCGACACTCCAGGCGGCTACAATTTGAATGTAGTTGCTACCCCTGAGCGTCCCTGCGCCAGACAAATTACGGTGTTTATAAAATATAATGAAATTAACTCTTTATATAAACATTTTTGCAAGATTTGTTTAATACACATTTGCAAAAGTTAGAGCATTGAATTTAATTTTTTTTACAAGAATAATTTTTTTACGCACTACGTTTTGCATGAGCAAGTTATTAAAAAATTATCAGGAATAGCGCGCAAAATATTTGGAGGCTCTAAAAATTCCTCCTCATCATCTAATATATGCCCAAAATTAACGGCATTTAATGGAACAAAATGTATACCCTTGAAACGATTTAGATATAAATGAGCGCAATAATTTGTTTTAATATGTTCCAAACAAGAAAACGATGTTGGTGGCAAATTTTTAGGGATAAAATTATTCGTATTAAAACAAATCCAGGACCTTAGTTCATCAAAAGATTTACATGAAGATTCAGGTTTTATAGTTTGCACTAAAAACTCCTCTGCGCGATTTATACAGGATTCTAAGCTGTACACACTAAAATTTTTTAGAAATTTTATAGGATCAATTTTAGTATTGGCTTTTTAGAACCAATTTTACTAGTGTAATCACATCCAGTTAGAATGTGAGCAACTGGAAGAACATGATATTCAAAAATTTTATGAATAGGTATAGTAATCTTAGGATTGTCCCTTACCCCAATCCGAAACCATATTTCCTTTTTTAGTGGAAATGAAGAAAAATAATACAAAAGGAGAATAAAAGCGATAGTGTCGGAGGATAAAATTACCGCACGATTTTCATTAGAATTCATAATATGTGCCATGGAATAATTTTGTGGTCAACTTCTTCCAATGTTATTAGGTTCAAATTTTCCTCCAAATTATTCTTAATAATTTCCGATTCACTCTTGCTTATATATAAACAAGGAAATACCACATTCGCACAATTAACAAAGGAACTAAGACACATATTAAAATTAACATTGCAAGCTATATACCTATTTCTAAAAAATTCCTGTAAGTTGAATTTAATTTTTGAAGATGACCAAAAACAGGTATTGAAGTTTCATCTCTAATATATCCCAGCTCTATTGGATTTTGTGGCATATATCTTCTGTTGCGTTCATTACTTTTAATAGAATTTGATAAATAACTGTCAAAAATAATATCAATACGTGAGGCATTTTTGCAAATATTTGTAATGTAAGAAATAAAATTTTGAAACAAAGAACCAAAGGTTTTAATTTCTCTCATTTTCATATTGCGAATAGTCGCCATAAAATCAATAACCAAAATACTTGGCATTGATGTTCAAGAAGAAGGAGAAATATAATTATTTTTTATATCACGAATTTCGTATCCACTAATGTTATTATATGTAAGGTCCTTAGTCGGCAGTTGGATAGTATTAAAAAGAAAACCTCAAATTTTCATAAGTCGACGTTTCAACAATTATTTATTGTCTTCAGGACTAATGAGGCATGTGATTTTCTGTCAACATAATCATCATCGTCAAAACTATAAAAACGTAACTTATAACATATGGTTTTTTTTTTAATATTTGGCAAGTACTTAAATTGTTCATGAATATAAATATATTCTTGTGAATCGATATGCAGGCAAAACAATTATTTTTATCTAGCACATTTGACATTTTCCAGCACATGAAGTAAATCTGATTTAGTAGCTTTCTCCATTTTACCATATTCTTGCAGGCGCTGAGTAGTATCAACTAATAATTGTTCAAATTGTAACCGCTTGGAGTGCCACCGCGGAACTAAATTAGCTATAACTTTCTTATTCTTTAAGATAATTTAATTTTCCAAACGCGAGTTTATAGCTAAAGCAATAGGCTATAAATATTATTTTAATTTTTTTTTTGTTACGGTGCAAGAAAATGGGTGGAAGTGACAATGAACGGGAAAGAATAATTTTAATTCCCTTTTTTGTATTTTTTGGGGGTATTACTTAGAGTTACGTAAAAAATGAATGTAACCTTTCTTATTCTAAACAAAATTTGCAATCGAACTAAAAAAAAATCGTTCAAATCAGACCAGGCATTACGGAGATACAGCGACCCGTCGTTTTGACATAAAATCCAATATGGCGGACTTCCTCCCACGAACCGGGATGTCCACCTCATGTTTTCCTGATCCCCATATGACCTCAAACTAGGTTCTGAAGTCAAATTCTCTGCACATATTAGGGCAGATTTTTCCACCCCAGGGGAAGGACTATAGTGATTATTCAGATTAGTGATTGTGATCAAATAATTTCCCGGTATGTGGTATCGATTAAAAATAGCCAACAAAAAGCAAAAAAGAAACAGTAACAAATTTGCAATAATAAATGATTTGGTACTTGCACATAACTTTATCTTTTATGGAATTAAATAATACGTAGATATCATTCAGACGTGCTTCCTGATAGCTTCAGCAATACAAAAACGAAAGTATCACTCCCAACAGAAGCTTATTATTTCCATTTTAGAAATGAATGTTTCGTTAATATGTAGGTAGGTATAGAAGCTTCAACTTCACATTCACCATTGGAATCGTCACCTTCAAGTGATGATACAACTAAAGTATCAAATCCAGTGATTTTTCAGAAATTAAAAAAGAAGCAGAAATTAGAAAAGTGAGAAAAATTGTACAAGAGAAAGACATTATTCTCATTGAAATCTTATTGCAACAAATTACAAAATTGTAAAACTAAAATTAGATACCTAGTTAGAAAGGCACATTAGAAAAATTTGTTGAAAAGGAAAGACATCGTCATTGAAATCATACCGTAATAAATTACAAAATTATAAAACTAAAATTAGACAGAAAGGTAAATGAAGAACATTTTTAGAAAGCAATTATTGCCATTATTTGAAGTGCCTCCCTCATACCCACATTTTGTATTGTTTTGTATACAATCGTGCATATATACACTCTGTGATTATAATGATAATTTTTCTTATATAAATGTAGGTAACCTATTTATATTTATGTATGAGTGTATTTTACTTATTTATTTGTGCAATAATTAATCATTTGATGTAATAATGTTTGTCCATCTTATCTATTTTTAAATCATGGTTTGTTTTTACTGTATTATATCTATATAATGGCGTCTTGTTTATATTAATAAATAAATCAATAGATGTTAAAAACTGTCTGTGTCTTTCGCTTAATTGTTTATTTGTTATTCTGTAGACGAGAACCATCAGATGGGCTAAAGTACATATTTTTATAAACTAAATTTTGCTTCAAATTAAGAAACATTTTTAACTGACATCTTTATTTTATGTCTGCATAATTTATAGAATCATTATTTAGGTATATATTAAGCATAAGAACAAATCTTTCATTCTTTCTATTCAGTTAAGAAAATTATTAATCTTTTAAAATTAATGTGCTTGCGTATAAATAGATCATGGGCATCATATTATTAACAACCTTAAATTTTTAGTTTTTGTAAATTTATTTTCAATTCTAATTTCTGTAGTTTTAATATGGATCCATTATAAAATTTAAAAATTCTCTCAGATAGTAGATACCTATATATAAAGTTTCAATATTGTAGATTATTGAAAATATACTGCTAATCATAGGTTGGATTTCTAACCAACAAAAAGTGTCTTATTATATTGATTAAGGTAATTAAAAATTTATTAGTAATGCACTACAAGATTTTAGTTGATAGTACAGGAATCAAGCAGAAATTTTAGAAATATTTACATAACATATCTGAAAATTTTAGAAAATGCACATTTTTTAGGTTAGTTGTGAAAGGTAAATACATACATAATTTTCTTCGTTATTATAATAAAATAATATACTCTAGACTTTCATTAAATTACATTAATAATTATAACATCATAATACGAATGTGAATAGTGAACTAAATAAAACCAACCTAAAATTAATCTATTAAAATATGCTTGCATCGTTTTCACTGTATCTGATATATTTAAAATTTTGCCGCATTTTGGTGGGCGGCTTTATTGTCGTCTTTGCCTCTAAAAAGCCTCTGTAGTTTTATTTTGGTTAAAACTGTGTTTTATAAAATATATGAAGATAATATACATTTTTGAATCTAGTTGTCTCTCTTCCGATTTGCGTCTGCGCTTTGAATTTTGATATGGTCCATAAGCAAACGGTTTACTGTATAACCAATCACGGGGCAGGAATTGTTGTAATCTACCAATCAACATTAATTAATTAGAAGATGTTCCTAGCGCAAAAATTCGACCAATGGGCACCGACAACGACGGATAGACCCAGTGACCAGTAATTTATATACAACCCTTACTACAGAAATCGTGTATTACATATTGCCTTGTAGCTGCAACTGATATCGAGATGCCATACCGTGTTCAGTAGCGATATTTAAATAATATGAAACTGTACAAACTGATTCTTATACTAGCTGTAAGTTGACATCTCCCGGATTTTTTTCAAACACAATTAAAATTAAATTATTTTTATTCGACACTAGCGCCAAGAGAAAGGTCGTGGCAGAAGTGCCCTCTTAATGTAATAATTCTAGATGGTAATAGATTAAGAGCTAGCGATAGTCAGACACATGTTATAGTATCGAGCTTAAGATTTTTTATATCTATGTACCCCACGAAAGAGGCTCATTCGATTTCCTGGCTTTATTATGAAAAAGTGAAATCTATTCTCATGTATTTTTTTATAAGAAATCCGATTATAAGATCGAATAAGCGATAAAACCTCAAATATACGACGTATTGTCAAAAAAACTATTTTTCAATTTTCCTCACCTGTATATTATTACGGAAATCGATATAGTATATTATTGTAGTTGTAAAGGCATATGTCATTCAGACATCTAACTTCCGGTTTAGCCTGAAATAGCTAACATCCAACAAAATTTTGGCGACAACCTGGAATAATTGAAAAGTAACCAATCTCCTGATTTCAAAAATATATAACACATTTCCATTATCTTTAGTAGTTTTCGAGAAAGAAAATGTGATGAAGTAATAAAATAAACTAATTCTAATACTTCTCCAAAAATTCACGCATAGCTTGAAGCCTCTGAGCCTCTGATACCTATACACTATAGTAGTATAGTACGTATGACCGTTTGGGTGTTATGAACCTTGAGGGGCTTGGACAGAACAGAGCTGCTTTCGTTCGTGTATGAAAAGTAAATCACTGTTCACGTGAACATAATCTATGTTTTCTTAATCATGGATTACGACAGTGTCAACAATCGAATGCGTCCTTACATAAAAGTTACGTTCACGATCCAAATACAAAACAAAAACATAACCACAATCATCATGGTGCATGATACAAGACACAGAAAATCTGCATTTTATGGCATTCTGTTAACAAGAACACATTAAATTTAGTACCATGAGTAGGATGTACAAGCTCTACTTCTTGTCCGGAATCATTCATTTTTATTTTACCGGCTTTGACTGACAAATGACAAATAATTTCGAGGTTATAAGTAGATAAAAACAGGATTACTTAAAAATGAACACGAAAAATCCATGATTCGAAGGGGCAAGGGGATTGCTGAACATGATTCTAAAAAACAAGATAGGGAGAAAACAAATCAGAACAAACGAACATGTAAATATGAATCATGATTACCTTGTTCACGTATGATTAGCACGAACGAAAGCAGCTCAGGTCTTCAAGGTACATAGAAATGTTGGAGTAAAACGTTATAGTATCATACCTGATTTTTTAATATGTTCAACGGGGTGATAATATTATAAACTCCAATTAACAATTGCCAGACACAATTAAGGAAAACAATTTTGCCCAGCAGTTTCTAAATTTCATCTAGTTTTCAAAAAAAAAAAATGTCTCGTCAGCCCATCTCGAAGGAGGCACGAGTTATTAAGCTCGGACCAGACGCGTGTTTGGAGAAGAAATTTGCCGCCGGACTATTCAACCTTGGATTTCGTACCTGAACGGCGGTCAAACGTCGATTTTTTATTTGGAAATAGCGTTTGAAGTTATCGTGTTTTTGCAATTTTTTCGATTTTATAAATTTCTCCAAACACGCATTCAGTCCGAGCTTAATATTAGTAGAACGAGTTAACATCTTAACAGAAATTATACAGTGCGCGCCAGCCGACTAGGAACATGGGACCTCGAAATGAATGGGCAAACGCACCTCGATCGAGCCTCATCCTTTGTACCGTTGTGCGTTCAATCCGATTCTCACCTTTAACGAAGACACTTGATCGAGTGCGGCTGCCTGTTCATTTCCCGTCCCGTGTTCCTAGTCGGACGGCGCGCACTGTAGAATGATCTGTAATCATAGGGCTATCGTGTACTCTAATTTTGACAGAATTGCAGTTTGTTATTACAAGATCCATTAAAGTCTGTCTGATGAGAGATTGCAGTGATGGGCGTGGCTTGGACGGAGAGAGGTTTACTCAGCTCAAAATATTTTATAAAGCGTGGCAATGAAATTCAAATTATTTTAACTGCCGCAGAGTAAGGCTCAACTTCTACGTGCTGCACCATTGTTGAAGGGCTTCTATTTGATTAATTACTCATCTATTTGCTAAAAGTTGAAGTGAATAAAAAAAGCACCACAGAAATTAGACTACAGTACCTTTTATATTATTTGTAATTGATAATTCGTAATGTTAAATTTAGGATAATACACATTTATTACTTAATAGTCACAAGTTTGACAGTTGATACACGCAAACTTCAATGACCTGTCAACTCGTATGCGTAGACGCCATTGTAAATCTACCTGACTCTGTAACCAATAAGAACAAAGCGCACGCCATTTTCGTCCCTTCCACCACTGGAATCTCTCATCAGACAGACTTTAATGAACTACTTATATCAACACTTCTTGTACATTCTTTAACAATCTGTTCAAAACCAAATATGGTTATTAAATTCTTTAACTTATTACAGTAAAATGATCATTATTGACATTAATATTGAAATCACCCACAATAATAAATTTTTGTTTCTTACTACTTAACGTTTCACACATTATTTCAAAGTCCTCTAGAAATTCGGGGATGCTACCAATTGGAGATCTATAAAGAACACCTACTTTCCACTTAACATTGTTTAACATTATATTTACAAACATATACCAATAGTTTCCCAACTTCACTTTTTTTTGGATTCCAGAATATTCAATACCATGTTTAATATACATTACAACGCCACCTGTATGACGACTGTTTGAATCACACCTTACTATATAGTACTTATTTATGTCTATTTTAGACGAGTGAATATCATTAGTAGGCCAGTCATTTAATACATTCTTGTTCGCAAAAAATCCGGTAGTTCTGAATTTTTGGTATGTTGTTAGGATTCATAACAGCTGCATAAAACCAAGTTTGCAGCTTCGAAAAACTTGTGCTCGCTGCGTGGTGGGTGAAAAACCACGATATTTTTTTACTTTTTTTTAGTTTTTGGGTTATAACTCGGATATAATGGATCCTACGTAAAAAAGTAATCTTAGCTTTTTTCAATCCGATAAAATTTCCTTCATTTAGAGACCAAGTGCAGCTTTGTACGACCAATAGGTTTTGAGATACAGGACTTCAAAAACTTGATTTTTTTTCTTTACAGCAAAACATCAACTATATAATCCATATTACAAATAAAATCCCGAGGTATATAAGTAATGCAGTTCTTTATTAAATTAAACATAAGACAAACAGAATCGATGTTTTAGAAATATCGATACATTGTTGTCATCTCTACTAGGCTCCGCCCACACAAATTGTCAAAGTGCTTAGTGCAAAATGTCGTCGGTTCCTTTGGGTGTTTGTTTTATTTGTCGTACTACAGTCGTAGAAGGGAAAGTGACAATTGTGAAAAGACGCGGTATTCAGATGCTAATTGAAGTGAGTGAAGAACGTGGACTTGTCCAGAACAAACAATTTTTGAGCAACTTAAATGAAGTCACCGTACAAGGTGTTTCCTATACCCCACCCCCCCTTATTTAGGTCAATTACCACCGATTGTAATTTTCAAAAAACCGGTCCAACACAGAATTTTCCGTAGATTTTGAATATGCTATTACTTTTTTTCCTACTTCAACAGTATACGAGGGGCAGAAAAAAGGATGGTTTTCTTTTAACTGGAATACCCTATTTATTTTTACATATTTGGATTCGCCTCGTCCTTCTGATTACAAATATATATGACACTTATATATTTGCTATAAAAATGGCGTAAATAATTGAATTTAAACTTAGGGCGTTTCCTTCAAAACTATACCCCCCTTATTTCGGTCAATTATTAACGATTCAAAATTTTCAAAACCAACATATAGAATTTTTCGTAGATTTCATATATGCTATTACTTTTTTTTCTCCCGTCAACGGTATACGAGGGGTGGAAAAAAGTATGGTTTTGTTTTATGGAATGCCCTGTGGCTGGATTTTATAATCCTCTTCAGATAGAGTGGACTGTATTTTATAATAAAATCTTTATTTATCATATACAAGATAAATATAATGATAAATTAAAACTAACACGTTGCTGGTTGTTGCTCTTCCATGCACACCGGTCTAATGTCAAATCGAGAAGAAGGATGTCTCTGTCTGTTGCGTTTTGTCTTTCTTGCGCGCTTCCCCACTACACACACACACACTGGTGCCAACAGTTTTATTTGGTTGGGATATTTACGTTACCATACTCCCCCCTTTGAACGACTTAAAGCGTTCAAAAGATTAATTGTTTTGGCTGTTAATCTCGTAGTGGTTGTTTCACATCCGCACAGGCAAGTTTGGGAACATCGTTGTCATCAAGAATAGGAATTGGACAAACTTTTGATATGGCTCTTCTAAGGATTCCATTTTTTGTTTTTATTGTTACCACTCGAACAATGTTATCATCTCCCGGATGAGTCTGCAGGACGCGTCCCAATAACCATTTACATGGGGGAAGGTTGTCTTGTTTAATGAGGACCATATCACCAACTTCCATATTTTTGCTAGGGTGCCTCCACTTATTTTTTTGTTGAAGATGAGACAAATAGAATCGAGACCACTGTTTCCAAAAACCTTGGGTTATCTGCTGCAATAATTGAAAACGTGAGAGTTGATTTGTATGAATATTTCCACCAAGCAATGGATCCGGGACTGTCAATACAGATCTTCCGATCAGAAAGTGAGACGGGGTTAGAGGTTCCATATCATTTGGATCACTAGACATAGGATAGAGGGGGCGGGAATTCAATATAGCTTCCACCTGGACAAGAATGGTATTAAATTCCTCATACGTCAATATAGTTATACCAACTGCACGATATACATGATATTTTACATTTTTTATGTTTGATTCCCACAAACCACCGAAATTTGGGGAGTTTGGTGGAATGAAATGCCATACAATATTTTCATCGGCGCATAATTTTACAAATTCATCCTTAGAATTAGAAAGGAAGTCATAGAGAATTTTTAATTCTTTTTGTGCAGCTGTAAAATTAGTGGCATTATCAGAATACAAGTGTGCAGGTTTGCCACGTCGAGCAGCAAATCGGCAAAAAGATGCAAGAAACGATTCCATAGTCAAGTCTGTGACCAGTTCGAGGTGAACAGCTTTACTCCAAAATCAAATAAACAAGCAAATGTAAGCTTTAAATGTTTTACTGCCACGACCTTTTCTGTCTTTCAACGTAAATGGACCTGCATAATCTAATCCCGTACTAAAAAATGGACTTGATATTTCGACTCGTGATTTGGGTAAATCTGCCATAATTGAGTTTGTTACTTTCGGTTTGTATCGAAAACATCGCAAGCATTTGCGTACAGTTAACTTAGCTGTATTAATTCCAGAAGTTGCCCAATATTTCTTTCGTACTGACGCTAAAAGTAGTTGAGGTGCGGCATGCAATAGTTTAATATGTTCATGCTCAAATATCAATCGGGTTAGCTTATGTTTTCCATCCAGCAATAATGGATGTTTGGTATCAAATTGTATTGAAGCATGTTTTAGTCGACCACCGACTCTTAATAATCCATGGGAATCAACAAATGGAGTTAACGCTAAATGCCTATGTTTGGGTTTAAGGCCCTTATTTGTTTGCAAAATTGAAATTTAGTTAGAAAAACTATCATGCTGAGCTAATCACACAAGATTTAACATACTAGCTTCCAATTCAAAAACTGATAAAACCCCAAAATACCTATCTTGTGTTTTCTTTCTTACGTTAGATAGAAACCTTAAACAATACGCATGAACTCTATTTAGTTTTCTAAGATTTGAAAATCTATTGAACAAAGACAAATCATGACTTGAATTATTTACCGTAGAAACATTGCAATGTTTGCGCATCTCGGGAACTTCAATCGAGGTATACTGAAATGGTGTTAGTTGTGGGGAGACCTCATATAGAAAGAGTGGGCCCTTCCACCATAATTGACAATCTAACAACTTATTAGGAAAAATTCCCCGTGATGCTAAGTCTGCAGGGTTTTCCTTTGTAGATATGTAATACCAGTCCGTTTCATTGGTTAAGTTTTGTATTTCTGAAATCCTGTTTCCTACAAAGACTTGTAAAGCACTAGGCTGGGTATTTATCCAATGCAACACAATCTGTGAGTCACACCAGAAAAAATATTTTAAGGGAAATGTAAGTGAATCTGAAACCACTTTTGTTAAACGAGATAATATTAATGCTCCACACAATTCTAATCGGGGTATCGTTAGAACCTTAAGAGGTGAAACCCTTGTGCACGCAAAAGACTAACCTGAATATATCCTTGAGGATCAACAATTTTTAAATAGATAACAGCGCTATATGCATTTTGGGATGCATCGCAGAACCCATGTAATTCGATGGAAATAGGTGATATGCAAACAGCATGTCTTGGAATAGATAACTGGTTGAGAAGAATTAAATTATTCTGAAAGTACATCCAATTGTTTTTTAAATCAGGAGGAATTTCATCGTCCCAACTTAACTTTAAGGTCCACAACCTTTGAATTATAATTTTAACTAAAATTGTACAAGGACTAACCAATCCGAGTGGGTCATAGATTTTCGCAATTGCAAAGAGAATGTTTCTTTTTGTAACAGAAATATCAGAAGGAAAATCTCTGATGTGATAAGACAAAATATCTTCCTTACTTCCCCACTGAATACCTAGTGTTTTAATTTGTTCCTTATCACCTAAATTGAGAACACTCATATGATCAGAATCATCATGCAATTGGTTTAACACCTTTGAACTATTTGAATTCCATTTTCGCAACTTAAATGAGGCTGTTTGAAGTATTTCAGAAATTTCTTTGCAAATCTTAATAGCTTGTTCCTCCGAACTGAACCCAGTAATCAGATCGTCAACATAGAAATCATCAAGAATAATCTGAGCTGCTACAGGAGAATTCTCCTTGTTTTCAATAGCTATCTCTCTTAGACATCGAATTGCCAAATAAGGTGCACTTGATGTGCCATACGTCACAGTATTGAGTTCAAAAATAGACATAACCTCATTTGGATCAGCTCTCCAAACAATTCTTTGAAAACGCTTATCCTCAGAATGGATGAGAACTTGTCTATACATTTTGTTGATGTCAGATGTGACTACCACTTTATGTTGCCTAAACCGCAATAGAATTTTTAAAAGATCATTTTGAATGGCTGGACCGGGAAATTGAATGTCATTTAATGATTTTCCAGTGCTGGTTTTTGCAGAACCATCGAAAACCACTCGTAATTTCGTGGTGAGACTATCTTCACGAACTACTCCGTGATGAGGAAGAAAACATGATAGTTCTGAATCATCGTTAACTAAAGACATATGCTGTAGACTTTCATATTCATTCATGAATGCAATGTACTGTTCTTTGAAATTCGGATTAGTTTGAAAACGCTTTTCCATATACATTAATCGTTTAATAGCAAGAGGTTTTGAATCTCCTAACTCTGAAATCGACTGTTTGAGAGGAATCCTCACCACAAATTGCCCATTTTCATTCCTGGACATTGTATCCTTGAAATGTTTCTCACAAAATACATCATCATCTGATACATTTGGAAAGTGATCTGATTCTTCGATTACCCAAAATTTTTGCAATTCGTCATGAAGAGTTTGATTTCTTAGAAAATTACAATGAATTTTTTGTAAAGAATGAGAAATTGGACCTGAAATTACGAACCCGAAAACAGTATTTTGCAAAACAGGTTGACCCTTTCCTAAAGAAAGTTTGTTATCTAATAATAATTCCCAAAACAAATTTGCACCAATTAGTAGATCAACATCACTAGACATATTAAAACTTGGGTCAGCAAGCTGAATATTCTTTGGAATTTTCCATTGAGAAATATCTATGTTATAGGAGGGTAATTGATCTGTAACTTTTGGTAAAATAAAGCAAGTGATCTTCGCAGAAAAGTCACTATTCAATGAAGAAATCGAAACATTGCACTTTGAACGTAAAGTTGATGTAATATTATTGATACCCAACATTGACACATTGGCATTATAAGTTTGCAAATTGAGTCTTTTATGCAAACCTTCTGATATAAAACAAGATTGACTTCCACTGTCTAGAATTGCCTTAACTTTGTGCATATTTCCAAATGAATCGCAAACATTCATCACAGCTGTGGATAACAACACATAATCGCTAACATTGTGATTTGACAGCATCACAATTTGTGAATCATTTGCATTGATAGAGTCATTCTGAATCGAGTTAACCTCTAAAAGTCCATTTTCTTTTGAATATTGACGTTGCGACAATAAAACTTGAGAATTACCTGGCACATCGTTGACTTTTTGAATAGAAGGACTAGGACTAGCATTTGAACTTGTACTTTGATCCTGATGTAAAAGTGTGCTATGCTTGTGGTTGCATTTTTTGCACGAACCTGAACGACAGTTTTTGGAGAAATGTCCCTTGCATAAACAATTTGAACATAATTTCAATTCTTTTATCTTTTCCCATCTCGCGGGGATTGTTAAATCCAAAAAATTTTGACAAACATATATTAAATGTGATTGACTACAAAAATTGCATTTTCGACTTGTATCTGTCGATAAAAAAGATGATGAATGACGCATACCCTTCTTAACGTCTTTTTCCTTTGAATCTTTAATACCATCATTCGTTTCCAAATTTTCTAAAAATTCTGCTTTTTTCTTAAGAAAAGTTTCTAAGTCACTAAAGTGGCTTGCTTTAATCTTTTTAACGCGCGTAAATGTTTATTTACTGAATCTATCAGATTTCTGATTCCACTTGCCGATTCTTTTCCTAAGCTACCGACATTAAACATAGATTTAATATGATTATTAACTAATAAATGAGAATTGTCAAATCTACTGCATAACAGTTCCCAAGCAGTATTGTAATTGTCCGCAGAAAATTCTAAACTTTGAATAATTTTTAAAGACTCATTACCTAAAGAGGCGCGTAAATAATGAAACTTTTGAATGTTACCTATCGATTTATTGTTGTGTATTAAGGACTCAAAGGTATCTTTAAATTCTAGCCACATATTAAACTCAGAATTAAATTTTGGTAAACTAATCGTAGGCAGTTTTACATTGCTTAAATCGTTTGAAGTTTGTACCTTTTATACTTGTAAAGGCGGTTCTTGTTCTTGGTCACCAGAATTGACACTGTCACATTCATGACTTGCACCTTCAAATTTTGATATGATATATTTTGCAGCTGATAAATGCTTTGTAAATAATTCACTGAACTCTGCGCGTTCCTTGTACTGATTATCTAAGTCATTGTCTTCACATAACATTTCGATATTGAGTTGAATTTCATCAAATTCACTTGAAATTGGCTCTAATTTTTCTAATCTTATTTGCAATTCAACAAGAGTTTTCTCATATAATTTATTTTGCTGACTAAAAATAAGTTCAATCGGTTCAAAAAATGTCATAAAACATGTCAACTTTTGTTTAATTGCACCACGTTTTCGTTTTAATAATTTTAGCTCTGCTGTAGCCATGATTGATCAAAAATACTCTATAAAATCGAATTAACTGTACTAAATTGAAACCTAATTGAACCGTACTAATATGTTTTAAATCGAACGTAAAACAAATAATCAATAATATGCATCAAATAAATCGTACAATCGCTACAACAATAATTGCTGTTACCCTAATATTCTTGTACAAATAGAAAACCACACTGAAATGAATGAATACTTGGGATAAATAATTGGAATGGACTCACTTTTTTGCTCCTTGCGGATTGTAAAAGAATCGCGTCCTTGTATGTTGTTGCTTGTTGCCCAGCTCAATAGAACACCTCGTTTGTTGTGTTTGACTGCGACACTCCTACTGGTCAACTGTAATTTTACCTTGTTGGCGGGCTAATGGCTACGTGATGGCTACCGACGTTGGAAGATTGCACAATAATAAATAACCTTCTACATCCGGCTCGAAGGACCATCATATGGCTGGATTTTATAATCCTCTTCAGATAGAGTGGACTGTATTTTATAATAAAATCTTTATTTATCATATACAAGATAAATATAATGATAAATTAAAACTAACACGTTGCTGGTTGTTGCTCTTCCATGCACACCGGTCTAATGTCAAATCGAGAAGAAGGATGTCTCTGTCTGTTGCGTTTTGTCTTTCTTGCGCGCTTCCCCATTACACACACACACACTGGTGCCAACAGTTTTATTTGGTTGGGATATTTACGTTACCACCCTGTATTTTTTTACATATATATAAGTATTATATATATTTATAATCAGAAAGGTAGGGCGGATCTAAATATGTAAAAAAATACAGGGCATTCCATAAAAAAAAACATACTTTTTTCCACCCCTCGTATACAGTTGAAGGGAGAAAAAAAGTAATAGCATAATATATGAAATCTACGAAAAGTTCTGTGTTGGTTTTGAAAATTTTTAACTGTTAATAATTGACCGAAAAGGGGGGTATAGTTTTGAAGGAAACGCCCTAAGTTTAAATTAAATTATTTACGCCATTTTTATAGCAAATATATAAGTGTCATATATATTTGTAATCAGAAGGACGAGGCGAATCCAAATATGTAAAAATAAATAGGGTATTCCAGTTAAAAGAAAACCATACCAAATATATAAGTGTCATATATATTTGTAATCAGAAGGACAAGGCAAATCCAAATATGTAAAAATATATAGGGTGTTCCAGTTAAAAAAACCATACTTTTTTCTGCCCCTCGTATACGGTTGAAGTAGGAAAAAAAGTAATAGCATGTAGTGGGAGCGCATACGGCTAAATTAGGGGGTTCATGGGAAATAAATGATTAAAGTTGGAGACATAGTTATTTTGTTAAAAGGCATCTTTCTATGTATGAAAATCCATGTTTCCACCTTAAGCTTCGCGGGCCTCACCTTCTGCACCTTCTGAAGGTTAAAATATTTTGATTAAGATATCTCAAGAACTATTCATCGTAGAATATTCGTTTTTTCGCCAAATTAAATGTCTTTTTATTACGAAGAAAAAAATTTATTATGGATTTAGTCGTATCTCTATGCGTTTTTAACTTATTCGGAAAAAACATTAAAAAAAAAAGGTCTCTGTCCTTTCATCGGTGTAAAACAAGCAGAACACTTTCTCAAAAATATCCCTAAATAAAAAAGTTGCACTCGTTCTTTAGCTTTAAAACGATGTATATAACAATATATTTCCTTTAAATGTCAACGTGTGAAATTCACATTTCACGCCCCCGACCGAAAGACGCAAATATAGAAACACCGTTAAAATGTGGATCAGCGCGCAGACTGAACTGGGCCTTGAAGCTTATGAAAGTTTTAAGATGACTCGGATCCACAGTAATGACATGCATCTATGGAATCCAGTCAAGAAATTAAAACTTCATCTCTGCCGTGAAGGCAATAAAAAAATAGTTACCAAAAAAGATAACGCTATCACGGAATTAATAGCTGACCGATTATTATTCTCAAGACTTTTAATACTGTGCCGTTCAAGACCCGACCTAAACCTGAAACAAATACTAGGAGATTATGAACTTTCAGCAGTTCCTCGGTCATTGTTTGCTCTTGATGGAAGTTGAATCTATCATCCAGAATGACACTCCCAATAGTAAATAATAATAATAATAATAAGATTTATTTATAATTAATTTAAAGAAGCTACAAGAGCAAACCGTTATCTAAACAATTTCATATATCAGAATATATCTACGAAATATTTGCTGTCTCATAATAATACGAAGAACGACCTAACTGAGTACCTACCTTTCAGTGAAGTTAATGAAATCGGCTACGTTTGAATCTAAAAATCTGATAGTATCGTGGCATCTGCTTTTCTAATAAAATAGGTCATTTGGAACATTTAGCAAGTACGCAAGAGGAAGTGGACACAAAACTTACTAGCAGCGACCAAGTTACATTCAACATCAAGAGAATCGCTTACTATTTACTATTACCGTATGCTCTCCAGATTCTGATGTATTTTTTCTCTTATTGAAGTATTATGACGACTTCTCCTGCCATATCACATTTTAAACAGGAAGTGGATCCAAGAGAAGAGGTGTAACAGTTTCATCCGTAGCATCTGTGCATTGCGTAAAAAATAATAAAGAGGCGCAACTGTCAAGGTTTCGAGATTTTACTGTTTTATTTTTTTACCAATAGCTTCATGATTGTCTTCAATTCTAAGGGCTATACAGCCACATTACAAATACCTTTCTGTAGCACTAAAAATTGATGACAATCATGAAGTTATAGGCAAAGAAATACTAAAATCTCGAAACCTTGACAGTTGCACCTCTTTATTATTTTTTACTCAATAATCTGTGCTAAGCAAAGTACAAATGGAGGCCCTGCTAGCAATGCAAGCATTATCGGGAAGATGCGACACAACGGGAGTATTCAGTAGAGTTCAGTAGTGACGAGGATCAAGAAGAAACGTCAATAACTGACCTCAGCGAGGAAGATTTGCAGAATGTCTTGAACTTGCTGTTCATTTATTTATTTATTAGTTAATTACGTTTATTTTATTAGGTTCGATTTCTCAAATTTCTGTACAGGATTAAAAATATAACATTTTAATAGACCGACTTTTATTATAACATTCAGGTCGAATAGTTTCAATGCAACAATAATCACTGGTATATATCATATGAAAAAGTTCTCTTGAAACTACCTACGAATATATTCATAATTGTGGCAAACGATGTATAAATGCAATTCATCTATTTAGGACAGAACATTTTGAAATAATGCATCATTTTAGTTCAAAACTCAATTTGTATAGTTTCCACCAAAGCAACGTAGATACCTCACATCTCCTTATCCTGTTGAGTGTTCTATTGCATAAATAAAGTAAATTAATGACAGGTAGGTATCCATACCATTTTGAAGCTTGCACCATCACCTATAATTGTTTTGGAAGCATGTTTCAATTCAAGTGCGACAAAACAACATAATTTTCCAAATTACCTCCCTAACTATTCGAAATATGACAAAAGTTTATCCGACCTTTTTCTTTCTATACAAAAATACAATCATTTCAAAAAAAAAATCAAGTCGCTATCTCATACCGTTCACGAGATATGAAAGATTGAAGAAAACACCCCTTATGGGGGGGTGAAGGTCAAAGCCCGCTCGTCCGCGGGTGGAAACATGAGTTATCTTAAATAAAACAATGTAACTCAACAGAAAAATTATGTTTCTAACTTTAATCAGTTATTTCCCACGCCATGACACATGCGCTTCTACTAATGATCAAAATCTACGGAAAATTCTGTGTTAGACCGGTTTTTGAAAAATTAAAATCGGTGGTAATTGACCGAAATAAGGGGGGGTATAGATTTATAGGAAACACCCTGTACGTGAAATACTCTACATGCATTGTTTTATGCTTAATTTAATAAAGAGCCACATTGCACTTATAATACCTCGTGATTTTATTTGTAATATGGATTATAGGTATAGTTGATGTTTTGCTCGAAAGAAAAAAAATCCAGTTTTTGAAGTCCTGTATCTCAAAACCTATTTCGTACAAAACTGCACTTAGTCTCTAACTGAAGGAAATTTTATCGGATTGAAAAAAGCTGAGATTATTTTTTTACGTAGGATCCATTATTTACGAGTTATAACCCAAAACCTAAAAAAAGTAAAAAAATATCATGTTTCTTCCCCCACCATGCAGCGAGCACAAGTCTTTCGAAGCTGCAAACTTGGTTTTATGCAGCTGATATGAATCCTAACAACATATCAAAAATTCATAACTACCGGATTTTTTGCGAACTTTGCCTTTTTTTTTTTTGTTTAAGATGACTGGCGTATAGTAATTCTAGCTTCACTTATTAATATAAGCGATGGATACATACTGACTATTTCATTTATTATTTGGTCTCTGTGTGCTACTAAACTTTGGACATTAACATAAATTAGATCTTCATATGCTAGCATATTAGGTTCCTTTACAGGTTTTTTCTATTAATAGATGTTATCAACAATTATTGTGGTTATATTCTTAATATATTTGATAACTTTATTACCTCCATTTTTATTAATTTCATTTGGTTGGTCCCTTACTTGCTTAAAATAGTTTTGTTGAAATATAGTCTTAACCGGAGGAAATACAGGGTGTCGCAATATTCCGTGTAAATATAGTTGTCATGGACTCCTGGGTCAAAATAAATAGATTTAACTAAACTTACCTGTATTTCAAATTTTCTCGTTTTGCCGCTAAAGGGCATCAAAGTTGGTTAAAAATTAAAGTTTTTTCCAAATAACTTCAAAACGCTCTGCATGATTGCAATGAAATTAAGTAAGATAAGTTCATTAAATTAACAGAAGGGTGCAGTTCATTAAATTCACAGAAGGGCGCAAACTACCCCAACTCTTAGGCCAATCTGTTAATAATTGTTTTTAGGGGTGATACGATTTATTCAATTTTATTTTATTAAAATTATTCACATTTTTTCTCTCTTGTAAAATTTTTGTATCTGTAATAGTTTTAGCAGAAATAATTTTTTCAGTCGGGCATATAAGTATTTATTTGCTATGCTATGTAATGATTAATTTTTAATAATTGTAATACTATATTTTTAAGTTCTATATAATTAATGCAATTCAATTCATTTCAATTACTTTATTCCTCAAAAAGATACAAAAAAATCTTATAGGAAGAAGTTAGGTTATCTATAACAAAAGAAAAAAATATATTATATGTAATATACAATATGCCTAAGTAAAGAAACACTAATAATCTTAATACCTAACAGCATAATAATATTATATTTAAATTTGACCATTGTTTACCGATTGGATAGACAATACGTATGGTTTCGCCAATAATGTGGAGAATACATCGCGAAGCAAACCGAGAGCTCTAGCTGAGAGCAATAACTATAATAATGAGTAGGAGTCAACTAAATACTCGTTGATAATAAAAGACCTAAGTTTAAGTACCCCTGTGACAAATGTGCACAAATACTTTGCTAAATCAAGTGTAATTCTATCAAGCATAATCACCAGGGAATCAAAGTCTGTTATTTAGGAGTGGCGGTTTTAAATATCTGTATAAGGGACATACAAAAAATATATGTTCGAGATTCTTCTAAGTTCTATATAATTAAGTTTAAAAGATTAAAAGATTTATTAAGACTATCCTAGCTATTAACATATCTAGGAATGTTATGACTATCATAACTGCCGCAGATGTCGGTTTGAAATCCGAGCTCGTAGAGCGAGGATTTTAAGACATCTAAGGCTGTTATGATAGTCATAACATCCGTGATTTGTTCAATAGTTTATCGGTTTCAGAAAATAAAGACATTATTAATAGATATTACCTTTTTGATATTCTCTTATTAATAACGTTTTCATTTCATTAGTTGGTCAAGTCTGTATGGGTTGATTTGTCGCCATGGTTATAGTTATAATTTGTTTGTTTTTATTTGTTACCTTTTTTCATATTACATAAATGTTTACATGTTTAATGTCACAACGGCTATATAAAAATGGACCTTGGATTGCCTGAAAATACATTTCAGTTGGATTTCAGTATTTAATTATTATTGTTTGGAGTTTTCTGTCTGTTTGTATTAATAAATAGCCCTATAGTTTCATTATTTATTATTTCATCTGTTGACAGTTATTGACAGATCTGTATTGTAATATTACCGTACAAGCAATAAATATAACTGTACAACTTTAGTTATGACTTATTTACCAGCCTACTTTTGCATATGTAAACAAAGGATTAATATCCTGAAACCGATAAATTTAATTTATCTTTTTATTTATTTTTCATGGGCTACTTCGATTTTTAGAAAAAATTATGTAAAAGTGATAAAACACTACTTATATTAATTTCGTAAAAAATCTGTCATTATACAATATTTTTTCGCAAAATTTTGGATTTACCCATTTGAGATGTTTCTGAATCCAGTGGTATAATTAGATTTTTAATTAAAAAATCGCTAATTTAACATTGAAGAAAAATTATAATAGGACTTGAAAATTGATATTAATCTCTAAATTTTTTTCATAAAGTAGAGTTCCCGATGGTCTATCTTTTAAAAAAAAGTCTCGCTAAAATCAGATAATAGACACATTTTTTTCAGGGGTGTTTTCATTCAAAATTTTCAATATAATAAATAATTATTTGAAACACTTGATTTTTTTACTGAGACAGATTGCAATTTGAACTTCAGTTAAAAGTAATGACTTCAACAAGATAATGCTTTTCATCTATGTTCATGAGCGTCGTTTGGGGGGGGGTTTTCGAATATATCATGCCTAAGGGTCGTTTTCGAATATATCATGCCTAAGAATTATATGGACCTTATATATTATATGTTCCTATTAAAATACATATGTTTTTGTTTCTGATTTTATTTTTTCTGCATTTGCCGCCTCTTGGAAAATTTTGTAACGACGCCCATGTCTATGTTGTTCGATTAACTGGTACCAAATTTAAACAGATAACAAAAACTTCAAATAACACACATATTATATATTTTTAAAAAGGAAAGTAGCTATATTTTCGAATTATGGTGTATAATTCTTTATAATTTTTATAATTTTACTGTAAAAAAAATCGGTTGGCAAAATTGCCTAAAATCGGGACATAAGGGCTTATGGTGGGGATGCAGGACTTTGGTGGTTAAAATGGGACCGTCCCGACCAAATCGGGACGGGTGGCAACACTGAGCTATTTGCATTATTGAGATGAAAATGTAAATTCTAATTTCAAGTGTGTACTCACTCATTAGGGAATATATTATTAGGCATATATTATGAAATATTTTTATTTTATAGGACAATGAATCTCAAAATAAATTAGGACAAATTGATAATGACAAAGATAATGAAAAGGATGATTATATTAGCGATCATGTTGATTCAAAAACATTGAAATATCAGTTCCAATCCGCACAAAACGAATTAAAACGAAAAATTGAACTACTTGAATCTGTTGCAAACGTTAACAAATTGAAAATTGCTGAAGTTGATAAAGCATTAAATGAAGAAAAAGAACTTTCCCAACAACGATTACAAGAAAATGAGAGTTTAAAACAAGAACTTGTTCATCTAAAACAAATGTGGAAAGAAAGTTGTAACGAAAACCAGCAGTATAAAGATAAAATAAAACATTTGAATAATGAACTAGAAATTGCGCAAGAAACACTAAAAGAAGTCAATGAAAACTCCAAGGAAAATATTATAGGAAGAGACCAAAATGCTTTGAACAAGTCACTCATATCAAATAACTTAGTTACCTATGATCAGTTTGTAAATCTAGAAGAAGAGTTGGTGCTATTGAAAGAACGTTTTGCAGAAATAGGTGAAGAGAAACTCAAATTACAACGAGATTTATTAACCGTTACTGAAAAATACAACATGGTTTGCAATCGATCTTATAATAAATATTTTTTTTATGTTGCACCACTTGTTTTTATGGTAATCTATTTATTGGTAAGTGCTATGATTTCCTGATTGACGGCGATTCTTTTGCTTTTCTTCTATTTTTTTTTAGAGTTTTTATTAAAAATCATTAACGAAACGTAATGAAATTCAGAAAAATTTACACTTGGTTATAAAGATACAATTTTTAATTTCACAACATAAAAACTTTAAAAAACAATGGACTAAAAATAAAATAAGAAATGATTAATTAAAGGCATAAAGAAGAACTTATCAATTTAAAAGAAACAAACTAACGTCCGTGTAAAACAACTTCATTCTCTTAGAATTTCAGTTAAAATTTATCTGAAAATTTTTAAATCATATTTTTATGCCTTATAATAAAAAAATTGTATACATTTCTAAATAATTGTAAATATTAGTATTAATTTATTATTTATGAATATTAAGCTAGCTCAATATAAAATCAAAACGTCTTGAGGGAGAGTGCATATTTTTTTTTTTTTTTAATTTAACGTAATAAAGTAATTTAACACAAAAAACTTTTTTGTTTAATCAAATGTTTAAAAACTGTTTTGTATTAAGTTGATTTATATTTTTAATGTTATTTAATTCAATTGTTTGTTTCTAAAGATCTGATAGAATTTCACTTGTTAAATTGTCTCTTAATAGTATCTCGTATAAATAATGTAGTAATGGTTGCGTAAAGTTCTATTTATGTCACTAATATTTATTTAAAGCTATATATAACAAATTTTATACAAGAACAAGAAATTAATATAAATTAATAGGTGAATAGGTACACCAATAAAAAATGTTAATTTATTACCTGATTTATTGCCATAATTTTTCGAATATATTGTAAACAATTTTAGCACAAGGAATTCTTGTTGTAGTAAAATGTAGTGGAAATATGTATGATTAACGTAATTTAAAGTCAGAATTAACTATGTGATTTTAAAATTGTACAAAATAACTTCATTGTTATCTGCCGTTAAACAATTTCTAGATATTAAGTTAAACGATTTTTCATCTAGATTTTGAATTTTCGGACAGAATTATTTTGTAGTGAGAAAATTATTTATATGTATTTTATGTTAGAATGTATAGTTTAATTAATATATTCCTTTTGTTTATAATAATTGTATATAATCTATTACATGGTGTATTTAAAAAAACAATTAAAATACACAATTATAAACTGGTATTCTTTATTGATTGTAGTAAATAAAAGCTGACAAGATGCTGCTAAAGTAATGAAAAAAATATATTGAAATTGAAGAGTGATTTGTGGAATTAAATTTGTTAATTTCTTGGAAAAGGGGAAGGTACGACAATATCAAAAACCAAAGACCAGACATGTGATTTTCTGTTGCATGAACGATTGTTAATATAAATGCGCATATATCGTGTCTTCGTATTTCCTACCTACATCGAAATACAGCACTCGTGTTCTTCTGGTGATCGAGACCTGTGTCATGTGGTAGTAAATTCACTTTCACCGTTCATCGTTTATGGTTTTTCCTCATGTAGCATTTTGAAATGAAAGCACGGTATATACAATTACATAATTATGGCGATTTATAAAATGCAACCAGACCTATTTAATTACTGCTCATTTCCCGTTAGAGTACCTAAAAGTAGAAGAGCGAATAATAATTGTCAAATTTTGGTGTAGTTTTCGGTTTTCTATTTTTGCTTATAATATAATTTATATGCTTACTGCAAAAGAAATGTCTGGTCTTGTTATAATTATTATAACATTATAACATTAGCATATTATATAGTAAATATACAAATAAATTTGATTTTGCTTCACTTGTCAACTCGACAAGACGCACACTTGAAAGAGTTGTCAACGGTGCCAACATTTCAAGCTAAAAAATACTTAAATTTTATACTATCTTCTCCCCAGGTCTCTTGGGGGAGTATAACGATTAATAAATGCGCTGAGACGGTTAAACTCTTCACTAGTCATTTTTCACTTGTTTTTTAGTAACTGAAGTATGCACAGTATCGATGAAAAAAATTGAATGAAAGCATAGTACGATTTCGTTAAGTATCTTAATAATCTAAAGACGCTAAAAGAAACGGTGTGTAAATTCTAGAACGAAATCGTAATATCTCAGAGACGCGAAACAAATATACAGTTTTAAAACACGTGGCAAATAAATGATTCAACTCAGGGCCACCGAGCTATGGGAAAATTTTTTAAAATTAAAAACATACGTAATATAATAAGATATACGACATAGAAGTATAAAAAATGTGCATTTAGCAAAATCAGCTAAAAGATTAAGTCACGTATGCTGGATTCTAAGAATTTTAACTCAATTGTGGAACCCGAGTAATTAAATTGAGTTAATATCAACATTTAGGGTCGTTTATCTTGACGCATGTCAATATTAAAAAATATTAAACAAAGTCAGTTCCTTTATGTTAAAACACCGCCATATGAGAACGATGCAATAACCTCGAAAAAAAAAAAAAAGCATGAATAAGCAATATGATGTAAAATGCATCAGGGATCTTAGAACAAAGGAATCGTATGATAGGATATGCAATCAACATGACGTCACATATGCTATAAATAAAACTTAGACTCGTCGAGTCGCGCATATTTTGTTTGTACTTGCAAGTCTACGTATCAGCTATCTCGTGTGTTTCAAGTTTTGTTCATTATTGCTGCTGACAAGTGAATTTTATTATACAAACATTTTTAAATACTTTTTATAAATCTACATTGGTGTGCGCTTTGCCAATTTTTTTTGATAATTCGGACGTGTTGTGCTACAGTGAATAAAAAACGTAAGTATTTTATTAATTCTTTTGTGTGATATACGAATTACCGATAAATGTTGCTCACCTTATATACAGAGCGCAGATTATAAAGACGAAATACGGTGACAGCGTTCTATTGGAACTCGAGCATAATAAGTTGTTTTTACCGAAGCGGAAGGTGTCTCTAATGAGAAAAAATTTAGATAAATTCACTGATGGTAAATACGCCTTAATATTTGAGGGCTTAATAGAAGCGGAAAACCAGCATCAGGATCTAGATTTAGATTCTCAGAATCACAATAAAATGTAAGTAAAAAGCATTTTTAAATTAATAATTTAAAATTAAGTTTTATCTTTTTTAGTGGTGAAAAAATATTTTATAAAATATAATAGACGGAGCTTATCAACTTCATTTATCAGACGTCTTTCGTGCAGACAAAACGTACCCACACCAGCAGCTGCAATGGATACAAATGAGATTGCAGTTCTTAGCGGCCAAATAACTACAAAATTTCAAGAAGTGGAGACGCTCTTAGAACATGGATGCACCCCAACGCAGAGAGACATGGGTGAGACAATTAAAACAACATATTAGACTTTTCAATAAGGCCATTCACAGTGCGACTTTACCTGTAGGTGTACTGCGAAAACTGAAAACTAATTAAGGTCATTTAAAAATTTTTAAACATATCATTCAAAATTATACCGTCGGAGCTGGAAATGTCGAGAAAGCTCATATATGAGGGAACCGCGTAAAGTGGGAGGATCTAACCACTGCTTTTAAAAGTCGCGTTCGTACCGGGGCGATAATAAATTTAAAACATAAAAATATCGAGGAATTTTTTAATGATGCTTCACATCTGTTTGGTGCTAGAGTTAAAAATGCTTTAAAGAAATTACCAATGTTGAAAATAAATACTTGTTTTTGTGGGAATTTATTAGGAAATCTGGGGGACGTTGAAATTATTGGAAAAAAAATATTTTAGTACGAAAAATAAACAACAAATTTTTCCGAATGGTTTAACGCTAACGTAAAAGCAGATATTTTTCACTCTCTATCGGAATTTACTGAAACTGCTAGCGGTTGGGCTCTATTACGAATTTTATGTTTAGAGGTCAATTTAAATAAATACGAGGTGGGAAATGGTGTTTCGTCTTACATTAGACTACCGGAAAAAATTGCAAAAAAAAGCACGCGTGTATTAATATTAAAAATATGTATGACGAGGCTTGCTTTGCTTGGAGCATTGTTAGCGGTCTTTATCCAACAAATAAACATGCTGAACGTACCTCTTCATACCCCATTACGATGAGGTGTTAAATTTAAAAGACATTCAGTTCCCAATGATTTTACCTCAAATAGCCAAATTTGAAAAACAAAATAACATTTCAGTTAATGTGTTTGCGCTGGAAATGGATTCTAGAGAGAATTTACTATCCTAAACTAAAAGAATTCGAGACTATACCAGAAGAGGAAGAGGCTGCAGAGGAAAATATCATTATGTTTTAATTAAAGATTTATCTAGACTTAAGTAAAGTTACCAAAAATCACCAAAAAAAATTTTTCTGTGATAGATGCTTGAATTATTTTAGTTCGGAGGATAAGTTAAAAGAGCATTCTTCCATGTGTGAAAAATTTAACGATTGCAAAGTGGAGTTTTCGCGCGAACCTTTTGTTAAATTTAAGTATTTCGTTTACAAGGAAAATGTACCTTTTATAATGTACGCGGACTTTGAATCTCTGTTAGAGCCCTTCAATGATGATGATAATCACTGTAACACAAGCCGATATCAGAAGCATACTGCATACAGTGTTGGATATTATTTTAAATGTAATTATAACGACGAGTGGTCATATTATAAAAGTGAGCGGGATGTCTTGGTTCGCGGATCAATTAAATATTATTGCACAATTTGTCTCTTCCAAATTGAATAATGTCGAACCCATGAATACTGTAGTTAGTTTACGGAATGCCAGTAAAACTTGTCACATTTGCGAGGAGTTTAATGAAAAAGATAAAATTGTTCGCGATCATTGCCATCTTACTGGAAATTTTAGAGGTTTTGCGCACAATAGGTGCAATTTAAATTATAAAAATGCCTTTGTGATTCCAGTGGTGTTTCACAACCTGGGAGGCTATGATGCCCATTTTGCAATTAGAGAGCTCGCCGAGAGATATCAAGTTACTTTATTACCGAAAAATAAAGAAAAATACATTAGTTTCACCGTTCACGATGAAGAAACTAATTTAAAGTTTCGTTTTATCGACTCTTTCAGGTTCATGGGTTGTTCTTTAGAGGAGCTTGCTTCCACGTTAAAGGAAGCTAATTTCGATAATTTAAAACGGGAATTTCCAAATTTAGATGATGAAAAATTAAAATTATTAAAAAAGAAGGAAATGTTTCCTTACGATTACATAGACAGTTTAGAATGACTTGACGAGACACAATTACCTAACATAAACAACTTGTACAATAAATTAAATGACTCTGACAAGTCCGACATTAACGAGAACGATTACCAACACGCGCAAACAGTCTGGGATAAATTTAACTGTCAAAATTTAGATGATTACAGCGATCTGTACATGAAAAACCGATATTATGTTATTAACTTGTGTTTTCGAGACTTTTCGCTGTACTTGTCATAAGACATACAGCCTAGACCCCGCTCACTATTACATCATTCCAGGTTACACTTGGGATTGTATGCTTAAATATACAGTGTGTAAACTAGAAACGATTCAAGACGTGGATATGCTAATGTTCATAGAACGAGGCATCCGAGAGGGTATCAGTCAATGCAGCAATAGACATGCCGAGGCTAATAATAAACATTTAGACAGCTATGATAGTACCAAACCCTCGACATACTTGCTCTATTTTGATGTAAATAACCTCTACGGATGGGCCATGAATCAACCTCTTCCATATGAAGGGTTTCAATGGGGGATGATACCAATATTGACGTCACCTCGGTACCCGATGATGTTGAAATTGGGTATATTCTTGACTTTGATCTCAAGTATCCTGAAAATCTCCACGATCTTCATAAAGATTTACCTTTTTGCGCTGAGCATCGAGCGCCTCCAAATTCTAAATTCGAAAAATTAATGACAACTCTGTATCCTAAGCAAAATTATGTTTTACATTATAGAAGTTTAAAACAGGTTTTGCAGCAGGGATTACGTTTAGTTCGCATCCATAAAGTGCTGAAATTTAAACAGTCTGCCTGGCTTAAACCTTACATAGAACTAAACACTAGACTAAGGACTCTAGCAGAGTCTAATTTTGAGAAAAATAACTATAAATTAATGAATAACAGTACATTCGGCAAGACAATGCAGAATGTTCGTAAGCATAGAATCGTTAAATTAATCAAAAAATGGGAAGGACGATTCGGCGTTAAAAATTTAATTGAAAGTCCAAATTTTCAAAATAGGTCAATTTTCAGTGAAACGCTTATGGCTATAGAAATGAAAAAATCTCGCATTGTATTCGATAAACCTTTGTATATAAGAATGGCTATATTAAATATTTCTAAAACATGTGTTTACGAATTTCATTATGATTACATGTTGGAAAAATTCCCTGTAGAAAATTGCAAACTTTTATATACCGATACTGACAGTCTAACATACGAAGTACAGTGTAATGACGTATATGAAGAGGTTATCAAGAAAGACATTCATAGATTTGACACCAGCGACTATCCTTCAGATAATCGTTGGAATATACCTCAAATTAACAAAAAAATTCCCGGACTAATGAAAGACGAAAATAACGGGAAACTGATGACTCACTTTGTAGGTTTGCGATCGTAGCAGTACACTTTATAAGCTTGCGCAGGGTAAAGTTGTAAAGAAGGCCAAAGGTGTAAAAACTAATGTGGTGAGAAAGAAAATCACTTACGAAGATTACTTTAATTGTCTTAAGAAAGCAGCAGCCTCAAATAAACAGTCTTAGGAAGAGTGTTTACTTCACAAAACGCAACGCTGTATACAATCAAAATTACATGATGTGTACAGCGTTGAGCAGACGAAAATAGCTCTCAATCCATTCGACGATATATTGTAAATTAATTATTTTTTCTGAAATCGCTCAGGAATGTCTACTTTCTCGGCGCAATTTCAGACCCCAAAATAGCGTATTCTAGTATTTTAGTCCGTTGCTAAGCAACCATAAAAAAACGAGTCCGGGAAAGTAAGTTTCCCGGACTCGTTTTTTATCTACATTTTAGACTGTAAATAAATATATGCAGTCAAATTTAATTATTGACACAGTTCATCACGGCGACATGCAACGGCCACACGCCCAAATATTAAGGCAACCTAAAAAGTAAAAACTACATAAATATCTGGATAATTTTAAAATTCTCACATTTTAAATGTATATCTTATTCATTAAGTACATACTTATGATCTGGTGCTTAAGTAATAAATATTTCAAATTGTTCATTTGACAGAACTTTCAGCTTCCTTGGTTTATAGCTGTCACCTTGACGTTTCAGGAAAACGCGTAATTTCGAATATTTTGATATATCAATGTCTTCCTTTGTACTAAGTGTTGATCTCAGCATGGGAGTAATTTGACTATAACGTAGAGATGACTTCAACTGAAGATAAATTAGAAATCATGATATTTTTCAGATCGGGAGGTCATGTCTTTTTCGTGGCAATAATCCATGAAAATTTAAAGTCACATTATTTGCAGCTGTAGTCTCCGGTGGTGTCTCAGACACCTGTATGTCATCATCAAACTCATCATTGTCCATTTTAATTTGTAGCACGTATTGAAACGAAATAATAGCACTCACATCAATAAATAAACAGTGATTGCAAAGAAAACGATTTCATAAGCAATTAGATTGCAATGAAAAAATGTTATCGATTAATAAAAATTTCTTAATTATAATAATATTAATTGCGATTTCAGAAAAAATAGTATGTGTATCTCGTAGGAAAAGCACATTCCCGGACTCCGTGTTGCTTGTCTCGGCTGCGCCTCGACAAGCAATCTTCACAGTCGTCCAGGAATGTTAGGCTTTTCCTACTAGGTACACAATGTACTATTTATTATTATATTTATCTATTGTATTTACTCTATATATACTTTATTATTGTATTTATTTATGATATATATACTTTTTTATTTATTTCAATATATTATTTAAATAAAGATTTGATTTTATTTCAAAAACCCTAACCTAGAAATAAAACACACATAGAGGTTTAATTAATATTTTTTATTCAATCTTTTTTTAATAGAAACATTTTTCTATCTAAATCATTTAGTATTCTATCTAAAGTATAAGCATTGATTAAGGAATGAATAAGATACGCGACTTCAATGGTAAAGTGCGAGGCCTTTTTTGGCGGCGAGATCTCAGTAAGTTGCGGGCACTCCTGTGATTTACGTAGTATGCTTTTGACAAACCTGTGTCGTGTCTGGTTTTATATCATTAATAATCTAGTGGTAATAAAAATTTAATGTCCAGATTAATTTTAGTTTAAAATTATTAACGTAGTATGTTCTCTCTGCCAGCTATTTCTCAACGTTTGTTTGACTTTTAACCGTCACATAATTTTAAACTAAAATCAATCTGAACATTCAATTTTTGTTTTCACTAGATTATAAATTATATAAAACCAGACACGACACAGGTTTATCAAAAGCATACTACATGAATCATAGGAATGCTCACGGGATTCTCGCTGCCAAAATTAGCCTCGCACTTTACATTGGAGTCGCGTATCTTATTCATTCCTTATAGTAGAGTTTGCCAGCCCGCAAAAGCCTTCTAGAAAAGATTTTCGTTTGCACTTTGTTGCTAAAATGTGAGACCCTCTTTTTATCATTCCCCATCCGTTAACAATGCAAAATCGAGAGGTCGTCAAAAAATCGTACTGTACAGGGGGCGGCTAGGGGTGGTTTTTCAAAAATTATGAAAATTTTTTTTTTGCGTTTTTTACATCCATGCCACCTGGTCCATCATCTACTGAAGTTTTATGCCAATATTTTAATCAGAAATATTTTTTTTTTAATTTTAAAATCGTCATGTACAATGCTTTATATATATATATATATATATATATATATATATATATATATATATATATATATATATATATATATATATATATATGTATAAACACATCGTTGTTCCCTCCGTGATAAACACTAGGCGGACCAACCTCCGGTAGTTTTATTATGTATATATGGATGACCTTGTATAAACATATTTAGAAGATGAGTCTTTACATGTCTCACAAGAGAGGGGTAAAGAATTGTACCAATAAAATTTGTATATATTTTATATATTTTAAAGATATTATTCATTGTTAGTTCCCTCCGTATCTATATATTTTATAATTAATAATTACTCGTACTTCCCTCTAGCGCAGTTGTCAGGTTGTGGAGGGAGCTACGTGTTGCTTTATTATTATTGTTTCCTTATATTCTTTCATGCTGCAATTAAATTAGGTTTTCGCTGATGGCAAAGAGGTAGTAGGTCCCTAATATAATTTATTGGTGCTTTATACTTAAAATATTTACACAGGTCAAGTTTTACAAAGAAATATGAATAGGAATAAATTACAAACAATAAAACTTATAAATGAATGAGATAAATACTACCAACATATTACATACAGGGTGGAACAAAAGTATCAAATAATGGCTTTAACTTTGTTATTTGCAAAGTTACAAAAAAATGTTGAATATGAAAGTTGTTTGGTTCTTTACCATGCATGTTTTGAGTTTTTTAGTTTGTTAATATCTTCTTCTGGTTTGTTCCTATGGCAACTAACTTTTTCTTTTTAAATGGCACCCATAATTTTTTTTATTAATTTGAAACAAGCATATTTTCCTCTATTAAGTCACAAAATTTTGAAATTTTTCGAAAAAAAATAAGCGAGAAAAAAACATTTATTACGACTCACTCGTCGCCTCTTAATAAAGGATGCCATGGAAAATGTCATGCAGTTATAAAACACAAGCATTATTTTTGATAAAGAATGTCATGGAAGTTTGACAATTAAATTTTTACAAACAAACAACTAAATTTTAGTGTTGTGATGTGTGAAATTAATTCATTTAGTTCCGATTGAGCCGTAATAAATATTTTTTTCACGCTTATTTTTTTTTTCCAAATATTGCAAAATTTTATGACTGAATAGAGAAAAATATGCTTGTTTCAAATTGACAAAAAAATATTATGGGTGCCATTTAAAAAGAAAAAGTTGGTTGCCATAGGAACAAACCGGAAGAAGATATCAACAAACTAAAAAACTCAAAACATGCACGGTAAAGAACCAAACAACTTTTATATTGAACATTTTTTTATAACTTTGCAAATAACAAAGTTAAAGCCATTATTTGATAGTTTTGTTCCACCCTGTATAGTAAACACAACATAAAATCAGTTAACGAACGCTAAAAATAAAAAAGATATAAAAATTACATTAGTAATTGTCACACATTAAAATCATTAAAATCAGCCACCAAGAATTCCTCAAATGAATAAAAGGCATTTCCGAGTAAAAATGTTTTGACAGAAATTTTGAACTTGATTAGATTCAGTTGCTTTATATGGGGCGGCAATACATTATAAAACATTGTACTGTAATAATTTGTACCTACATGTGTCCGCCTTAGCCTTAAAAAATTTATATTTATTTTATCACAGTTTCTTGTGGAATAACTGTGCAATTGACTATGTGTTGTGAAATTCTCCTCATTTTCTTTTACATATAATAAACATTTGAGGATATATGCGCATGGTAATGTGAGAATACTTAACTATAATTAAGACCAGCAATTATTCTTACCTATTGCTTTTCTTTGGGTAAAAAAAACTAAATTTTACCTCCTTACTAAGATTTACGTCAGCACCATCTATATTCCTTAAAGTAAAGATCATATTTTTAGTTTTAGAGTCATTTTGCACCAATTTATTAGATATAAACCAATTTTGAACAGTGGTTTGTGTCAAATTCCTATCAATAATTAACTTAGTAATGTTTTTGGAGCATTTTGACACAGTTGTATCGTCAGCAAATGAAACAAAGTTTTTGCATCTGTTGTAACATTTGGCAAATCATTTATATATGTTAAGAAAAGTGTCGGACCCAACACTGATCCTTGGGGTACTCCATAATTTATTGGAAGAAGATTTGATTTTAAATGCTTACAAACTACAAATTGATAACGGTTACTAAGATAAAGATTTAATTAATATGCCATGTGATACACAGTCAGTTATCAAACTATCTTCAAAACTTTGGTTGATAAGCTCAATTAAGGAATTTAGCTAACGTCGTAGATTGTTTGGCTCTAAAGCTGAATTGATATAGGTTAAATAGATTATTTCGTTCAAACTGTTCAGTAATTTGGTCTTTTAATGCAACTTCGAAAATTTTCGCCAAGAAAGGAATGGTAACAATTGGGCGATAGTTAGCGGGATCATCCTTTGAATTCTTTTTATGTATTGGTATAACTTTTGAGATTTTTACTTGACAAGAGGGAATTTTGCACACTATATTACTAGCAACGTTTGTGAAGTATTTTGTCAATTCATTTGGAAGAATATTAATTTCTGAATTTTTTTTTTATATTGTTTATTATTTTCCACAATGCACTTTGATGATTATTAGAATTCGGGATAAAATTATCATGAGCCAGTTTCTTTGCATTTATCAAGTCATTATGGTAAGTATATTTATGTTGTTTTATAATATTACGTAGATTTTCAGTTGAAGTGCTGTCATAACAGTCTTGCAACAGATGTATTGTAGTTCTTTTCTGTTTTAATTCGTCAGTAAACCAATTTATTCTAAATGATGACTTTGTATTTATTAATTTAGATTTTTCAGGAAATGAAACTTCAATTGCTTGTGTTAAAATACCCAGAAAATTTCCGAATTTGTCATTGATACACATATTACGTTCTTTAACCCCCAACGAACACTACTCAGTCTATTATGTAAAACTAATAAGCCCGCATCAGTTATAGGTTTACAGTTTATTCTTATGTTATTGCCTTTAACAGTAGCTGGTTTATAATCTAATTTAATACCTAGATGGTCTGATAACCTAGTGTTAATTACTCTCACATTACACATACTTGCATCAATGCCAGTAAATATCTGGATAGTTATTTTCCTAGTTTTTTTCTGAATTTAGTACAGTCATACTAAAAGAGCTAAATGTGTTAAGCAGGAGATGCACATTATTTTGATCGGTGTTAAAATGAACATTAAAGTCACCGGTAACTATTAGTTTTTTATTTTTTTCTCATTAGAATATCTAACGCATTCGAGGTTTTCTATGAAAATATTCATACCTCCATTTGGCGATCGATAAACTATCATAATGATTAGATCAAAGAATTCCACAGCACATAGTTCGCAATGAATTTCTACGGATAATTTGATTTAACGCAGTACAGTGATTTTTTTTTGGGCATATATCGCGACACCACCATGTATAGCAACTGCCCTAGTGAAATATGATATAAGATTGTAATTTATCAATCTTACACCGAGAATGTCATCTCATAATATCCAATGCTCATTCAAACATAATATCAAAATTATTGTCATTTTCTAACAGAAATGCATCAAATTCATTAATCTTATTTGAAATACATTGAATATTTAAATGTAATAATTTAATACCTTGATTTAGGCTTTTTGATTTGACAGAGTTACCAACTGATCCCATATTAGAAGTAATATTACTATTAGTATGTTTATTTTCACTTCCAGTAGGGATATCTCAGATAGGCGTGGGTATAAAAAAAATCTGCTAAAATTTGTCCTCTACTACTTAAGTTCATGTCACTGGTTACAAATTCCTTTTGTGATGCTTCAGTCAAGTCAATTACAGGAGCCGTTTTACTACCACTCTCACTGTAACTATTGTCACTAACCTGAACAAATTTCAAGTTTTTATTTGGAATTTTTTTGAAAATTTCATTTACAATATAAGAAGCGACTAGACATTTTGTAAGTTTCCTTATCTCATCATCATTTATTTCTATATACCGAACAAGGCCTTCAGTGTATCTATTAAATTTCCCTAAGAAATCATTCAATTTGATGTTATAAGTATTTCCAAATATGTCTATTTTTTATAATACCTATCTCTTACTCGTACTGTATAATCGTTACCGGCAGGAATGACAATTTTTCTTAAGAAATTTATGATTTATATCATAAAATATTAACACAAATATACAGGGTTAATCAAAATTTAATTGAAGTTAGGTATAAATCGTAAACTTCTTAAGAAAAATTGTTATTCCTGCCGATTACACATTACGCAACTTTTTGTACCGTTTAACCACTACTAAATAGAGCTTTCTGAGTATCCGGGTGGCCCATATTATAATATTAAAGAAAAAGAGTTATTTTGAAAAATGTGATTTTTATGAGTTTATAGAGCACCCTGTATGATATATTATTGGACATATCGACGTTTTCGTATTTTTTATATGAATTACATTGGAACAAAAATAATTTTAACATATTCGCAGCCATCTAGATTGACAACTAAAATTTGAATTATTTTACTTGCAACCCTCTATAGGTAAATTGTTCAAAATAGCATAAATGTATCCAAAATGTAATCTTTATTTAAAAAATGTAAAAACACATAGAGTGGTCCATTTAGAAAAGACTATTGGGGTCATTTCCGGTGAAACCGGAAGTGACAAATATGGCGGATAAGTCTCAAGAAGTTGGAAATCTTACCTAATTTCACCATACAAAATTTTATTCCGATATCTTTAAAAACGAGGAAGTTACATGGGTGGCCCACTAATCGTTTACACCCGGTATATATAAAAATACAAAAGAAATCGTACAAACACGAGGCCGGTTTACTTAATAATTACTAGTGAAAAGGTTTTCTTCATGAAAAAAAAAAACATTTTCCAGCCCTTCGTAGGGGGTGGAAATCAGGGGGTGGTGGTGGTTTGGCTCATCTGCCTGGAAGACCGAACCTCTGTAGTCGAGGAAGACTTAACCAGGCCAAAAAAGGGATTCGAAAATCATTTGTATGCGGGAGGGCGATTTGGGGGGTGGTTTTTGGCCAATTTGAAGGGGTTGCCAAGGAAGAAAAATTTTGGGACCCCACCATCGTGTTCAGCGACCTCGAAAACGGGGGGTCTCTAGATTGGCGCTCTGGCAAAAAAAGGTACCCCTTCCGACTACTGACCTCGACTATAAAGTGTTTTTTATGTGGCAAAAACAACAAAAAGTTATTAAGAAAAGTTGTTTAGAATTATCTTGGAAATAAAATGGAAAATCATTGTTGGCCAATAATTTTAAAATTTGTTATAGGGGTCTAGATGCTGATTCTAAACGATTTTTTTTTTAATTTTTGTCGTATTTTCCATATAAACCACTCTACAGAAAAATTGATTTTTTGAAAATTTCCCAAAACTAAAATTACTCATTTTAGAAATTAGTTTTTAACCAAGCAGGGCCCAAAAAATTTTTTATCTTTTACAAGAGTCGTTTCACCTATCCGGGGACACGCTGTATATAATTTGAGTATTTTTGAAAAACTTTAAAAATAACTTCAAAGAACAACAAAGAAAAAAAATTATGCAATATTCTGTATATGATATAGTAAAATATCATTATTCGACATTAATTCCATATATAAAAGGTTTATCTGAGAAATAACGTCGTGTCGGTAAAAAATTTGGCGTTAGAACAATTTTTCAAACAAATAATACTTTAAGATCCATATTGACAAAAACGAAACCATTAAATCCTGAACAAAATTCAAAAAATTGTATATACAGTATCCCGTGCGAGTGTAATAAACATTATGTGGGTGAATCATCTAGACCACTTAATGTACGATTAGGCGAGCACAAAAGTTATATTAGAAAAGGTGATTTTGAAAAATCTAAAATTTGTGAACATGCTTGGAAAACGATCACAGGATAAAATGGGATTCAGCAAAAATTTTGACCAAAGAAGCAGACAGCAAAAAAAGAAAAATCAAATAATCTGCAATAATTTTACTTAATGAAGATAAATGCGTATGAAATTGTTCGGTAGAATTTTGTTCAACTTGGTTACCAATGTTGAGAGAAGAACTCAATAAAATTAATATTATTTAGTATATTTTTCAACATTTCTATGGTAAGTATCTATGGAAATGATATAAACAATTTTTATTTTATGCCGTGTTATTCTACACGTTACATAAAAATCTTAAACTTTGAAAAAGGAAACGGATATAGTTTCCGAAACGTGAGCGCAGTATTTTTGTATTAATTTAATTCCTATTAGTTGTCAAAAAACACCCTCTAACTGATCCTCTGACATTACGTCAAAGGCGTAGAGGTTATTTCCCAGTTTTAAACTGGTTAATTTGAATATTTTTTAGATAAATCGAATTTTTTTGATAGGAATCTCGAAGAATGTGGTAATAAATCCCAAAAAAGAAAAGGAAAGAAATACTTTATGAAATGCCACAAATAACATTTAAACAATAATTATGGACATATTTGAAAACTACGCAAAACTTGTTAAGGAATAAATTTTTATTTTTAAAATTGTGTCAAAGGAGAGGGATCTAGATGGGTTCAATTCTTGCGTGAATTACCCTGTACTACACAGAAAACACTAAACATCCACAGAGTTGCCGAATTTCGGAGGGAATAAGATTGACAATTTAAATTGCAATCTTATAAAACATTATGGAGGGAACATAGAACGAAGTTCATAATCTACAATACGATTGCAGCGCCGCCGATAAAAAGTCGAACTAAACCGCCCATTTTTAAGATATATATGTACAAAGTACCCTCCAGGCAATTTTTCGCCAACCGTTAGGAGGGAAGTTGAATAATCGTTTAAAGTTAAATTTAACGCAAAACGTTGTTCCCTCCGAAATCGGAGGGAAGTAGGTTATATATGAGGGAACTACGCACTGATTATTTATAGTTTTGAGGGAAGAACGTATGGGTTATAGGTATATATATATATATATATATATATATATATATATATATATATATATATATATATATATTGTATATATATATATATATATATATATATATATATATATATATATATGTATATATATTGTACATGACGATTTTAAAATTAAAAAAAAAATATTTCTGATTAAAATATTGGCATAAAACTTCAGTAGATGATGGACCAGGTGGCATGGATGTAAAAAACGCAAAAAAAAAATTTTCATAATTTTTGAAAAACCACCCCTAGCCGCCCCCTGTGTATATATATATATATATATATATATATATATATATATATATATATATATATATATATATATATATATATATATATATATATATATATATATATATATATATATATATATATATATATATATATATATATATATACGTGCACGGCTATCTTAATCGCCTCCATACATCACACAGGCACCCAAGCCTCCACGTTAAGGAAGCACGTTTTTTGTGTGTATTTTGTGCAAATGGTAAATAATAACACACCTCTACACAAGCACCAAGAGAGGGGTAAGGAATAAGCATTCTGAATATATACAAATTTTTGCCATATTTGTAAATGTAACACACCTCCAAATACTGAGTAGCGGAAACGCCTCTTTTGTATAAATTTTTGTACACTGGAGTTCGGTTACGCCTCCAGCAGTGTTGCCACATATATTGAGCGGGAGTGGGGGGTGAGTTCGTATTAAGATGATGCGCTAGAATATTATTCGTTTGTGTAGCGGACCAGGTGGTATGGGTGCAGGCGTTTCGAAGTAAATTCGGACTTAATTTTTTTGCTGGAATCGGTTTTGAAAGTTACCAAATGGTAACCTGGTCTGATATTGTTTAAAACAATTTTTGTTATAACAAATAGAAAAATTACGATTTTTTACTTAAACTAATTTTTTTTATATATTTTGACCTATTTCCAACAAGAACTGTTCATATTGTTTAAGTGCTAATTGTGGCATTTCATAAATTTTGTCTCTTCCATTTCTTTTGGGGATTTATTACCATATCTCTTGAAATTCCTATCGAAAAATCTTGATGTATCTACATAATACTCAAATTAACCAGTTTAAAACTGGGAAGTAACCTCTACTCCTTTGACGTGATGTCAGAGGGACAGTTAGAGCGTGTTTTTTGACAACTAATATGAATTAAAAGAATACAAAAACACTGCGCTGGCGTTTCTTAAACTACATCTGTTTCCTTTTTCAAAGTTTAGGCTTTAGATTTTAATGTAATGTGTAGAATAATAATAATAACAATTTTCTTTTACACCGTGTTATTTGGTAGTGGTGAGAGATATAAACATCCCTCTGGTGGTCAGTTGCTACTACCTGTCAAGACATCGATGATGTCTCTGTGACAGATAGCGATTTGCAAAGCAAATACCAAAAGCAGGCGACCTCTAGCCCTGGTGGACTAAACTACATGCTAAATAATAAGTAGATATCCAAGTAACAACTACTCAACGGGCAAAAGCCCCGATTTGCATTGAATTACACTTGGAAATCCAAAATTGATAGCCAATATTATTCGAATAATATTGGCTATCAATTTTGGATTTCCAAGTGTAATTCAATACAAGTCGGGGTTTTTGCCCGTTGAGTAGTTGTTACTTGGATTTCTACTTATAATTTCTCTGCACTTTTTCTAAACTCTGAATATGGACATTGTAGAAGGGACTCCAAATACTGGAGGCATACTCTAAACGCGATCTTACAAAAGAATAAAAAAGCAATTTTAATATTCTAATACCTTAAAATAAAATATAATAAAATAAATAAAATAAAATATTGTTGAAGTCGTTGGAGTTTCTTATAATGTACCCTAGAGCTCTAAAACAGTCTGAAGTAAGATTACTGATGTGATTAACAAATGAAAGTTTCTGATCAAATGTCACTCCCAAATCTCGGTAGGTAACAGGTCGATTTAAATTTGTGTCGTTTATAGAATAATTAAAGGTAATTAGATTTGCTTTGTTGCTATATGTCATGACATTACACTTTGCTACATTTAAGGGCAACTTATTTGCAAATCACCAATTACTGATGCTTACTAAGTCATTTTGCAGCTCCATACAATGCTCAATGCTTTTGATGTTACAGTACAGTTTCATATCATCGGCATACAGTAAGCAATTTACCTTTAGACTACAAGTGATATCATCAATGAATATGTTAAAGAGGAGTGGCCCTAGGTTGGATCCTTGGGGAACACCAGATGTTACTGAAATTTCGACAGACTGATGACCAGAACATTCAACATATTGCTTACGATTCGTAAGATAGGATTTAAAAAATTCTTGGAGACTCGAAGAGATCCATGAGCTTTAAGTTTAGTAATAAGTATGTTATGATCAAGTCTGTCGAATGCCTTAGAAAAGTTAGTATAAACAACATCAGTTTGTAGTCCTGGATCAATAGATTCTGCTATGAATTGAGTCACACAAAAAATATTTATAATAGTGGATCTACATCTACACGTAACATAAAAATCTAAAGCCTACACTTTGAAAAAGGAAACAGATAGATTCCAAAACGTCAGCGCAGTGTTTTTGTATTATTTTAATTCCTATTAGTCGTCAAAAAACACCCTCTAATTGTTCCTCTGACATCACGTCAAAGGTGTAGAGGTTATTTCCCAGTTTTGAACTTGTTTTATCTAACTAATATTCAAATGAATATTAGTTAGATAAAACAAGTTTTTTCGATGGTAACTTCAAGAGATATAATAAATCCTAAAAAAAGGAAGAGATATTTTCAGTTATTAATTTTTAAAAATTAATAACATTGAAAATATCAAGTTTACGAAAAAAAGTTATTGTTGGAAATCGGTCGAAGAATATAAAAATGCTTAATTAGTTTGAGTAAAAAAATGTTATTTTTCCCTTTTTTTAAACTGTTTTAAACAATATCAGACCAGGTTACCTTTTGGTAACATAGATTTTCATAATCGGCACTGTCTCCTGAACCGATTCCAGCAAAAAAAATCAGTCCGAATTTACTTCAAAACGACTGCGCCCATACCACCTGGTCTAAAATATAGTAGGGCCAAAAAGAGTAGTCAGTAAATCCAGGGGGAACTAGTTGTGGTTTTCATTTCTGGTAGGCGGATAAAACTTGATATATTTCTCTCAATTATATGGGATTATATGGTAAAAAGAGCTGCCGCTTCTGTATTCCATAAAAGCTAAATACTTTGAAGAATTTCCGGTGAATTTTTTGATCTACTGACTACTCGTTTTGGCCCTACTTTTAACAGTTTAAATTATGCTCAGCATATGAACACCTTTAAATTTAATAAAGCAAATTATCTGGGCTCTACAAAATCCTCGTTCAGTTTGTCAAATTAAAAGCTCAGGGCCGTTCATCGGTAAATGTATGGTGTGAAATTTTAGATAATTGAGTAATAGGGCCAATATTTTTTTAGACACTTTAAAAGGAGACATAATATTTTGCAATATGTCATTCCCAGTTCTTGTGCGCTTTATAATAAAATTTATCGCATTTTTGTCACTCTGTAACATTTTTGTATTGGGTAATAATATTTTACTTGCTTCCGTGTAGTTTAGTAAAATAATAGCTTTTATTAATTTAAATAGAATAGAAAACTAGGTACTCTAGATTATTGGATTTTTTTTGTTAAAAATGACAAGAGTAGAAGAGGAGTCCAAATCCAGCCAATAACCAAATTTTCGATTTCCAGTTGATATAAGCTGAACAGGAAGTTGCCATATTCGGGTAGGGAATAAAAAACTAAGAAAGGAATGTAGAAGTTATTTTATTTTGAGTCTCACCGGTTAGAATATACAGCATCTGAAAGTACCCTGTATACTCGGAAACAGTTAATTTTGATGTATGGTGATATGACAAAGAATGCTTATAATTTTTAGTAGAATTCGAACATGCAAATATATAGCGGGTGTTCCATTTAAAAAATACAACTTTGTTCGCGCACGCTCTTTAAAACACCTTGTATGACAACTGTATAGTTAGCAATAAACTGCAGGTAAAGCCTTAAAATTTCGTAAAGAAATATATAGTTATTTAATAAAAATAATAAAATTAGAGGAGTAGTCACAATTAAGCCAATGACCCTTTACAAACTAATGACTTCTTCAAAGAATTTACCGAGTTATTTTTTAGGTTTTACCTGTTAGTTTACCTTTAATAGTTTTGAAAACATTGAAAAATCTTGGAATGCTATTCTATGAAACAATAATATTTTTCTAAATTAGCATACCTATCTGAAGATTTATTGTTTTTTTATCATTTTTATTTAATTTGTTTTTGTCAATCAAGTAATAAGGTTTTTCTTTAATCACTCTTATAATTTGTTTTCTCCTCATACAGACCATTTTTGACATTTCTCGAAAACTACTTTAAACAAGTTGGTAAAAGGGTAAAATCTATAGAGTTAATTATTTTTTAAACAGAGTTTATATCATATGGTGTCCTATGTAAAAAAATATTACTGTTATAGCTTTGTGAAATATGACGAAGACAAATTGTCAATATTATAGAAAAGTAACACTTTTTATAATATACTAGTTGACCTATATTTTGCTTTTTTAAAAGGCAAACAAAAAAAATATAAATTAAACTCGTTACTTTTGGGACACAAAACATACCGTGCCTTCATTTCAAAACACTACACAAGAAAATATTCGGTAAAGCTCGTGAGTCCGACCGAAATAGTTGGGATAGCTGCCATGTATCATCGTCCATAAGCAAACGCATTCATACGCGTTTGCATTCGTGAACGTGAATTTACCATGCACACGATACTCCCCTCTACTTCGAATGAACACGATCACTTTATCTCCATGTAGCTACGAAAATTGAAGGCACGGTATACCTGGTGACCACGAAATGACGCTTGCTATATCTTCTTGGTTTGACAAGATATGAATTTTGAAAATTTGGGCACGTCAAATAACGGTAAAATGTGCATTATCTCGACCAATTTTACATTTCCCGTCACTTACGGTTTCACCGGAAATTAAACTAACTTTGATTTTTTAATTGGAACACCCTATATATTTTTACATTTTTTGATTCAGGTCAGTTTGGATACAGTTATGGCATATTGAGATAAAAATATTAATGGCTGATATTTTTATGAGCAAACTTAATATTTCTTCTAGGCGGCCGTGACCCCAAAAATATGTTTTATTTTGCTTCAATAATTAATCAAAAAATACAATTATGGTATTATGTCATATGAAATTTGTGTTATAAGATCTCGAACATTTCGGAAATCATTTTTTCAAAATAACTATTTTTTTTAAATGAGTCCATGTTGGCTCTATAGTCTATACGTTATTTCAATAAAGCATTTAATGTTGTTCATATTTATAATACATAGAAATACATAAGAATATTATAACATTCAACAAGATATAAATGAAAAAAAAACTCATAATATTTAACAGTGGATCTCTATGAAGCAGATGCCTTTGACCCCCTGAATAAAAAAATGTGAAAATATACGGGGCGTTCCATTTAATAATCCAGTGTTAGCATCATTTCCTGTGAAACCGGAAGCAACCGAAAATGTAAAATTGGTCGAATTAATGCATATTCAGTCGTTATTTGACGTGTCCAAATTTGAAATTCATATCTTGTAAAACCCAGAGAATATACCAGGTGAACACGAGATGTCACTTGCCTCTATCTATATCTTCTTGGTTTTACAAGATATGAATTTCAAATTTGGGCACGTCAAATAACGGCTAAATATGCATTAATTCGGCCGATTTAACATTTTTTGTCGCTTCAGGCATTGAGTAAATAATATAAAGAGGCGCAACCGTCAAGGGGGAGATATAATATTTACGGGCAGACTCAAACAGAACCGGAAACTATCCAAACTCGTTCAGTTACGGATCTGTATCACTTGATTAGTGGTACAGAGTTACTGAAGTGGGTGGAGTAGATTAACGAAGGGAGAACACAATAAGCCCAGGAGGCTGCAGTGCCCTCGGTGTTTAAACAGACGAGCCCTAGGTGGAGAAAAAAAAAAAAAACCGTCAAGGGGCCTAGATTTTAGTGTTGTATTTTTTTGTCAATAACTATAGAATTATCTACAATATTTAGGGCTATGCAACCGAATAACAAATACCTTCTAATAGCACTAAAAATTGAAAACAATCCTGAAGCTATTGGCATAAAATACAATACTAAAATCTCGGCCCCTTGACGGTTGTGCCTCTTTATATTATTTATTTACTCAATGCTTCAGGTTTCGCCGAAAATGATGCTAACTTTGGAATTTTAAATCGAACACCCAGTATATATTTTTACGTTTTTTGATTCAGGAGATCAAAGGCATCTACTTGATAGAGATCCATTGTTAAATATTATAACTTGATTTCATTTCTAGTTGAATGTTATTCTTATGTATTTTAATGTATAATAATATGAAGATATTGTGAATTATTTGGTACCACGTAATCGGTAATTAAATGCTTTATTGAAATAACGTAGTGAGCCACAATGGTGCCATTTAAAAAAAATTAGTTAATTTGGAAAAATGATTTCCGAAATGTTTAAAATCTTATAACACAAACGCCATGTGGCATAATGTCAAAAATATATTTTTTGATTAATTACCCAAGCAAAGCAAAACATTTTTTGGGATTACGGCCGCCTAGATAAAAAATTAATTTTGCTCATAAAAATGTCAGCCATTAATATTTTTATACCAATATGCTATAACTGTATCCAAAATGACATTCTGAATCTATAAATGTAAAAATATGTTCCAAATAAGGTATCACAAGTCCTTACTTTAAATCCATTAAAAAATTTAGGGTTTGCAACTGCCACTCGAACGGGGTTGAATTAAAAGATGAAATTTGTACGTTGCAGGATGTCATTTCAGAATCCAAAATCGACGTAGGTACCTAGGGATTTTAAAAAAATATTCACAATAATTTAGATAATGAATTTATTTCATTTGGCTGTTCCACACTGTATGTATTAACACAAGAACATTATTTAACTATTTGATATGACATGTTGCTAATAAAATCTTAAGCTTGTTTTTTATGCAATATTGTATATCCACTTACTTTTGAATAATGTCAAACCTGCAAATAAAGTCATAATTGGTTATAAAAATTTAAAAAGAATAATACTACTTACCCATATCTGTATTAATAGATTGTCGAGTTCATCATCTTCAGGTTAAAGCTGATCTTTGAACACCTTTGTATAAAATGTGTATGTGTATCTATTTAATCTACTCAGTACAGTTTACAAATATTTTTGATACTGTTCATTTACAGAGGATTTTATTATTGCTAATTTACATATTTTATACTGGTTTAATAACTGCAATTTTAGTTACTTTTTTATGAAAAACATATTGAAATACTACGTACACTACCAACATTAATTTTTCAACCAAAGGAATAAATAAATAATTTTACACACACCAAAATCATTCACACATTTTTGTTCTGAATAAATAAAAACGTTAAATTATGTTTATTCTTATTTTGTTTTAAATAAGCTACTTCCAAATTATTTTTGAACTAATTGTATTTTCTGAGCCTGAGTAATAATTGTAATACTCGTCTATTTTAATTAATCATTAATCAATATGTCAATCTAGTACTAACACTAGTTACTAGTTGAACAACTATATTACTTCATAAACAAAGCTAGTACGCATACATGTTAATAAAATATTATTGAAGTCAAATCGCACGCGAGCGCTTTTCCACAGAAGGTAAAATAACACCAATGAATAATATTTACACACATATAAAACTAACGTACTAACTTACCTCCGTACACTGTTGCCATATTTCTGAGGTGTATTGGTGTAGAGAACATGTAGAGGCAAATTCTGCTTAACCACCATTTGTAGCGTATATGAGTATTAACTGGTGGCGCCTACTAGTGGAATTACAGTGAACTACATTGTATAACTGTATATGTACACCATACCAATTGGCCTCCGACAGAAAATTTGGGAAACGCCTACTAATGACGTAATAATGACAATGAACATGTTTTACACATAGGTTCGTATTTGTCACCGATTTTTCGAAGTCGCCTCCGATTTTGGAGGCGTATTCGTTAAATACGTTCATCATTTTGGAGGTGTATAAGACACTTTGCATATATATATATATATATATATATATATATATATATATATATATATATATATATATATATATATATATATATATATATATAAAGTCTCGCCCTGAAATACCACAATTGTAATATCCTTTCTAACGTCCTAACTCGAAAACCTTTTGATTAATCAAAAAAATCATTTCTATAAACGTTGTAGGTCAAAGATCGAGGATTACATTACTTTTTTCAGATTCTAAATCCGATCGATAGTTTCGCTAAAAACTTACAAATTGTAAAGCCATGTCGTGGCGGTTACGGCCGACATTGGAGATGCTACGAAGGTTCACGTTACCATGGCATGCCAGCCAAAAAACGACACTAAGCTTCAGCGCGTTTGTAAAGTCGATATTCGCCTATTATCGTGCAATTTCTGTGTTTTAGAAGCATTTTACATGTCTTGCGATATTATTTTATTAATAAATATTTAATTAAACAACTTCGATGTGATTTTTTTTAATGGTAATAAAATTTCCCTTTGATTTTTTCAATAATGATAAGTAATTTTAAATAGCTACACAAAAATATAGGCAGGTAGCCGGTATCTTACACAAAAATATAGGGTAGGTAGTAAGGTACCTACATAAATTAAATAGTCTAAAAGTTTTGTTGAATATATTAAGTTAAGTTTACAATGACAAAAGTAATGATAATAATTAATAATAATTGTACTACAAGTGTAACGAATTACAAACCCTTAAAAGGGAGCCATATATAAGAGACAGGGGTCCGATTGGGAAATATTTACTATTTTTGGTCATACATTTTTTGTTAATTCATATAATACAAAAGAAAACATAAACTTATAATATGTTAAACTATAGGGAGAGTATAGTTTTGTGATTTGTGATCTGTTTACATACTTAGCCCAATCAATAGGTACTTCTACCTTGCAAAAGGTATAGGAAAGTTTATATTTGGTACGATTGTTTAATTAGGAAGTCATTTAAAATCCCAAGTTTTCGACCTTGGGGGGGGGATGCCGCTTGCGCCCCCATATTGGTATTAGGGGGTGGAAAATCGCTTTTTTGCGATTATCTCTATGTCGGTGCGAAATACGTCGATTATAAAAAATGTAGAACGTACGATTTTCTAAATTTTTTATCGAAACTTTCTTTTCTAAGGTTCATAGTTTTAGAGCTGCAGCGCCTAGAAAGCAAGCGTTTCCGTCAATGTGTCGAAGAATTTTATTTTTTTATTTATTTCTCGCTGTTTATTAATTTTTTACCCTTAATCGTTACTCCTTTCCACACCACCATAGAGGTAGAATGGTAATAGGGCGCGTTGTTTTTAACGTGTTATCCCCAGTAGGCATAATCCACGAAGCATCATGTCGTTGAAAATGATTAAAACTTTGACTTTAATGGATTAATTAATGTTGAAGAATTTAGTTCGTCAGAGATTATGGACTCTACCTGAGAATTTTCCTCTTGTTCTTCAGGATCATCACCATCACCATTATCATCTGGTATTTGTAAATATCTAAAAAGATATATTCGATATTTAGCTATCACTGTGAATTTCTTACACTTTTACCAACAACAGACAATTGTTTCGACCTGTTAGGTCTCATCAGTGTTGTACAGGTTTGGTACGGGTATATCAGAATTATCCCAAGTGAAGACATTCCAGCGTAGTAAATATCGAATGTATCTCAGTTTGGATCCGATGAGAGTCGGACACTTATAACTTGCGCCATCTAACAGATGAGTAAGGAAGACATATATTAAGCATTTTTACGGTGAGAGCACTGTTACATGCAAACTCTCCAACTGCATCGCAGAAAAAAGCTTAGGTATATGCCATTCACATATTATTTACATGAGGGGAGGCTATGATATGGTTTTCTTAGGTTGTCTCAGGGTTGTGTACTATTGACAAAATATTGAAGTGTCAGATTTAATTGATCGTCACTGTCATTTATTTTTGTCTGAATTGTCAAATTTTTTATTGATAACATTGCTGTGCTTTCTTTAGGGTCTCACTCTGGCAACTATGTAAAACCAATTTGAATTTGTGGTTATGTTTTTGACTTTTCAACATAACCTCAGTAATTAAAACAGTCATTCATACCAACAGAATTCAGATTTTCCAAGGCCTCCCCTCATGTAAATAAAATGTGAATAGCATATATATGCAACCCGTTACGCACAGCTACAAGTCCTATACCTATAAGGTATTTGTAAAGTGAGAAATTGATTGATTTCAGGTGGTTCATCGTCGAAATCGGGGATTATTTCCGGAATATTGTTACATGAAATTCCTGTGCAATATAATCGAACATTTCAAGCCTGCCTTTCTATAACTGCATGTTGTTCCACATCCCTTTTTACATTTACATGAAATGCATTTTAATAAAATTTCAGGTGCAGGATCTTTCATCATAAATATTGGCGTAAGACAAAATTTACTACTCTCCCAACCCCAATCAACTGCATTCTGCATTTTTCAATTTGTTGTACCATAATTAAACTTGATGGTAGGTCCGTAAAGAATGATATCGTGCAGCATCGCTTGTAGGAGGCAAAGAGGCCAATGTATATTAATTTTTTGTAATAAATGTAATAAAATGTCATTTAAAGTGACGTCATCATTATTTGTTCTGTAAAGTTCAACCAAAAATTTTCCCCCCGCACAAATGATATCTTAACTGTTAACATTATCATCTTTGAATATTTGAATTGAATAAATCACTGAGTGACAAGAAGTCTTGACTCTATATATATTAAAGGTAAAGTTATATTTTTTAACCTGCTTCAGAAGAATAAATCACTTTCACTCCTGAAGAACAAGAGGAAAATTCTCAAGAAGAGTTTATAATCTCTGACGAACTAAAATCTTGTATCGGCAAATTTTCAGGTATATCTTTATTTTGTTCGTTATTGTCTTCCCATAGCCCATCAATGAATATAAGAAGTTCAAAAAAGTGTTAATCATCTTCAATGACATGATGCTTCGAGAATTATGCCTACTGGGGATATCACGTTAAAAACAACGCGCCCTATATTAGTCTACCTCTGTGGTGGTGTGGTAAGGATAACAAATAAGGGTAAAAAATTAATAAACAGCTGTAAATTTTGTTCAAAAATAAAATTTTCCGTGAAATTGACGAAAATGCTTACTTTCTACGCGCTGCAGCGCTAAAACTATGAACCTTACAAATAAAGCTTCGAAAAAAATATATAAAACCCTCCACAATTTTTATCATGACCTCAATCGTATCTCGCACCGATACCGATATCCCAGCAAACACAAAATGTCTGGCAAAACAATGGGCCATTACAGTTATTGCTGGTAGAGTGATGGCAATTTTTGCCAATACTTGGAAAGTGAATATAGAGTACAGTCTAATCATTATAACCTCCGTGTTGTAATGGTGAATTGATGGTTTTGTGTGTTAAATATGCCCTTCCTGTTACTGGGTAGTTGGCGTTGCTGGTACATTAAACAAGTTAAAGCACTCTTTTGCCTGTGACAAACCAACGTTTTTTAAGTGATGTAAAAAATCGTTTATTATATCGTTATTTGCCATCAATAATTCATTGTTATCCGGATACATAGTAACCAATATACAGTAAATGTATCAATGGGCCATTATTCTATTCTTGAGAATGTAATTGTAATATTTTGTTAATACAAAAAAAGCGAATTATAAGTGCATTACAATTTACAAAACGTGTTGTAACCTTACTTTTAAAATTCCCGCGATGAGAACAGCGAAACTTTTGACATTTGACAGCTAGACGAGAACCGAGAAGGTGAAGGCACGCTTAAATAATTTATGGTTGATTTCTTATAATATTCATATAAATCATATAAGTTTTGTGGTTATTTTAGTTCCAGTTTGAATTCCTCATTTATTGTGCGTTTGTGTTTTGTGGAATAGTGCAGATGTAATTGAAAAGAAAAGTTTTACATGTCGAAGGATGTCATCTTCTACTGAAAAAAAGTGGCATATAGGTAGGTATATAAAAGTCGCCTTATATTTTATTAAGATAATTCATTAAACACAAAAATAATATGGATTCTTCATTTCTTTGTCATAATATTTAACATCCCAATTAAAAAAAACATTCGTTAAACTAGTTTATTTATAAAACATTAGGAATGTTTACCTAATAAGCCCATATTTTTAAGTTTTTATTTTGAGATAATACCTTTACCTTGTAATACTTTTCTTTGAGAAATTCTTAGGTATATTAACGTTAATCTTGATTTTTTTTGTCTTTCGCGTTCTATTAGAGAATGATTGTTGCCTGTTGGGTGTTATGTGAAGGTATAGACCTTCTTTCATTGTGATTTGAAGCCTATTTGCACCACCTTAACTGTCATATAATTTTTTTTTTTAGATTCCGTAAGAATAAATCCTTTGTGTAAAGATTCATCCAAAAAAAAATATTAAAGATATTATAAAAACTTGGTTACGGGGTTCAATGGACTGCGAAGGAGGATGTACAAATAGGAGCACTAATTTAAGAAGACGAGATGGATAATTAGAATTAATTTATGGTTTCATTACTATTTATTTAATAATAAGTAAGTCTATTGGCAGTTATACTTCTGTTGTTAATAAAAAATATATATATATTTTATCTTTCAGTACCTATATGAGTTTAATATACCGACAATTAATTTAGCGTTATTCATTAGTCGTCACCTAATAGGTTTATATGTTAAATACCTATATTATGCTTTTCTTCAATTTTGTTTGTATAGACTTTTTGAAAAATATTTTAATTAGTACATTATACCTTTCACTTGAAGAATTAAAATAATAAATTATTAAAACAAATTATGAAAATAAAAGAACCGTCAATGTTTTGAAAAAATAACTTTCTATTATGAAGACTGACTGTAATTATTCTTTCTTTTATGAAAGTTGAGAAGAATAATACAGTTTTTAAAATGGAAATAGTATAGGTGTTTCTTTGAAATCATATGTTGAACTATTTTAAGCTAAATCCAGAACTCCAACTAACTTGTAAAAAAAAATAATAGGTAACCATTAACTTTTTACTAAAAGATGTATCCTTTATCCTTTATTAATACTACCTACGTTTGGTGGTGATGAGCATTAATTAATAAGAAGTAGCCTGCATAGAATGATAGAAGATCAGCTGTCAAGTCGTTACAGAAAAACAAGCACTGTTTCAATCAAGGTAGGTATGAAAATTACGTATGTTGCAAAAGTTTTGGGGATTTTTATTTATTTACTTATCCCTACTGAAATACTGTACAACTATCAAATCAAATTAGCTAATTTACCTCAATTAAACAGAAAAAAAAAACAATAAGACTACGCTAAGGGTCCGTTGGGTTCCATAGTATGTAGTGTCTCTTTAGGCGCCCAATCATTGCTGTTTAAAATTTATTGGTATTTCTTTGACGATAAAAAAATCTTCCAAAAAACTTTTGCACGTTATTGTCACAACAGTCCTTTGGTTAAAAAAAGGTAGGTATGTATATGCAGTATAGTGACTATCGGAGTTTGAGAGGCCTGCCCTGCACATACTGTCCCAAAATACAGCAATTGTAGATATAACTGAGGTTGACATTTACTTGAAAGAGAAAATAGCATTAAAATTTCAATTTATGGTAATCAATGATAAACCATCCATGGTATCTTAATAAAATTATGAGCAGTTTTTCATTAATTACGATGGTGAAATGTAAATAAATGTCAGCCTTAATTATTTTTGCTATTTCCGTATTAGGGAACAGCATGGGTGGAGGTCTCTCTAATTCCAGTAGCCACAACTGCATATATTGTAATGGCAAAACATTGATAGTATTCACTTTCCCATCACATAAATGTTAAATATTCGATACAGTGCCAACAATGGTCCCCACTTCATATATTGTAATGGCAAAACAATCGTACTTTTCATTCATGTCGTGTAAAGAATAAGTGTAAAAAAAGCACTGCACAGCCATCATTGGCAAAGTGTTCCGTGGCCGAGCGCTGGCCGGTGTTTCACTTTATTCATTAATTTAGCATTTCTTGCCAGTACTCTGCCAATGATGCAGTAAAGGCATGTATGCAGTTTATTAACAATGGGCCAATCAATGGTGTTTGCTGGGGAGATTTTCCACCCCTTAAAACCAATAGGCGGGCGGTGCGAGCGGCATCCCCCAAGGTCGAAAATAAATAATTTCCGAATTAAACAATCGTACCAAATATAAACTTTCCTATACCTTTTGCAAGGTAAAAGTACCTATTGATTGGGCTAAGTATATAAACAGATCACAAATCACAAAACTTTACTCTCCCTATAGTTTAACATATTATAAGTTCATGTTTTCTTTTGTATTATATGAATTAACAAAAAATGTATGACCGAAAATAGTAAATATTTCCCAATCGGACCCCTGTCTCTTTGTTACATATATGGCTCCCTTTTAAGTGTTTGTAATTCGTTACACTTGTAGTACAATTATTATTAATTATTATCATTACTTTTGTCATTGTAAACTTAACTTAATATATTCAACAAAACTTTTAGACTATTTAATTTATGTAGGTACCTTACTACCTACCCTATATTTTTGTGTAAGATACCGGCTACCTGCCTATATTTTTGTGTAGCTATTTAAAATTACTTATCATTATTGAATAAATCAAAGGGAAATTTTATTACCATTTAAAAAAATCACATCGAAGTTGTTTAATTAAATATTTATTAATAAAATAATATCGCAAGACATGTAAAATGCTTCTAAAACACAGAAATTGCACGATAATAGGCGAATATCGACTTTACAAACGCGCTGAAGCTTAGTGTCGTTTTTTGGCTGGCATGCCATGGTAACGTGAACCTTCGTAGCATCTCCAATGTCGGCCGTAACCGCCACGACATGGCTTTACAATTTGTAAGTTTTTAACGAAACTATCGATCGGGATTTAGAATCTGAAAAAAGTAATGTAATCCTCGATCTTTGACCTACAACGTTTATAGAAATGATTTTTTTGATTAATCAAAAGGTTTTCGAGTTAGGACGTTAGAAAGGATATTACAATTGTGGTATTTCAGGGCGAGACTTTATATAAAAGCATTGTACATGACGATTTTAAAATTAAAAAAAAAATATTTCTGATTAAAATATTGGCATAAAACTTCAGTAGATGATGGACCAGGTGGCATGGATGTAAAAAACGCAAAAAAAATTTTTCATAATTTTTGAAAAACCACCCCTAGCCACCCCCTGTACAGTACGATTTTTTGACGACCTCTCGATTTTGCATTGTTAACGGATGGGGAATGATAAAAAGAGGGTCTCACATTTTAGCAACAAAGTGCAAACGCGATGACACGATAGAAGCAGCTATTTACTCTACTATTAATCAATGGTATAAGCTAAGCATTCACGAATACAGTATGTGTGAATGTTACAAGGATATATTTCACTTAATTTTAATAGTACATTATAAGAGGATAATTCGTATTGAGATTCACTTGGTATGTTGTTTGTGACATTTAAAAAGTTATCATAGAAATGCAGCAACTATGCAGCAAATCCATATGAGATGATACAAGTTTGCTAATATTTATAATCTCGTATACAGTATTTCTTGAAAAATAAAATAAACTTGAAACTCCAACAGCAGACAATTTTAACATCTTGTTTCCGATAAAAGGAACCTTTATTCGTGCATATTCAGAGAAAGGATTTCTTCTTCCACTTGTTCTTCTTTGATCTCGGTATTAAAATAATCTGAGGTAAATTGTTGAAGGTAAGTAATAAAATCATTCCAGTCTTCTCTTATGAATGAAATTTTAAGGTTTTTTTGGCGACTTAACCGCTAACGCGGTTAAAGTGTGGTTTGCAGCGGTTAGTCATTTTGGCGAGAAATTAAGTTAACCCGGTTATGTCGAGTTTGCCAAACTGGCAAATCGTGCTTGGGAGATGAGTTTGAATGAGTTAGTATATATGTCTCTTTCTAATTATGTTTGGTCTCGCTCGTTTTGTCTATGATTTTAGATGATATTCTTATTTTGGCCTATTTTAAGACGGTTTATCAAACTATCCACAATTTATGTACTATGGAACCTATTTGCAAAGTGCTTTTGTTTAAATTAACAATAAAAAAATTGCCATGCCATCTAAACCCATCCAAACCAAAAGAAATTTCGCGTGATTTGCCCCTGCTAACGTCTAACTTCAAACACAAGCAAACCTAAGCTAACCGCGTTTGATATGGTTTGGGTCGCCAAAAAAATCTTATTATCTGGTTTCGTGAATACGTTCAGTAATATTCTTACGGCAGGAACATAACCTCTTGCAGGAGAAAGCCCAGTAATTATTTTTTAATCAGTCTTTAATGTAAAATACATTTTCACAAATATATCGCTCTTCAGCAAGTATAGCGCCTTGATAAATATCATTAACTCGATCAATTTCACCCCAATAACCGGAGGAATTTTCAGAGGAAAATGATGTATTAGCAGCAGGTGATGTCATAATAATAATTTTCTAAAATTGATACTATCACTATCAAATACTAACAGACAACTAAGCTTCATAATCATAATCTTGTTACGGGCTCAAAATGTCCTCAGGGTGCTTATTCTCATCGAGGAGACGAAATCGAGAGAAGTGAACCTTCTCTCACACGAATGGGAACGCTCCTCGTTAACCTACAACTTTTCTTAATCTGTGCCTACAATGCAAAGTAAATTACACTATGCGCACACTATATGCGCATGCGATTCTCTTGAAATTATAAAATTCGCTTGGTGGAAAGCAGGAGAACAAAATTGCTCGTATTCTACTGAAATTTCGTAGGAAGGGAATGGTCGAGAATACGGCTTATTAGATTTCAGTAGAAACATGGCGGATTTTCTCATAGGAACGCTGATATCCACTGGCTGAGAATAAGGCCCCTGATATCTCTGTGATCCCCAAACCTACATGGCGCATTAGTGGTTGCCTATCCTTGAGGCCAATCGATTCTTTCAATGCCATCTGAAGTAACGGGAAATGGCCCGGTAGGATTTGGTATAATGGAATACCTCACGGAATATTTTCTGCGGCACTCTTGACTTTGGACATTATCGTTTTGGGTTCTATGAGGTGAACCTCGTGCTCGCTGTGGTGGCTGGTGAGATTTTGATTTTTGGAATCATCCGTTTATGGGATACATTTTATCAGCCGCAAGCATTAATTTCTCCATTTGTGATGTTTATGGATTTATGGTATAGCCGTATTTTTCTTTGGGAGAAATTAATACCTTTCGGGGGAATTAAAAACAGCGTTGAGGTAAGAGAGGCATGTTCCATCTTAAGCACATTTGTAATGCGAATCGGCTGAGACAATACCTTATTGTTTTCGAATATTTTAGGTGCCTTGTGTGTGTGTTGAAGACAAGTGTGCAGTAATTCTTTGGCGTTAGAATGAGTTAGGAATCCTCGCTTAATAGCCAGTTCGAGAATTAAATTGTGTTCTGAGAAAAGAAAACCCATAGGAAAAAAAAGGTAATGGTTATTTTATTCTGCATTTTACTTTAGTGATTTCGATCACAGGTATGTTCGTTGCTTTGGCAGAACTAAAAGTACAGTATAAATGCTATAACAGTATTTCTATGCAGGGTTTCTTTTTTGGCCCTGGAGGATCTTGTGTTCTGGGCGATTTTATTTTCCCGGAGGATTTTTTTTCCTTTCCCTGGAGGATCTTGTTTTCCCTGGGTTGGACGGAAGTTCTCCGTATGGTGGATTAACTATCTGTAGCGGTGTTTTTAAGACAACGCTCAGCGGCCTGTTAAGAAGAGGCTCAGCGGTGTTTCCAGCGGCGTTTATATAAACATAGTGAACTCGTTGAAACTTGACATATACGTTTAAAAATACATACCTATGTTTCAAGAAACTTAAGAGTCCCGAACCGTAAGGGGTGTGTCGGAGCTGCCTACTTGAAAAATCGTGGGATGAACTAGGTTTTCACTTGCATAATAAAAATTGGCAATTGAACCATGAGAAATTTTCAAAAAATAAGGATATTTTCATTTATAGAGAAATATTAATTTTTGACTTTTTTATTAAATTTTTTTACCAATTTTTCATTTGTTTCCTTCATTTTCTGCTTGTTTATCTGTGAGTATATTCTGCAAAATGAAAAAGTACATAATCATTGTACAAGTGAGGATTATCGAGTTGTTTAAAATTTTATATATATTGAATGAAACACACTTTGTATCTAAAGAAGATCAGAATCGATAGCATCTAAATCTTCTACGTCGTTTAGATCCTCGATAATTTTATCCATGTATGAATTTAGACATCGTACTCCCTGACAATTTCCGTAAATTTGTGAGCATCTTCAACCTGCTTTTCTGTTGCGGTTGCAGGAAATAAGCTGCAATATTGATTCTGCTGTTGGCACAAAAAGTCACTGGTTGTAAGGATCCGTTAATTTTCTTCTATCCCCACTGTTGTGGATTTTTTTCATTGCCAAGCCATTTCTGAATTTTGTAGAATACTCGTAATGAATATTAAGCGACTGCCTCTGAAGTTGGTGGTAATAATTCCAACTTTAATTTTTGTTTTTGCAGCGATTTTTTGAATTGATTAAATCACCGTATACAAGTAGGAAAAGAGTTTCACCAGCCTGTTTTACTTGTGAGGTGGTTGAATTCTTGCCATTGAAAGTTCTTACTACATTAACCAACTGCATTTCTTACTGAAGAAGTTTGACGACTTTTAATTTTTCTTTCTGAAATATTGTAGACGTGGTATCAAAACCACTGAAGGATGAGTCAGTAAAATTGTATTTTTCTACTACCGTCTATACAGGGTGTATTAAGTATGAGTACCGTTATTTTAAGGGGTGAAACATTGGCCTAAAAGAAACAAAAAAACCTTATACAACATGTGTCGAAAATTGAATGGTTTTCCCAAAAAAAAATAATTTAACTTTGCTTTTTGAAGGTAAATTTACATGGAAAATAATAGAAAATAAGTTCTAAAAGTTTATGAGAAGGTGCCGGTCGAATATACAAATCGAAAATTGTAATGCGAATTTTTTGTCCGGTGGAGGGTTTTGGTGAAATAATTTATTGTATTTTAATACATTTTTAAAAAGAGGCATATGACAACGTCGCATCATATGGCTGGCAGTGGGCTACTGTTACAAATCACAAAGGAGTCAAAGGACTCAGTTGCCTTTGTTATCGCCGTCCGAGTGTTTTAAGTCGGTAATTAATGTTTAGTGCGTTTTACTATTTTGTTTTCGTCAGTTCATATAAGTTTTGTTCGCACATCTCAACGTTTGTTAGATACGGGAAGTGTAGTTTCGCGTGTACAAAACCGGGGACCACAACGACCGACATGCGGATAATTTGGTTATTGAGGAAGAAATTCTGGACATAGTTCATCGAGACCCAATTATTACTATTATTTCAGAGATTATTTCTCAATAACATAATGTAATATTTCGCCAAGAACACCTTTTTTGGCACATTACAGTCGCCTGAGTAGAGGATATTGACGTAGGTTACCACAAGTTACAGCTGCTCGTTGCGCTATGTTGCCAGATGCGCTATTTAATTAAATAGGGCATAACTGGGCAACGGTTCGAGAGAGAAAAAAAATTATTAAGAATTTTTTGTTCCTTCTACATCAATGTATCACCTGTTAAAAGAACGGTACTCATACTTAATACACCCTGTATAAATGAACTTTGTAACCCTAGCAACACGCGCGATAACGAAAGTAAACATTCGAGTTACCTGCGGTTGCTAAGGCGTTGCTATCTATGAAAGTAAAACTTATGCGGCCAGGACAGAAAAGTAGAAAAACAAATTTTAAACAAAATTAATTCGTTCTATTTGAACAAATTAATATACAACTAAACAATTTTTTATTAATAAAGAAAGGTCTTTTCTAGGAAGTACGCCAACATTTTTGTCGGCACGTAGTACCTACCTACTCCATTTTAAAAACGCTTCATAAGTTTGCATATACCTTGCTTTGGATTTCTTGGGGTAAAACAAGGCACAAGCAATATTCCCATTTATATCGCCACAAAACATGTATTTGTTTATTTTAGTTTGAAACCACCAGAAATTAAAATGTGTAATATTCGTTGCCATAAAAACGTCAATTAATTTCATGAAATAATTAGTTTTAAATTAGTATATCCCATAATATTTTTCGGTATAGTAGAAAAAATATAAAACATTTCACGATGCGAAAGCCCGAAAGTATTCGGTGTTTTTTGAAAGGTCTCGGCTTCGCCTCGACCATTCAAAAATCCCCTCACACCTTAAAGTAACATTTCGCATCTAGTAATGTAAATAACTATTTTTAGGCCGGGGACAGACTAGCGTTCAGGTCGCCGCGCCGCGACCAGGACGCCGCGACATAATTTTAATTTCTAATACGGTATTTGTGGGTTATTTTTTGGACAAAATTAAAAACACTTTAATGTGATTGACCGGTTTCTCCTTTAATATAAGGCTTCATCAGAATCAATCAACACAGTCATTAAAAACACTACTACAAACATAATATAACACTACGTCTACGTCAATAAAATATTTTTTACACAAAACGCACATTAAAAAACACGTAAATAAATTTTTCCTTTGAAACTAATAATTAACAATAACTATCTGAACATTAACCTATAGGTTAACTATCTGAACATGTGCGTTTTGTGTAAAAAATATTTTATTGACGTAGACGTAGTGTTATATTGGGCATTTACGATAATTGGAGCGCTACATACCGCAATGTATCAGAGCGTTCGATAATAAGAACATATCTACCGAACCGCGTTCGGTAAATGTATCGAATGTATTCGCTACATCTACCCGATCCAAAATTTATGGATCGACTACATCGGTTGGTAAATGCGGTACAACCTTAAAATATGATTAAAAAAACTTAATTTTTGACATTTTGTGAGTATTTGAGAAAAATGAAATCCATCACTGACGAAAATAATGAAGTAATTTTAGATGAGGTCGGAAACATTTATGTATATGTATAATGAATTAAGTAAGTAGGTATACCTAAATATGCAATACATATAAATGTTTTTTTATTTTCCATTTTGACATGGCGAGCAGTATAGACTTATGAATAAGCATAAAATAAAAAAGTAATTCAATTTTCAATTATTTATTAATTAGTCAAGTGATGCTTTAGGTTACATTTGAAATTTTGCGTTCGATAATTCTTAGCTCGGTAGATGTATTGACAAAAAACAGCTGATTACCGCAATGTACCAGGATACATTACCCGCTCCAATTATCGTAAATGCCTATTATGTTTGTAGTAGTGTTTTTAATGACTGTGTTGATTGATTCTGATGAAGCCTTATATTAAAGGAGAAACCGGTCAATCACATTAAAGTGTTTTTAATTTTGTCCAAAAAATAACCCACAAATACCGTATTAGAAATTTTAAAGTGGACACAAAATAGTAAGAAAATAATTTTAATTGTTTTATATGAGAGCGACCAGGTCGCTAGTCTGACCGCTCTCATATGAAACAATGCGGCGACTCTCAAGCGGAGAACACATACGCGCGATCGCGACAACGATCGCGATGGCGGCTGAACGCGTCCTAAGAAAACAAATGAACCCGCACATATTTGTTTGCAGCGATCACCGCCATCGCGGTCGCGATCGCGCGTATGTGTTCTCCGCTTCATATGAAACAACGCGGCGACCTGGTACGCGGTGACCTGAACGCTAGTCCACAGCCCACTGTAGTAAAGTGGGCTGTGGCTAGTCTGTCCCCGGCCTTAAGCGGAGAACACATACGCGCGATTGCGACCACGATCGCGATGGCGGTGGCGGCTGAACGCGTCCTAAGGAAACAAATGAACCCGCACATATTTGTTTGCAGCGATCACCGCTATCGCCATCGCGATCGCGCGTATGTGTTCTCCGCTCTATACGTTCTTGTTATTTCTGGATTTCTGACGAAGAAAGAATTTTCCATATAATTTTTCCTGTTCCTGGCCTTATGAAAAATATATCTTTTTCTTCTGGAGTTAAAGCGATTAACAGAGAACAAGGAGATCAACGTCCTCATCAACTAGGTACAAATGTTCGTCTATTATTTAATATTTCAATTGCTATTTTAACAATAGGTGAATCCACATCATCTACAGCTTGTTTTACAAACAATCCTTTGTTTTAAAGAATTTTTGGCAACATTGAAATTAATCGGATTTCGTTTATATCATTTGACAAAAACTTTTCTTGAGGGAGGGCTACGATTACTGAATTTTCGTACAAATGTGGATGCAATAAAAATCCACCTTCAAATTACATAAATAATAAGTATAGAGTTACAAAGATTTCGCAATTTTCTTGCGTATTTGATTAATTTCGGTACATTTTGCCTGTACTGTAACCGTGTGACATATCAATGGATCAGGCATTGAGAGATGAGTTGAACATATATTTTATTTTGCTTCAAATCACCGCTATCTTTGTAAATTGCGAAAAACGACAAAATTTTAAGTTACCTACATATGGTTTTCGGCTATACATATTTCGACGAGACAAAAGGAAATAAGCTGTTCGACGTGCTTCTCGATGTTAAGTTGTCTTGGAGATTGTTGGGCGTGACTTTTCTAACGCAGCGATAAATTCCCATGTAATACTTTTTTGTTTAATTTTGCTTAATCTACCTCATGTTAAAGTAATGGCACTCAAACCTCTAACACTCGGTAATACGTACAAATCAGATATCGGCAACCTGCCAGAGCAACCCCGATCCTAATAGATCCACCCCTATGATTTGTCAAATTGCAAGTCATTGAAAAAATTGCGAAAACACGAAAACTTCAAATACTATTTCCAAACGAATTTCCGAGAGACTGTTTGGTAAGAAATCCAAGGTAGAGGGTCGAACTTAGAACTACATCGGTCACGCTCTGATTTTCGGCTCAATAGGAGTGAACGAAAAAGTGTAATTTTGACGTCTATCGTTCTGAAACCGTTGAAATCTCACGCGTTACGTCATTCTGCCATGAAACTGATTTTCGAATCACTACTAGGAAACTAAAAACATTTGTTTAATCCTGCTCTTGAAACATGCAGTTTCTTACTTGGATACAATACTCGATACAATTTAATGTCAAAGTGAAGGAAAGGCACTATTGAGAAACAGAAAATTGTTTCGGGGTCCTGAAGTCGTCCCGAGTCCAAAACTGTAATCGGTTCCGTCCTAGGACAGATATTAAGAAATCATTAAATTTCTCTGGATCGACTATAAGGTGTAATCTATCGGACGCACTATGGATTTTTTGGCGAATTTTGCGAAAACATTTTAAACCTTATTTCCAAACGAAAACACGCCGGGCCGCCGTTCTGGCAATAAATCCAAGCTCGAAAGTCCAACTTGAAAGTACATCGTGAATTGTGCGGTCCAGCTGTGATTTTGAGGTCAGCAGATCCTAACTAAAAAGTGACATTTGTGACGTTAACGAAAAATTTTAAAGTTTTGGCAAGTCCTGCACGCGCATGAAATTTGGAGGGTTCTGCGCGCGCATTCGGCCTTTTTAATTTCGCAAAATTTACAAAACTCTTCGACATGGGGTATTGAAACGCTAATAAATTTTTAAATATTCAAAGAATCGCAACGAGATATTATAGCCGTTGGAATTTTCTCGACAACAAGACACCTATAAAAAAATAATAGCATTACTGCCGGTACCACGTGATTTAGACAACCAATCAAAAATTGGTCACCACTCTGTTGTCGCCACTGTTTATATAAGTCATGCTTCATAATATGCAACATGAAACTGATTTTCAACCCCCTATACGAAAACAAAAACATTTCCAATGTTAAAAACTATAACGAAGTATTAAATATATTGGAAGTCAAATCAGTGTCTTATTTAATACACAACAGTTTACAAAACTTGATACATAATATACTATAATAATTCAACTAAATTAATAATAAAATATTGTTTCTTTTAAAATTTCAATTATCTAATACTTCTGGCCCAGAAAAACTAATCTGAGTACCTGGTCGTGTTACACTTTGTGCAGCAGCTATACAAGCAACTTCTATCGACTTCTGTATACCAAGTTCTTTTTTATTTGCTAATAAATAAGCTAATGCGCCAATAAAGGCATCTCCTGCTCCAGTAGAATCTACACATTTCACTGATGGACTGTCAACATGAATAAATTTCCCATCTTCGCTATTAACATAAAGAGCACCAAGTGGGCCTAAAGTAATAAGAACACTGATGCATCCCTTAGATAGAAGCTCAATAGCTGCATCCTCAGCTTCTCTAAAAATATAATAAATAACATTACAAATAATGAATAATGAGTATTTCTAATAAATAAACAAAATAATTGTCATTTGAACAGATTTTGTCTCATGGATGCTTATATTTTCCAAAATTTTAAATTTATTTCATACCTTACCAGCACACTCAGTAACTTAGTAACCTTTAGTGATAAATATTCCAAATGTAGTATGGTTGGATTTCCTGATGCAATGATTTAAAGTTTAAGTAAATACTGTAAAATATACTAGGTGTACCGTTAAAACAAATTCTGACGATGTTATACCTTCAACATTGTTCATCTTGTACGATTACAAGTATTGTTCAAATCTGTTATTTTAAAATAAATATTGACCCGTCCTAAGATTTTTCTCAAATGTGTACCAATAACATATCAACTGTTATAAAAATATTTCTAATAATTTCAATGAGATTATAGGTGGGAAAGTTAGGAAAAATAAAAATACTGCCGTATCAAAAAACAACGAAAGTAAAGCACGGATGATATGATTCTAAAATTGATTCTAATTTACATTGCAAACTTTACTCTAGAATGGTTCCTGTGTAATACAGGAAATGTACCTAATTTTGGACGAAATATAGAACCTGCTCTATTTTCTTCCAACTATTTGTTTGCGAACATGCACACAAGTCATGAATTGTCTAGGATTGAGGAAGAAACAGGTAACATAACATAACATATAAAACAGTTTGTTTGTTAGGGTCGTAAGCTGGAGGTCTGTCTAAAGGACTTCGAACCCTACTCAAACGGGTTAATCAGAAATTAACGGCGGAGATGTGAGCTCAGAAATTATAACTTGGAAATTTTAATTATGTAAAACAACGTATTTATTTTTCTCAATAGAGTATATACATACAAAAATAATTAGGGTAGAATACTTTAGCGACTTTTGAGTCGAATATGTACAGGTTTGGTAATTAAATAAATGGGACGGCTGGTAATCAAGCGTACCTATATGCAATGCACATGGATATGATTTTATTTCGGCGGTGAGTTGCGGTTAGTTGACGTTTATTTTCGCGTCTGAAAGATTTCGACAGACAAGCACGAGGGATCTCCAACAGGATATATTGTATGTACGACGGACCATCGGTTAGCTATAGATATTTGAGTCTATTCTGAATGTTTTAAAATACGGCGAACTACTGCCACAAACGGAGAGCTATTTATCAATGACTATTGTTATGTAAGATAGGTTTTCCGGTAACCTCTGTGCAGTGAGACCTGTAGATTGCCCGACCGAGCAAATCTAGCCAGCGTTGCACAATTTATTAAACAAAAGAAACCCATGGAGGTATTATTAATTAAAAGCAAAAGTCAAAAGTCGGTATTAGACGCGGGGAGTATATAAACAAATGAACAGAATTCACAGGGATTCCCGCAAACCGCAGACACATGTTTCGGACTTATTGGTCCTCATCAGTACGGTGTAGCTAAGTTCAAGGATGTAAGTGACTTAGAAGTAACAAAAAGAAACAGTTAAAGCGAAGGACATTGACATTCTCGTCATTCTGTTCATTTGTTTATATACTCCCCGCGTCTAATACCGACTTTTGCTTTTATATTGTCCCAGGGTTGGACTTCCATGCAGGTAGTTATATTTACCTCCGTGGCGATGTTGTGTTGATGCCCTGGAATTCAGGGTCTTTCGATTGAAGCCTCAAATGTGTAACTGGCTCCTGTAACTGGTTTTCCTTTGCTTCCTTCCAGTTTTTTCCAATTGATAGGTCAGGGTGGTTTGGACTGTTGCGGTGGAGTGCATCGGCATGGCGGTAATCTTGTGACAACTGTGGTTGAGTTGAAATCCAGTGACAACTACAGTGGGTCATATTGACCTAGTGGCAGCTATATGGGGTTTTGACTCTGTGGCAGCTACAGGAGGGGGTTGTTGCTATTGCTGTTGTTACTTCATCGTCGTAGTCTGTGCCATTCTGTCAATGTCTTTCGATTTAACTGTTTCCTTTTGTTACTTCTAAGTCACTTACATCCTTGAACTTAGCTACACCGTACTGATGAGGACCAATAAGTCCGAAACACGTGTCTGCGGTTTGCGGGAATCCTTGTGAATTCTTTTCATTTGATTATTAATTAACTCTGGTTTGATTTAGTAGTAAAATACAGCGATACTCCCGGACAAAAGAAGAAAAGAAAGAAGAATATCTATACTTAAGTGAAGGCAGTACGGACTGTTAATAGCGGATCACGGTGTATTTATTCTTACCAATACTAGTTTCAAGAAAATTATTACTCTAAGTCGGCGCGGTGAACTCGGTGACGGTTTGAACTGATTGCTGAGGTTGATTCGAAGGATCTGCAAGATCTGAGACGGACGCGACGTTCCGCTGGCTTTTTGTTCCTTTAATGACGTAGGCAGAATGCGCGTTAAACGGCCGATTGACTTGAAACGAAGGACTCGTACGCACAACGTTCTTTACGGAGGTCGGGCGCATTATGTAACTAATACTATTGCCTCAGAGTATTACTGACCGGAAATGAGTTGCTTGCAATTTTTAGACTATAATGCAAAAAGAAACGGATTAAAACGGATACGGATTAATATTTTAACCGGTTTTAGTAACTAATGATTTTTGTTTCCGACTCGGTCATTATTTATAATATTTAACGGATTTTAATTATACGGGGGATTGCCGAAAATTAATCAATGAATTATTTAACTGCTTGTTTACCAGCTGGATTTTTACAATTCAATACTAACTTAACTAAAACAGGACTTACTTACTAACAAGCGTCGGCAGGGTGTACCCAAGTGACGGTAATACTTAAAGCAAAAACAGATATTCCTGGACGGGAAAAATCACTTCGTTACATCGTCTGGAGAACTCTGCTGCTTGGGCCCTTAGTGCTAGAACTAATACCTTAGCCTTTTCCTTGTTATCCCAGTTATTTGCACACGCAGCTGCTTCAAACTGTTTCTTACAGGTTAACCAGGAGCTTTAACCGTCAAAGGAGGGAGGTCACCGAGGACCTGATCTATTACTAGCTGGCCTTATTTTTCCCTCAACCGCCTTTTGACTAGCTCTACTTGTTTTTCAACCTCACTTACTTTTCCTTTGACTTTATTTACTTTCTCGTTCACCTTAACGAGTTATTCTTGGGATTCATTAACTTCAGCCTTTACCCTGCCTATATCCTCTCCTTGATTTTATCTTTGAGTGCTTCAGTGGCTGAAAGGATAGTGTCTTGTAGTTCAATAATGTTCCTTAATTCTTCCCGGCGTGTCCTTTATTCCTCTTTCCCTTCGTGACTTTTATTTCAATGTCTTGTAACGAATTAAGATTAAATTCGTTACATCATTTATTTATTTTTCTATTTTGAGCATTAATACATATCGCACCTCACACCTGAATAACCCTGTATTTGCGCTCTCTTGGAATGCAAATTAAATAACGTGGACAAAACTAGTGTACCGGACGAGACTCGGTGGCTTCGCACATCGAGGACTAGCTATACGGGATAACTAAGTAAGTCATGTTCTTGTACAAGCCTATCGCTAAATTCATTAAATTTCCGTTCAGTTTATTGCTTCAGCTATTACGCTAAAATAGTAATCTGTTAATAATATTACCGTTTTATCGTAGTTTCTTAATTTGTACCTAATAATTAGTGCTTTGCACGTGGTTGGGTTATTGCCCTATTTTTGCCGTATTTTGTCTAGTTGAGACTGTAGAATTTTTGGTTCAATTAATTATTAATTGACGCATTATACAATAATTAAATTGTATAATTCATCGCTGTAATTAAAGAAAACTAGATATTATTTTTATTTCATATAGAGAACGATTTCTGTGGAATTTTTTTGTTATTAGGTAACTTGCTGACTGGAAATCGAAGGTATAAGTGGAAAAGTTCGAGATGAACATATTATTAGGTGTTCCCGAAAATTCTTCATTGTGGTAGGAACCTGGACACTCTGGATTGAGCAGGAGTGTGTAGACAGGCTTTCTCAACCATCCTCCTCTACCTCGAGTGCTCATAAGATTCGTCGTATCATTAGGAGAACCTCAACCATCGTCACTTCATCCCCGGCTATACGTAAGCTCAACTACTTTACGAAGATAATACAGTTACAGGGAGATTGGTCATAGAAATATATTTTATAAATTTTGTTTTTATTAACTTTCACTTTCACATTGTGACCTTAAATTTTTCTTCATAATTGTCACTATTGTTGTAAAGAATTTGTATGATTAAAATTGATAAGTCTATATTTGTTTCTCATCATTTTATGCTAATAAATACCTATGTGTAGAGATTTTTTGTGTATTTTTATATAAGATACTCTGGCGCTCAACATTATTAGTTCAAATTTCAAAAATTCAACGAAGTCACGATTCTCACTGTAGCTAGCTGGAGCTAATTGTTTGCCACTCTAGAATTGGGGCCAATTCAACTCTGGAGTGCCGTTGCAGTCTTCCATCATTTTCCTCAGTCCTTCCCGACGCGACGTCCCTTTTCGGCCTTTTCCTGGTCTTACATCGTCTTCATCCTGATGTCGTCGTTCTTGCTTTCGATGTTTCTTTTCTTGTTCTTTTTTCTTCTTGACGTTTCTTCTCTTGATTTTCCAAAATTTTTCTTTCATCTTCCGTATCATTTTGCCCAAAAAAGCTGGGCTGTGATCAACTTTGATTTTTCAAATGGCAACCTCCATTTTTTTGCAATTTTGAATTCCTTGTAAAATGCTAAACATTTCCTAAAATCAATCGTTTCTGAGTTATTAACATTTATGCGCATTGAACAGGCTAATTATACCAGAAAATATTGATAAATGTCAAGAAGAATTTATCAATCGTTTAGGTTATTGTCAAGTAACCAATAGGAGGCATTTTGAACACATGTTGAAATAATTTTAATTTGTTGGTACAACTAATTCAAAATTCCTGCGTTCGTCTTATCTGTGGACTTCGTATAGTTCAAATCATCGTTACGTCATCATTATAATTCGTAAGAATCAAATCAGTACTGCGTTAGTTATCAACAACGTCAGTCGGAGATATTAACAGTCACATATAATAGACTCCCTTTCCCTGTCTCTCTCGTTTTACTATTTTGTAAACAAAGAATGCTTGAAGCGTATGTTGAAGATTAGAAATTAATTTGTGACTTAACGGTCATCTCTCGTGATTTGAAGTACCTATATCTGCCCGGATAATTGAAATTGGACGGTTGAATGCTGAGCGAAGAAAGATTTTACAAGCTTGCACTTTTCTTCATAAAATTCCGACTACCAAAATACCTCAGTATTTACTAAATATATTCAGATTTAGAACAGACATTCATAATATCAATATCCGATTATTTCCTTACTCCTCCTCAATACAAGACAGCACTGTAACGGTAATCTTTTACATACAATTCTGCAAAACTTAATAATAAAATACCGGCTGATTTGAAAAACCTCAGTGTACGTCTCTTCTCAAAAAAACTTAAAATCCTTCTGGTACGTGATACTGCTTCCTTGGTTTAGCAGTAATCTAAGTTAATAGCTCGAGTTTTCTCCTTGTTTCATGCTTTTTTCTTTGTTTACTTGTTTTTTGTTTGTTTGTTCTTTTTTGTTATTACCTGAATTGTACCGGAGATTTAATTTGTTTTGTAGTTTTTAGATTGAGTCATAGCCTAAATAAACATAGCCGCGACACTCAACCACTGCAGCGAAGTCACGAAACGGGCTCGCGGAGTGAAGTTTCAGTGAAGCGAGCGCAGTTGCCTGCTGGAAATCATCGAGTCTTTGCGATTTTTAGGTTGTTGTTTTGTCATTGTTGACATTGTTGTACTTTCTATAACTGATATTTTTTGTTTGTGTTATTATTCTAAGTTATTTGTTGAAATTGCCAAAGGATCAAGTCGTGTCCTCCCCACTACCGCTTAGAGAAACTTGTCTTCCAAAGATCAAAGGTGCCGCGGGAGAGTGTCGCGGCTAGGTTTCTTTAGGCTATGATTGAGTGGAAGAGCAAATACTTTGGATGAAACTATCCAGAGTGTTTGAACTCTGCCTTTTCCACAAAATTATCACCTTTATGCTATGTTGGTTTATTTGTGTATTTATATATTTATGTGGAATAAAGACTTTTTATTATTATTGTAACGAAGTGATTTTTCTCCGTCAAGGATTGCCTATTTTATTTTAATATTTCCGTCACTTGGGTACACCCTGTAACTCTGTTAGTATTTAAGTAATGTTTAAGGTAACAATGAATTGTAAAAGCAGCTGGTAAACAGGCCGTAAATTAATTGATTAATTTTCGATAGTCCCCTGTATAGCTAAAAATCCGTGAATTGTTCAAAAATAATGTTCAAGCCGGAAGTAAAAATCATGAATTACGAAAACTTGTTAAAATATTAAGCCCTGACTGTTTTAAGCCGGTTTTTTTTTGCGATATGGTTTAAAAATTGTAAACAATGCATTTCCGTTTTCAGTTAGCCCGGTTGAATATGGCAAGTTACATAACACGCTCGGACTTAGTAAACCGCGTTCTTAGTTCGAGCCACCTGTCCGGATTCCACCCGCCGTCTGAGCGCGCCGCCGTCTGCGTCAGCAAGAAAAAGCTAATAAATTCACCGTGAACGGCCAAATCAACATCAATCGAATTATCGATACCCTGGCACCGAGAACGAAAACCGACCCGAAATATTTTCTTTTTTTCTCGTGAACCATCTTAGTAAGAACAATAGTAGTCCGCCGTTATCCAGCCGCACCGCCTTCGAATAAGCACCGAGATTCGCCGTTGATTTCATCATGTAAGTACCGACGTCTTGTATAACTACTTAATTAAATCAGAGTTCGGTTTAAATTTTCCATTTATTTCTATTTAATGTTATATCACACATTCACCGGTTGAGCCTTACGGTGTTTTGCTCAGATCATACACAGGCAAAACAATTCGGTAACCTGCTCAGGTAGTTTGTGGCCCCAGCGTATGATTTAAATCTTTATTTTCCGGTAAGGAAGGAAATAACTTCCTTGTTAGCATAGCTCTGTATTTGAGGCAGTAGATCTGCGTTTGTTAAGTAGTATCCGAAACCGAAATAAAAAGAATCTCTGTGGCTTATTCATAGCGCTCCGATATCTTGGTGTCGTACTTGCTAGCCCCATCCCCAGCCATTTGATTTCTCCGCGTGGGTATATCTCGATCCGTTCGCACTTCGAGTCCACCGCCATCCACAATTAAATTATTTTCACGCGTACTCTGGTTTGCCAGCTTACATATTATCGTTATAAAATTTGTACATAACCGACTGCAAAGTAAGTCGTTGCATTATCCTGTTTAGTTTTAACTTGTTTATTCATCGTTGCTATTAGTAAATAAATACGCGTTATGATATGTAAAATTTACGAGTTATTATTTCCGTTGTTTATTTCTAATTAACCCGTTTGAGAAATTGTCCAGTCCATGACAAGACAATCATATTTTGACCGTCTGGACAAACAACCGTATCTCCATCTGTTAGCTACCCCTAAACGTTCTCAGCCCGGAAAACCAAACAAGTGCTGTTCCTTGCACTTAAAAATAAGGAACTGGTACCCGAGTTTCCGTCCGAAAAGTGTCACAATGCCAGCGAGTCCTGTTTGTAGGTAGCCAGTTACAAACAGGACAGGTCGCGCAATAAAAACGCCATTACATTATTATTAGATATTATTATATTCTTTGTTTATATATACTATTTCTATTAATTATAAAACATTTTTCTCATGGCGAAGCTCTTCTACATCTTCTGTATAAAAATGTGAAATTAAAATAGGTATAGAATATAAACTTGCAATAATAAAGTGTTAGAGACAAGTTACCTACCTTTTATTAGTCACTGGTAATCCTGTGAAAGTTGTTGCTTCAGATTCATTTACACAGAAAATAGTAGGCAATCTTAAAAGTTGAGGATCGTATTCTGTAAGAGCTGGAGCACCATTTAATATAGATATCTGCAATATAAACATCACAATTTAAATTAATAAAATTAATACGGTGGCATAAAAAGTCAGTGAGAAACACTCGTGTATGTCAGTGTGTCAAGGTTTGTAAAAGTTCTGGCTTTTTATAAATGTCTACTCATTTTCAAAATGTTTGCCCGATCTATCAAAATAACAAATGCGAAAAGCATAGTCTGCATGCTAAAATGGAGTTCCTAAAAGACTGTAAAAGAAATTAAATCAAAACAATTTAATGAGTTTCATGTGGACAACGCACAGTGCTTCGAATATATGGGAAGATGGGACAAAAATCATAACTCCTGTTAGTCCTGTTCTATTCAATGGGTTTAGTTAAAGCATCGAGTTAAAAATAATAAAGAGGCGCAACTGTCAGGTTTCGAGATTTTAATGTTGTATTTTTTTACCAATAGCTACATTATTGTCTCTAATTTTAAGGGCTATACAGCCACATTACGAATACCTTTCCGTAGCACTGAAAATTATTGACAATCAAGAAGTTATTGGCAAAAAAATGCAATACTAAAATCTCGAAACCTTGACAGTTGCGGCCTCTTTATTATTTTTTACTCAATGGTCAAAGTAAAAATACGACTGGGTCGGGCCAAAAACTACATTTTAAAATATGTTTAAGCTCACACAAGGAGGCGAATGTTACAAAGTTAAATACTGTGAGTTTGAGGTATAGAACTAGAATATTTTATTTATTTTATTTTAAGGTATACCACCCCACAGTACAAGGGAAGTTACAGAAATCAAATACAAAATAAATAAACAAAATTGAAAACACATTACATCAAGTACATTAAAATAAACATTTACATCATAAATCATTCACAAAAATTTAGAACAAAAACATTTTTTTGATATTTACAATATTTGTATGAAATACAGGGTGCGGCAGAATGATGCACTATTTGCACGGTGTAAGACAATTAGGTGATGTCACAAGCCGGCCGACCGCGTCGTCGGTTTGTTAATTCGGGCTCATTGTATGGGTATGTAGCTGTTTAAAATCTAAAGCAATTATTTTTAAATGTTCCAGTATTATATATCTAAATAATTAACTTTACTCATTAAAAACGAAACAATATTTTTACACTATACCTATAGAACTTAATTAAAACAGCTGTAGTAAGTAATGATTTTTATATTATGTCGATGATCGCATTGATTGAAAGAATCATTTATTGCTTGCAATAAGGTATTTATTTAAAAATAATATTTTTAATATTGTAAATAAAGTAAAAATAGTAGTATATTTTGATGTGATAACGAATAAATACATGAGTGAAATAAATAATGTATACGAAAAAATGTTTATTTATTTATTCAAAAATTAAATAACTATTCAAGTTAAGTAAACATAAAGCGTTATTACTTAGACATTTTTATTATTCAAAATCAAAAAAAAAAGAGAGAAAAAACTATTACTCACATTTAGTAGTAGTAGTAGTACTTTATTTCAACATTTAAATATATACAAAGACACACAAAATGTAGAATGCGTCATACTATTCTATACATTACAAGTAACAGGCAAAGAACATTAAAAACTTAACAATAATTTAGTATAGAACACAGAAATAAATTAGTAGATAAATAGAATACATTATTCATATAATATACAGGGTGTCCCACTTAAGATGTATCCACCCTCCTAAAATCTTTATTTGTGAACTGATTTTCGAAATCTTCTTTTTGCTGGATAGGGCTTGGAAAAATGCATTTAAACTATACCTTACATTTTTAAAAAAGGTACGTACTTTTTTTTAGGGAATTTTCGAGAAAAACTATTAGCGATTTTTTTAGAGAAAAACTAATACTTACCAGAATTAGGACCTTTTAAAACCTAAGTGGTGTGAATTTTGCGACATTAGGATACAGGGTGTTAGAAAATGGAGATGAATTTTTAACAACGACAAACTATTTTTTGTAAACAAAATCGGTACTATTTTGAAATTATCAGTAATTTAACATTTTTCACAATTCTCTGATTTATTTGCAGACGTATTAAGAAAAAATCGACAGTGCGGTCATGATGTACCTTTTTTAAAAATGTAAGGTATAGCTTAAATGCAGTGTTCCAAGTCCTATCCAGCAAAAAAAGATTTCGAAAATCAGTTCACAAATAAAGATTTTAAGTGGGACACCCTGTATATATATATATATAAAAAAAAACACAAACCATCATAATTAAATAAAGAACTCATCTAAAGTATAACACACTTTATGTACAAGGAAGCTTTTGAGTTTTGATTTAAAAATTTGTATGTTTGGAGATGATCTAATTTCATTGATTAGTGAATTAAAAAATTTACAACCATTATATGTACAGTATGTCCGCGGATGGGGTTTACAAGAGGTGAAATGGCTAAAATATTCAGCTTTTCGAGAAAAAATCATTCTCCATAAAAGTTTTTGCTTTCCTAAAAACTACGATTCACGTTGAGAAACTTTATATTTTTTATACAGGGTGCTCAAAAATTACAGAAACCTGAAAATCGATTAAGAGTAAATTGGCCCTATTTGTAATTTTTGAACAAAATGCTAAATAAAAAAGTTGCTTCAAATGTTACATTTAGCCGTAATTCAAACAAAACCTCGATTGAATATTGAAATGTTTGTGAAATAAGAGAATTTTTAGTAAAATCGTTGAGTGAAAAAATTGACAAACACAGTATTTTTTTGCGATAACTTAAAGATTGTCATTAATTTTTAGTGCTATGCAGATAAATTACAAAACTTTCGCATCACTCATTTCAATATTCAATCGAAGTTTTGGATTACGGCTAAACATAACATTTGAGCAACTTTTTTATTAAACGTTTTGCTAAAAAATTAAAGATAAGGCCAATTTACTCTTAAGTGATTTTCAAGTTTTTGTAATTTTTGAGCACCCTGCATAAAAAAACAAAGTCTCAACGTGAATCGTATTTTTTAAGAAAGCAAAAACTTTTATAAAGAATGACTTTTCCTTGAAAAGTTGAATATTTTAGCCATTTCATCTCTTGTAAACCCCATCCGCGGACATACTGTATATAAAACTTTTTTGAAACATTGCCGTTATGTGACAATTAGAATGAATTTGGTCTTTATTCCGTGTCTCATATCCGTGTTCTTATTGAGTAGTTGCAAACAAAGACCTGTATTTAAATACCATAGATACAGGTTTCAAGAATATAAATACTTGCTAAAGTCAAAATCTTAAGGCCTCTGAAAGCATTACGACAAGTCTCACGACTGCTTAGACGTGCAATTATTAACTATTGCATATTTTTGCAGCAAGAAAACCCTATTTACTTGGGTACTATGTCCCCAATTAATTATACCATATTTTATGCATGAATGAAATTTGATATTGATTCTTAAATTTTAATTTAAATCTCTTGCAATGTGCTCAGAAATTTGGCACAATGCACTTTCTACCCATTGTTCACTTTATATTATGCACACACTGTTTATCTAATTTACGAATATTACTCAGTTCCCTGCTAAATAGGTGCATACTACAGTTTCGGTACATGCAAGGCGCAGCCCGCGCGGTCCTATACTCCCTCTCTTTGTCTTACGATTTCGCGTCTCTCGCGTTAACAGTTTGGCGACACTCTAACCATACGATACGTTGAGGCGTTTCATCACCTAATTGTCTTGCACCGTGACTATTTGGGATGTCAATAAAAACCAAAGCACACAAAGCAAGGGAAAAAGTTTTTTATTTTTGGAAATCACATAATATATCATGTCATTTGCCCTGCGGATCATCTCTTGCGGAATTGCGGCGATTTCTTGTCTTATGGCTGCCTTAAAATCTTCCAAATTTTGTGGCTGATGTTTAAACACTTGCGCTTTGAGTATCCCCACAGAAAAAAAATACAGTGATCTTGCTGTCCTTGGTCGGCCAGTAGACTTTCGCTTAAGAGCAGAAGTTGTGTCACGGAAGTGTGAAACCCACCGACGAATTGTTCTCCCGTCAGGGTAGGGATCCTGTACGCTCGCTACGAATTGTTACGATACGATAAAAGAGATGCTAAGCGTATTTTTCAGCAAGCTAAACAAAGACAGATAGATCGCTACCGATCGCTACGAGTTACAGAGTCCCGGCCCAGGAACGGCACCATGATGACCAACATCAAACTGAATACGAAATGCACGTTGCGTCGCTATTACAGATTCACCATTTATTATGAACTTTTCGACTACAAAGGCGCGATGCACTCCGTTCCAAGCCATGGCGATAACTGATATAAGTATGACGTTTCAAACATGACGCTTCAAAACGGCATGATATGTGGTTTCCAAAAATAAAAAACTTTTTCCCTTACTTTGTGTGCTTTGGTTTTTATTGACATCCCAAATAGTGCATATCATTTTGCCGCACCCTGTATATCAAACTTATCTTGCAAAAGAGAGTGTTTCACACATAAAATATAAAGGAGAAAACCTAAGAATGTTAGTACGTGGGGTAGGGTAGGAAGATAAAATGTTAATGAATGACGAGTAAACGAGTTACAAATGCAGGGGCATGGAAATTTTACATATTTAGAATATTTGGACAGTCGACTAAATTATTAATTATTTTATGCAAAAACAATAGAGAACAAAGTTTCCGGCGGTCTTGCAAGCTTAGGAAAGAAAATCTATTTAGCAACTACTCGTGTGGAAAATCAATTTCCGGGTAAACTTTATCAATTTTAAAAGTTAGAAATTTTAAATACCGACGTTGAATATTTTCGATACGATACTTACAATATTAAACTCCGGATTCCAAATAAGGGAGGCATACTCCAGTCTGGATTTAACGAATGCATTTTAAAGCATATTTAATAATTGCGTGTCATCAAAACCAGTTGCGTTACTTATTACACGAAACCTAAACTTTTGTAAGCATTTTTATATACAGAGTGTCCCGTAAATAATGGATAATCCTGAAAATGGTAATAGGCCAGGTCATCAGTCATCACTTATCAGAATAGCACAACTTAACCTTATTGAAAACCTTACGGTTTTCAAGATAAGGGCACTCTTAAAATTGAAAGAAAAAAAATTCTACTCTAGGATAGTTTTTTGTGAATACCATCGTCGTTATCTAAAAACTCCTATACACGTTTGATAGCACAACTATTCTAGAATACTCACCAAAAAACAAAATGAACAAATCCTTACCTTGTGACAGTAGCACGCAAAATTCTATCCCAGAGCAGAAATTTTAAAAATTTCAAGAGTGCCCATATCTTGAAAACCGTAGGGCTTTCAATAAGGTCAACTTGTGATATTCTGATAGGTTATGGCGAGGCCTATTACCATTTTCAGGATTATCCATTATTTACGGGACACTGTAAGTCAAGTGAAATAGTGTTCTTTAAATAAAGTGCATTTTTAGTGTTTTTTTTTTTTTTAAACACTTATTTAACGTAGGCCTATTTCCGCTACCAGGGCCTACCACCGACGCCAGGAGACGAGCAACCCCCAACCTGGAAATTTTGCCGAACCTCTTATCTTACTAAGAGTAGGGATTTTTTACTTGCCTAACATTTAATAGACAAGGGACCGACTGCTTTACATCCTCTCCGAAGGATGGTATATCCTTAATACACCTCTCGCCTACAGTTGTATTGCTTCTGCGATATAGCTGATATACAAGCCGCTAGAAGTGGGGAAGCGAGACCGCGTCTTTCCGTGGATAGTCACCCATCCAAGTACTGAACGCGATAGCTGTTGCAACTTCATATCGCTATGAAGTGAGTCAAGTCAGTCCTCCGCTCGCTGCCCCTGTAATTTTTAGTGTTAATTTTAGAGTTTTAAATCCTACATTTTCACCCACAGCAAGTTGGAAACTCTGTGCTTATACTAATGTTAAATAATTATGCATTAAAAGCTTTGAAATATTGCATAATTATGCATAAATAAACATCTTTAAGTATCTGAAAATAACAAGTATAGGGTTTTTGTCAATGGTCAATGGTCAATCCTTTTGTCACCAAAAAATAAGAAGCTGATAAATATCAAGTAGAAACAAAAAATAATCAGAAATTAATAGAAACACAACGTAAATTACAGGACCGGACTTTATTTTCAATCAATTACAAATAAATTATGAAATAACCCATATGACTGGGAAATGGCAACTGCGAGACACTGACTCAGTGCTCCTGTGTAAAATTTGCACAAAAAGCAATTGCAAAGAATGTTGCTCATCCTACGGATGTGATTTTTGTCAATCGACTATACCGGGTGACCACGAATTGACGCTTGCCCTTATGTCTTCCTTGTTTTATAAGGTATAAATTTCAAATTTGGGCACGTCAAATAACGGTTAAGTATGCATTATTTCCACCATATTATCACTTGTTAGCGACAGAAAGTGATGAGACGGTTAAAATAATGCATATTTATTATTTAACCGTTATTTGACGTGTCCAAATTTGAAATTTACAAACAAGGAAGGGCGAGCGTCATTTCGTGGTCACCCGGTATGTAAGAAATGTGCTGAACTAAGCACAATAGAAGAACGTTGCATGATACTGCGGAACCGCCTACTGAAATTTTACTGTAATGATTGCGAACATTTTTCTGCATCAGTTTACAAACAATTACAAAAATGTAATAAAAATTAGAAGATGAAAACATAAAATTACAAAAACAATTATTAGAGGAGTTAACAAATTCATGTCACAAAACCGTGCAGTCAGTTGATTATTACAAAAATTTCCAAGACATACTGGAAACCAAACTCACAGAAGTTGTAAAAAATACTGTGTCAGCGAAATTATCTCATATGAATGAAAAACTACAAAACTTTAAAGAAACCAATATCGATATGCTAAAACTTTTCCAAAACGCACCAGAAACAACTCTTTTAAATAAACAAACTCCAAGTGCCAGGTACAGTGATATTGTCTTGTCTCCAACAATAATTATAAAATAAAAACAGTATTACAAATACGGACACCAACAGTAATGTGAACAAGGAAAAAGTCATAACAAAATCACACAAAGTGACAGAAACAGTCAAAAACATAAACCCAGAACAATGGAAAACAAAAACATACAAAAATAAACGGATAAAGACAGCAAACGTAGGCAGAACCAAAGGACGGGGAAGAAACCGAATTTGTGAAACAAAATTGAATAAAAAAATTTGTCTTTTATCTCGAAAGCAAGAAACAAAGTCACTCAGGAAGTCGTAAAAAAATATATCACAAAAAAAAGTAGCACGGATATTAAAGATATTTATATTAAACTTCTGGACATAGATCAAAAGGTAGAAAACAACAATAGTTTCATCAGGACGAAACGTTGATTTCAAAAATCTAAAAATATACAAGGTGTTCCATAAAAAAATCATAAGTTTGGTCAGTATCTCGGAAATACGATTTTCATTTGTTTCTGCGATAGGTGCATTGAGATGATAAGAAAATTTCCTGAAACGTTTGTCTCAACCATTTTTTACTAGGATAAAAAATAAGAAAGTTAAGGGGGGTAAAATCTCTCGTGAATAGCCCTGTACACACAACCAAACTTATATGGAATCACACGGTATCCCCGGCAAACAATTTTTTTCCTACAAAAAGTAATATGCGTATAAAAAAATGAATGTTTACTACCAATAACAAGTAGGTTCATTCCAAGTTGATGAAATTTGCAATTACAGTGGTGATTGTGCTGTACACATGTAAAATCTGTAGTGCGGTTATAAATTGTTTCAGTGTGAAAATTTTTGAATAAATGCCTTATGTGGGGTTATCAGACATACAGAGGGAAAGAATTATTACTCTGGTAGAACAGGGAATGTCCCAAAGAGAAATTGCAAGGACGGTAGGGGCACAGAATTAATAACAATCAGAACCCAAACTCAAAGTCGGCCCCTTTTATCATTTGTAGCCAGATTCGGTGACCTCCAATATACATCGGCCATATTCTTAGTCAAAACGTTCAGGGCCTTACTTGAATAATTTGTAGCTCTTTCACACAGTCTTATATGGTTGTATTATTTCATCCATTAAGCATTTTTTTTTTTCATAGGCACTTCAATTCAACTCATACGCAATAGATATCCAGGGTTTTGCTATTTAGGAAACACTTTTACCGATGACAAATATTTTCCTAAAATTAATTCACAGTCGAATTGGTTCATTCTACCACCACTTTTATTACACTGAATAGGTACTTAAATAACTGATTATAGATTGACGAAATTGTCTAGAGGCTTGCGAACACTAGTTGTATAAAAATCATACCAGCGCGTACTGTCGCTAATACTGGCCTGGCACATTCTCTTCTTAAGAACATGGCGGACTAACGTGCGCGAACTTTTCCCGCCAATAGGAGATGGTATTCTGATTGTTATTAATTCTGTGGTAGGGGTTACACAAGGGGTCGTTTCGAAAACCTATTCAAGGTTTCTAGAATTGGGAACCTTAAAAAATCGATCAAGAAGAAGTCGTGGACAAGTTACTACTGAAGAGCAGGACCGGTTTCTAGTTCAAATAGCAAGAAGAGTAGATAAAGAATGAGAGTTCTGTGACACCCCCACTCCTCTACTTTAGCCCCGCCCCCTACCCCCACTCAAGATACGCCCCTTCCCCCACCACTTTGGCACCCCACTTCTCTACTTTAACCCCGACCCTGCCCCCCACTCCAGACACGCCCCTTTCCCCCACCACTTTGGCATCCCCACTACTCTACTTTTAGCCCCGCCCTACCCCCACTCCAGATACACCCCTTCCCCCCCATTAACTTTGACCTGTCACGACCTTGCCCTCTTATGACCTTGACCTCCCATAACCTTGACCTCACGTGAGCACCCCTCACTCTAGCACCTCCTCCACCACTTTGGCACCCCCCACCACTTTGACATCCCCACTACTTCTTTCATCATAAATAGGAGGGGGGTATACAGTAAATTATATAAATTGGTGGGAATTCACCGTCTAAGAAAGTTTTGACCTAATTTAAATTGAATGAAGCAGTGTTATTCAAAACACTATGCCCATTTCCACCTGGCTGTATGGGGGTCTAACTCAAGAATAATATACTAAGAAGGATGGTTTATTCCCATAAGACCCTGTGTTGGCTCTACGACCGTCACGTACCGTGTGCTTGTGACGTCACCTCCTGACCTAAACTTTCAATTTTCGCTTGCTTTTACGTTTGTTCTGCTGTGTTTAGACTGTTTTAAACTGTTTCTTTGTTGAATATAGACTTAAAAAGTGGATGTTGTGATTATTGTGTTTAGTGAATTGTTTATTGTAAGTTTTTTCTTTGCTTTAAACTTGATGCGGATAACTGGTAAAAACTTAATTAAATAATTTCAGAAACCGAGTAGGTAGTTATATAGAAATATACCTGATAGGTGTGCTATTTATGGCTGCAATAATAGCAGAATGATTATGAAAATCAGCAATGCAAGCATTGTATATCACTGTTGTCCTAAAGGAAAATATTTTGTTTCCAAAACTATTCTGAAAGAATGGATTAATTGCTGTAAACGTGCCGATAAATTTAATCCTGATACAAGTGCGATGTGTTTTGTTCAATGTAATTATTTTGTTCAATAAAATGTTTTTTTTTAAATCTATTTAATTCGACCAAAAATGTGGTGTATCTGTTGCGCTCAGCATATATGATTGATGATGAAATTTCATGCCTCGTGCGACAAATATACAAGCTTTTTACACTAGTTACACAAAACTATTTTTTAACCTTCATATTCATAAAAAAAATTATATTTGTTTTTATTATAGTTTATAGCTTTTTCATAAATATATAATAATAATAATATAATTATTCAAATACATATTTTAAATACCTATATAACTTAATAGAGGTAAGTATATTATGTCTCAAGGACGCAAAATTATTTTATCCCATGTTGCTAAAAAATGTCATTATGATCAAAGCACACTGTACAATTAATCTTGTAGATAGACATTGAAAATAACAATTTCTTTTAAATTAACAATAAATTTCGTTCCCTATGTCATATTTATGTGCTCGCGCTCTTTCGGTGGCCTCTCGCGCCTACACCATTCAAGTTAGATATATGCCATCACTGGCTTTTTTGTAGGAAATTTTGTGCTTTACAAATTTGTATAAGTGAAATTTTATCGTATCTTGCACCGTTTTTGCAGCGTTCGCGATGATAGGTCGCAAATCGCGAATCTCGTGAGTAAAATATATATATATTTTTTTGTAAGAACGAGTTACACTTGAGGTTTCATATTTCCACAACATTTAGTATTTGCCACTTGCTTTCGATTTTCAATATGTTAGTACTCTCCCCCAGCAGTAGTTTAAATTAATATCACAATTTCTTAGCATATACGGTCCCTTAACAATAATAGGCATTTACGATAATTGGAGCGGGTAATGTATCCTGGTACATTACGGTAATCAGCTGTTTTATGTCAATACATCTACCGAGCTAAGAATTACCGAACGCAAAATTTCAAATGTAACCTAAAGCATCACTTGACTAATTAATAAATAATTGAAAATTGAATTACTTTTTTATTTTATGCTTATTCATAAGAAAGTCCATAGTCCATACTGCTCTCGCCATGTCAAAATGGAAAGTAAAAAAACATTTATATGTATTGCATATTTAGGTATACCTACTTACTTACTTAATTCATTATACATATACATAAATGTTTCCGTCCTCATCTAAAATTTCTTCATTATTTTCGTCAGTGATGGGTTTCATTTTTCTCAAATACTCACAAAATGTCAAAAATTAAGTTTTTTTAATCATATTTTAAGGTTATACCGCATTTACCAACCGATGTAGTCGATCCATAAATTTTGGATCGGGTAGATGTGGCGAATACATTCGATACATTTACCGAACGCGGTTCGGTAGATATGTTCTTATTATCGAACGCTCTGATACATTGCGGTATGTAGCGCTCCAATTATCGTAAATGCCTATTGATTTCTAAATTCTGGTCAGGAGTCTACGTCATCGTAGCCACGCCCACCGCCGACAAATTAGCGTATTTGAACTATCCTTCTAGTATACTATTCTTGGGTCTAACTAATATCCGTGTATAAGATACAAGCAGCTCATTGGCTGCCAGGCTGGTTAAAAGGCTATTTTCAATTTCCCGGGTAAAGGTTTGGTGTTTTTTGTTAAATTAAATTTCCCAACCTGGGTCCTGGCAGAATGACATTTGTCGTTGTTGTTTTGTTACAAAGTGGTTAGCTTGGCTTGGCGTTACTACTTAAGATGGTAAGTAAAAAGAAATTATTTAGATATTTAAATATTTCTTTTTCAATCATTTATTTATTCAAAAAATATCGTGTTACAAATACATTAATTTTAGCGTCAATGATCTGATATTTAATGTAAAACAATTATTATATCGCCACATTGTCATGTAATTATTGATTGTAAACCTAATTGATGTATAATTTTAGATCACGAATTAGAATGACTTATAGTTAATAATGTTTAACTTGCTGCGAAAATTGACCTATTAAATTCACAAAATGACTGGTAATGGATGAATGGCGATGAGTCTGAGAAAAACCGGTGTCTACAATACTATAATACTTTTGTGTAGGGAAGCAACTAGGCAACCTTATGCTGCTGGTTACGTTCTGATGAAAATTAGTTTTGCTGATTGTACTACCCTTGTATATGATGTGTACTACGTTTGTTCATCGGTACTCAAAAATATTTGTATATAAGTTCAGGGTATTCGACCACCAAAACAGACTGAATTGTGTTGTGTTTTAGAGTTAATTGGTACATGGTGAATGTATGCAGCAATCTTAGTATTAGTTGTAGTTTTTTCGAATACCCGTTTATACAGAGTATATTGTATGCGTAATGTTAGAAAAAGTGATAAACCATAAATTAATCAATTGTAACTTTAATTCATCAGTGAGTAGAATTGTTTTCATTGTAAAATTATTTCTATTTTTGTATAATATAAATGTTTGTTTAATAGAAATTGTGTTTTATTCTTGCGAGTTTCTTATTTCCTGTTAAATTTACTCCATAGATAATTTCCCGGAGTACAATTACATACAAAATTGTCTCCGTGGGGTTTGTCTATTGAGTAAATTTAGCGGGTAAAAAAACTGGACATTTATTGTAGTAAATAGACGTTTAAATAGCCCGCTTAAAATTTAATTCTTGCCAGGATCACCCGCGGCGTATTGTCGCATGCTTGTCACAGATGATTCCATGTAGAAGTACGGTTTTAAGATTTCTTCCTTTATATCATAGACTTAATAATATACGTTATTAAGTCTATGCTTTATATATTCTGTGCCTGGCTGTGCGTCATATGCAGAAGCATATTAGAAGAATACAACTCAGAAAAAAATATCAAAGTGTATACCTGCTGTGATAATTGCGAACTACTGTAACGAAGCAAATTTTTAAGCCTACAGATTCAGCTGGTAGTTGAATAATTTACTCGTTACTATTATTATCTTATCCGCTAGTATTCTTGAGTTCACCCTGTATAGCCAGTTTAGTAAAAATACAGGAATTATTGAACCTAGAATTCCGCGTTCTGTTAATTTTCAGTTAATAAATTTATTTATTGTTTATTTATAGTTAAATTCGGGTACACCCTGTATAAAGGGGTAGAGTAATATCAGTACGTATTCAGGTAATTATCTGTGTTATAAAACCGGTCCGTGTACAGTTGTTCAATTTATTTAAACGTGTTATAAATAAATAAACTTATTTATTTTTCTATTTAAGTAATCCGTGTGTTATTAATTCCGTTTCTTTCACTGTAATGCTCAGAAAAATGAGTAGAATCTATTCCGCCGATACAGGAGTCCGAACTAGAATTGTTAATAACAATTTCCGTTCGGGATTAATAAATAAATGAGCCAGAACGCGACTTAACTAGATAGCGACAAGAAACATACATTTCACGTTATCAGCGCGAGAAGCGAAGCGCTCCGGCCGTACCGATGTTAGTAGGATCCGGGAATCAATTTTAAAAATCAGTCTATACCGACGATCGACACACTCCAGTCCTGTTTAGGTAAATATTAAGCATTCGGCATATTTACGGTACTTGAAGTTAAAAGATAAAACCGCGTTAATTATTTGCTTTTCAACTTAGAAATAATTTGCGAATTATTTGAATATTGTGATAGATAAATTTATAGTCAATTATTAGAAAGAATTAATTATAAATTCAGTCCGTGTGTTACACTTGATTTATAATAAATCATTGTGTATTGTAATAGCTGTAGATTTGCGTGTTTTAAGTTTAAGTAAGGAATAAAATATTTCATAGGTTTTGAAACGTGATAGAAGGTATTAAAGCTAGTCATTTCCGTAATTTATTTAATTAAATAAATTTAATAGTCCGTCTGTCTGTATGGTGGCCCGATAGAATTCGAGACTAAGGAGGTGTGTAAATACCAACGCATTTATCTGTTGAGAGAGCGCACTCGCCAACAACGGTATTGCAAGGGTTAACACAAATCTTCCCCTCAGGTTCAGAGGTTTGTCTTGGGGTGCCAGTACAGTCGTGTTTTATTAATCAGATCTGTTCGTAACTACTCAGAATAATAGTTTGTGGTAAAAACCCCAAAACCTTGTGGATACGAGCGCGAATTTGCCAGTGTCTAACAAGTTGGGTTTTGACATAAACGAATCAGGTTGCCGGCGTAGAAATCTAAAAACACCTTGTCGAGAGAGCGCTAGCCAGCGTCCGGGTGATTAGATTAACACGGATAAACCTGGTTTAACAATTATTCCTGAAGTGGTTGTATAGGGGTTAATTATTACTTGTAGAATTATTTAAAGTAAATATTTAGTCTGAAAATCCGACTTGCCAGCACGATAATACTGATTAGGTTTTTTTAGTAATTTCTTTTGTTATCACTGGAAGTTTTTACTGCCGTTTCTTTTACTGTACTATCCCCTTTCAACGCACACGTTTACCGTTTTGAAATAAAATTCATTCATTGTTATCAAAGGTAGTTTTGAAAACACGTACCGTAATTATTCCAAAGCTTACTTCAAATCTTGCTTAGTTCCGTCACCGCTTGTTAACCATCCTGCCATTGCTTACTACTACTACCGCTTTTTAGATACCTGCATCCGATTAATTTCAGATTAATACCGTAATTGCACATACGTTTACCCGCTTTAGTACTTTCCATAACTCTGCTAGTCGTTTAGTTTCTTCAAAACTAGAACCTGCCGCTTGTAGTTAGTTTTGCATCCGCTTTGCTTACACACACCTCCGCTTGAGAGTTATCTTTTGAGTAGTTAATTGTAAATAGTTTCTTTGAGTAGAATTAATTTCTATTAAATTATTTTTGTAGTAAATACTTTAAGTATTGTTGTAAATATTTGTTGCTTGGTTTATAGATGTTTTAGAATACATATTTAGTTGCTTACATACTGCTTTGTGGTAAATTAGCCGTACTTATATCTACCACGTTGATTTGCTTTCTTTCGTTTAGCAAACGATGTACAATAAATATTTATTGTAATAAATGTGTTTTGTCAAATAGTTTCTGCTTTCTATATCACTAACATTACTATACCTTATAATAACATCAGTATAAGCCTCTAACTCTAAAAGTTTATACAGTCAGCAGTCGGGACGCTCCAGTAGAGCGGCGACCAGCAAACCTCGAACCCGGACATACCGTGTCTTCACTGAAGTTATCCGGCCCTATCATACTGTTGATAGGTCAAAGTGACATTCCTTCACGTTAAACAAGGGATTGGCGCCCGAGGCAATAATATTAGCGACAGTCATTTTGTGTAACATTAATTCACTATTTAGGAAAAGGGACGTCACAAATGACGTCCGAATAAGATAGCGTCACACTACCCGATAGGTTTAAAGCTCCTGCTGCATAATCATTGTTGGTATATTGATTGGTATAGGATATCATGTCTCAAGAGGTGGAATGTCCGAATTGTCTAGTAATGGAATTGAAAAACAAGCATATGAATGGAAAACAATTGTGTGGTTTTACGGACGAAGAGATAAAGAAGTTTCCACTGCAATATTGACTGAAGCAGTTTCTCCAGTTGAACTCCTCTTTGCTGGCCCAAATTACCGAGGGAGTACAAAGACAAGTTTGAATTACAAATTCAACTACCTTGCTTTGTACAGGGTCATCACGTGAAAATGTTAGATTCTGCTGTAACTTTGTTGCTTTTGAATTTATCGGAAAAGTAAAAATTGCTTTACTGACTAACTTTTTGTCAGGAATACAAATTGTTATAGAAAAAAACAATTGAGCATCGCATTACAGAGATATAGCTATCGATATTGTTTTTTCTTATGTATCACTCTGTATATGATTACAACTTTTGATTCTTCGTTTTTTTCCTAATTTCATCGATATAAACATGTAAGCTATTATCTTTTATTTTTTGCGAGATATAGATAATTACATAATTTAAATAACAATAATTAATATATAATTATTTTTTATAGATACTGTTCAAACTGCCTTCCTTAAGATTTTCTACACCTAACCTATATCTTTTTTCCAAATTATCTAAATTTCGTAAAAAATAAAAGATAATAGTTTACATGTTTATATTGAAGAAATCAGGAAAAAATGAAGAATCAAAAGATATAATAATATAGGGTGTTACATAAGAAAAAACAAAGTTGATAGCTATATCTCTGTAATGCGATGCTCGATTGTTTTGTTTTGTTCAGACGCAAATATCTCGAAAACTAATGCCTTAGTCAAAATTTTACATGAGCAAGTTTTTTTAGAAAATTAACCGTAAATTATGAAAATCTGATCAGAATTGCGAAAAAAATTAGTGCACATACTTTTTTCCTTAAAATTATATCGACGTGACCACACCGCACGCCACTGGCGCGCCTCAGTTCAACTCTGAACCATAGCAAAGATGGACCCTCACAACCTAACTATGTGTACCAAGTTTGGTTTCCCTATCTTTAATATTGTGAAAGTTATTAAAGAAAAACAAAAAATAAATTGAATTTTCAACACCCTGTATCTCCGTTAGGAGGCTCGATAGAGAAGAAATGTTAGAAGGGGTATGTCATAATTTCATGTGAACTTTCTGTACCCGAAGTTTGTCGGTTTAAAATCGGGACACCCTGTATATTTTATTACATATTATATTTATAGGTCAGTGCGGACGGCTCTCAGTATTTTCCCGAGCTGAGTCGTAGATTCAAAATTAGTTCCCAGTAAACCATCTGTGATATCGATATTACTGGTACATACCAATAAGAGACACAAAGGGCGCGTTAAGTCAGAGAGTTGACTGACCAGCGTGGGCGAACCATTCACTGAACGCTTAAAAGATCGTAAAAAATCTGTGTTGAAAAGTGACAGTGGTCTGACTTCTGACTTTGACAATTCTGACATAACCTCAAATAATTTTCTTGGCGCTTTGTATAATAGATAATTCATCATAGAGAAAGACTAATTTAAGGTATTTGCAATTATTTATTTAGGTATTCACAAACTACACTTCCATAAACAAAATAATAATAAGAAAGTCGTAAAAACTACACCTGATGAATGAGTTATTTGAACTTTTTGTCTTTGATTTTCCATATTTAATAATAACTAATAATAAGGTACCTAGTTATTCACTTTTACTCCGACTGTCAAAGACAATTAACCGCATAGACATGACTGACCGCTTACTGAACGATTCTGACCACCAAAAACGCGTTTCAAAACCTGACCACCTCGCCCAAACAGCTGATCGATCACGTGGTACAGTCCGACTTTTCGCTGAACGAATCTGACCGAGCAGACCGCTCACTTAACGTGCCCAAAATGATATACACAATCACACATGCCTGAGATATACTTGGTATATAAATTGAATTACGTACCAAGACGTACATACTGGCATCATAATTATGCCTACATTAAATGTATGTACTCATTGTTACATCATTACAATTATTTCTCTTCCTTTTCTTTTTTGGGATTTATTACCACATTCCTTGAGATTCCTATCCAAAAAAATTCGATTTATCTAAAAAATATTCAAATTAACCAGTTTAAAACTGGGAAATAACCTCTACGCCTTTGACGTAATGTCAGAGGATCGTTAGAGGCACGGTGTATTGAGTAGAACGGTGGCAGCATTGCTTTGACAGAAATGTGTGGTGACGTAATTGCATACCCTGACTTTTGACACGGTTGTATCGTAAAACGGTTTCTCAGTTTCTGTTGGTGTCTGTAGCTTATATTTGTTGTTTTATTCGTTTAATAGTTGCTTTTGTTGATTTATATTGTTTAGTTGTATTCATTCACTTTCGTTTTCTAGTGTATTAATTGTGTTCTTGTTTATTTACTTCTGTTAAATCGTGCAAAAATTTAAACGGTGTGTTTAAACATGCCTGGAATGCGTTGTGCTGTTGCTGTTTGCAATAATAGTTGAAAAAGTATTAAGAAGCAAGGAATAAAAATCTCTTTCCACCGTTTCCCAAAGAATTACAAGAGACAAAAGATTTGGGTCAATGCTTGTCGCAGAACGGAAGACTGGAATCCGAATACTGGCTATGTCTGCAGTGTACATTTTTCAGAAGATGATTTTGAAAATAATTTACGTTCCTCATTGATGCCAATTACTTCTGCTTTTAGAAAACTTAAAGAAACTGGTATATTATTGGTTATATTTTAATATTCAGTACAGTTCATGTTTTTTTTGTACCTACCTATTTTTAGCTGTTCCTAAATTTTTTCTAAAGAAAGATGATATTTAGGAATCAGTCAAGTTTAGAGGTCACTCGACAGAAGCGCTTTGAAAAAAGACAGAATAAAAAAATTGTTGAAGAACTAGCAAATTACAAAATTTATTTTCTGATTTGCTTCGGACTTAGATGAATAGAGAATTCTCGAAGCCCTAGATGTGGTTCGGAGTTCGGACTCCACAATAAACTATAGGACCTCGTGCTTCTTCACCTAACACAAAATTCTAGGATTTTCCGGGGGTTAGTCGGTGACTTGAGAGGCGGTTAACGAAACATAACATATGCAATTTGGGCTTTTATACCATTTTGTTAATTAAATAAATAGCAATTTATTATCATATTATTGTTTTTGTTATTAAATTAGGTACCTATTTAAATAAATACATTTTATTAATACTATCATGCATTTCTTTTATTATATTTGTAGATCATCCACAGTTCAGGTTTTTTTCCAGAAATTATATTACATATTTTATTCTTTTTTAAAATCTACCTTAAGAAGTGATAAATTAAGTTGAATAGGTACAAGTCCGAGGTAAAAGAAAGATACATAGAACACGCTTGTTCTATGAAACATATATGCTAAAAAAGAATTATTTAGCTTGAAACCTAGCTACTAAATTTAATTTTGTTTACATTTTTATAAAAACAGAATCTTAGATATATTATTATATATATTTCACATATATATCAAATATATATAAAAAATTAAGAAGTATTCTTTCATAAATGATTAAACAACTCAATAGTTTTTTATTAGTAATACGTTAGAAAGAGAACCGGATATGCAGTGACGTCATGATAGATCTATCTCTCTCGCACTGGCTGGTAAATGCTGCCACCGTTCTACTCAATACACCGTGCGTTAGAGGGTGTTTTTTGACAATAGGAATTAAATTAATACAAAAATACATTACGTCAAAAGCGTAGAGGTTATTTCCCAGTTTTAAACCGGTTAATTTGAATATTTTTTAGATAAATCGAATTTTTTTGGATAGGAATCTCAAGGAATGTGGTAATAAATCCCAAAAAAGAAAAGGAAGAGAAATAATATATGAAATGCCACAATTAACATTTAAACAATATCATTACAATATTATAATGCCTACGTTTTTTTCTATATCCACACAATTACATTTAAGAGATATAACAGTTATTACATTATCTAGTATGTGTTCTTAGATATATATTTTATATAACAGTTCTTGTACATATGATTAGAGAGATTATTTATATCCTTGCGATGTAATATTGTGTTAGTCCCTGCTACAGTCACTTTGATACACATATATTATTACGACGCCAATGCCTCTATGCCGTAGCCATATTGAAATGACAGATTGACATTTGACAGCATTTTGAAGAGGTTTATGCCCGTATTTATAGACGTACCCAATATTTATACTTAAGTCTCCCTTAGTGAAGGGACACTTGAGTGATTCTTAGCTCTTAATGTAATTCCTGTTTTGTAATTGTTACTTATTATTAAGTGTCACTTGGATAAGTGTTTCACAAATTTTGGTAAGTTAGGGATTTTTGTTTAGTATATTAACACACTGATAATTTTGGTTTTCTGACTAATAATTCGCGAAAATCACGCATCACGAGATGGCGCTGAAAATTTAGTGTTTGTATGAACCAAGTGGTGAACAACAAACTTTTGACAGTGTTTTGACATTTACAATAAATTTAGAGGTTAATTTTATTAACCATATTTTTTTATTAAAGTATGTTGTCAACAGTTTTATTAATTGATTGCATTGCTACATTGTTTATAAACTAGTTAAATACACACATCAACAAAGTCTAGGGATATTACGAAATATGTCAATTTTTTAACCAAGCTTAAAAAAATTTTCAAATTGTCTAAGCCTTTCCGCGTTGCCAGGTTGACGCCAAACTCTCATTCTTCGAGTATCTGGGCGCATTCCGAATCTCGATTCATCTGAGAAAAGAATCGTCAACCATTGGTCTCGTGCAGGTGTTCCTCTGCCCAAACAACTCTGTGTCCTCGATTTCCCAAACTTCGTGGAGGTACCCTAAGAGGGCGCCTAGAGTGAAGATTCGCTTCGTGTAAACGACGTCTGATGGTTTGAGGATGAACCAAAACGTTATGTACCGCATGAAGGCCTATTTGTAATTCAGAGGCAGTTACTGAAGCTTGCCTACGAGCTTGAAGGGTGAGGTACCGATCTTCTAAAGTTGTAGCTCGCCCTCTACCCGGATGATGTTCTGCAGGAGTACCTGTCGCTCTGTAGCGTTGCCATCAATAAATAATGCGTTGAGAAGTGCCCAAGCGCTGCGCCACCTGGTTTTGCTTCAGATCAGCTTCAAGCATCCCAACTGCCTTTGCATGTCGTCCGGCAATAAATGTTGGCGTCGCCCATGTCCATTCATGTTTATTCGGCACAAAATTGCGTCACTATTAATCAATACTAAACTAAACGCAACATTTTTACAGCTCGTCAACCGCGAAAATCGTTGTTTTCCAGAAAAATCACCTAGCAACCAAAACAAAAGATTGCCGACTAGAAAAACTGAGAGAGAAATATAGCAAACATGTTCCTTCAACAAATAGCCCACATAGTCTGATTGTTTTACGAAGAAATGTTGGGATATAGCCATTTCAAGAAAATATCCTTAGACTTTGTTGATGAGTGTATGAAAACAACACTTTAAACTCACTTTTAATTTTAAAAATCACAAGATAAATTTAAGAAACCCGCGAACTGACAGTGACAGCCACAGAATATCTAACTAATAGCGTTTTCGGATGGCCCGCTCTAGAAACAATCAAGATTGACCTGTAGATTGCATTTGATCTGCTCGAGATCTATCACGATTTCAATTTATTTCAATATCATCCGAACATGATTTTAACGCAGACCGATCCTGTCATGGATCAAGGTTATGGATCCTCTTTTTGACATAACCTCAGTTATAGGCTCTACCACAGACTACCTAAATTAAATCACAGAATAACAACGCACTCTTGTTTTGATCTTGCTTGATCTGCCTTGAACTGTGAGGGCGGGCGAGAGCGATGTAAGATTGATCTAAATCAGATTTGAGCTCCAATCGAACATGAAGATCTGAGTCGGAGCAGCTCACCCGAACATGATTTTACCGAAAGGGCGCTCTCAGAGCGCTCTAGAGCAGCCATCCGAAAACGCTATTAGAGAAGAGCGATATCCGTGCTATTGGACAGAAGCAAACTGCCGCCATCTTAATGAGTGGAGCGACACGCGGGAAATTTGAACATGATACCTACTTTCATTTCAATTTATAAGGAGCGTGTTTTCCACGTCCCGCCAAATTTGTTTAGTAAACAAATTCCATGGAATTTATTAGCCAAATAAATTTAACAGGACATGGAAAAAACCACTAATTAATTATAAATAAGTTCAATTTAAAAACAGGAGTAAAGAATAAACATTTTAAATAAAATAATTTATTGATAATTCACATTTTAACAAACCATTTTAATACAATTATCTTAGTTCGCACAAAAAATACCTTAAAATTAATTAAATGAAATAAAGAAATATATATATATATATACAGCGTGTCCCACTTTTAATGGTCCCCCCTTCACAACTCAGCTATTAGTTATCCAATTTTAACCAAATTTGGATCGGTGTCAATGACCTTTGGTGTGATCTTTTTGAATTAAACAAAATTTATTTTTGTCAGTGGCGTGCATTTTTATTAAGAAAAAAGGGGTCGCTTTTTCGAGAAGTCATATTAGGCATTTTTTTACAGAAAAACTAATACAAATTTATTAATCAGCATGCTTTAGAACCCCCAATGCCGAAAATTTCACAACATTTTGATTAAGGGTTTCCGAATAACGGGCCCAGTAAAAATACATTTTTTCAATCGTAAATAACTGATAACTTGAAAACGATTTGTGTTTCGAAAAAAAGTCATACGTTATTTTCAATTTAAATTGATTTACTCTATCTCCCCATGCCTTCAAAAGTTTCAAAAGCTGCAAGCAAAAATTTTTCATTGGACGATAAAAAAATATTTTAACCGGTCCTGTATTATTTGGGCATTAAGTGATAAAAAATGATCTTATGTGATAATAAATCAATTTTATACCAAAAGAAAAAAAAGTTGCTCTAATATTAAATTAAACTATTTTTCGAAAAATAAACCTTTGTCAAATTAATTATTTACAACTGCGGCAATTCAAACTTTTGAGCACATGATGTGATAGAGTAAATCAGCATAAATTGAAAATGACTAATGACTTTTTTTCGAAACACAAACCGTTTTCAAGTTATCAGTTATTTACGACTGAAAAAATGTATTTTCACTGGGCCCGTTATTCGGAAACCCTTAATCAAAATGTAGTAAAATTTTGAACATGGGGGTTCCAAAGCATGCTGATTTATTAATATTATTATATTGCATTAGTTTTTCTGTAAAAAAATGCCTAATATGACTTCTAGAAAAATTGACCCCGTTTTTCTTAATAAAAATGCACGCCACTGACAAAAATGAGTTTTGTTTAATTCAAAAAGATCACACCAAATGCCGTTAATAGTAACCCAAATTTGGTTGAAATCGGATAACTAATAACTGAGTTGTGAAGAGGGGGCCATTAAAAGTGGGACACGCTGTATACAGGGTGAGTTCACTTTAAATGGGGAAACTTCGAGAATCGATTCTTTATTGAAAAATAAGTGTAGTTTGTCCTATAAACATTTTTCATATGGGACTTGGTTTTCGAGATACAGGACGTTGACCTTTTGGTTAGACCGATTTTTATAAACTTTGGGTTTTGTTTATGTTAGATTAAAGTTTATCAAATGATCTGAAAAATTTGAAAATATCGCCCCCGCAGGCGTAGATATGGGGACCCCTTTTTAAAAAAGAACTTCTACGCCTATGGTCGTCTCAAAAATTGGATATGATTTTTTTATTCTCCGATATTTTCTGAACATAAAATGTCTCTAGTAAATTTCTCTATTTTTGATAGTTTTCCGGTTAATCGAGGTTAAATGATTTATTGTATGTTTATTTTATTTGCCAATGAGCCGGTGTTTGCTAACAGAAATGAAAAAAAATATATTAATAAATGTCTTTATTGTCTCTCAATTGCTTTATTTTTCCTCTCTCAATTTTTTAAATCGTTTCAAACAATTTAGACTGAAAATGATAAAGACCCTTTGAAACGACTTTACGTAATAGCAGACACCGGCTCGTCGGCAAATAAAATAAACATTAGGAGGCATTACAATAAACCATTTGACCTCAATTAATTCTGTATCACAATTTAAACGAAAAATTATGAATTATATTAAGTCAATTGATTAGTTTATCACTTATTATTATTGTTTATATGTATATGTATGTGTGTGTGTATATATGTGTATATGTGTGTATGTATGTAAGTGTATATGTGTATATGTATGTATGTATGTATGTATATGTATATGTGTGTTATATATATATATATATATATATATATATATGTTTTTTACTATTATGTTATATTGTATTATTACGTTATGTTATGTTAAATTATTTTGTAAATTACTGCATTAAATGAATTTGTATATTAGGATTCTCCTATTCAATAAACTTACTACTATTAACCGGAAAACTATCAAAAATAGCGAAAATTTACTAGACATTTTATGTTCAGAAAATATCGGAGAATAAAAAAATCATATCCATTTTTTGAGACGACCATAGGCGTAGAAGTTCTTTTTTAAAAAGGGGTCCGTGGTCTTCATATCTACGCCTGCGGGGGCGATATTTTCAAATTTTTCAGATCATTTGATAAACTTTAATCTAACATAAACAAAACCCAAATTTTATAAAAATTGGTCTAACCACTTTAAAGTTATTCGTCGAAAACTAAAAAAAAAAAAAAAGTTCAACGTCCTGTATCTCGAAAACCAAGTCCCATATGAAAAATGTTCATAGGGCAAACTACACTTATTTTTCAATAAAAAATCGATTTACGAAGTTTCCCCATTTAAAGTGAACTCACCCTGTATAATATATACCGGGTGGTCCAAAAAACCGGAATTTTTTATTTCTCTAATAGTTTCGCTAATTTTTAACCGATTTTAATTATTCAAAAACTAAATTATAACTAAAAGATCACGTTATGAGGTAATATAAATATATTTTAATTATTATTAAAATTGTAGATGGCGTTAGTCATCAAACTTGGGCCTTCTTTAAGATCGGCTGGAACTTTTTTTGCTAAATAAACAATGAAAAGATTGAGGAAGTATAATAGAATAAACATTTGTAAATATTTTAAGACATCAAACACTAAAATCGACCAGTTGGTTCCGAAGATATAGTCCGTAACATAAAACCATTTTATCACAATTTTGTTGATATTCTATGCCACTCGTCTAAACACCAATATTTATTTTAGTCAAAACGGCATTAAAATATATTTATATTACCTCATAACGTGATCTTTTAGTTATAATTTAGTTTTTGAATAATTAAAATCGGTTAAAAATTGGCGAAACTATTAGAGAAATAAAAAATTCCGTTTTTTTTTTGGACCACCCGGTATATATATTTTAGGTAAAATTAGGTGTCACAAAATTCCAAATATTTCAATAAGATATAATCATTTTTCTTATTTTAGCATTTAATTTATAAATTTATGAAGTACATCAAACACGAATATTAAAATTCAATTATGACACGGTCCATTATATTTGCTATAGTGATCTTCAAGTTGAAAATAAAAACAATTATAATAACAGTAATTAAATAATTTATGCAAGCATAATCTTTCTGAAATAAATTTTAAAAATATACATACCATATACCTACTAACTTTAAATCTAAAAACAAAATTCTCGTTTACATTACCGTATTACATCGATTATAAGACGCACGTTTTCACATATTTTGGTGTTTCTGTATACATCGACGTCTTATATATTCGATGGCATCTTACTAGGATAATCGGTATGCTAGCTTGGAAAAATTAGAGTGTGTTTTATAATTGTTGACATCTTATAATCGATGTAATACGGTAATTACTGCATATTCCGTTAAAACAAAATAACAATAATTATAAAATATATAAATTTAACAAAATGAAATGTATATGTTTTGTGGATGGCTTTCATAATAAAAGCCCCGATTCAAGGATACAACAGCGATCAAGTTTGTCAATTTTATTACTTTACTAATATACTTGTATAAGTTTCTTTAACAATGTTTTTTACAAATATTAGAGGTAAGCAATCATTGAATTTGTTGGAAAACTTAGGTTTTTTATTAGAAATATTATTTTGCTACCCATTTATCTGGAAGCAAATTACAAAGTTCTAATTTTTATATCGCTTTTATTTATATTCTAGTTCCGAGAGAAACTTCAGAACAAAACTAGGAGGTTAACGTTAACAATAGTTGTATTTTTAGAACATTTTCAAAGTTTACGTATAACGAAAAATGCTTTCGTGCTACTAAAATTAAAGTTTCTAACGATCAATTGAACTTTTATAACCTAATTAGTAAACGTAACTTTACACTTAGTTACTATAATGCTACTTACGATTGGATCAAAAAAGAAATATCTCTCAGGACTGCTTGCTGGCCACTCAACTTCTTCTGCCAATTCATTAAGGTATCTCATTAAAACGGTTTCTAACTGCAATGGGGAAATGAGGTGGAGCTCACATTTTCACATCGTCCACATTTTTTTTCTTAAATCTAGTTAGAAATTAACCAAAACGTCAGCAACAGTATTTTGTGAGAAAAATAAGTACGATTCACCATTTCAATTTGGAGGAAGAATATGCAATCATAGTATTCCTAGTAGTCTGTCGTCTATACAGGGTGATTCACGTTGATCGCCTAATAGAAGTATCTCGAGAATGAAAAAAGATATCGATTTGAAATTTTGGTTATGGTCCTAAGTGGGTAGGGTCTATTTAATGAAAATATTTTCAAAATGGTGGCATTTCCGGTTATACCGGAAGTTGACCCTAACTTTGTTATTTTAAATGAGATGCCCCCATTTTCAATTTTTTTTTTAGATTCCACGGAAAATTTAAAGGTCATTTCATTTCATTAAAGGTTCCCTATGTCTAAAATGAATATTTTCTGAGATATTAATTTTTTTCCCAAAATATTGATGGAATAGTTGTATAATGTAAAAATCAATATCTCAGTAATAATAATAATAATAATAATTCTTTATTTTCCATTAAACCAGTACAAGAAAATAGTACAGAAGAGGCATGGGATTCGTCAAAAAGAGAAATATATAAAAAAATGTAGAATTTTCGACTTAGCCAATACAAAACTAAACTTTAAAATATCCCATAAATGAGACACTGAAAACACTGTTGAACATATTAAAAGAAAGAAAAGAGAAAAAACAATATATGGAATTTTACTAAAATATTACAAAACTTAAAACATACAAACATACAAACATAAGTAATAATAACAATACAAATTAGTTAGTGACTAAAATATTCGTCAAGATTGTAAAAACATTGTTCTATTAAAAAAAAAAAAAAAACAGTAACAATTAATGATAAGACGTTGAATTTTTTATTGAGTTAAGACAAGGTATTGGAGCTATCTATCATGTAATAAAATTGTCAAAATCTCAACTGCAAAGTTTCTAAAATTAACGATATCTATCGACCTCATAAAAACAGCAATAAGTCATTTTTTTTAAATGGAACCATATCTAATTAAATACACCAATCGATAGCAAGAAAAAATGCGCATCTAAGCATGTATCATGTTCCTATACCCAAAATGTATGATTCTTTAGATATTTGCGATTTTCTAATTTGATCGATGAAAATTGAAGAGTGCCGTTTTCTAAATAGTATGCTTTGACTTTGACTGTGGACAAAACAAAATACAACAAATTCAACAAATGTGACAGCTAATACGTAACTTGTGTTATTGTTTTTCATTATAAATATTCTGTATTGTGTTTTATTGTGGGAAAAATGGCAAATAATAATTACTCAAACTCACGATATTTTAATTTATTTTTAATAATGCAAATTTTATAATGATAGGTATATCAATATTGTTCAATATCTGAGTTTTGAGTAATTATTTTGCCATTTTTCACAATAAGACACAATACAGAATATTTATAATGAAAAACAATAACACTTGTTACGTATTAGCTGTCACATTTGTTGAATTTGTTGTATTTTGTTTCGTCCACGAAGTCAAAGCATATACTATTTAGAACTATTCCGTCAATATTTTGGGAAAAAAATTAATATCTCAGAAAATATTCATTTTAGATATAGGGAACCTTTAATGAAATGACCTTTAAATTTTCCGTGGAATCTATAAAAAAATTGAAAATGGGGGCATCTCATTTAAAATAACAAAGTTAGGGTCAACGTCCGGTATAACCGGACCGGATAAAAATGGTGGCATTTCCGGTTATACCGGAAGTGCCACCATTTTGAAAATATTTTCATTAAATAGATCCTACCCACTTAGGACCATAACCAAAATTTCAAATCGATATATTTTTTCATTCTCGAGATACTTCTAATAGGCGGTCAACGTGAATCATCCTGTATAGTCAAACCAAATATTTAATTTAAATTCAAGCTGATTTTTTTTCTTTAATAGCACGTAGGGTTTTTATTTCTCAGTAATGACTGTTTCTCCAATTGAAAACGCCTCGTCTGATAAACGTTACTTCATCGATAAATAAGATATTCTTAATAAAATTTCTGTCACTGTTGTTTTCTCTCAATAATTGGTAAAATTGTGTGTGTCGTAGAAAATTGAATCAAAAAGAAAATATATCTTTTATATTCACTCACTGGTTTCGGGGTCATTGACCGCTACCTAAAATATTAATAAATATAATTAGTACTAAATATATTCAGACATACACCCGCATGGACAAAATTGTCGAATATTTTAAATTTTCCCAATTCTTTTGTATTTATAAATTTTAATGAAAGAACGCATTACACAAGAAAGAAATAGTTTATTTCACACATTTTAAGTGAAGAATATTAAGTTTTCATTAGCAGAAAATGCTAAAAAAATTTACAACGACGATTTGAAACCATATTCAAGTAATAATGATAAAAAATATTCGATAATTTTGTCCATGAGTGTATAATAATATAAAGAATGAAACTGTTTAAACCACTTTTATAAATGTATGATCTTCAAATGAATTGAAGTAGGTATTTTTAGAACATTTGTTACTGGAATATACACTTTAAAGATTCTTTCATACTCAATAAATTTAAATCACAAAAACTTTCGTAACTTACCGATTAAGTACAAGAAAATCCTTTAGACACTTGCACTTGAATTAGATTAACAGAAAATGTATAAAATAACCAAATTAGTTTTAAGCGTCTATCAACATCCAATATGTGTTCCAGTCTTCTTCCACATGTCATTGAATAGAAAATTTTGTGATTGGCTGTTCAAATAAAATATATCTGATTGGCTCACTCAAATACCGGTGCCGGCTTCTTGTACCTATTTTTACTATATCTCAATGGACGCCTTTCAAAATTTTGTGTATTTTGGGAAAAAAATCCTGATAATAAAAATAATACATTTTAAGAAATAAAAGAGTAATTCGTAAATGACGTAATTTTGACGAATATTTTTAAATAAATGCTATCTTTTGTTTAAAACTTATACCAAGGTGAATAATCACAAGCAATTTGGACAAAATTTTATTATTAATGACTAAAGCATCAATTTAAAGGCCAACGTTTCGGTAATCGATTACTACCATCTTCGGGGCTGCAAGAACCAATATAACATTAACAACCAATTACTTTAAATGTACAACAATTTTAAAATAAAAAAATAAAAAAAGTTATCAATACATAATAAACACAATCAATCAATTAATTAAAAAGACGTTAATCATTATAAACAATTACTTATTTTAAACAAATTTTTAACTATATAAATCATTCTTTGAATGAAATAAATTAATGACAATTATAAATTGAAGAATTTAAAAAAAAAATAATTAAAATACATAATTAAAAAATTAAAAATTAAAAAACAGAAAAGAGCTTACCCAAAATTATTTGAAAGTCATTGAGTCCAATATTATTAATAAACATTCTCATTTTATCTATAATAAAAATAAGAAAAACCGGTATATAAAAAACATAAATACTACTTAACATTTGCTTTTTTAATTTAATTATCTAAAAGTAAACATGAAACAAAACAGGAAATAATGCACTTACTTACCAAGATACAAATGAAAGTCAAAATATGCTAGTTAAAATAATTACGAGAAGAAAAAACTCAAACAATTCAACTGCTCGTTACGAATATTTTTCACACACTACATTATAATACCAACAATATACAGGGTGATTCACGTTGACCGCCTATAAGTATCTCGAGAAAGAAAAAAGATATCGATTTGAAATTTTGGTTATGGTCCTAAGTGGGTAGGATCTATTTAATGAAAATATTTTCAAAATGGTGGCATTTTCGGTTATACCGGAAGTTGACCCTAACTTTGTTATTTTAAATGAGATGCCCCCATTTTCAATTTTTTTTTAGATTCCTCGGAAAATTTAAAGGTCATTTCATTAAAGGTTCCCCTATGTCTAAAATGAATATTTTCTGAGATATTAATTTTTTTCCCAAAATATTGACGGAATAGTTGTATAATGTAAAAATCAATATCTCAGTAACAATTAATGATAAGACGTTGAATTTTTTATTGAGGTAAGACAAGGTATTGGAGCTATCCATCATGTAATAAAATTGCCAAAATCTCAACTGCAAAGTTTCTAAAATTAACGTATCTATCGACCTCATAGAAACAGCAATAAGTCATTATTTTCAAATGGAACCATATCTAATTAAATACACCACTCAATAGCGAGAAAAAATGTGCATCTAAGCATGTATCATGTTCCAATCGATTTTATAAACATTAATAATAATAATAACATAAATAACCTCCATGTCAGAGAGGTGTCTTACAATGAGGTGCGGGATGTTATAAATAGTTTAAAGAAGAACTCAAGTCGGGACCTCTATGAGATGAACGTAAACCTAATAAAAACGGTAAAAAACCTAATAATAATACCACTAACGAATCTAATAAATCAGAGCATCAAACTAGGTGTATATCCACAGTGTTTAAAAATTTCAAAAGTAATGCCAATATTTAAAAAAGGGAATAAAAACGAAACGGAAAATTATCGACCTATCTCTTTATTGCCGATTATTTCAAAAATCTATGAAAAAATTCTCAAAGAAATACTATGTAGTCATCTCGAGGTAAATAGTCTGTTTTCTGCTGCCCAGTTTGGTTTTTGAAACAAAAAGTCGACCACGTTGGCAATAAATAAATTGATATCAATAATCAATAATGGCCTAGAAAATAATGCCTTTGTGGGGGTTACTATGTGCGATCTCACTTTGACTGTGTTTCACACAATATATTAATAGATAAACTAAGACTATATGGCATAGGCACGTGCTGAACTAAGTTAATATCGTCCTATGTATCGGACCGTAAACAATTAACCTATTATGAAAATTCTTTCTCAAATGGTGTGCCACAAGAATCTGTGTTGGGTCCACTGCTGTTCCTAATTTACATCAATGACCTAACAGCATGTGTACCTTACACAGATGTGGTACTCTTTGCTGATGATACTACGTTTATAAATACTGATTTAAATGATTCATTGCATCTTAAATTGAGTGAAACACAGGCAAATGCTAAAAATTGGTTTGATACAAGTAAATTAAGTCTCAATCAAAATAAAACTGAAAATATAATATTCACACTAAGAGAGCACAACCTGGACAGCAGAAAATCTGTTAAGTTCCTAGGTGTTTTTCTTGACTCTACTTTATCATGGCAGGCTCATGTTGATTACATATGTCCTAAACTTTGCAGTTATACTTACCTATTACGCAATCTATCATATATTGTATCTTTAAATGTAGTTTTAAAAGCATATTTTGCACTGTTTCAATCAACATTTTCATATGCAATTCTCTGCTGGGGTCATTCGTGTCATTCAAACAGAGTCTTTTCCATTCAGAGAAAAGTAATTAGATATATCTTAAAGCTTAACTTTAGAGAGGACGTTAAAACTAAATTCATCGAACTAAATATATTTACGGTTTCATCTCTGTATATCTATGAATGTTTAAAGTTTATTTATGATAACAAACATAATTACGTATTAAATGAAACACGGCATAACTATGATACTCGTATAAAACATAATATATCAGTAAATTACTTACGGTTGAATAAAAGCAGAAATTCTGAAAACTACTATGGACCTATCTTCTACAACAAATTACCAGATCATATCAGAAAACTGCCCAAAAATAAATTTCTAAATATTATAAAAGATTGTCTTATTAGAAAAGCGTACTACAGCGTTAGAGAATTCATGGATGATAACACATTTTTATGATAGAGTCTGCCTTGTGTAAGCCATGTTTTACTGTTTACTGTTTGACCATTTAATCATTTCGTTTAATGTCTGTAATTTTTATATTTAATTTGTTAGTGTAATCGTCTTTTACAAATATATGTTATACCTAACTATTTTTATATTGTAACAAGCAAATGTAGGTAATTATAATCAAACTGACTGACTTATGTAAACATTTTTAATGTTCTAACATGAATCAATTACTTTACTTTACTTTACTTTACTTTACTATACCCAAAATGTATGATTCTTTAGATATTTGCGATTTTCTAATTTGATCGATGAAAATTGAAGAGTGCCGTATGAAAATTGAAGAGTATGCTTTGACTTTGACTGTGGACGAAATATGATTATTATTGGAGAGTCCTCTGTTTAATACACTTTTAAGTAATCAAATACACAAATTCCAAAAAAGTACATTAAAGTAGAAGACTAGATTAAAAATAAATTGATAGTTTATATTATTACCAGAAGGTAGCGGAACACTCAATATTCTTTAGAATTAGTCAAATAGAACAAATTATTGGAATACAAACGTAAAAATACTAAATAATTATCATATTCGCAGCTAATAATTAGTAATAATATTATGGTAAATTTTATTAAAATTTTGATAATCAGTTTTTAAGTTAATTGGATTATTAGATTTCAAAATATGTGCCATTTCCAAAAACAACCGTTTTCGTAACAATTGTTTTGTTTGACCCACAAAAAACAATTGTTAAAACAGAAAAAACCTCTTTAAGTAGTCATCATTTTACTGAAAATCATAATTTTTTGTTTGAACAAATTAAAGTTTTAGACCACGCATCTAATTATAATAAACGGTTGTTTTTGGAAATGGCACATATTTTGAAATCTAATAATCCAATTAACTTAAAAACTGATTATCAAAATTTGAATAAAATTTACCATAATATTATTACTAATTATTAGCTGCGAATATGATAATTATTTAGTATTTTTACGTTTGTATTCCAATAATTTGTTCTATTTGACTAATTCTAAAGAATATCGAGTGTTCCACTACCTTCTGGTAATAATATAAACTATCAATTTATTTTTAATCTAGTCTTCTACTTTAATGTACTTTTTTGGAATTTGTGTATTTGATTACTTACAAGTGTATTAAACAGAGGACTCTCCAATAATAATCATATACACTTCGCATCAAAATTAACGCACCACTAAAAATTTATCATAATTTTAAAGGTGATTTTCTCGCGAACCGCTAATCTGATTTTGATGATCTTTTTTTTGAATTGTAAGTTTATTCTTCAGAAATAGGGCTGTGGTATACATTCTTATTATAATTTCTGTTTTGAGCATATACAAGGTGCAAGAGTGAAGATACGTTTTTTACCCGAAAATTGAAACACCCTGTGGGGTGTCCCAGCTACAATAGCAAATATCTACTTGAATTAAACTGTAGCCCCATCTTTCCCGAACAATTTGTTTTTTGATTTACAGCATTATCTCTATTATTAAATGAGATATACAGTTAAAGATTTAAGTGCACCAGTTTATTAAAAATTGAAGAACTTAGACAAGGTAGGTCATGGGAAAAGACAAAACAGATACGTCAAATTCACAAACTGTCATATTCTTTTTGACTTACGTCAGTGTTATCCTCAAAAAGTGTTTTGATAGTAAATTATTACAATGGAGCGCTAAACAAGAAATTAGAATCGGGATGAATGTGTAAAAGTGATTACATTGGCTGAGGAAGGATCAAGTTACCTTGCTATAGCTCGGAGGCTGGGAGTTTCCCATACATCAATATCCCGTGTAATTCAACGTTTTGAAGAGACCAATGATCATAACAGACGTCATGGACAAAGAAGGCATTGAGTAACAACAGCTTTTCATGATCGTGCTCTTTAATCTTAAACTGTATATCTCATTTAATAATAGAGATAATGCTGTGAATCAAAAAACAAATTGTTCAGGAAAGATGGGGCTACAGTCTGATTCAAGTATACATTTGTTATTGTAGCTGGGACACCTCACAGGGTGTTTCAATTTTCGGGTAAAAAACGTATCTTCACTCTTGCACCCTGTATATGCTCAAAACAGAAATTTTAATAAAAATGTATACCACAGCCCCAATTCTAAGGAATAAACCTACAATTCAAAATAAAGATCATCAAAATCAGATTGGCGGTTCGCGAGAAAATCATCTTTAAAATTGTGGTAAATTTTTAGTGGTGCGTTAATTTTGACGCGAAGTGTATATTGTTGGTATTATAATGTAGTGTGTGAAAAATATTCGTAACGAGCAGTTGAATTGTTTGAGTTTTTTATTCTCGTAACTATTTTAACTAGCATATTTCTACATCTTTGACTTTCATTTGTATCTTGGTAAGTAAGTGCATTATTTTCTGTTTTGTTTCATGTTTACTTTTAGATAATTAAATTAAAAAAGCTATTGTTAAGTAGTATTTATGTTTTTTATATAGGTACCGTTTTTTCTTATTTTTATTATAGATAAAATGAGAATGTTTATTAATATATTGGACTCAATGACTTTCAAATAATTTTGGATAAGCTCTTTTCTGTTTTTTAAATTTCAATTTTTTAATTATGTATTTTAATTATTTTTTTTTAAATTCTTCAATTTATAATTGTCATTAATTTATTTCATTCAGAGAATGATTTATATAGTTAAAAATTTGTTTAAAATAAGTAATTGTTTATAATGATTAACGTCTTTTTAATTAATTGATTGATTGTGTTTATTATGTATTGATAACTTTTTTTTTATTTTATTTTAAAATTGTTGTACATTTAAAGTAATTGGTTGTTAATGTTATATTGGTTCTTGCAGCCCCGAAGATGGTAGTAATCGATTACCGAAACGTTGGCCTTTAAATTGATGTTAAAGTCATTAATAAAAAAATTTTGTCCAAATTGCTTGTGATTATTCACCTTAGTATATCAGTCAGTGGACGTGATTTAAATTACATATTTAAAACTTATATTATGAGAAAATTTATAGCATATTGGCCGCTAATAATTAAATTTGCTTTATGAACTCTGTTGCGGTTTTCTCCATCCTGGTGGGCTACCCGTGGTGACAGCGGTTTGTTGTTCACTATGAATGACTCATCATATTGAGATTACGCCAAAAAATATAGATGTCGCCCACTCTGTGATTTTCGCGAATTGAGTTATAAGAAGAAGAGGAAATTAGGTTAAGTTTGAACATTTCACTCTATTTTTATTTTATAGTCTTTATCTGTGGTCTTTATGTTGTGATTTCTCTTTTCACGTTGACACCACATGAACCACATGTGATAGAGGGACTTAAAATAAGTGAAAAAGTTCCTATCAACTTATGTCCTTAGGTGATTGCTAACAAAGATACAGGGTGTTAAAGTTTTGTGAAAAACAAACCATTTCTTTAATAACTCTAAAATTATAAAAGCTATTGACTTGAAATTTTAGGGGCGGCGATGTTTTTTAAGCCTCTATTGTTTCACGGAATCTTGCCTTTGTACTGTTTCCAGTGGCGCCGTCACAGGGTGGGGGAGTTAAATTTTTCGCCGAAACTATGTAACGCCACTGCTTTGTACAGTTGTTTTTAAGATTTTCCGAATCTCAGCTCAATTTGGAAGAAAGAAGGTATCTTTTAATTTATTCGTACAACGCTTACTTTTCGATACAGACTTAATAGATGATATGGTTAGGTCTATCGTTCCTACAATCGATTACACAATAAAGAATTCGTGGGACAGCACTGGTATAATCGCAGGAGGTAATTAAACTTAATATTCATACATTTAAACTTACTATTAAACTAAAATAAATTTTAGGTATAAAAAGTTTAAATACGAGTAGCTCACAGTCCTTGATGCTGACATACCTAACTGAAATGTTACGATATGGATTGAATAATGTTTTTAATGGCTGGAGATCAGAAACGAGAATGAAAGGTCGCTCATAAATATATTTATGAAATTTCTTTACACAGAATATAATTGCAAGAGCTTCACGTTCCAACTGTGAATAATTTTGTTGTGTTTTTGATAGCATCCCTGATGCAAATAACACTGGTTTTTATATACCATTAATTCGGTGACTAATTACACTACCTACTCCCTAAGAGCTAGTCCCATAGAATTATTATGGTTTTGCTTGGGTCATAATGCATTAACACTTGATTTTTACCAATTAATTTTTTACTTAAGTTAAACGCTGCCCTACATGCCTGACTGAACTCGAATACTCCATCTTTTCCTAACAATCTATATAGTGGCTTTAAATGTTACGACAACATAGGGATAAATTTACTGTAATAATTAAGTAACCCTAAATATGCTCGTAACTGTGTTATATTTTGTGGATCTGGTGCTTCGTCTATGGCACACAGCTTCTCTGCTGTTGGATGGACACCATCCTTATCAATTCGATGACCTAAGTATTCTACCTGCTTCTCGAAAAATCTACTTTCTCTAAGTTAATTTTCACATTATGTTTACTTAGCCTTTCCAAAACCGTTTCAAGTAACGCCTCTGCATCATCACGGGAACTCGCTGCGATTAAGATATCATCTAAATAGCAATTTACTTCTGGTATACCACATAAAATTTGATCCATAACTGATTGGAATATTGCAGAAGCTGATGCTATTCCATAAGTTAATCGTATAAATTGAAACATACCAATATATGCGTATTAATGGTAAGGAACTTTCGAAAGTAAGCGTTGTTACCTTCAATTGTTGGTACGCACCAGTCAAATCTAACACGGTAAATATACTAGGATCTGAGAGACTCACAAATATATCATCCAGTACTGGAAGTGGATATTGATCTATGTTCAGTGCTTTATTTACTGTTAACCGAAAATCTGAGCAAATCCTTACATCGTTATTTTTTTTGTTAACGACTACAATAGGTGATGCCCATTCACTGTGCGACACTGATTTCAAAATACATACTGAAACCATCTGATAATTTTTTCCCAACCCACGGTTAGACTGCATATGGCATTGAATAAGCTTTCTTGACTACTGGTGCTATAGTCTGTCTCATATTCAGAAACCAGCGTTGGTCTTACGAAGAGCATTAATGCCGTCCTGTACACATCGAGAACGAAGCGTGCGGATGGCTAAGCGCCAGGTACGCATTATTGTTATTTCCCAGGCCTTCAAAGAAAAACGTTGTTTGTAAAAAATTATTAAATTTATTTGATAAACGTTAATTAAATCCGTAATTGAGATATTAAAATTAAACACTAAAATAATTGCTAAAATAAATCAAACTAAGATAAAATAACATTCATTAATATCCATATTTTTGTCATTTTCATCTTAGTCGCAATTGAATAATACAATACCAAAGGTTGAATAGTCATTAGGGGCTTCAGAGTTATTGTTGTCAAATGGGCAGTACCTACCTATAATTTTTTTAAAGAATTTTTGGTAGGTACTTAAATAAAAATTATTATTATTAAATATTTTATAATGTAATACTAATAATAATATAATAAAATAATAATAACAATAAATAATATTAAACCTTATATATTTTTTATTATATTAATAATTATATTAGTAATATTACTAAAAGAATTCTAATAGGAAAACATTGAAGCTACAGAGGCTAATCTGGCCATGCTTTCTACACGAGACAACTGGCACTGCTGTCGGCAGATCTCCAATTTGAAAAGCATTGCCCTATGTTAAGCAACGCTGATTTCTGAATATGAGATGGACTATACATTATCACAGATTAACTATATCAGATGCGAATGCTTCGCGCGGTGCCTTTCATGTCCGCGACACACCTATTAGACAAAGGCCCGTCGGCTACTCGTAACGTTGCATGCTTTTTGCACCACAAGACTTTAATATTTATTTTTGTGGATGCGAGTTAGTTGCACCACTTGAGCGCTCGAGAAAAACAATAAAAATATATTATAAAATATTTTTTATTAAAACAAATATGAAATTGTATGTTTACAAATGGGATAATATTGTAAGTTTTCTATTTGTTTTATCAGGTTTTTTTGATGTTTTTAGATCTCTATTTGTATACACCAACAAACTCGTATGACACTATTTTGACATTTAAAATCCGAACGCTCGGACTAACAATATATCGCCTTAAACTCTGCTACACGCTGTCACGATAATGCTCTCGTACTAAACCCTTCGCATATATGAGGATGGAAGTAGTGGGGACCGTTGGACAGGCCGCCACGCTTACATTCGCATCTGGTATTATTAGTCTGTGACATTATCCTTAATGTTAAACCTAACCTCAAACTCACTGATTGGGCTACAAAGATTTGAATTGAAAACGTTGTTGTATTTCTGTATAAGACACTCTACAGTGATACTCCTACCACCAATCTGATTTACTGATTCATGCCCTACTTGAAAATTATTTTGCCAATCAGGATACAATACATTCAACCAGTTTCTTCCCATCAAGGGTATGAACTCCATTATGCTATATGTCAACAAGCCACTCACCTGCAGCCTCAATATCATGACCAGAGACAACATTCATCTTATAATTTACGGGTTTCAATGATAAATCTAACATTTCCTTAAACTTCCAAAATGATATAATTGACTTACATGCTCCTGTGTCTATTTCGAAAACTATCATTCTACCGCTAAGCTTTAACCTCACTTTAACAGACCGGCTACTACTAGTGTACATGTTGTTTAAGCTAAATAAATCACTATTGACTTCATCACACATGTCCACATTACTATTTTCTTGCTCTTCAACTGCTCCCATGGATTCTTTTGATGGACACAACTGCTTTACATGACCTAACTTCAAACGCTGGTAACACTTCCATTTGATTGCAGAACACTTATCCCTCGGATAGCTTCTATCATACTGTTTACACAGACTTCTACTGATTGAATCGTCTCCCTTCACAACTTGCGGGTCTTTCGATCCTATACTTCGCTGCTTATACCTTGCCGACTTATTTACATAATTCATAGTGTCACCGTTAGTTTCTTTCCAATAACGTTTTTACTTGCTTTTCTGCCATCTCTGAAGCAAGGGCTAATTGACATGCTGCACTAAAGGTTAATCTTAATTCTGACAGTAATTGTTTCTGTACAGCCTCCAACTGAATTCCACAGACAAACCCGTCATGTAAGAACTGTTCAAAATTACAATTATTCGCCAGTTTACGTACGTTTCCACAACGTATTCTTGCATCATTTGATCTACTATTTAACTGCACTTGTTAAATATGAATCTTTCATATATCTCAGAAACAGGAGGCGCATAGTGGTTTGTTAATAACTGTGTTACTTCCTGATAGGACAGCTCACATGGCTTTCTTGGTGCTGCAAAATTTTTTAGGGTTTGGTACACATTTGCACCAACTAATGTGATAAACACTTTCATTTCATCTGTCACAACATTTACTTTAAATAATAAGTGTTCCGCCCTTTCTAAATGCATTTCAAACTCTTCTGCATTACCTTTAAAAGGTTCAATATTTCCTATTTTTGCCACGTCTACTGGAAAACTTTTATCTCTCGCTGATTGTACTACCAGTAACTAAATTTTTGCATATCGTTTCAAATGGCAGAGGGGAGAAAATTATTCAACATTTCGATACAACTTTAAAAATTGTTAAAGTTTATTTATAACAAACGAAATTTTCTGCCATTAATTTATTGATGTCATAAATCGTAAATGTAACATAAATTTATTTGGCAGACGGTTTGTTTGAATTTACCTTTACAACCATGGCAGACGGGATAATATTAATCCAAATCTCCACATTTCATAACATTTTCAAATTTGCATATCAGTGTGTCGTCACGTTGTCACAAGCAGGGCTCTTTGGAATTTCAGTATATTCCACTTCTTATTGCATAAAGAATGACCACCCTTAATGGAAGATGGGAGAAAATCATTTAAAAAAAATTCATCAGGCGCAGGATCTATTAGGCAGGATGATGCCTTAATGGTGTTATTAGCCTATAAAGCGTTGCGATTATTTTATGCCAAAATTGTAGTAATTTCCAAGTAGTCTCTTAGGAGCATGTAAATTTACAACCAAAAGTTCTGTACAATCAATAAAATTGTTACATATTTTAAATACTAGAATTACATCTGAAATGTACCTACGTCATTTGAGGCTATAAATATTTAAGTATGTTATCATATTGTACTTCTTGTTCTATAGGATTTCCATCTTAAAAGAAATGTAACGAAGAAATCTTTTCTGAACTGTTGATGTGGATGTGAAAATATAGTGACCATATAATACTGCAGTTTTCTAAACATGATCTTACAAGATTAACATATAGGGTTTTAATTGAATTTATATTTGAAAAATCTTTTGTATTTCTTTTGATGAAACCAAAGTGAAACCATTTATTCTTTTAAAAGTATACTTTTGAAACAAATATTCCACAATTGTAAAGAACCATCACAAGTACCTACTTTAAGAGAGAAGAAAGTAATAGGCCATTGCTCATATTATTTCTATGACAACAGAGTTTTGTTACTGCTAATGCTTTTAAAGAAAGCAAAAGAAAAACCAATTCGAGAACAAATCGAGTGAATCGCTTAGTACTCCTGGAAAAATACAGATGTAAATTATGTAGGATGAGTACCATGGAAAAACACAAAACATGACAATAAAACCTTAACGAAACAGTAAAGTATCTACTCATTTACTTCACTATTTATTAGATATTTCAAACGAGTTTGGGGCGTATTCTTTACAAACAATCTCTCATCATCAGTAAGTGTACGTTAGTACACGAAGAATCCAAGTCGTTCTGTATCTTGGCAAAACACGGGCCTTTGTCAAATTCCCCATCACTCTTCTTCGCGAAATCAAAGCCTGCGAACTATGGTTTTAGGTAAAAAATTAGTAGGAATGTTTAAATTGTTGGATCTATACCTATTGAGCAAGCGCTTTACATTTCTGTATTTGATTAGAGATAATTTATTGCTCAGTGGTTAACAGTTGTGAAAGAGTTTACAACTCTTTCTTTTTAATACACGCTAGTTGTTCATAATAAATAAATAAATAAATACACCACATGTAATTACGACCCCCTTTATCCCAGAAGGCTGAGCCTTGTGCGGGAGGGGGCTACACATTTAAAGACAAGGGACACACATCCAATATCCGTGTATAATGGAAAAATCCCTCTCACAGTATTTTCCATTGCCACGACCGGGATTCGAACCCGGGACTTTTGGGTGAGAGGCAGGTACTCTACCATCTCGACCATCAGTCATCAATTCAATGTATTTAGATAAGTAGACTATACCTATGTAAAATTACTAATAAAAAATTTAAATAACATCTACGTACACCTTTACATAACTGTAATGCTTTGATGGCTACATCTACGCTCGTTTCCAACTGCAATATTACTACAGTAGCTTCACTTATAATGCTTTGGATATCCTCAATATCCTGTACATTCAACATACTGTTAGCTCCTGCCACTATAACAATTTGATTCTCCCCAGAATCTGATACATTTATTTGGGCAATACCGCTTGACACATTTTCCGTTTCTTTAATATATTCTATATTAACATTTTGTGTTTTTAAGTATTCTATGTATTTTTTACCCCAAACATCATTTCCTACCTGAAATTTTTTTTAATTATTTTACAATTTTACAAGTTTTATATTATAATCCTCATTTTACCCTGGCAATAAGAGTAGTATGACCACCGAGTTTTGCAGCTGCAACACACTGATTTGCGCCCTTTCCACCAAAATTGGTAATAAATTTCGAACCGTGGATTGTTTCACCTGATTTGGGCAGTCTTGAAGCATAGCTGAAATTTAAAAGTTAATATAATTTTAATTCTTTATAGTTATTTATCACCTAACAAAATCTATCATGCAAGAACCAACAATAACTATATCGGATACCATGTTCTATTTCAACATAAGAAATCTAATCATTCGACTTTTAATTTGTAGGTACCTATTTCTTATCTGACCTTTTCTTAAAAACTATTTTATCTTTTAACAGGCATAATAAAAATACTTATCAACATGAGAAATCTAATCATTGGACTTTTAAATTGTTATTAATTCTTATCTGACTTTCTCTTAAAACTTAAAACAAATCTTTAATGGCATAGCACAGCCCACTCTACTACTAGCCATGCTGAGAGAAATATGACAACCATGCCTACGGGCCGGTCTTGTGCGACTAGTTTGACTTTATGTGTGAAGTAACTAACACGTTTAGATAATTTTACGTCGTTTTTGTGTATTTCCACAGTATTCAAACGATTATTGCATTGTGTAATATATCGTAGTTATGTTATTTGTGTAAAGAGTGGTTTGTGACATATTTGGATTATTTCACAATTTGTGTAAGAAAACAGTGAATATTTAATTTGTGCTTGCAATTTTACCTGTGCGTTTTCCCTCCAGAACAACTAAGGCTGTATTTTGTGTGTATATAAGTGTAAAGGAGTGAGTGAGGTTTGTAGAGATTCATTCTATAGGATACATGATAAATATTATATCAGGTAAGTGAAAAACATTGTGTAAAATGCCCTCCAGATGCGTCGTTCCCGGCTGCAAGTCAAATTATGATACATCCTTGAGGGACGAAACCGGCACGACAAGCTCGACTACGAAGTATAAGTCGATATTTCGTTTTCCAAAAGATGAGGCACTGCGAAAAAAATGGATGTTGGCTGTACCCAGAAAAAACTGATCTCTTACACAGTATTCCGCGGTTTGTAGTATGCATTTTTTAGAAACTGATATTGTGAGGTACGACAAATGGTTACAACCTGATGGAACAATCCAAAACATTTTGATACGGCCTAAATTAAATAAAAATGCAGTACCCTCAATATTTCCAAATTTACCTTCATATTTAACAAAACATATGCCAGTTTCTAGAAAAAATCCAGAGGAAAGACGCAAAAAAATTATTGAGAATCACGAAAATTTGACTAAGAATTTTGAAAATTCTGATATGATTGAGAGCTTTGAACATCTGACTATTTCTCACCAGAACTATATTTCATTGTCTAATTGTTGGAATACCAAGTTAGTTGGGTCTAAATTTTACTTTTATACACTGGATTTTGATGATTCAATTTTGTCTCTAAAAAATCAAATTATAATTGATAGCGAATTAAATATTAAAGTTTACTTGGGGGGCAATCAACTTTCATTCAATGACCTAAAATGGGTTCTTCCCTTTGATATGCAATTAAGTAGATGGTCTCAGCTGGAAAATTTATTGTCTAGGTACAAAATAAGGAATGACAGCAATGAAAATGTTGACAATATGTAGTAGTGTAGTGTAGTGTAGTGTAGTAGTGTTAGTGTGGTATTTTTTCATATGTATGCAATTCTGGAATCCATTATTAATAACCCTTCTGTAGAAAGCGCTTTTCTGAAAACCGATAATCAAAAAATGATTTTAGGCAAACTCACAGTACTTAGTCTTCGTTCAGACAATTTTTATGTAGAATTTTTTCAAACTTGCCATTGTGGCAGAGAGTATAAAGATTTATTATTTATGCTTTGTTCAGTATTTTCCAATATATTATTAAATGATTATGTCAAAAATAGAAATGATAACAGACTTAGTGCTGCAAGTAATTCTAATGCATCTTCCTCCAAAAAGAGGAAACTCAATACTTTTAAATAGATTTTAATTCACGTCCATGTTCAACTTGTGTATGTAAGTATGTATTAATAATTATTACTATTTGATTGTTATTATTTAATGGTGATAAGTAAGTATAATAAATTATTGTTTATAACTTCAGCCAACTTTTGTAAAAATATAAATTGTCACTGACAAACTAGATTCCTCGATAAAACGCAGTGACGATTTTAGACTTAAATGTTTGCCTCTTAATATAAATTATAATAACACATTATATTATTTGTCATAGAGCAGAAACAGCCAAAAAGCGAAGGTAAATTTATAAAACCGAGTAGATATAAAACATTTTGTTTCTGTAGATGGGTTCTCCTGCGGAGTGCATATTCAACTAACCGGACTTCTCTGTAAGCAAGATGCGGTGTTGCCACAATTCTCAGCATGGCTAGTAGTAGAGTGGGCTGTGGGCATAGCATAGCCCCCTATCAAGACAGAGAATCTATATTCTGCGAGGAGAATGGTATGCGGTATGCCCGCGCGCAGGCATGATACAATAAATAAGAGTTCCTGCTTTCCATTTGCCATAAAGTACTGTAATGTACGGTATCGAGTTGTACTAAACTGGATTTACGCCTTCCATTTGAAAAATACAAAGCGTCCCTGACTGTACTAAAATTACCACAGAATATATAAAGGAAAAATTACATTTCCCCGTCCCCTAATGTCCTTACCGGATTTTTGAGACGTTCTGCAAGGCTTATAGACTTTGTACTTACCAGCCTTGGCTTGGACGTTCTGTACCAAGAACGACGATTATACACAAGAAGGATAGCTCTTCGACAGATCTCTTACGCAAGGTCGACCGCCGTGACGTCACCATTAGTACGCTTTCAGACGCACTTCATTTAAAATGTACGGAGACACGTTGTCTTTTTTTAAATTACGCTGTTTTAAATCATTTTTTATTTTTAGAATAAAAAGTATGTTTTAGATCTTTAAAATGAGCATTCAACCAAGAAGACAATTAAACATATTCTGTGAAGTTTGTATGAGTAATAAATTATTAGAATTTTAGTTTTAGTCAGACGACTATTTTTTTTTTTTAAATCGGCATTAAAGTACCGTAATCCGGGGTAATTTCGATCAAAATTCCGAGTTTTTTCGGGAAAACTATACAAAATCATTTTTTTAAAAATCTGAAAAAATTAATATATCTTAAGTGATCCTTTATCCTACATATTTTTTAAAAAAAGAAATCTTCCTGACTTTTGCTTTTTTTAATTTTTTTGTTTAAATAGTGATCGAATTTCCCCATGAAATTGGGGGAAATTCGATCACACATATTTCATGGATTGTCGATTTTAAACCAATCACGGGTAAATTCGATCACCGATTTTAGTTTTAAAAAAATATAATCGATATAAATTTGCAAAAAAAATTCAAAATTAGTGGAAAATATATATTTTATTTTATTTTATTATAATAATTATATTATACATAATCGATATAAATTTGCAAAAAAAAATCAAAATGAGTGGATAATATATATTTTATTATAATATAACTATTATAATAAAATAAAATATATATTTTCCACTAATTTTGAATTTTTTTTGCAAATTTATAGCGATTATATTTAACTTAAAAACTATTTTGTCTTCATTTATTCTACTTTAGGAGAATATAAAAGCATGTATGACAAAAAAATGTCAAATTATTATTCTATATCATTCCTATCTGCAATCTTCGGAAAAATAAACCTTCCCCGGCGGATGCTTTTGCCTATTAATTTTTCGATAATGTTTTCTTTAGGGACAAAACCTTTTTTTTCTTGTAGAGCTTTTCTTTTTGTTTTAGGGTCATATTTGAAATATCCTGATGGCCCAATCTTTTTTTGGTAATTTCTAACCATGGTCGAATTTTCCCCGTAAAATTGAGAATTTTTGTATATCTGGCAACAGCGCTCACAATTTAGACTTGATTAAGTTCAATTTTTTTTCCCAGCATAAAAGGTAAATACTTTTAAAAATATTATATATTTTAACTTGCTAGCACTTATCTTGTTTGTTGGGTAATAGTTTGTTGTATCACATTAGAAAAACGACGATAAATAACGGTTTGTTGTTGTCACAAACGTTTCACAATTGTAACACAATGAAACATGCACGACTGTGTTAAAAAGTTTTCTACAATATATTTCTTTTATTCTACGAAAATGCGAGGCTTAATCTTCCACCTAACAGATGGTGCTGCCACATTAATATAAAATTGTCCATGTGATCGAAATTATCCCATCAGATCGAAATTACCCCGGATTACGGTACCTCAAAATCGTCATTAAAGTGATAGAAATAGTCATTAAAGTAATCCATTATTGATCGATTTTTGTAGTTGGCCGAGGTGACAGATAAACGTAAACATTAATTTTTTATTGCTTGTAATAATAATTGTGTTATAACAAAAGGTAAATAAATACAGTTTTTTACATCAGAATTGTATTCTATTATAATTGCTAAAAATAATGGTTTTCTTATAAAAAATTATTCCGACTTGACATTTAAAAATAATTATGACATTTCCTAATGTCACTTGAAATTTTAAATAATTATGACATTTCTTAATGTCACTGAAAATTATTTGAAAAATAGAGTTAATTAATCTTAATTTCATAGTTTTTGGATTTAAAAAAAAATGTAATATGCACCTCGGCATTAAAGTTCCTTTTTATCACTCATGTGGTTTATTTGCCTCGGCCCTACGGGCCTCGTCAACTAAACTCCACATTCATGATAAAAAGATTAACTTTAATGCCTTGATACATAAATAACTATTATTGCTTAAAAATATTCATATTTAAAAACAAACAGGTACCTATACCTACCTTTCTTTTAAACACGCATAATTGCCATTTCAAATATATATATTTTTATTTATAATTATGATAATCTCGGATAATATTAACACAATGATAATTATTAATATTAAGAAAATAAGAAAGGAATAATTATAGGTATGTAATAATTAAATAATATAACATTATATAGTTATTATAAAAAGTATTTATTGTTATAGTTCATGTAAAAAGTTTTACTTTCTTCCACAATGGATATTAAAGCAAAAAAATAACTATTTATTTAACTGATATTAAAGTTTAGTATAGGTATTGATGTTTAAACAAACTACAAATTTTTTATTGAAAAAAATTTTTATTATTAAAATGTATTTTAATATGAATAATAAATATACACTGACGATCAATTATTGAAGTGACCCAAGAAAAATTTGCATCAACTTCCAACTCATATATCTTTTGATGCAAGAATCGCAAAGCCATAAATCTTTTTAGGTATTATAGATATACGCCTCAAGAATATGTGACACATTTTGCTTGTCCTTGTCTCGTTTATTTTTGGAGATACGGTGGTGAAAGTTGAGCCATGTTTTTCTACCAAAGTTTGAGATTGTGCATGGAGTGTCCCAAACCGTTTTCGGATATGACAATATAGTCATTTTGTACCCTCATTCATTGCGTTCATTTTCATTTTTGATTGATTGTGCTAACTTAATTGTTGTTGATTTTATGAGGATTTCTATACAACAGGACATTTATTGACTTTAAAGTTTAAATGCTTACTTTTTTAAATGTTTACAATTAAATCTTACACGCACATAATACACAAATAAAAAATTTTGGCATTAAATGTCAATAACGAGTTGATCCACCTCTTGCTCCTATAACAGCTTGATACCGTCTGGGCATACTGACAATGCAATTATCTATAATTTGCTGATCCACAAGAGGTCATTCCTCTGAAACCGGAACAGCAAGTTCTTCCAAATTGATAGCTGGTACCATTCGTTTGCGAAGGCGTCTTCCAAGTGCGCCCCAGACATGCTCGATAGGGTTAAGATTCGGCGAGCAGGAAGGCCATACCATTCTTGTAATACGTTCTTCGAAAAAATTGTTTACTACTCGAGCACGATGTGGTCTTGCATATATAGAAATTCAGGGTCTCTTTGATTCGCAAAAGGCAATACAATAGGCCGCAAAATTTGATTGAGGTACCTATCCCGCGCATTCATAATTTCATTAGCGAAAAATATCAATTCAGTTCTCCCCCTGTCAAAAAGTCAAAAAATGCACTGTTGTATAGAAATCCTCTTAAAATCAACAAGAATTAAGTTAGCACAATCAATCAAAAATGAAAATGAACGTAATGAATGAGGGTACAAAATGACTATATTGTCATATCCGAAAATGGTTTGGGACACTCCATGCACGACCTCAAACTTTGGCAGAAAAACATAGTTCAACCTTCATCACCGTATCTCCAAAAATAAACGAGACATAGACAAGCAAAATGTGTCACATATTCTTGAGGCGTATATCTATAATACCTAAAAAGATTTATGGCTCTGCGATACTTGTATCAAAAGATATATGAGTTGGAAGTTGTTGCAAATTTTTCTTGGGTCACTTCAATTGATCGTCAGTGTATTACTATACCTAGAAGTTCATTTTGTAGGTCTCTTTCATAATCATTTGATGTAAAATATAGGGAGCATATTGAACATGTATTTGGATTGAATTTATGCTCTCTTTAGCAACGATTTATTCACTCTTTTTTTATTGTGGATGAAACTAAAGGCGGATTTAGCCAACATTTTCATAATTATAAGCATAGTCGTATTTTTAAGCGTATGGATAAGCACATGCATAACTTTAACATTGATTTATACAACTTCTTAACTATAAGCGTATTTATAAGAAAGACGCCTAAAATGATAGTCTGTTTGTCATTTTTGAGGTACCAAATAGACTCATTTTTAAGTTTACAGCAAACAAAAAATATATACGTATTATGAAAAGTACCAAAACAATCTAATTACGCTGAGAAAACTTGGGTTTTAGGTTAGAATGTTCAACCACAAAACACTATTGTTTACTGAGCATGCGCACTTTCATTTTGTTCTTAAGCATATTCATAAAGTTAAAAGTTAGGAACTTCAAGGTTAAACCTTATGTATAAAAATACGCTTATCGATAATGAATGTTGGGTAAATGGTCTCATACAAATATGGACTTTTAACTTTTGTGCTTATGCATTAAAAATATCCATATGCATAAATATACGTTTATGAAGTTGGCTAAATCCGCCTTAAATCATTTATCTTTGGAACTGAATGAAATGTTCACCTTCTTTCTTAAGGGTTAATTCTATTGCTTTTACACGAGGCAACAGCACAAATTTACCCACAGTGCAATCTAAAACGAGAAAATAATATTTTAGAATGTCTTTTCCTGTGTTTTATTGAATAAACTTACCAAAACACTTCCGAAAAACAGATTAGAATACAAAAATGTCCAAATACTAATCACAAATTGGGACTTTGTAAACACAAACAAAAAAACACACAAAATAAAGTTTGTCACAAAATCTTGATTTTATGATATTCCTGAATGTTCATTATCACTCTACAACGTTTAAAAATTAAAAAATAGTCATTAAAAACTGAAGAAAAGACACATCAAAGTACAACGTAAACACGCAGGCTTTAATTGACGACAACCAATTATGGCTACGTCACTACCGTTCAATGTTCAATGCTGGTCCGCCAACAGGTTAACGTTGCTCTTCTGAACTATCCTTCTTGTCTATCGACTATCGTTCTTGACACAGAACCGGTCTAAGCTTTCAAGCAGCAGCTGTTCTTCTGACGTCTAATAGACATCGAGATGGTCAAGGAGTACGGAGTATGTATGCGCAACACAACATATGACGGCAATTTCGAGTTTTAAATGGAAAACTATTCCAATCATAATTATTTTCAAAAAATAGGTACGTAAACGTCGATATAGAAATTATAGAATCAAAAAAACATATCAGTATCGCAGTTTGGCCATAAATAACACGGAAAAACGAAAAATACGAAAAAAAACTGTTTTTTTTCAACTGAAAAGAACGTCAACATCAAAAAACCGTTTTTTTACATCACTGGTTGGAGGGCATTTTTCAAAATTCACCGTCACATTTACCGGTTGAAGGAACCGGTTTAGAATATTTTTTTCCGGTGAATGTCCGGTTGCGTGTGTTTGGTTAATAATTTTGAACGCTTCGGTTAAAGTTCTCGGTTCCTGTTTCCTGTTGACAACTTTGACATTTGTTTGTTGCTCGGTAAGTTTCGTTATGCTTTTTGTTTTTTATCAGAATTTCGTTGCCTTTTCACATATTTGTATTATTGCAACATGGCCAATAAAGCCTTCGAGCATATAAGGGAAAATAGAGGTGGCGTGACATCTCGTAACAATGGGATTGTTGTCTGCGGAACTGGCGAGTGACTGTAGGCACAGAATTAACAGACCAGAAGCGACGTTTAAAATGCCGACTTTGATGTTGATGTACCAAATCTACGTGACCTTGCGCCATTATTTTGTAGGTACTGTCAGGCGCGAAATTTAAATTTAATTCAAATGGTAGCATAATTTTATAATGGAAATTGTTACACAGTCGATTTTAACTATTAATAATTAGTTTAACTTAGAATTGTATTACATATTAACTTGTGTATTATCAATTATTGGGATATTATCGATATCTTGTCGAGTATTTCAAGTTTTTACAATATGATTTATCCAATTGTCCAGAATTTAAATGTACTTATAGATGATTACATAGTGGTTCACGGATATATTTTTAGTATTAAAAAATATAAACAAATACGTTTACGAAAATGTAAACATCAAATAAGCAAAGAACTGATGTGCGTTTTTACCTTTTAAGTTACGCATAAACCTCAAAATTTTTATTTTTAGAAATTGCTTAGGTAAATGTGATTATACTGGATTTTACCCATTCTTGCGGAAAACTTAATAAACAATGATTTCATCGTAATTGGAGAATTGGACTTCAACTAATACAACTAGAGAATTCAGTTTACTAGCCTGATATCGTCAACAACTAGGCATTCATGTATGTTATTGGGTTTGTTCATAGAACCGATTTGTGATAGTTTTGATCCTTATAGAAATCTGAAATTTAAAAACATTTCGACTTCATATAGGCAACAAATGTGCATGCCTCAGATGATAATTAAATCATAAATGACTTTATTTAGGCTTCATACAAGCATAATAATAACAAACATACAGGGTGAATCTTAGAGTGGCGGCCATATTTATATGAGGCGACACCGTTCAACTATGGGAACACAAAACTACAAATATTTTTTTTTTTAACGCGCTATGAAAAATGAATATTGTTTAAACCCTTTTTATTTGAATTTGGGTACCCCGCCAGTGGAATGCGCTAGCGAGAGTAACGTCTAATAACTGAGACGCACACGCCTGTCTAGAACAGTGCGTTGTTGCCAAACTTCACGACTGAAATAAAATACGGGGAATTTATTGTAAAGCAAACAAGAAACTAAATAAAATGAACTATCTAAACAATAACAAAGTAAAAACTATTCTCCGTGAGTGTAACAATAAAAAAAATAATACCTAAAAAACTTAATACTTAGTAACAAATAATGAACAGAAAATTATTTTTTCTAATAGCAATAAATCTTTACTTATCTTGGATCGGTATTTCTCATAGCAGGTGTTGAAACTGTCCTCCGTTATTTTCCAAACACGCTGTAGCTCGCCGCATCATAGAATCTAACTTTATTGTAGTCCGTATTCTGCCTTATGTGATTCGCAGCGTTTTCTACTATTTCCCGTAATTCTTCAACGTTGTTGACAGGAGTCGTGTACCCCAAACCACCGTACATTGTACGGTGCACCAAACTTTTCATGTGCCCCTGTTATGTGCCCACTGAGGATTAAATTATTACAGCCACATCATGGTGGGGGGGTGTACTAGACCCCCATACAAAAAATTTTAACAAAAAGTACAGAAGACTCCAGTTATAGGGATTTTAAGAAAAATTTTATTTAATTTTTGTCACGTGACAGGGGCCTTTTGAAATTATTTACGTTTAAACCTTCTAGAACAAATTTTCGTTCTGATTTTTACTATAAAAGAAAAACCAAATTTTGGGAATATTGAGTTCCCGTCGAGCATTCATAACATCAACGTCGGTTCTTCTCCAGAAACTAACGCGTCACCATTAAGCGTCGGCGTCGTTTAGCTTTGAACCTTCATACGTGTGTCATCCATCGCGAGTGTCTACCTTGTGCGTGTGTGTCTGCTGTGAAGTGTTTTTAATCTTAATCAAATACAACTCATACGTGTAATAACCAACGCGAGTGCTAACCTTGTGCGTGTGTGTTCGCTGTGAACTGCTTCTTACAAACTCGTCACCATTAAGCGTCGGCGTCGTTTAGCTTTGAACATTCATACGTGTATCATCATCTCGAGTGCTTACCTTGTGCTTGTGTGTTCGCTGTGAAGGGTATACAACATAACCCTACTTTAACTCATTCGTGTGTAAACCTATCGCGAGTGTGAGGTTCATAACCTACCACTACACTTTACGAACCTTTCTATATATATACTCGTATTGACCGTGTGTGTACGTAGTCAGGAATTTTTCTACAAATACTCGTATTGACCGTGTGTGTCCGTAGTCAGGAATTTTTCTACATATACGCGCATTGACCGTGTGTGTCCGTAGTCAAGACTTTTTCAATAAATACTCGTATTGGACGTGTGTGTCCGCTGCCGAGGAATTTTTTCGAACTTTAACAAATACTACTGTGTATCTAGTGCGTGCTTCTTTAAACCAATACCTACGTCGTGTTAAGCCCTAGTGAGTCTTCTGTAACGCTCAGGATTATCAAAGCGAGACGTAACCTTACTCCAAGAGGGTAAGAGAACTATTTATTGGCTATTGAACTAGAACATTGACATTGCCGCCTGGCATAAACTGTATCGCGATCGACTGATACTATTACATTGGCTACTCATAGAATCATAGAGCATTTATTTTATATTGTTAATGACTTATTGTATTAAACTGTTTATGTTGATGTGATGTGTAACTGAAGTAACCCGTCCAACTTTCAGATGGTCAAGGCCAAATATACTAACATCCAACAGAGCTAGGAATTTATTCCAATATTTTTTACTAGTCCAGTCATTAATGGTGAACCCTTCCGGTTACACCGGTTGCAATTCATATAAAGCTCAAGTGCCAGTGCTATTATTTTTTAAGTTCACCTTAGACCTTCATTATAAGGTAAGTGCAAGTACTATAACTCCTTTGTTGATTAAGCAACACACCCTGAGATCAATCACATCAAGTACGACCCGGGATCGAGATCTAGTTAACACGCTGCCACTGGCGCCCAACAACTTTTTTTTTAATATACAAATTTGTGGTGGTCACTTAACTAACCCCAGCCAGTATCCAGGCACCTTCGGGGAATTTTTCCAAACACTTTCAAATCTCGTACCCCTAAGGCGTTGTCACCCCCACAGATAAAAGTCGCCTCTAAAACACCACTAAAATAAAACTACACACACGTAGAAGGTACACCTCACTCAATTATTAAACACAAACGCAAAACTTTTATAAATTTCTTTCACTAAAAACTGAAACAATATAATTTTATAACCATAATAAACCACACTAGCTGCTGTCTGACTGGTCACTAACACTAAAAACTAAAACTAAAACATAGAAAAACAACTGGCACGCCGCAGTGCGAGGCTTTTGCATTTCAGGAGAACCTTTTTTTTATCACCCTTTTTTGTTAATGCACCTGCTTAGTAACTAGGTCAGTGTCATAGTTTGTAAACAGTTCAGCGACTCTAACAGCTGATAGGTGGTTTTAAATGTCCCTATCCTATAAACTAATTCTGTTTTTAAAATCTTTTTCATTTTGTGTCATAATAATTATGCAGACTATGCAGCCGGCTTTTTCATTTTGTTTTGTATTACAATTTTCATTATGGAAGTTAAAACTGCGTATTTCAATAAACCTGTTTATCCAATTGAATTAATTAATTTTTCATTTTCACTAGGTACCATTATCTCTCTCTCGTGATTGGGTATCTCTGAATTATTAATGAAAAGTGAAAATGTAAAATGTAATCGATTGGTTTTATATCATCTACACTTGGCAACACTGTCGACCGGGCACACGTAATGCAGCAAGTGCTTGCCCAGCGGCACCGGAATTACAGGAATTATACATGAATCGCGAATTTTTTAAAAAAATTCATAACTCGGCCATTTTACAACCTACAAAAAAAAAAAGTTCGGATTCATGTTCATGACGACTAGTACTATTAACCCCAAAAATATGGCCGCCACTCTAAGATTCACCCTGTATATCCAATTTTTTTTTTTTTTTTATTTAAAGAGAAAAGTCTCATCAACCGCTTAGGGTTATTAGAGACGGTACAATATGATTACATTTTTGGCTATGATTATAACTAAATGACAGAGTGTGTGGTACATTAGATAATAATCTCTATAATTTGTTTATTAAATCTGCTTCAGTGAGGAAGCTTTTCAGATTTGCAAGATTATAGTTGTCACTAGTATCACTTAACACGTCTTCTATTGTAGGTCCAATGTTGTGTTTCTTTCGACACTCCGCGAACTTTGTGCATTCAACTAATAAGTGCTTAACACTGATGACCGTCAGACACTGTTCGCAGATTGGTGCCTGTTCTTTTTTCAGCAGGAAGTCGTGTGTGAGTCTGGTGTGGCCAATTCGTAGTCGAGATAGCAGGACTTGGTCCCTCCTTAATTTGGGTGCGGATTTCCATTTGGCAGTAGTCTTTTTCACTTCCCTCAATTTTGATGGTGATCTTTCCCACTTCGCTTGCCAGAGTTTATGTGCAGTTATCTTCATAAGGTGTTTTGTATCTGTGTGTATCGTTCTAGTTTCAGTTGGGATGTTCGTATTAGTAATTGCCTCCTTTGCTAGCTTGTCTGCTTTCTCGTTGCCTAGTATGCCTACGTGGGAGGGTACCCAGATTAGCTCAACTTTCTTGTTGGTTTGTTGGAGGTCGTAGAGTACTGTTTTTATTTCGACTAGCAATGGGTTGACTGGGAATAGTTGTTGTATTCCGGTTATAGAGCTAAGGGAATCTGTCACGATGAGATTGTTCTCAATTTGTTGTCTTTTAATTATTAGTAGTGCTTGAAGGATAGCGTATAGTTCACCTGTATAAACCGAGCTGGTAGGAGGAAGTTGGTAAGTATATGTGTCGTTTGAAGTGACTACTGCTGCGCCGACGCCCTCCTCGGTTTTGGATGCGTCTGTATATATAGCATAGCTATTTTGGTAACTAGCGCGGATCTCTTTGAAATTTTGACATATTGCGCTTGTTGGATGTCTGGATTTGTTAAATTGTGTGAGGGAGGTGTTGCAGTTGGGGATGTTTATAGTCCAGGGTGGTACCGGGTTGTGTTTGATAGATATGGGTTTAGTGAACTGTATTTGGAAGTCGAGTGAATATCTATTGATTCTTTCATAAAAGGGGAGGGCCATTCTTCGACTTCTGTTGTATGTGCTCTTAAATCTGGTAGAGAAAATATTACGGTATGTTGGATTTCCGGAGATAGCTGACATTTTTGTTGCATAAGCTAGGCTCAGGTACTGTCTTCTTATGTATAGGGGAGGTTCACCTGCTTCATATAGAAGGCTTTCAATAGGACTGGTGCAGAATGCTCCTGTTGCTATTCTTATTGCTGAATTATGGATGGTGTCTATACGTTTGAGGAGAGAATTACTTGCGGAACCGTATGCTTGTAGTCCGTAATCTATTTTGGATCTGATTATTGATTTATATATTAGTAGTAGTGTGTTGCTGTCTGCTCCCCAGTGCTGGTTGGCTAGTGTTTTTAAAAGGTTTATTCCGTTTTGGCATTGGTATATTAGGTTTTTAATGTGTGATTCCCATTTCAGCCTTTTGTCGAAAATCATACCTAGGAATTTTACTGTCTTTCTTTCGATGGGTGTGTTGTTTAAGGTTAGCACTGGGGGTATTTCTTCTTTTTTGGAGAATAGAATGTATTTTGTTTTAGGTGTGCTAAATGTGAATCCTGAATTTGCAGACCATGTTTCCAGGGAGTTTAGACATCTTTGGAGGTTTCCTTGTACTGTTTTTACGTTTTTTCCTCGTGAGTAAACAACAAGATCGTCGGCATATAGTTTGAATTTCACCGTAGGTTCTATGCCCGTGCCAATGTCGTTTATTGCCATAAGGAAGAGTGTCGCGCTTAAAACTGATCCCTGTGGGGTGCCGTTTTGTTGTTTTCTCTCTGTGGATAGTATGCCGTTTGCGCGCACCCTGAAGTGTCGTTCTTTCATGAAGTTGATAGCAAATACTAGCATATTTCTTTGGATACCGCTAGAGTGGAGTTTCCTGATTATGCTGTATCGCCACGCGGTGTCATAGGCTTTGTTTACATCAAAAAATATCGCTAGACATTTCTGTTTGGCAGCAAAAGCCTCGTGGATATCAGATTCTAGGTCGATTAGGTTATCTATAGTAGAGCGGTGCCTTCGGAAACCGCTTTGCTCGGCGATTAGAATTTGATTCTTCTCAAGAAACCATAGTAGCCTTTTATTGATTATTTTTTCCAGAATTTTGCACATAGTACACGTTAGAGATATTGGCCGGTATGAGTCTGGGTCTGTTTTTGGTTTATTTGGTTTTAGTAATGGTATTATTATGCTTTCTGTCCAGATACGAGGGAATTTCTGTTCCAGCCAGATTATGTTGTATATCTTTAGAAGGTGATCTTTAGCGTTTTGGGGTAGGTTTTTTAGGAAGTCAGGTGGTATGTCATCAGGTCCTGGGCTTGAGTTTTTTGTAAGGTTTAGTGCTTCCTCAAATTCGGTATTTGATATTGGGCAGTTTAGGGGGTCGTTATTGTCGTGAGGTCCGGGGTCTATAAGATATGATTCTTCTATGATCTTGTGTCTTGCGAAATCCTCCGTGTACATAGCATCGCTGGAATTTCTCTCGTATGTATCGGCAAAGAATTCTGCTATTTCCGGTGCGGATGTGATGGGTCGCCCCGCTTCTGTTAAGGTGTTTATTCCTTGGTAGGTGTTAATGCCTTTAATTTTTTTTACTTTCTTCCAGACCTCATTTATCTGGGTGGAGCTGTTGATGGATGAGACGTAGTTTTTCCAGGATTCTTTTCGACTTTTTTTGAGAATGTATCTAGTTCTTGCCCGTTGTTTTTTGAATGCTAAGAGATTTTCTTGGTTTTTATGTCTTTTGTAGTTATTAAGAGCTTGTTTAGATAGTTTGACTGCTACTTCACACTCTTGGTTCCACCACGGGACGGGTGTGTGGTGTTGTAGGTGTTTGGTCTTTTTTACTGAAAATGTAGCTGCTTCTGTGAGTACCTCTAAGAATTTGCCTAGTGTTAAATCTATGTTTTCATATATTTTGCAGTGGGGGATTTTTTCTTCTACTAGACTTGTGAAGATGTGCCAATCTGCTTTTTTTAGGTTCCATTTTGAGAGTGGTATAGATTTGTGAAGTTCCATTTCTTCGTATTTTATCTCAATAGGGTAATGGTCACTACCATATAGATATTGTAGGACTTCCATTTTTAAGTGCATTGCGAGAGAGGGGTCAGTCAAGCATAGGTTGAGAATAGAAGATTTACCGGAGAATGAGTCCAGACGGGTGCCCTCTCCATTGTTCATCACAACGAGATTTTCATTGTCTATTAGTGTGGCCAGAATTTTACCCGCGGTATTTGTTGTCTCGGATCCCCATAATATGTTGTGGCTGTTGAAGTCTCCTAATATTATTCTAGGAGTAGGAATTTGTTCCAGTAGTCTGCTATATTCCTCGAGGTTGGTATTTTGATTCGGAGGTATATAAATGTTGCATACATGTAATATTTTTGGGGTGTGTAAGGTTACCGCCACGGCTTCTATGTTTGTTGACAGTTCGATTTCTTCGGCCGCAAGAGTGTTTTTTACGTATATAGCAACTCCACCAGAGGCTTTTTCTTGGTCTGTTCTGTTTTTAAAGAAGCAGTTGAAGTTTTTTAACTTATTGGTATTGTTTTTAAAATGGGTTTCTTGCAAGCATAATAGTGTTGGTTGAATTTCTGACATTAAAAGTTTTAGCATTTCTAGATGGGTATAAAACCCATTAATGTTCCATTGTAGGATGAATTTGAGTGTGTGTTTATTTGTGTGAGTATGTTGTTTTCGGTCTACCATGTCTCTTGGGAAGAGGCTTCACTATCTGATGTCTGTATTGTATCCAAGGTTTCTTGAAGTTGCTTAAGGATTTTCTTTTTTATTTTTGTACATCTAGTTTTGATGTTTCTGTCCTCAAAATGTGGGTATATTTTTGTCATCATTTCCAGTAAGCCGTGTATGTTTTCGGTATGTTTTTTTGCAATGCTGAGTGGGTCTGGTGATCCGTAAACGTTTTCAAAAAAGTCTATCAATTGTTCGTAGGTTAGAGGGAACGAGAAGGAGTGGCTTTCTATAAAAAGTTTCGTTGGTCTCATAAGTTCTTCAGTAGATTTTATTTTTTCGGTTGGGTTACTGTATTTTATTTTTTTTGATTTTGCATTGCGTGGTTTGCGAAAATTATTGTCGTTGTGTACTTGGGCTATGTGTATTTGCTCCTCTGTTGTGGGACTTATTACTTCAGCGATGGCGCGTTTATATGGTGCTGCCTGAAGTGGCATTTCCAGAGTTTTATTCGTTATTTCAGGATTTTCGTTAATCGCATCCGTTAGTATAGATGTTTCCGTTTCATTGGGTTCACTTTGTGTATTTTCCATGGGATTTGCAGTGGTGGCTGCATCAATGGTTGGGTGGTCGGATGTGCACTGGGATGCAATATGTCCTGGCTGTTTGCATTTATAGCATGAAAGGCCATCGAGGGATAAGAAAACGCGGTACTGTGTATTGTCGTGACAGATAAGCATCGAATCTGGGGTTGTTATGTTGTCTGGTGGAGAAATATATACTTGTCGGCGGAAGCTAAGGACATGAGAGTATTCAGGGTTGGTAATATTTATTTTTAGGAAGGAGATGGGTGATATCAGTTTTAATCCGATTTTTTTTAGTTCCTGTTCTAGGAGGTGGTGCGGTATTGTAGGGCATACATTTGACATTAATAGTCTTTCCGAGGGCGTGATTAGTCTTCGAGCTTGTATGTTCTCATTATTTATTTTGATAGATCCGTATTCTGACATAAATTTGTCTACTACTTCTGTGTTTGCTAAATATACACATATTCTGCTGTTTGATATTCTGGAAGAGAACAGTATGTTTTTGGGTTTTACTATGGATCCTATGGCTATTATGTATTCTTGTAATTTTATATTATCTACTGCACTGAAAACTATTGCTTGCTTCTTTGAGGGGTATTGTTGTTGGCTGACGACAGAGGAGTATGTTTTGGGTGAACTAACTGTAGTGACTACGTTTTGAGATCCCCTGTAGTCAGAGGTCTCGGCTATGTTGATGTCATTCATATTTATTACGCTCTTTGTGCTTCATTTCTATTGTAATATTTCAGCAAGTTTACTTAGTGCGGTCCTGTCCTGGGACAGCTGGAGTGCTGTACGATAGTTTGTCGATTCGAATAGGGTTGCGCGCGCACTTTATTTACTTTCGTGCGTTGATTTCTATTGATTACTTTGCTTTAAGATGGATAAATAAACTACTTACAAATGGTTGCTAGTTGAATTCGATCGGTTTGTCTTCACTGTAAGCTATTACAACAAAATATATTTTCACTTTTGTCACTAGGATTTAAGTTTCTTGCAAGAACTGGTAGAAGCTTGGTGTTTTCTTCCAATCCAGGGCTGAACTCATATATCCAATTTGATATACTTATATTGATGTTTCATCTCTAAACATACAGTTATTAAATTTATTGGACCTTCTTTAAAGTCGCATAAACAATGCATATCAAACAAAGAAAGAGAATTGTAAAATAATAATTAAATGAATCGCACACAAATATACACATTAACGACAATGTTTTCCAAATAAAGGACTCAAATTTCAAATAAAATTAGAAATTTAGTTACACTGGTTTTAGGTTAAGCGGTTGAAGTACCTACATAATAATGGCGGCTTCGCGCATGCGCATTCAAATTTAATTTTGACGCGAATGGGGAACGTCGCTTCTGGTCTGTTACTTCTGTGCTGTAGGTGAGGGACGCGCGAGGGGGGAGCATTTGTTTACATCTCATCCTTTCAACAGTGGCGTAGCATTTATTTTTATTTTATTTTTTACAATAATTATTATTTTCATTTATTTATTATTTATTAACTTGAATCATATCTCTTATAACATTAATAATAATTATATATATACAATATGATATTAGCTTATATGTTCATGGAGGAGGAAAATTTTAAGTATAATGAAGAATGGTATAAAGTTTTTGTGGTTTGAAGGAATGGTCCAAGCGAGAGTTAACATCCAAACTATTATGTATATTTGAGTTCTGTGTTCAGACGAACATCTGTGCAATTTTTTTGCCTAGAGTTAATAAACGCTGTTTACCGAGTTTATTATATTATTTGACCAAGTTAATAAATAAGGTCAAGTCGGTATACACCTAAAACTCAACCGAACTATTATAGGCTTAACACTAGGAAACAAAATCAAATGATTTGCAGGTATAACAATTTCAACATTACTTCGGGATGAACTGGCAGTATGTCCAGGTGATATTTCAACAACATTTCCGACATTACTTCTGTGTGGACTGGCAGTTAATGTTCAACTTGAATGTTCGCATGGCCGAGAATATCCTGTACACATTTAATTTTAGATATATAATCTGCCATAGATTACTTACTAGAAACAAAATAGAAAAAATATAAAACAAGTGTATATTATTTATTAAATTAATATACTAATCGTACGGGCATATAATTACAGTTGACTCAATGGTTTTTTGGACTGACGTCATCAACGTATGACACCGAAAGTTGTTTGTTATCTGGTCCAATGCACAGGATGTGCTACGCAAGCTCATTCATATAGATTGTAGATGACGTGTGTTCTTATAGCCAAATCAGTAAGAATAATGATGAACGATCGAATACATTATGATTGTATAAACGAGTCAAATACTTCTTTTCTGGTTTCTTATATTAACGACGTCAGTCAAAATTAAATATATTTTATTATTAACCTATTACAATTACATACCTAGCCCTTAACAGGGATGGAGATTCACACAGTCTTAATGGAACAACAACTTTCTTTAAATATTTCATTCCAACCTGCGGTTCTTCAGTGAAATCATTTTGTGCAAAGTGATCTGAGCAAATATATGCATACTTTAGCAGATCTTTTGAAATGGCCAAAGACATTATCCATGTTTGCTATTGTTCTATATCTTCTGAAAATCTAGGAAGAAAATATATAACTACCTCAAAAAAATAACGTTACGATACGTCTATGGAATTTGACTCTTACCAGTGAAATGTCCGATTTACGTTTTATCCTGTACTATATGACACATTACGCACCTTTTATTCACTGTCTTTTATTAATAGAGTATCCAAACACTCAAAAACACAACAAATTAACGAAAATCAGCAAATAAACTAAAAATGACAGTAACTGTCATATACAATGAACGTTCGGAGCAGTACAGAGCATGACATTATTTTCGCCAACCAATAAGATTAGGGGATTTGCAGTTTGTTTGTTTACTAATATTTAGTAAATATTTACAGTTGTTGGTCAGACAAACAAACGGGGCTTTGGCCCCCTCTATTTTCCCTTATATGCTTGAAGAATAAAGCAGTCAGTATGGTAATACTGCAGAAGATGAAAAAAAACATACTAATGGCAGGCAGTTCTAACGAGTCTTCCTCTGATGAGGAATTGTTAGAGAAAATTGCCAACAAGATTGAACTCAAAAACATGATAAGATTAAAAATGTTATTGAAAATATTGTTTTAAATTATACACCGTCTGATTTTCAATAACATTTCCGGATAAGCAGGACAAAATTTGATCAGTTCAACTTAATCAAAAAAATTACTTATATTGAACTTTTTTTAAATAAAATATTTTACCGTAACGGGCTACGATTTTACTTACTAAAATACATTTTGTAACACTATTATTTCCATTTAACATGACTCCTTTTTCGTTGAATACGGGTTTCCAGGACTCCATTTTAATAAAAACATGTACAATTTTCAGCCTTCACAAAATGACACAAAACACAAAATTATTAAAATTAAAGTGAGGTTATTAAAACCACCGAGATATCAACCAAATTCCAACTCAAGAACCAGGGATGCGGTGCCTAACCGGTTGAAACAGCTGATTATACCGGTGGTTTTAATAACTAATGATTTTGTGTTTTGTGTCATTTTGTGAAGGCTGAAAATTGTACATGTTTTTATTAAAATGGAGTCCTGGAAACCCGTATTCAACGAAAAAGGAGTAATGTTAAATGAAACAATTTAGTGTTACAAAATGTACCTATTTAGTAAGTAAAATCGTAGCCCGTTACGGTAAAATATTTTATTTAAAAAAAGTTCAAATAAGTAATTTTTTTGATTAAGTTGAACCATAGCCTTCTACAGTTCCGTTGAACTGATCAAATTTTGTCCTGCTTATCCGGAAATGTTTTTGAAAATCAGATTAAGGTGTATAATTTAAAACAATATTTTCAATAAAATTTTTAATCGTATCATGTTTTTTGAGTTCAATCTTGCTGGCAATTTTCTCTAACAATTCCTCATCAGAGGAAGACTCGTTAGAACTGCTGCCTTTAGTATGTTTTTTTTTTCATCTTCTACAATATTACCATACTGACAGTGGCGGCTCGTGGTGTTTAAGACTGGTAGGGCAAACCGCTGTGTACACGGGGCAAGAGCTGCAGGGGGTGCGGAGGGCGGTAGCTCCCGCGTAGCGCCGCAGGCGAAAATTTTTCAGGATTTTCAAGGTCATTGTGTTTTACAAAAGTACCTCAAAATTTATGTACCAAACTTGATATTTAAATATTTTCAAGATTGCTTTGTTTTTTCCACTTTCGTTTGACGCAACTGATGTTTTATTAAAATTTTTTAAATCCTTTGAAAAAATTCTGTTACGTTATTCATTTTATTTACATATTTGTATACCTACCTACCTAGTTATTTTTTAAATTTGAACAGTATAATAAAAATTCACTTTCAGTCCTTTGGTAATTTCATTCAAATAGAACTAGAACTATCTATAGGTACGATTTTTGATAACAAAAAAAAGTTTTATATAAGTGGGTAGTGGTCGTAATACCTAGTTTCTTAAAACATACGTACAAAAAAACGATCTACATACTACACTAATTTATTTTAATGTCGAAAACCATGAAAATTGCACCATGCGATTATAAGGGAACTAAACTAGAACCCCCACAGAACATAAAGGTAGAACCCCTTTCTCTGCCTTGTACCGATAAGAGAAGCCGAGAATTTCCGGAGAGTCCCGAGGGCCGGCCCGTACATTCTAAAAGCTGGCGCGAGTTACGCAAATGCATATGCAGTTTATCTAGGAAACTCGATACTCGTTATCCGTTATCTCATTACATTCTCATGTCGGGTGAATGCTTCTTTATAAATTATAAGTTAGTTAATAAACCGACGCTGTATTGTACACTTGTCTTTTTATTTTCTCTGTTGAAATAAAATATTTCTTTTTAAAAATCGATTTATTAAGATCTATTTTATAACTGGCGCAGTCTTTCGAGTCGGACGGGTGGAGTGTATCGAGTGCATATCGATTTCACGTTCAGTTCAGTGATCAACCATCCGAGAAGACACCTTTTTCGCTGCAAGAAACCGCCGAGCCAAGAAGACCCAAAATCGTCATCTGGTTCACAAAAAGCCTAGGATAACATCTCCAAAGCTTCACCGTAGTTTAAGAAAATCAAAAAAAAAAAAAAAGAAGATACACTCAAGATTTTAACTTTTTGTTAGTTTTAAGAAAAGTAGAAGAAAGAAGAGAATGATAGCAGTCTGGTAAGTAAAATTGCTCAATTTATCATCCCAAAATTCCTTTTTCTTTAACCTCTCCGCTTATTATATAAGCACCTAAATATTCTACACCCAGTGGCGTAACTTTACGATAAAGTTATTTCCCACTGCACCGATTAAAAACTGTTAAATATAAATAAAATTTATGACTAACATTGACCAATTGACAAATATATTAGATAACCTTAAATTAAAAACTGAAGATAAAGAAGGTACCATGGCAACATTTAGAGACCACATCGAAACTGTCCCAACTTTTGATGGTGATCAAATGACCGTTGGAATTTTCATCACAGCAGCACAAGCAACAATTGACAGACTGAAAAAACCAACAGATGAAACCTTCAATGCCACATTATTTCAAGCGATAAGAAACAAACTTATTGGTCCAGCGCAAGCAATAATAGCAACAAATCCAAATATTACATGGGAAGGGATTAAAGAAGAAATAAGAAGACGATTTGGAGACCAACGTTCAGAAAATACACTCACAACGGAACTGTTAACCCTGACCCAACACCGCAATGAAAAACCTTTGGAATTTGGAGAAAGATGCAAGGACCTTAGAGATTTAATTATTTCAAAAATCGCAGTCATCGAACAACCAGCTATTTTAATGTATAAAACTATGATGTTCAATGATATAGCTTTACAAACATTTCTTAAGGGAACAAACTCTGATTTAAGTCGCTTACTAAGGTGCAAGTCCCCAACAACTCTAGAAGAAGCACTTCGAATGACGATTGAGGAAGAAAATTACTCATACGTACGAAATCACTTCACAGCCATAAATAATAATACACACAAGAACATATCAAAACCCATAGCAAGACAGTCGCAGCATACCAACAAAAATCAATCAATGCAATCACCTACATATTCAAATTTTAATCAAACTTCACAATATCCAAATTACTATCCAAATTATTATCAATCAAACCAATCACCCAACTATCATCCAAACTATTGGCAAGCAAATCAATCACAAGGAACACCCTGGAATAACAGATTCTATAACCAACCGATGAAATATAATAACCAAAAATTTCAAACTCCATTTAATACGAGGAATACCAATGTGTTCAAGCCAAACCCCAATAAAATATTACCAAAACCCACACCGATGGTAATACCAGAAGAATAAATAATCTTCCAAATTCTAGCAGACAATTTCAACCAAGACCTAACTTTACATCAGAGGAACTTTATTATCAAGAAAACCAAAACTACCCCGGAGAATGTTATGAAAACGAAACTTTCGAAAATTATATGCCAAATTATGAAAACGACAACCATTATGGACGTTCTGAAGACGCATATGAAAATTTTGATGCAGGATTGCAAGAAACAAATATACAAGAAGCACAGACAGACGGACATCTTCAAAATTTTCACAAATGCCAACATAGAACTAAACAACATCGACAATAATAATAATCTTCCAGTCATTTTTGTACCAGAATTACAAGCAAACTTCCTAATAGATACTGGATCAACAAAAACTTTAATTAAACCTACTCTTGCACAAAATTACTATAAAAATTATATCGAAGAAACTCCTTTTGTTATAAATACTGCACATCAACAAAGCGTGCATAAACATAGCATAACTATACCTGTTTGGGACCTTTTTAATGTTGAAGGACAACAAAAATTTCACTTATTCGATTTTAACCCCAAATACGATGGCTTAATAGGAATCGATTTTCTCCAAAAACTTCAAGCGAACATTGACCTCACAAAAAATGTAATAATTACACCGTATGCAAAAATACCATTGAAAAGCTTACAAGATAGGACAACTGATAAAAATAAAATATATAAGTACACAATTCCGCCAAGATGTGAAAAAATAGTAAAAATTCCAACTAACTTAAATATGGATAACGGTTATATTAATCACATGCAGTTCGAAAATGGACTTGAAATACCTTGTTGTCTCGTAACATCAAAGAACTATGAATGCTTTACTACTATCCTAAATACGTCTAATCATAACCTAGATATAACGTTCAAAGAACCATTGAAGCTTTTAGAAATACAAGAAAATATCGAAATTAACCATCAAGAAGAAACTTGTCAAACATCTACACATTGTGACCAACTTTTGAAACAAAATTTAAAAAATTTAAGATTAGGCCATACCAATCAGGAAGAATATGACATAATAAGAAACCTTTGTTATGAATTTAGGGACATATTCCACTGTAAAGAAATACCGTTAAGTTACACTGGGGAGATTAAACATTTAATAAGAACAACAGATGAAAAACCGATCTATACAAAATCATATCGACTACCACCAATTCATAATGAAGAAGTTAAAAAACAAATAAGCAGTATGTTGGAACAAAATATAATTAGGGAATCCATCTCACCCTGGTCATCACCGATATGGGTTGTGCCCAAGAAAATGGATGCATCAAACACAAGAAAATGGAGACTGGTCATCGATTATCGTAAATTGAACGAGAAAACAATTGAAGATAAATTCCCAATCCCTAATATAGAAGACATTCTGGACAAATTAGGTAGAGCTAATTATTTCACCACCCTCGACCTCGCGAGTGGATTTCATCAGATTTTAGTCGACAAAAACAGTATAGAAAAAACGGCGTTTTCAACACCACAAGGCCATTTTGAATTCTTAAGGATGCCCTTTGGCCTTCGAAATAGTCCAAGCACATTTCAACGTACAATGAACCATATACTACGAGGTTTAACGGAAGAACAATGCATGGTATACTTAGATGACATTATCATTTTTTCGACTTCACTGCAGGAACACATAGGACGTCTAAGAAGCGTATTCGAGAGGCTAAGAGCTGCAAACCTTAAAGTACAGCTAGATAAGTCAGAATTCTTACGCACCGAAGTTAATTATCTAGGACATATCATAACACCACAAGGAATAAGACTAAACAACGAAAAAATTAGAGTTATAGAAAAATACCCTATACCTAGCACCACAAAAGAAATAAAATCTTTTCTGGGACTGTTGGGCTATTACAGGAAATTTATAATGAATTTTGCAAGCTTGACAAAACCTTTGACGAAGTGTTTAAAGAAGGGAGCAAAAATCGAACATACTGATGAGTATATTACAGCATTCAACAAATGCAAACAAATTTTATGTCATGACCCAATACTTCAATTCCCCGATTTTAGCAAAGAATTTAATTTAACCACCGATGCCAGCAATATAGCGATAGGAGCAGTTTTAACACAAGGCTTACCACCAAATGATAAACCAGTGGCGTACGCTTCTAGAACCCTTAATGATACCGAGACCAAATACAGCACAGTAGAAAGAGAATTACTGTGTATACTTTGGGCATGTAAGCACTTTCGCCCTTACCTGTTTGGACGTAAATTTAAAATTTATACCGACCATCGTCCATTGACCTGGTTATTTTCGCTTAAAGATCCGTCTAGCAAACTTGCACGTTGGAAAATTAAACTTCAGGAATTTGACTTTGAGGTTATATATAAAAAAGGATCACAAAACGTAGTCGCGGATGCTCTATCACGAATAACTGTTCATCCAATGAGCATACAAGGGACTAGCAAAGAAATAGATAATGTATCGATAATACCACAACTCGATGATTCTGATATTGAAAATGCTCTGAAAGACATTATAGACAATCCCATTACCGACCACGATGCTGAAGAAATGAGTAGAATAATAGAAGATTTAGAAAATATCACACAAACAATACCTACCCCTAACGAGGAATCGACTGGAAGTATAACAGAAACAGCACACACAACCGCCAATGACGAACCCTCCAAAAGCATAGAAATCGTAGAATATATAATAAATTCCAAGCCAAATCAAATAATTGTAACCACAGGATTAGGAAACAGGATTCGTACAAAAAGAAGTAGACTTGAAAACAAAGACTATATAGAAACACAAATTCCTAAAGATAACAACTATGATTTAATTTTAAACTTCCTCAAAGAATACACAACAGGAAAGAAAACATATTATATGTGGTTTGATCAAGAGAAAATGTACCAGGATTTCACAAAAGTTTATGTTGACAAATTTTCGGACAGAGGACCCAAATTAATCAGATGTACAAAGAAACTAGTAAATGTGCCCATGGAAGACAGATTACAAGCCATAAAAAATTACCATGAAGGAAAAACAAACCATCGAGGTATTTCAGAAACACTAACAAGATTAAAAGAAAAATATTATTGGCACAATCTTCAAAATGATGTCACGCGATATATAAACAACTGTGAAAAATGCCGCAGTAGCAAGTATGAGAGACATACACCTGTCATCAAGGACTTACTAACTGAAACATTCCTAAAACCTTTCGAAAATATACATATGGATACCTTCGTAGTAGACGGCAACTCATACTTAACTATAATTGATTCATTTTCAAAATTGGCTCAATCATACAAAATATTAGGGAAAAATGGAACAGAAATAGCAGAAAAACTCTTGGACTTTATCAAACATTACGGAACGCCCACACAAATTACCTGTGATGGAGGTTCGGAATTTTCTAACGCAGTTGTAAAAGAATTTTTAGAAGCTCACAAAATTAAAGTACACGTAACAACTCCTAGACATCATGAATCGAACGCGTTAATTGAACGCCTACATTCAACGCTGTTAGAACATTACAGATTATTAGAGGGACCATCAGACCAAAGAATGCAACAGGCAATTATTGCTTACAATAATACCATACATACTTCAACAGGCTTAACACCCTTGGAGACAGTGCTAGGACACACCGCTTCAAGAAACCCCTTTGACATGCTGTATACAAGACAATATTATCAAGACCTGGTTAATAAGCATGTGAAAACTATGGAAGAAGTTTACAATAAACTACACGATAAATTACACGAAGATAAAACAAAAAGAATTGAAAAACAAACGAAAGAAGACACAGCGTTTAAAATAGGAGACACAGTCTATACTAGAATTTATAATAGGAATAAAACGGTCAAACGTTTTACCGGACCTTGGAAAATAATAAAATTACTAGAACATAATAAATGTCAAATAGAACACTCAAAATCTAATAAGAAGAAAACTGTACATTTAGCTGACATTAGTCGTCCTGTTTCAGGATCACCGCCCTCACCATTAGCACAGCAGCAGCTGTAGTTGATATACAAGAAGTTAAAGAAAATATAGGATTATTGCCGCTTAAGATAGGAAACGCAAAAGTAGTTGAAAATAGATGGACGCTTACGCAAGTATACAATTTATCGCTTATATTAGAAGAATTTGAGAAGTTAGTTACTACTCAAAAACAATTAGAATTAGGTTATAATACGTCGGACCAGAACTACAGGATGGAAACTCATAATTTCAGAAATATAATACACCATCAAATAAAAGAAGTCGCCGAAATAATCGAAGAATTGCTACCATCTGCACCTAGAAATAAACGTGGTTTAATAAACGTCCTGGGTAGTACAATTAAATTAATAACTGGCAACTTAGATGCTGAAGATGCAAAAGAATTTCATACAAAAATTGAGGAACTAAGGAAAACACAAAGAAAAATAATCAAATCGGAAAAAGAAACAATTTCCCTTACCATTCAAGCAGTAAACAATTTTAACAAAACCATTGATAGGCTAATACATAACCAGTATACACTAGAGAGAAAAATTAATCAAATTACCGAATATTTGAACGCAAAAAATTTTATGAGAGAAAAACTATACCCTATGCATATCACTCTTATGGAAATGATAAACTCTTTAAACGAAATAATACGAGTTTTAACAAATTTACAAACAGCTGTATCTTTTGCGAAATTAAATTTCATGCATTCAAGCATTTTAAGACCAAAAGAACTTAGAAATGAACTACTCGAAATGAAAACAGAAATTGCCCCATATAAACTTCCACTGGAACCAAATCTCCAAAATATACCGACAATTGAAAATCTTATGTCCATAAAAGCTTATTCGACTATGACCCAAGTAGTATTTCTGTTGGAAATGCCATTGGTTAATGACGTGATGTACAATTTCATAAAAATATATTCATTACCCGTTCCCCTATATAATTTAAATATATTTCAAACTATTATTCCTACGTATAATTCCCTCCTAATTTCCGAGCAATTTTACACAGTACCAAAAAACTGTAAAATCATAGAATCCGAAAATTATTTATGTGAAGACAACTATCTGCTGCCCAGCAACGAAGAATCGCCTGTGTAATTCAATTATTAAATGCATACAGAAATCTCACATCCTGCAAACCTACCAGATTCCAGTTAACGAAGAATACCTTCACGAAGATCAACAAGAACACATGGATACTTATTTTAATTAATAAAACAAAAATTCAAACTCATTGCCTAAATGATTTTCATAATCAAATTATTCAAGGAACATTTATAGTCACAATTTCAAATCATTGTTATTTGCAATTTAATAACATTACATTACAAAATCATGATAATTTAAATTTAATTAAAGTTTTAAATATTTCAACTATTGATTTTAAAATAGATTTTAAAAATAATAAAGCCCCTCAGGCAGTCAACTTAGAAAATGTACTGTTGGACAACAACCAAGACATCAAGCGAAGCTTTATGAAACTTGAAGAAGACCTCTCAGAAGATGAAGATTTTTCAATAAGTCAAAGGCCTAGTATTTGGACAATTATTTTGTATGCTAGTATAATTTTTGCAATTTGCTTCTTTTTTGGTTACAGACTTTATTCAAAATATAGCAAGGCCAGAAATTCAACGAAAGCCAGCAACTCTACCTCGGACACCCCAAATCCAGTAGCGCAACCCCGAGTCAACTTAAACCTACCGTAGGTTTCTTTCAAGGGATGGAGGAGTTACGCAAATGCATATGCAGTTTATCTAGGAAACTCGATACTCGTTATCCGTTATCTCATTACATTCTCATGTCGGGTGAATGCTTCTTTATAAATTATAAGTTAGTTAATAAACCGACGCTGTATTGTACACTTGTCTTTTTATTTTCTCTGTTGAAATAAAATATTTCTTTTTAAAAATCGATTTATTAAGATCTATTTTATAACTCGCGTCCCTCGCGCTGTTTTAAATTATAACAATACCTATGGGCTAAGAATTAATAATAAATACTATGTTATTTATCGTTTCACACAGATTTAACATTTCCATATTTAAAGTTAGTAAGTATATTAACCATAATTTCGCATTTTGCATTAGTGATTACGCGTGTTGGCTAGATTTTTAGTTTCTTGAACGAAAACTTGCCTCCGTTTGATCGCGTCATAACGGGCCGGCCCGGCGATTCAAGCTGAGGCAGAATAGGCACGCGACATACGCTTGTGTACTTAGATGGCAAATCTAACATAAATGAAGTGATTACGGACGTTTATGAAGAAGCATGGGCCAGCCCAATGCATATAATAGCGGATAGAACGTATAATATTAAGCGGGATTTTAAATTTGGAAACCGGGGGATATTAGGCATTATCTCGATTTTTCAACATTTCATTGTTCTATATATAAATAGAAAGCAAATGTACACCAATTTAAATCACAAAAAGAAAACAAAAAAAATATTTCCATAGAGTGCGAAACAGTTCTTAATTTTTTTCTGGGTGGGCCCTGCCCAACCTGCCCACCCTGACCAGCCGCCACTGGATTACTGACTGCTTTATTATGGCCATGTTGCAATAATACAAATTTTTCTGAAATCGCTCAGGAATGTCTACTTTCTCGGCGCAATTTCAGACCCCAAAATAGCGTATTCTAGTATTTAGTCCATTGCCAAGCAACCATCAAAAAACGAGTCCGGGAAAGTACTTTTTGTGCAGCCGTCCGCGAAGTGAGTATTTCGCATTCGCAAAACAGTCCGCGAAATCCAATTTCGCGGCCGTTGCCCTTAGTAACGGCCGCCAAACCAAAAGTCACTTATATAAGTGACGTTTAAGTCACTTCTAAATTTGGCATTTCTAAAATATGACAACGGAAAGTTTTATTTTTTATTAAACAGAATTCTTAATTATTTAGGATAAATATTAACATTAAATTGTACAGTTTTAATTATTATTGATATTTTCTCCTGAGACCGAAGCAACTAATTCGTTTTACTATCAAAATGTTTTGTATACGTACAAAATATTCCATTTCCATAGAAACGCTGTAACATTAAAACTATCTCTAAATATAGCATAAACGGTGGTGTAATTTTCACCATAATTCTAACTTTAATTTATGGCTACACAAAAAATAGTGTTTATACCATGGCCGCGAAATTTTTTAGCGTCCTCGAGATTATCTTGCCTCGGCCGCAAGCGGCCTCGGCGATAATTCTTCTCTCGGTACGCTAAAAAGAATTTCGCAGCCTTGGTATAAAAATAACTATTTCCGGCCTAGGTCGGGAAAGTAAGTTTCTCGGGCTCGTTTTTATCAACATTTTAGACAGTAAATAAACATACGCAGACAAATTTAATTATTGACACAGTTCATCACGGCGACATGCACCGGCCACACCAAATATTACGGCAACCTAAAAAGTAAAAACTACATAAATATCTAGATAATTTTAAAATTCTCACATTTTAAACGTATACCTTATTCATTATGCACATATGATCTGGTACTTGAGTAATAAAAATTTAAGTTGTTCATTTGACAGAACATTCGGCTTCTTTGGTTTACAGCTGTCACCTTGACGTTTCAGGAAAATGCATAATTTCGAATATTTTGATATATGAATGTCTTCCTTTGCACTAAGTGTTGATCTCAGCATATGAGTAATTTGACTATAACGTATTGATGCCTTCAACTGAAGATAAATTAGAAATCATGACATTTTCAGATCGGGAGGTCATGTCTTTTTCGTGACAATAATCCATGATAATTTAAAGTCACATTATTTCCAGCTGTTACTCTCAGGTGGTGTCCCAGACACCAGTATGCCATCATGAAACTCATCATTGTCCATTTTAATTTGTAGCACGTATTGAAACGAAATAAGCACTCACATCAATAAATAAACAGGGATTGCAAAGGAAATGATTTCATAAGCAATTAGATTGCAATGAAAAAATGTTATGTATTAATAAAAATGTCTTAATTATAATAATAATAATTGCGATTTCAGAAAAAATAGTATGTGTATCTCGTAGGAAAAGCACATTCCCGGACTCCGTGTTGCTTGACAATCCTCACAGTCGTCCGGGAATGTTAGGCTTTTCCTACTAGGTACACAATGTACTAATGTGAAAAGGCAACGAAATTCTGATAAAAAACAGAAACCACAACCGAAACTTTCCGAGCACAAAATGTTATTTTAAATGTTTTGTATACATGTCAAAGTTGTCAACAGGAAACAGGAACCGAGAACTTTAACCGAAGCGTTTCAAAATTATTAACCAAACACAAGCAACCGGACATTCACCGGAAAAAAAAAATTCTAAACCGGTTCCTTCAACCGGTAAATGTGACGGTGAATTTTGAAAAATGCCCCTTGAGAGCAACCCACTTAGTATTTTATCCTTGTCTTGTAGCCAATGAGATCATCCTCCTTAAAATGAACTCTCCGAGCTCGGCATTGTCATTGGGCGCGTTCAGCCGACACAACAGTTGACTTAAAACCATAAACGTGTTTCTGGTGTGGTGGAAGACAACATATGGAAACACTGAACGGTATGGTTTGTTAAAAGTTCACCGATATCCGATATCGATCAGATCACAGAACAGTTAAAAGGGAAGGGACATATAGATCTGTGGTTGTCTAGTAGTAAGGTTATGTGCTATTTTGATGAAATATTTTGAATCGTTTTTAAGAGTGATGAATAACGTGGTATTACACGAATTATTTGAAAATGATATAGACTGGAATGCTATTCAGATTGCTGTCGACAATCTAGGAGCACCAATAGACTTTATTCCAAACAGAGGAAAACCTACGTACAATGTAAATTATGTAGTTATTATTATTGATGTTGAAATGTGAGGTTTACAACGTTCTAAAGACAGCACAGAACATAAAAACAGAAAGACACAGAATTTCTGTGACGTGTTCTATGCTTCTGTGGCTAGAAACCGTTAGTTTATAAAGTTACCATAGAATTTTTGTGGTGCCTATTTTTAAGCAGCGTTCCAATTAACCAAGCTCAACAATGCCGTTCAGCGGAATCAACATGCCACCATACTCTACTGTTGTGTCGGCTGAACGCGCCCATTGTTGCTCGTTGCTCGGAGCAAAAAGATTTAGCTGACGAAAGCATCGCCGAGATCAAAAAAGAACACGAACAGATTTACTCTTTCTGCTCTCTGTAATAAAAGAACGACAAAGGATTTAAAAGAGCCAATCGAGCGAATTTAAGAACGTAGCTCTTGACGTAAACAATTCTGTGATGTAAACATTGTCATAAATTATAAAGGTTAATTGTTAATTTTGAGTTGATAAAAAATTGAATGTGCAATCTTGGTCATTATTCAGTTGATTAATAATAACTTTCGCATATTATAAGTAGAATGCCTGAGCTATTGCCAATTCGAAGTTTCAACTTAAAAGTAAAACTAACTAGCTTCAATTCGCCTAAATATTAATTAATATTATCATTTATTTTAGGTTATATTTTTGGTCCATTTTGTTTTTATATCCTTAAGTTCTGTAGGGTCTTGGGTTACTCCAGCTTATATGTTTTATAATTCCATACTAATTTTGCTCTTAATTTGGAGTGTATATCACGATCAAAGTCATGAGCCCATTCAACTGGTAATATAATTTTACTGAATTAATTCATATTTTAGATTTTTCTTTTTAGGCTATTGTTGTAAATGGATGTTCAATTATTTTAGATATATTGCTTCTTATAATGTGTTTTCCTAATAGTTTCTGTAAGTATTATTCCTCGTATTATTCTTATAAATTTTTCTTATTTGTAATTCTGAATTATTTAATGGCGTTGGTTAGAGTTACATGCCGTGGAACTCTAAATATTTTCTTATTATTCCACACGTGTGGACCTTTAGTATGGCAGTGAAAGTTCTTTACCTGTTTAAGCTGTAAAGCATGTAATTTAGTCAATAATACTGCCGTCAATAGTAAAAAGACCGTAACTTCAAAATGTAGTGATTTTATGTTTTATGTATATTTAGATTGTAGACCATGTTTTTTACAACTTTAACCATGCAAAAAGACCGTAAAAACATTTAAAGCACGATAAAAACAATAAAATTGTTAACCGTAATTTCAATACTTCATAACTAAAAGACCATAACTTACATATTCTTAGTAAAATAACGGCAACTTTATATGTCTGTTGTTGTTGCCGCCTTTAAACTAAGCAACTCGATTGGCGGGAAGATAGTATCTCGCACTCGATCTCGCACATGCACCGTAATTTCAGCAAATTAGTTGTTTTGGTTTTCCAATTGTGACAACACATATTATTATTGCTTCTCAGTTGTATAAGTGTAATCTAAATAATAAAATAGTGATTACGTTAAAGTACGAAGACCTTATTTATTAATTATAAGGTAAGTTTGCAAATGTTTAAAAGGATTTCTAATAGAAACGTAAAACAATTATTATTACTTTATTATAACCTATTCACTCATTATGTGGGTACTAATAAATAGTAAACTAAAGAAATGTCTAAATATTTTTGGGTATTATGAAATTATAAAAATAAAATTGTTAGTTTTACGTTATTACATTTCTGTCGGCATAATAACTTTTGTAATGTAATAAATTTGATTAATAAAAATATTACATATTAATAAAATATTACAGTTGTCTCACATACTCTAAACTTTCCTTACTAATTACTAATTGTTGTCTTTCATATCATTACATAGGCTAAATAATGTCTTCTCGAACACAACTGATTATGAACTTAGCTATTAATAATGATAGCAGAATACCCCAACCAAAGAAGAAAATAACGTTAACACTTTAAATGAATTACAAGTGGAAAGTAGTGACACTATTGAATACTATGATGTCAACACAGATGGTTACTGTATTAAGCAGTCACAAGTTTTCCCTATAGAAACTACAAATATAACATAAAAAAAAACATAAAAACATAAAACACACCACAGAAATTAGACAACCCCCAAATCCAAAGCCAAAGGCTGTCCGGAAGGGGGCTACATGTTTGAAAAAACGCAGACAAACATCCATACCCACCGACATTGCCACTTGCCGGTGCCCGGTCTCGAACCAGGACTCGATAGGCAGTGTAGCCAGAGCCATGTCTGTCACACGCTTTAGCCCACTACGCCACCGAGTCGGATTATTACTTTTCAGGTATCCCAGTACGGTTAAAAAAAAGTGTTTACAGATTTGGATTGATTTTCCATGTTGATTTTTCAGGTAATATGAGAATGAGTTTTATTTTCTTTTGCATTATTACTTTTTCTAACTGGATCCCGCCTTTCAGTATTACTTAGAATGAATCTTCTTTGCTCAAGCCAATTAATTTTTCAGTATTCACCATTTATTTCTTTTCTACGTTCTTCAGATATGTTTTTCTTACAGTTCCTTCTGCAACTATCGTTACATGCTGGTTTAACGTCATATTTCCTTTCCTTTTGAAGTAGTTTCATTTTTGTTCTTTCTTGAAGTGGTACATCTATTTGTTTTCTTTTCTTGGCAGTTCCTCTTTTAGTAAATAACTTTTCTTCTATTACGGTTTCAGAGGTTTCATTTTCTTTTTCACCAGTGTCGTTAGCAGGAGACAAATTAAATGTCTGTGATATATCTTCAATTTCTGTATTATATTCATTTTCAGAACAGAAGAAAATAAAACTCATTCTCATATTACCTGAAAAATCAACATGGAAAATCAATCCAAATCTGTAAACTCTTTTTTTTAACCATACTGGGATACCTGAAAAGTAATAATACAGCAGTCCAAAATGCACTGTAACATTGTGAATCACATTTGATTCCTAAAACGGTTATGAGAGGTAAACATCCATCTAAATCTAAATGTGATGAAGCCAAAATTCGAATGCATATTTTATCGTTTCAACCTACTATATCCCATTATCGACGGGAGTATGCTCCTAATAGGACATAAATTTAGTAATGATGCATAATGACTATAACGAAACATTTAAAAATAATAAATGTTCATATGAAGTATACCGAAGAGTGCTAAAAGGGTTAAACATTTCCTTCTCTAGACTTGGTCATGACTAATATATGTGAAATTTACACTACTCACCTAGATAAGGTACAAAAATCTAGAAAAGAATACAGGAGTGATGCAGAAATGAATCGAGCCAGTTCAAATATTTGCGTGTCTGCAGATTTACAGAAAGTTATAATGTTACCTAGAATGGAACAGTTTAAGCTTGTGTTATTCACTCCTAGAATAATTTTGTTCAATGAGAGTTTCGTTCCTGTCAGGATGTTAAACCATATGCTGCAATTTGGCATGAGGGCATACGTGGAAGGAAACGAGAGGACTTGATAAGTTCTTTTCATTGTTTCTTGCTCAGGCACAGAGATGTTGAGAAAATAACCCTGTGGTTAGATAACTGTGCAGCCCAAAATAAAAATTGGTGTCTCTTCTGTTTTTTAATTTATATAATAAATTCATCAGAAATTTCTGCGGAAGAAATTATAAAATATTTTGAGCCGGGACACTCACTCATGAGTGCGGATAGTTTCCATCATCAGGTGGAACTCTCGATGAAGAAGAAAGGCAAATTATATGATTTTCATGATTTTAGTTTAGCAGTACAAGCAGCCAATTCTGGCAAAACAGAAATAAAAGAGTTAGCTATCAGCGACTTTTCCGACTGGACTGATTTGTCTTCGCAAGCTAAATTAAAAAAAACAAATCCACGTGCCTACCTAAAACAGATGGTGAGTGTAATTTTTAATAGAGGCAAGCGTACTTTAAAGTATTATACAGATTATGAATGTCCATCTATTGAATTAAATTTTTTGAACGCTAAGTCATTTAAAGAGGGCGTCAAAAAGGCCAGATCACAAATTAATTTACGAGGTATCTCTCAGGACAAGAAGGACCAGATTATTCAAAAGTTATGCCCCCTAATGCCCGAAAGCAGAATACACTTTTGGAACAATTTGCCAAGTGGAAATGATATAGCTAACTTAATTAACGAATTAGAATGATTTGTGATTTGGTATTAAAATAAAATGTTCTACAAATATATTTATGTTATTTTACTATTTGCTTAAATATGTATTATTCAGTAACAATTACTTGGTATAAAAACCGCAACTGTTAACTTACTCAATATAAAAACAGTAACTGTACGGCTTTCATGATAAGTAATATTGATCTAAATTCGCGAAATGTCCTAAGCTATTTTTATATTAAATATAAACTTTTTCTAAATAATTTAAAACTAATAATCAAACAAAATAAAATTATAAACGTGGGTTAAAAAAAAGATACCGTAGACAAATAATTAATATGTTGAAACAGAAGTTTTCATTTTGGTCCTCTCCTCCATAGTTTACTTTTATACAATTACGGCCTTTTTACTATTGACGGCAGAATAGCAGACCTAGGGTTGCCAATTGCACGGGACTGGGTGGGATTATCCCGGAATATCGTGTATAGTGTATAGTGAACGGACATGCTTCGGAGTGCTTCAGAGAAATCGCCAAAAAACCCGGTAAAAACTTATGTAAACGAGGCAAAATTTTACTGAACTATAGATTAAAAAATTCCACACAAAAGTCCGTATCTCAAAAAAAAACAAGTTAATATAAAGTTGGTATTAAATAAATAGTGATTAATTACCAAGAATTAACATTCAAGTACGCAAACATCTGGTCAACACGTGTAAAACAGAAGGAACAAGGGCCAGTGCAACTTGAACCGAAGATATATGTATTGCACCGTAAAATAGTGTACTATCTGAAAATATGACCTGTAATATTTGTGAAGGGCCTATAACAACTAGAAAACCGGGTATTTCCTGGTTTGTTCCAAAATTTACCATGTATCGTGTTGTGGAATATATTCTGACATCTTAAAACTCATAAACACACCTGGCCTTTATTGGTACTCTAAGAAATGTTCTTTTATCAAAGATGACTACGATAAAATTATGAAATCAATTATGGAAGAGAAAATAAATAGTGCGCTACAAGGGATACAGGAAATTTTCATCAATGTTTAAAAATGATGTTTTGAAAATTGCGGAAGACAAATTAAATGAAATTACTCCTGTACCTAATCAAAAAGTTAATAAGCCGCTCTATTTGCAAATTACTGGTAGTAATTCTGCAGTAATAGTTAAACCAAAAGACGTGAATCAACCCAATCTCCAAACCAAATCTGACATTATAAATAACATAAACCCTGCAGATTCAAATATACATGTCTCCAAAGTCAAGCATATAAGAGATGGAGGTATTTTAATAGGATGTAGCAACAATGAAGGCGTGGCGGCTTTTAGAAAAATAGCTAATGAAAAAATGTCAGAAAATTATCTAATAAAGGAAGTAAGAAATATAAATCCACATATAAAAGTTTTATTTATTTATTTATTTAGATAAAATATCCAAAAGTTGTTGGATTGAGTGCACAATTTTCTGAAAATGACTTGCTCAGACTAATTAGATCTCAGAACAGTGAATCATTTGCCGATGCTGATCAACTGAAGATAGTAAAAACATGGTCAACTATTTAAGTTTCACATAATATTTCAGTTGTTGTCTACCTGTTGCATTTTATTTTATTGTATTGTATTTTATTCTATTAGTGGTTTTATTGCGGTTTTATCTACTATGTGGATTTTGTTGTATTTTATAGTGATTTGTAGTTTTATTATTATTGTGCTTTTACTTTATTACTTTTACTTTCGTAAGATTTGTATCTTTTGACCTGTTTTAAACTTTTGTATCGCAAAATTTGTTTTGAAATAAATTGTGTATCTATCTATCTATCTAACTAAGAACAACGCAAATGTTTTTCAAACAATACTGAAACTGGATCCTGAAAGCTATTGTAAGGTAATTTGCTCGTAGGTTATGACTATTGCAAAGGCTACGATGTGATTGAAATACAAATGTGCCATAAATGTAGCGGTTTTAATCATGTTTTTAAAAATTGCAGTGCGCCTCTCGCATGTCCTAAGTGTTCTCAAAACCATAGAGTCCAAGAATGCAATGAATCATTTTCATAACAGTGCATTAATTGTAATAAACTTGGTCATACCGATATTAATCATGAAGCCTGGGATACTGCAGTATGCCCAGTATATAAGCAAAAACTTGAGCATCATAAATCCACACTATTCACTCTTATAAATTAGCAATTAAATAGTAACAGAGAAATTTTTGAAAACTCACCGATTAACTTTAAAAATGCATTGTCTTGTGATGATAATAAAGTATTTATATTGTACGATAAAATTTTGAATACCGACTGGTCAAATCTATCTCACTTTACAGATGTTAACTTGGCATGTGACGATTTATATCCTTCCTGAATTCCATTTTTGTAGAATGTGTCTCGAAAACTTTACCTAGAAAGTCTAAGTATCCCCCTTGGTTTAACAAAGACATTATATAAAACATAAGGAGTTACTGCGGAGGAAATACAGAAATGGTAAAAGTCAGAACATCTATGATGAATTTACATCCATTAGAGCAAAACTGAAATTGGATATACAGGGTGTCCGGGAAATAAGTGTACAAAAAGAAATCACATATTCCCGAGGTCAAAATAAATCGATTGGACCAAACTTACCTCTATACCAAAATGCTTCCTAAGGGAGCTACAGGCCCCTGAAGACGGTTTTTATTTATTAGTTCCGAAACTGTTCAAGTTAAACTAATAAAATTCTGCCCCCCACCCCTACAGCTTGACCCACCCTTAGTAAAAATTTTGAGATGATATTTACCTCATTTTGTTAGGCTTAGAATGTTTAGTGGATGTGTGGAATTTCATTACTTTAACTTGAACAGTTTCGGAGATAATAAATAAAAACCGTCTTCAGGGGCCCACATCTAGGGGCCTGTAGCTCCCTTAGGAAGCATTTTGGTGTAGAGGTAAGTTTGGTCCAATCGATTTATTTTGATCTCGGGAATATGTGATTTCTTTTTGTACACTTATTTCCCGGACACCCTGTAGATAGCGCATAGAAATTATATTGAAAATCAGATGAAATCTAATCCTAACCGTTTCTGGTCCTATAATCATGAGAAAAAGAACGCATCTAGTCTTCCCAATAATATGACGTTTAAAAATGAGTCTTTTGATGACCCCACGATAATTATTGACAAGTTTGCTGATTTGTTCGAAGCGTCCTACTCCACATCTTCAAATGCAAATACGCCGTTATACAGATTGCGAAAGTTCTCATCTTGACATAGGCAACCTCAAAATATATATGACGTGAAGTGCCGCTGCCTAGAAACAAGTGCTTTACTGCTCGTACATGTTCGTCCTTGGTCGCCGTATGCTCGCTTCGAACTGTTTGTTTACACATTGGATTAAATAGTTTACCCGATGAATTTTTAAATCCTGATCAACTAAATAACTACTTTTTAAATGTTGCAGGTCAGACTAATGTTAATGTCGATACTTTGAATTATTTCAATAATAACTATCTGAGTCCTGATTTAAATTTACCTTTACAGAAATAAGTCATAACGATATTTACATGGCTTTAAGTAGTATTAAATCTGAAGCAACAGGGAGCGATAATATTAATTTGAAAATGATTAACTTAATAATTTCACATTGCATTGAAGTATTGCAAAATATATTTAATGAATCCTTAAAACTTGGTATATTCCCAAACATGTGGAAATCAGCTAATATTCTGCCAATTCCCAAAATATCCGTACCTTCATCCCTAAATGATTTTCGCCCTATTTCAATACTTCCAACATTTTCAGAAATGTTTGAAAAATTAATAAATGTAGATTTGAAAACATTTTTAAATACCTATAATATTCTGCCCGTTGTTCAATCGGGATTCAGAGAAAAACATAGTACTTCAACCACTCTCTTAAAAGTGTTAAATGATGTATCCTTGGCATTAGATAATTCAAATCCATCCATATTAATTTTATTAGACCAAAGCAAGGCATTTGACTTAGTAAATTTTGATCTCTTATTAGCAAAATTGAAATTTATGGGTTTTGATAGAACTGCATTAAAATGGTTTAGTAGCTATTTAAAAAATCGCACCCAAAAAGTTGTTTTAGCAAATAATAATAAATCTGAACTAGGAACTACTAGTAATGGGGTGCCACAAGGCAGTATGCTTGGGCCTACTTTATTTTCTATATACACATTTGATTTACCAAACTCTATAAAACACTGCAATTTACATATATATGCAGATGATGTCCAATTATATACAGCTTGCTCTATATCACAGATTGAGGAATCTATCAATTCTATAAACCTAGACATATGTTCGTTTACAGTCTGGTGCTCTAATAATGGTCTAAAAGTCAATCCTAATAAAACTACTGCTTTATGCATCGGAAATGAACGACAAAGAAATGCAATTTGCCAAGAGAGTTTAGTTATAAATAATGTGCAAATTAACTGGGTAGAATCAGCAAAAAATCTTGGCTTGTTTATTGATCAAACTCTTAGTTTTAATCAACACGTAAACCATATAGTTAGTACTTCTTATTTTAAGCTAAAATCATTATACCATCTAAAAAATCAGTTAAGTGCAGAATTAAAATTAAAATTAGTAAAGTCTCTTATTTATCCTCACACAAACTATTGTTGTACAGTTTATTATCATTTTTTAACTAATTATAATAAATTCAAATTACAGAAAATTCAGAATTCGTGAATGCGTTTTGTTTGTTGTATCCCACTTCGTAATCATATAACCCCTCACTTAATTAGACTTAAAGAACTTAATGTTTCCAATAGGGTAAGTTATCTTTTTTATATATTTCTATTTAAAATTATAAAGCATCAAAAGTCAGAATATTTATATAAACTGTTAGAAAAAAGATCCAATGTCCATAACTTAAATATACGAATTAATTCCTTTTGTGTACCATTTGCATATATGGCTCCTTATTTGCTTAATGGTATTTTGAATATGCTTGATTTAACCATTTATTCGTTTACTAAAAGTATTAAAAACAAATTATTGAGTGATAATCAGTAACTTGTTCTTCATAAAATATTTCGTTTTTTTCCATTTTTGTATTTATATTTCCTTAATTTTTATTAAGTATAAACAATTTTTTTCAGTGATTTTATGTTCTTCATAAAAATATTTTATTTTTTTTTCTCTTTTCTTTTGCAGTTGGTGCAATATTTATATTTACTTAATTTTTTATTTTGCTGTTATTGATATTATTTTATTGTGAATACATTTCATTTCACTTAATTTTACTTTAATTTCTTGGGGGAGTGGAAGAGCGGCTTAGCCGAACTCCTACCTTTTATGTAACAATTGTTGATAGTTTCATTACCTTTGTAATGTTTACCCTGTAACTTTTGTTTGCATAATAAACATTATTATTATTATTATTATTATTATTATTACATAGAGCTGCGATGCTAAACAAAACTAAGCGGTAAATTTAGGTCCTATGTCAAGATGAGTACTTTCGCATTCTGTATAATGATTGTCATGATATTCCTCATTTGCGAACCAGAAACAGAAGACGATGTTATAAAAGCCTTACAAAAATTTAAGCCCAAATGTACTGCCGGTTTCGATGGTATCCCATATTTTCTTGTAAAAGACTGCGCAATAATATTTGCAATCCTATTAACAATTATTTTTAATCTATCGTTACGTACTAAAACATTTCCTGACATATGGAAGCAATCAAGAATATGCCCTATATTAAAAAATAATAACGGACATGAGATAGAAAATTATAGACCCATAGTGATACTCAACAATTTTTGTAAAGCTTTGAAATTGTATTATATGACATTATTTTTCCTCATATTAGTTCTCTCATTTGCCCAAATCAGCATGGATTTATGGCTGGTAGTCGGTAGATCTACCACCAGCAACTTATTTTGCATTACACAATATTTAACAGAAGGCATTGATATTGGAGGTCAGATTGATGTTGTATATACAGATTTCTCGAAAGCCTTTGACAGCCTAGATCATGGTATACTACTTAACAAGCAAAGCTCATTCGGCTTTGTTGAATCCCTCATGTTTTTTTCATCCTATGTGCACAATAGAAAACAGTATGTAGTGTACCATGGTTATAAGTCTAGAGAAATATTTGCCAAGTCTGGTGTTCCCCAAGGCTCAAGTCTTGGACCCTTATTATTTATAATGTTTATTAACGATATAGTATCTGACCTCCGATGCATGTTTCTCTTGTATGCAGATGACTTAAAAATATATAGATTAATAAATAAAATAGATGACTGTATCTGCTTATAAAATGATTTGATTACATTAGAATTATGGTGTGAAAAAAACAAGTTGCCTCTAAATGTCAGAAAATGCAATGTTATATCTTTTACTAAAGAAAGTGTTCCGATAATTAACAATTATATACTCAATGATCACATCGTCAAAAGATGTGAACAATTCAAAGACCTTGGTGTAATATTTGACTGCAAGTTATCTTTTGTAGATCATATTTCCTCTACTATCAGTGCGGCTTATAAACATTTAGGTTTCCTACTTAGAAACTCAACAGATTTTAGAGATAATACTACTTTATTTCTCCCCTTTAATGCATTTGTACGCTCAAAATTAGAATATTCTGCTATTATATGGAATCCTGGATATGATGTTCATATTAGTATTATTGAAAATATTTAACACAAATTTTTAAAGTATTTGGTCTATAAAAATGATGGAGTATATCCTGAAATAGGGACTTCTCATGATGGTCTGCTTAAGAGATTTTATGTTAATGATTTAGGTACTAGACGTAAGTACCATTCAGTAGTTTTCCTACATAAAATTCTCTGTAATAAGAGTAATAAGACTGATTGCCCCGGTTTGATCAATTTTCACGTACCACACACTTTCACACAAAACATTTCTCTATTCTATTTGCCAACACCTAGAACAAATATACTCAGATTCTCACCTCTACATGGAATGTATTCTAATTACCAAACTATACATAATGAAATAGATATTTTTCAATGTAACGTTAGTGATATTAGAAATAAGATTCTTAATGTAATATAACTAACTTTTGCCGTATTTTTCACTGATCGAATGTAATTCAAATTCAAATTTTTTCAAATTCAAATTAATTTTATTCAATTTCGATATACATAACCAAATTTTACAAAACCTAATCTCAGAGAGATTGTGTTTGCTTTGCAAAATATTTAAAATGTTAGTATCTACAATATAAGTACATATAGGTATATATAGTATTAAGAACAATTAATATAATAAAATAAGAGTTATCAATAAGAGAGATGAGGGAAGAGAGCTTTATAATATTTACCTAATGGTAAAAATATACTATCATAATATATAACAGGTAAGTAGATAAGTGCCATTTAAATAAATAGTGTTGAAATTTGATCATAATTTAAGTTTAAAAATGTTTTTAATTTAATGTTTAATCTTACTTTGTTTTTTATATTTTTTATATTTATAGGCAATACATTGTAAAGTTTGGGCCCAAAGAAAAAAATAAACCTCTGCGTGTGCGCTTCTCGAAAAAAAGGCACTTCAACTGCAAAATTCCTGTTGCACCTTGTATCATAATTATGTGACAGAGGAGTCAGAGCCTTGTGTCTGAGTTGTACATTATGTACATGTCCATAGTAACGACTCGTAAGTATATAATTTTCTTATACTATACTCGATCTGTTCGAAACATAGAGCTCGACTCCTCCCCATTAATTTTATGGCAGCGCAGAACGGTCCACGCAATAGTCAGTTTTACACGATGGAATTAATGAAAGCTGTGATAGCTTCAACAAAATTTGTTTATTATACGTGTTACATTGTATACTGCAGCGATGTTATATTTTTATAATGTTTATTCCCATTAAAGTTTCTATTATACATTTGCAATTTTGGACTTTTAAAAATAATACTTATTCCCACGAAAATTTAAACGACGTTTTTTTATTAAGTCCGCACTGCACAAACTCACGATACATTGTTTATTTCGCCGTCTAGACGTAACGAAACGAAACGACCAGTCGCCGATTGCTGGCTGGTTTGTTTACGTTTGTATTCGTTTTTAGGTTAGGTGCTTTTGCGAGTAATTTCCACATACTTTAAAAGAACGTATGTGGTTATTTCAGGCAAAAAAGTTTAGTTTGTGATTTACTGTAAGGCCCTCCGCACATTAAGCTACTACAAACTAGTTACAAAGTATGAATCGCACACGACGCTACTGAAAGTTTATAAAATCAAGTCCCTTTTCGATTGTTGCGGCTTTGTTACATGATACAATAAATTACATTTGTATCATGGCTTTGTTACATTGTGTTTAAATAATTATTCTGTTACTGTGATTCAAGATATTGTTGTTATGGTGTTAAAAAATTTCTAGTGATACTGATAGTAGTGCTTCAAGTGATGAAGATATTATCCTTTATTTTAATTAATCGTATAAGAAAGTTATGAGAGATATCAATATAATATAATAATATAATATATGCTCATCATTTCAATCATTTCATAACCTGTGTAAATATGAACATGACAGTTGACAGTACAGGCCGGATCCCCATTTATTCGCGTTTTTCGTAAGTTTAGCGTTTATGCGTTTCGCGACAATCCATAACATAAGCTGATTGCTGATTGGTCTGTTGCAAAATACGTAAAAGTTTAATGTGTGACGCAAGTTCTTGTAGAGGCGGCCTTTCAGTCAAATCTAGAAGTTGCATTGTAATTTGGGTTCTATAAATACGACCAATAGAGAAATTCCATTCAAATTTAGCGGACATTTTTGGGGCGGAGTGTAATTCTATCTGTTGGACAGACAGAGTATATATATATCCACTTCATTATACAAAGCTTCTGTAGAATATCTTTTATTCTTTTTAAATATTATTTTTATTACCTATGGTATTTTGTATAACTTCAAGATTTCTTAACGCAGTATTGTACAGTCCACCCCAAATTATAAGCCCATATCGGATGATGGATTCAGCTAAAGCTTTATACGTAATAATTAAATTTTTCTTGTTTAGGACATTTCTTAATTAGTAAAATTTATATACAAGTCTTCTTAATCGTTTTGTGAGATATTCTACGTGTTTATTCCATCTCAAATGTTGATCAACCATTTAAGTATTTTATGTCATTTACCCTTTCTATACTAGGACAGTCACATTGATTTCTACATGGGGTTGAAGTTTTATAAATTATTAACTTATCATTTTCAGGTGTATCACTAGTAGTCAGGGCAAATGTTAAATATTTTGTTTTGCTTACGTTAAGACTAAGAAGATTTGTATTTAATCATAACTTCACCGTTTGTAAACCAATTTCTGCATTAGTGTGCACTTCCTCCCAAGTTTTTCCATAAAATAGTAGTGCTGTATCATCAGCATAGAAAAATATATCATTATTAGGTCCAATGATGTCTAATATGTTATTAATATAAATTAAAAATAAAATAGGTCCTAGTACAGTTCCCTGGGGGACGCCTGTGGTTATAATTTTCGACTCACTAAACACTTCATTAACTTTTACTTTTTGTTTCCTATCTATTAAATAGTTTTTAAATATCTCTAGCACATGTCCCCTGAGTCCAATTTTTTGAAACTTTTCTATTAATATTTTATGATCGACAGTATCGAAGGCTTTAGCTAAATCCAAAAATATAGCAAGACATTTTTTATCACTATCCAGCCCATAAACTACCCCTTTTACCAACTCTATAACAGCATTTTCTGCACTTAAATTCGACCTAAATCCATACTGCCTGTTATTAATTATTTTGTTTCTATCTAAATAGTTATTTAGGCGACTTTTAATGCATTTTTCAAAAATTTTCGTAAAATTATTAATAAGCGAGATAGGTCTATAATTTGTAAGTAAAGTTTTATCGCCAGATTTATATACTGGAGTAACTATCGCTTCTTTCCACTCCCCTGGTATTTTTGCCGTTATAAAAACGGAATTTATAATGTGGCACAGTGGTTTAACTAAGATTGTGTGAAATTTTTTTATAAATTCTGATGTAATTTCATCTGGTCCAGGGCTGAGTTACTTTTTAATTCTGAAATATGCATTATTATTTCCTTTTCCGTTACAGGGCTTAGGTAAACGGAGTCCTTTATGTTCAGTTTATGTGGTGTCTCTTGTATATTCGTACTTTTTTCTATCTTACTTGCTAAGTTTTACCTACGTTTATAAAAAAATCATTAAATAAGTTAGCTTTTAATTTACTGTCCTTTATTATATTATTGTCACTGTCTAACATATCACTTATTTGATTTTTATGTTGTTTCGCTGTATTTGTGATATTATTTATTGTTTCCCAAATTTTCCTATAATTTTGTTTGGCTTTGTTTATTTTATTTTTATAGTAATCATTTTTGGTACTTTTAATTAACTTATTTAACATATTTCTGTGTTGAGTATATTTAGCTTTTTTTTCTTCTGTACTATTTTTTATATATTCTTTTTTCAGGCGATCACTATTTCTGATGGAATTCAATATCCCTGATGTCATCCATGGTTTTATTTTGTATAATTTGTTATTCTTCAATTTGACGTTAGTTGTACAAAGTTTAATATAGTTTTTTTACAGTATTAATGAATATATTATAAGCTATTTCTGGATTGTTGTTTTGATATACATCGTACCAATTTTCTATATTTAATAATTATATTAATTTAATGTAATCAATTTTTCTAATGTATATAGTTTCAGTATTTGCAGTTTTTTCATTTTGATTTATATAATTTACAGATAAAAGTATTGCATAATGGTCAGTTAAATCACTTTCCAAAATAAAAGGTTTAAGCTTTAATACTCTTTGCGTTAATTTTTTATCCCCTATTCTAACAAAAAAGTGATCAATGATAAAACTTGTATTTTCTGTTACTCTAATTGGTTTGTTGATATATGAAAACAAAATACCATTTTCAGCAAAATTGCTTAGATATATATTTGTATTAATATCAACATTATTGTTTATATTTATATTTATGTCGCCAACAAATACATATCCATAAATAGTGACGCACTCGATTTTTCGGGTAATTTTAAAGTTCTTTAGTTCTTAAACCGGTGGATCGATTTGAACATTTTCTTTCTCAGTTTATAGCAAAATTCATTCTCTATGAGCCGGATTGGAAGCAATGGTGAGTTCTTCCATATTTCATGGAAATTAATGGAGAATTTTAAACCTAAGTTTTTTCACAAGTTTTCAAAACACCCTGTGGATTATTCTCGCATTCATGGAAAAATTATTCATTCTGCATTCGATGAACCATTTTTTAATAAACATTTTGTTTTTTTGTTCACTGTTTTATCGCTGGTACTTTCCGAGATATAACGTTTTTACGTGAACCCTGCTTTTTCGTGTATTGAGAAATGATGCACATGATGGGTGGTCATACTCACTGCAGAATTGTATAGCATATAAACCAATAGAAATTGTCAAGGTTTTTAAATACACTCAGTTCCAAAAAAGTGACGCATTTGATTTCTGACCTAACTTTTTTTCTTTTTTTTTTTAAACCAGTGGACCGATTTTTAATTTTTTTTTATTTATTGGTAGGTAATTCCTTTGTCTTTCAAAAAATAAAGAGGTGGAAATTTATTTCATTGTAGAATCACATTGCTTTTGAAAAAGCAATTGCCGTTGGCAAATCAATTAATTTGTTGTATGCCTCCATACTTTGTTGTTGTGTCATTAATTAAGTGTCATTAAAGAGTTTTAGGGACTAAAATTACACAAAATGCCTCAAATAAATCCTGAACAAGTTTATAATTTTGTGTTTAATAAAAATGTTTTTTAAAATTCGTATCAGTTTATAAAACTCGGTAAATTCAGAAAGTTGGTAATACGAAAGGTTTCAGCAAAAAAGCTGTAATTCAGACAATTTTAGAGATAAATCAATGAATAAAAAAACAAAATGTTTATTAAAAAATGGTTCATCGAATGCAGAATGAATAATTTTTCCGTGGATGCGAGAATAGTCTACATGGTGTTTTGAATACCTGTGAAAAAACTTAGGTTTAAAATTCTCCATTAATTACCATGAAATATGGAAGAACTCACCATTGCTTCCAATCGGGCTCATAGAGAATGAATTTTGCTATAAACTGAGAAAAAAAATGTTCAAATCGGTCCACCGGTTTAAGAACTAAAGAACTTTAAAATTACCAGAAAAATCGAGTGTGTCACTTTTTATGGAACTGAGTGTATTTCAACTTCTTCATTGTTTAAATTTGTTAAATAATAGTTTAAATCAGAAATATACTGTTGCATATTTATAGAAGGGGGTATGAGGCAGTCATACCGTATTTAACTTGATTCATTTTAAAAGTAAGGCGTAACAATTTTGTTTCAGATAAACTTACAGTCGTTACCATGGGATATAAGTCATTTTTTACATAGATCAAAAGTCCATCATTTTGATTAATATAAGAGCTATTGTAGAAAATCGAAAAGTTGGGTATTGTGTAATTTTCTAGATTACTCAATTGCCAGTATTGCCACGTTTCTGATAATACTATATCTAATTTGTTGTAATTTAGTAGTTAGTTGCAAGTAAGCAAGAAATTCGTCATAATTTTTGTTTAAGTTTCTAATATTAAAATGTATTATATTTAGCAATAGCTTACCTTCTACCCATCTGTTATAGTCATCTATGTTTTTAAATATATTAGTCTCAACCTCTTCTCTCTCCAAGTATTCATTAAATATTTCCATTCTTATTATATAAACCTAATAATAAAAAGTACCTAAATTCTAAATATTAAAGACTAAGAAATTACGAGTAGGACAGTAAAACCTACATTACCCCGTATATATAATTTAATTTAATTAATTTGCAAAGACCAATAATCTACCTCTTCAAAAAGTAAAAATATTTAAATATAACAAAAACATAAGAAATTTAAATGTATAATATCTAATAATAAGTACAAAAAATAAAAACAAAAATATATTTAAATAGCATGTAATACATGCAAAATTAAATTTAAATAAAGCGAATTAAAATATAACTATTTTAGGGAACCCTTCATTTTTATTACCGTTTCCAAGAGTTTGAAAATATTTAAACAAAGTTCTTTATATCCTCGTTAGACTTTAGTTTCACATATTTTCCTTCAGCTTTAATGTACACATTTCCATTGTAAGGCCATGCATTTTTCACTCCTAAGATTTTTTGTGCTTCACTTAATATTTCTCGCCGAGTTTGTATTAAGTCTTCAGTTCAATATTTTTGTGCCTTTAAATTTGCTGCAGTTTTTCAATATGTATCTTTTGTTCTCATAACTTTTCAGTTTCTCTATTACGGGAGCACTATTTTGTACATTATTACTTAATTGTCCTAAAGTGTAACACGTTTCAAAGTCATCTGGAGTTAATTGCAGTTGTAATTTTTCATTTATTGTTCTTGCGATTGTCATTTTCAGGTTAGTGTTTTCCTTATTTTTTATTCCATACATACAAATGTTATTAATTTTTTCTTTCTGTTGCATATCTTCTATTTTTGTTTTTAATACAGCGGTATTCTCCTCATATGTTCTTATTGTTGCCTCAAATTCCTTTAGTTTTTTATTTACTTTTTCATTTACAACATTGATAACTTTTTGCGTTATTATTTTTATAAACTGGTCATCAGCAAATAGCTCGCTTATTGTTTCCTTTATACATGCTTTCATATCTAATTTTTCCTTTTCCAGTTTTCCTCTGGTACCTATTTCTTATTCCAATAAAGTAAATTATCACTAGGTCACTAACTAAATGTATTTGTATAATTCTCACAATTTTAATTCATATATTTTTGTAGAAATTTGTTATTTTACGGAGCAAGTAAATACGTACTACTCACTTAGCAGCATCGGAACCGAATTAATTATAATAATAATAATAATAAATGGCTTTTATTAGCAAGATCATTTCAAGACAATATAATCACAGAGACAAGATTTATCAGCTTGCTAAATGGCAGAGTTTGGAAATAGGTATTTCCATTCTTACACTCAACCAGTGAGAAAATATACAAACATTAAATAATATGAACACAAACAAGATACTAATTAACTGCCTATAGATAGAATAAGAGTACAACACTAACTATAACAATAACAATAACACTGTAACACTGTAATTGATGGCATCACCACAGAGTGTCACCAGGTAATAACACCGTATAACAGATACCTATCACACAATGCCAACACCCAATAACACTCTGCAGCGACACCCTCAATTACAGTTACTCAGTAAATAGTAATAACCTTAATAAGGTAATAATTATTAACTAAATACTAACTAGAGATTATGAAATACTAACTAAAGACTAATGAAACACCAACGCACTTTCTAGCAGTAGATTTTTTAATTTTTTATTAAATTGAACAGAGGAGAGGTTTTTTAGTTCAGAGGGAATTTTATTGAAATATTTTGGTACTAAGTAGGAAAATGAGCTCTGAAAAAGACTGGTTTTATGACGAGGAATAAATAACAATTTCCTATGTCTTATATTAATATTATGTATGTCCGTCCTGTATGTGATTTTATTATACAGGGTGGTCCGGTATCCATGGCGGAAACTTCAGGGAACGATAGAACATCGAAAAATAATATGAGTTAGCTTTATAAACATAACCTTCTAAACGTACCGTTTTTGAGATACAGGGTGTTGAAGTTTTGAGTAATGCAGTTGTACAGCTGTGGTTAGATCTAAACTCTGATTGATTTTGAGGTAGCAAATCAAAATATTTGACGTGTTCTTTCATCTGCATATTAATAATTTTTTCTAATAATTTTGAGAGAACCGGTAAGATGCTAATTGGCCTTAGATCTTTTAGCTCTGATGGATTATTGGTCTTGGGAAACGGTAAAATATGTGATACTTTCCACGATGAAGGAAATACGTTGTATTCCAAGCAAAAGTTAATAAGATGCATTAGATGTAGAATAATAAAGGAACAGCAGTACAACAGCATCATGATGCTTATATTATCATACCCAATAGATTTAGATTTGATGCTGAGTAAAGTTTTATACTACCTGTTCAGTTACTGTTGTAAACTTAAATACATTTATATTAGCTTTAACGTTATTTTTAAAGAAGTTAAGAGTGTCATTATTCACATTATCCACTACTTGATTTAGAAGTTATAAAATATCTGTTAATTGTATCAGCATTACCTAGTTCTAAGGGAGGATCTTGATTTGACTTGGATTTAGAATAAATATTTAATTAATTGAAACATTTCCAATGGTTATTCTCACTATTGCGTATAGTGTAGGAAATAAAGGCCTTCTTTTCATTTTTGATTGCAGTTTTTAAATAGTTTCTGATATTTTTGTAATAATCCCAGTGAGCGAGTTGTTTCGATTTTTTAAATTTTAATAGAGCCTTGTCCCTTAATCGTATTAGCATTAGCAATTTTTTTTTTTCCTGTCCTATAAATAGGTTCGCCTATTGGGCAGTGTATGAATAAAATAAAATAAAATAAATATGTACTTTGGTTTGTGGGAAATATTATTGCTGCCCGGGACCCGGGAATATCCCAGATTCTTTTAATGAGCAACGAACGTGCTCTAAAAAAATTTGTGTTATAGAAAAAAAAAATTCAAATAATTCTCAGCGACAACACCAATCTTCTGAATAGAGCCGACAAAATAGTTCAAACAAATTTCAAAACACCGTAAGTTCATTGGTCAATTCGAATTTAAACCAATGAACTTGCAGTGTTTTGAAACTTTTCGCCAAAAAACGGCTTAGGTCGCAAGTAGCCGTCAGCTAGTCGACGTGCGGTGCCAGCGGGCAAATCAAAAGTAAACAGTGACTGTTATTAATTTAAAAAATCTGATGGAAAAACATCGGATAAAAACAGCAATATTCAGGATTGAAATTTCTTTAAAAATAAATCAACCATTTCGAAATATCTAACTTTGCATTTAAGGGTCCATCACACATACATACAAGCTATAGAGACGCGCAAGCAGAATAATTGGGAAACAATGCACCAACTCAAGTAATAAATTACACATGCAAATTATGAAGTTTGTGGAAGAATCTATGTCTATTGGGCATTATTCAACATTAGGTTTTACTTATAATTGCAAGGTGGCACCAGTTATCAATAATAAAATACCCGTTGGCAAGGGTACAGAAGTATTGGGATAAAAAAAACAGCTTGAACAATTTAATTTTCTTTCACAGTTTAATGCATGGTAGAGATATAAGATGGTATGTCACGGCGCACATTTTGACTACCGCTAGGACTACGTCATCAAGTAGAAATCTTGGCGCGAATTTTAAATGTAAAGTAGAATAATTGGATAGATTTTGCTGTTTCTAAATAACATCTAATCTTGAAATTAAGTACAAATTGAAAATCTACGATTTATATATAGCTCGTGCTTATTGTAATGTTTACCTGCACTTTTAATTAGAATGTATTTGACATAATATGAAATAAACTTTGAAATTAATCATGATTTTTAATAAATAAAAGTTGTGCTCGAAGTTGAAACATTTCACATTTGTAGACTTTAATCGAAAATAATTTATTCTTTCATTGAATATTAAGAATGTTAGATAATGTTTAAATAATTGTTCATAATATTCGATGAAAGAATATATAGTTTATATACGACTATTGTATAATGTACCCATTATACGTCTGTTTGCTCGACATTAATAATACCCATTAATCACGGCAGTGATTAATGAGTCATTAATCACTACTGTCAGTGATTTTATCCACGACTATTGTATAATGTACCCATTATACGTCTACCCATTAATCACGGCAGTGATTAATGAGTCATTAATCACTACTGTCAGATGCTTCCTTGATTTAGCTATAATATTATATTGTTCTGCTACAAACAACAAAAATATGTAGTAGTCGTGGATAAAGTATAGTATTCTACTCCCGTATAATGGCTATTATCCACTCGGTGATTTAGGCCACTCGCCTGCGGCTCGTGGCCGTAAACTTCACCTCGTGATTAATACCCATCATTATACGGTCGTTGAATAATATACTATTAAAGTAATGAAGGGATACCTATTCAACAAAGTTGAAATCTACTTACTATTAAAAAGGACATGGAAAAACATAATAATAACTACATAATAAAGCATAATATAACTATTTTTTGATTCCTGTAAATTTTGTGATCTTGTTTGTTTTTCTAGAGTTATCTTGTATTTTTCTGTTCATTTCTCGTAGACGAATTTAAGTAAGTTCTTGTCCAAACGAGACAATGAATAGCATAGCTGGCAAGCATCTTTTGCTATATTGTCAAAGATTTGATCCTCTTCAATTTCTCGCCGTGGTTAAAGGAGTCCTCCATGACCTTTGGGCATTTTTCAACTAAAACTGATACCACCAGACTAAATTAATAAATTCAAATAACCAAAACTTTAAATTACAACATCGAAACTTCTAATACGGTATTAATAACACTTATTTATTTATTTATTTACGGGAAAACCCCTTTAGAATACAAAGAATAATATATAGAAGAATATAAAGCCGCGTCCTCATTGAGTCGACATTGTCGATCGACAGAGTCGATCGACAATGTCGACTCAATGAGGACGCGGCTTAAGACTTAAAACTAAAGGTAAAACTAACAAGTGTGATACTATAAACTCATTTTACAGCACGTTTGAAACTTTGTAAAGAGTGATTAAATAAATCTAACTCAGTATTGGTACCATTAGCAGACCGCAACATTCTGGTCATAGGCCTAAAATAGCCATAATTAGAAGAGTGGCATTTAATATGAAAAAGAGACTTAGGTTATCTCTGGTGTAAATTGATTTAATACTGAAGTTAATATTTTGAAGGAGTTCAGGACCACTAATTATGCCAGATAATATTTTAAATATAAACAACAGATCAGTTTGGGTCCTCCTGTCACTCAAAGATTTGATATTTAAAATGTTACATACTGCGGTATTGTCCAAAAGGAATAGATTAATATTATTTGAATACAATTTATGTGCTATACATCTCACAAATCTATTTTGAACTGATTCAATTGATTGCATATGAATGTTATAAAATGGACTCCACAACACAGCAGCATACTCTAAATGAGATCGAACATGAGATGCACATTATAAAATTTTTAAAGTTTGAGCTGAGAAATGTTTCCCAATTCTAAAAATATATCCAAGCATTTTACGAGCCTTATTAGTTATAGTAGATATATGGTTAGTGAAGCTTAGCTTTGTATCAAACAAAATGCCAAGATCCTTTATTTCGGTGACCTGTTTTAGAGAAATATTATTTAAAGTATAATCGAAGTCTACCAAAGCATATAATCGATTGAAGTTCACATTTGTCAGTATTCAATTTCATACAGTTTAGTTCACACCATTTAACAAAGTTATTCAAATCTTCCTGAAGTAGCAAACAATCAGACAGATTGCTTATTTCTAAATAAATTTTTAAATCATCTGCAAAAAGCAGAAACTTGGAATGAGTTATATATTCAGCTATATCATTAATAAATAAATTGAAAAATAAAGGGCCACAATGGCTGCCTTGAGGAACACTAGAGTGAACCTTAATGGTATTAGATAAAAAAATATTGATTTTAACCCATTGTTTCCGTCCTGTTAAAAAACTTTCAATCCAAGAAAGTAGTGAACCACCAATACGCAAAACACCTAATTACACTTATGATTAACGGTATCAAATGCCTATATATAGAATGAATCTGATGTTTTCTTTCAAATGCATCAAGTATATCATTTTGATAAATAAGTAAGTTAGTAAGTGTCGATTTACCTTGACGAAACCCATGCTGCTCATTAATTATAACATTCTTAAATTCCCAAGTTAACTGTAATGAAACAAAATAATCTAACATTTTTGGTATGCATGATACCTCTACAATTCTTAATATCATTTACATCCCCACTTTTGAAAATAGGTCTAATAAATTTATACCCTTAAAAGAGTAAGGGTAAGTAATATCTATTGTTGGGTAACGCCCACTGGACATTTCGATTCTTCCACAAACTTTATAATTTGCGTGTGCAATTTATTACTTGAGTTGGTGCATTGTTTTTCAATTATTCCGATTACGCATCTTTATGTCTCGTATGCATGCGTGACGGACTCCTAAAACGTTTTGACCTTAAAATTGAAAAAAAATCGCCTATTTATTAATTCGTCCATGGCTAGCTACTAACTAATTCCGGATTTAACCCACTTATAGTTGTACATTGCACAGTACTGAGATGTGATTCCTTGTTTTATATAGGTTTTATTTCAATTAACTAATAAATTTTGTCCGTACACATGTACAGCAGTCATCAGACCTGGCAACAAGAGGAGGAGGTACGCAGTTGAGTAATTCCCCTTAATCTCCCACTACTCTGTCGACCAAGAAAGATTGTCAGTAGACATAGTCAGCGGCGTACGATTAACTTGATAGTAAATTAAAGGAAATCACACCCTGCTGCCTGAATATGTTTTAAACTAGGGTGTAGTCTAACCTGCGCGGGCTGTCGCCATCACGTTTGATGACTACTATACATCTCACACTCAAGCTTCCATAAAGGGGCTTTCCGCCAATGGGTTATTTTTTATTATTTATATTCGTCTAAAACAAAAATATTGAACTTGTTAACTTAATGTAATATGCTGAGTATAAATAAAGATTATTATTATTATCTTTATCCACACGAAAAATTGTTTTCAGTTATTAATAGTGTTGTGGATTTTCCGATAAATGATATTATAGACGTTAATAACCGGTAAAATTACCGGGCAATAAAGTAAAAAATGGATTTGATTAATACCAAGTTCGTCACTTTGTGTTTTAACTAGCTGATTGAAATGATACCAAATAACCAATATAATGTTCCTATATTTCCCATTCAACCAAATAACCAAATATATATCTAAATTTCCCATTCATTTTTTTCTTGTTATCCTATACTCTTTTTTTGCATTTTAATATTTTTATGTTTTTAATATTGAATGAGAAAATGAGAATATGACAACATCAAACAAACAACAAATAAAATTTACTGAACGTAACATCCTAATAAAAATTAAATTACCAAATAAATTCTAATTGTGGGGGGGGGGTAATTTACCAACGAGCAATCATCCATAATTAACCGGTTATTAACTAGTTAATTTATCATGGTTGATAACAACTTATACAACACTAGTTATTAACCACTAGTATATGGCTCTTTTGTTAATATTTTTTTATACCGTGTTATTGAGTAAAGCAATAATATAAAGAGGTGCAACTGTTAAGGTTTCGAGATTTTAGTATTGTACTTTTTTGTCAATAGTTTCAGGAGTGTCATCAAATTTTAGTGCTACGAGAGAAGGTAGGTATTTGTAATTCGGCTGCGAAGCCCTAAATATTATAGATAGTTATAATAATAATAATAATAATAATAATCTTTATTTCGAAATAGGACACCCTAATATACAATATAAGTTATAAATGCAAGTAAGAAAAAGTATATAACAAAAAAGTATAAATCATAAAGTGACAGTAAGAGTTATAATAATAAAGTAACAAAGTAAGATACAATAAAGTAAAATAAATAAACTAAAATAAAATAAAATACAATAAAATTAAAATAAAATGACTACATAATAAATTCATATAATTATTACATATTAATTCTAATATACTCAATTAATTTATTTTTAAATAAACTTGGAGATGCAATACTTTTTAAATATACAGGCAGTTTATTAAAATTATCAATACCTTTATAGAACAAGGAATTCATTGATTACCGATAGTTAGTCCTCTGTATGTAAATGTTATTTGCAGTTCTAGTGAAATGCTCATGGTTCTCACAATTCAAAGTAATGAAGGTATTAAAATATTCCGGTAGCAAGTTATTCGTTAGCTTGTATATAAAAACTATAACACAGTAAAATAATCTGTTAGACACAGAAAACCTGATAGTGCTGATAGCATAAAGGAGATAGGTGTATATTTATTGCACTTTAAGATATTTCCATTAATTAGTTAGATACTTATAATATAAATATAAATACACCACATGTAATTACGACCCCCTTTATCCCAGAAGGCTGAACCTTGTGCGGGAGGGGGCTACACATTTAAAGACAAGGGACACACATCCAATATCCGTGTATAATGGAAAAATCCCTCTCACAGTATTTTTCCATTGCCACGACCGGGATTCGAACCCGGGACTTTTGGGTGAGAGGCAGATACTCTACCATCTCGACCATCAGTCATATAATTCTCATACCTCGATTTTGTAGTTTCTGAAGCTGTGATAATTTATTTAGATTAAACATGTACAATATTGAAGCACAGTACTCAAAATGTGGCCTAATGATAGATGTATAGACAGTTACTCTGGACTCCATCGTTAAATTATTTGCAATTCTTGAGAAGAAATATAGTTTTTTTGATATTTTATTATATAAATATTCAAAATGAGAATTGAAGGATATAGTATTATCAAGAATGACACCAAGATATTTAATTTCCATGACAAACTGAATATTTTCATTATCAATGGAAATATTGATAGAGTTAACATCGATATTATTATATTTGTATTTTGTCGTTAAAATCATGGCTTTAGTTTTAGTAACATTGAGCTTTCATTTATTAATTTTTAAGTATTTGCTAACACTTTTTAATACTCTATCCATTTTGTCCACACATTGATTCAAATTACGATCACTAATAGATAATAGTGTGTCATCTGCAAAAAGATTTATAAACTCACAATCAACATGTAGGTTAATATCGTTAATATAAATAAGAAACAAAAGATGGCCCAAAACACTACCCTGGGGTACACCATAGTTATTTGCCCTTTCACTTGTTAATGAATCCCCCACTCGAAAACTCTGTGTTCTACCAGATAGTCCTTCAACCATTCCAGTACTTTACCCCAACTCCGTAAACTTGCAGTTTTTTTAATAGGATATCACGGTCAATGGTTTCAAAAGCTCTCTTCAGATCTAAAAACACTGCTAAAACATATTTGTTGTCATCAATATCGTATTTAAATTTAGTTAACGAGAGTTGGAGTGATGTTTCACAAGAATGTTGCTTTCGGAAGCCCGATTGATTGTTAATCAAAATTTCGTTGTTATTAAAGTGATCCAATAGCTGAAAGTAAACTGCAAGTTCCAAGACTTTTTCGATGGGTGGCAGAGTATTGATTGGACGATATTCACAAGCTTCCATAGGATTCTGTACTTTAGGTATTGGAATAATAGTACTTGTTTTTAACTTATCAGTTCTATCATTAACTTATAGTTTTGTAGTTATGGACAAAAAAATACAACACTAAAATCTCGAACCCTTGACAGTTGCGCCTCTTAATTATTATTTACTCAATGACTGTGTATAAAAGATGTAAACTAAAGCAAGACTACCCCTAAAATTTTTTTGTTTTATAAGATTTAACTTGAAGCTTTGGGAATTCCAATAACCTCGGTATAACAAGTAAATTTGATATATACATATCAATAAAATGTTTATAAAAGAAAAGTCAGCCGATGATATATCACGATTTTATTTTTCCAATATTTATATAATGATTCTCAAAACATTTTTAAGGTTTAAGCAGTAGAATGAATCCCTGAATGAGAAGTTACGATCGTTTTCAATGAAATCGGAAGTACCAGAGTAATTTTATTAATATGCATTTATTTATTTATTTATTTATTTATTCAATTTACGGAAAAACTCCATTAGTACAAAGATTTACAAAAAATGTGGATTGTGGAATAATACAACATAAAACAACGTAGATAAAATTGAGTAATAAAAATATTAAGTAGTACAAAAAATCACATGGTATAACAAACTATATAAATAAAATCACTATACATATATATATATATATACAGGGCGTCCAAAAAGTCTGGAAGCGGTCGAACATAAAGACACACATACACATTCAACCGCTTCCCGACCCCCTGGACACCCCGTATATTATAACACAGAAGCGAGTTAAATCAATAAGGCACAAGACCAGCATCGACAATCAAACTAATTGTGCTCTGATTCTAGATTTAAATTGAGCCAAAGAATAGTAGAACAGAACAGAATTATTTTCAAGGTTATTATAGTTCCTTAATTTAAATTTATTTGTTATTGCAATTCCCAAAATTTCAAAGCAATATATCTTAAAAAACAAAAAAGTTACTTATGCTATATATGTATTGTATTTTTATTTACTTTGTCAATAAACTTTAAACTTTTTTAAACATAGGGGTGATCCTCATTTGGTTTATACCCATACCCATTTTGTTTATACCATAGTTTCTATATTTATAAAGGAATGCTATTTTGTTTTATTTTCTATAATTATATTTCTCAATATTATTATTATTATTCAGTGGGATTAAAATAGGCGATAATGATAAAACATCAAGATGGCTTTGAAAACAAAAATTCTTCAATGAATTGTCTTTATTGTGACAGTTCAGTTTTAAGAATTATTTGCATTGAAATGTCTCCGGAAAAGTATTTACAATTTATTTGGGCAGATGCACTAAATAGTAAGCGCTATATTGAAAACTGTCCAAATTTGCTGCCTTTATTCACTAGCATCATGCTGAAGATGACATAATATTTTGGCCAGACTTAGCTTCTTGTCATTGCGCACGAGAAACTCAACGCTCAGAATAGATAATTTTATACTGAAAAACGCCCTAACCTACTCCAGCTCGTCCAGTTGAAGATTTTTGGGCCCTTTTTGCTAGACAGGTTTACTATGGAGGATGGGAAACTGAATGAAGAGCAGTTAAGGCGTAGAAACTAGAAGAATTAGAGAGATAGATGGTGAAGCTGTCCAAAACCTAATAATACTAAAAATAATATAATAATAATAAATGGTCTTTATTTCAGCTTACACAATTACAATTACAAATAAAAATTACAAAATTACAAAATTAATTTATATATGTATATGCAATACTGAAAGAGGCGAAGTTCAGTGTAAGTACACTGTTCTGCCACTTACGGCCATTCTCACCGATTACTGTTTAAGCAACCCTTAGTTAAGGTTGCTTAAATATTTAAATATGGTTTAACTTTGTTTGCATTGCACCGCAAAATATTTAAGTCCGCTTTAATAAGTATAGATTTTATTGTAATACACCTACTTTTAGGTCATTTGTAATTTGTTGGCAACTTCGTTACGTTCTTTGTTATGTCATATGTCATCCATTATTTTATTCTGTCTGTACCTACATCACGTTTTGTATTTAGAAAATAAGAATAAAATGGAAAACCCGAGGAAGAGAGTGAGGTCCGCAAATTTTACAAACGATGAAAAGATCCTCCTCTTGAATATTATTAGTAAATATAAAGATATAATTGAAAACAAAAAAACTAACTCTGTATCCTGCGAACAAAAATCTTACTTACGTACTGTACACTTAAATTATGGAAGGGAATATATTTTAACACATACATATCACTGGGGAAGTCCAAATTGGCTTCAATTAAAGTCAAAATATATAAAACAGTATCTTTACGCAATCTAAACCGCCTAAAGAAAGTTAGCTCATCTAATTCAGCAAAATAATTTCTTCTCGCATAAATTCTTCTGGGAAACCCGAAATCGATAATTTCCAATATCAATATCGTCCTCAAAGATATCTTCATCATCAGATTCCATTTTATAATAAAATAGGTAATTTAAAGATTGAAAATTGAAATCAGATTCAAATAAATGTCAGTAATGACATGTAATTTGTAAAAATGCGCATGCTCAGAACTATTATTAAATTTAAACCAGCTTTAAGCCACCATTTTTCAGGGCTTAAATTTAAGGAACCTTTAAGGCGATTTAAGAACGCTTAAGCAACGGTGCAACGACAAATTCAGATTTAAGCACGCCTTATCGCTAAACCTTCCTTTAAAACTACGGTGAGAATGGCCGTTAACCTCCTATCTATCTACCTTACCCATTAACCAGTTCAAAAAGCAATACTTGACCCACCTTAATTCCAATCATAATATACAGGGTGTTTCAGTTTTTTCGTTCATAACTTCTGTAAACGATAGAACATATCAAAATAATAGGAGTCTTTCCTATAACATTTTTCTCTAAAACGTTTCGTTTTCAAGAAACTTTTAAAAAATTATTACTATTTATTCATTATCTCCTAAACAAATAAAGATTTTTTATTCAAATTTTGTACACTTCAGTCATAATAAAAGACCAATTTTTTGACGTTCCAAAAGTTTTTCTTAGAAAAGCAGTGGCGTACTTATGGGGTTCTGTCCGTATTTAAACCCCCTGAACTTCTACGCCAAAGGTCAGGAATTATATTTTTATACAAATTGTAAAACTATGATGTATTTCCCATAAAAAAGTACTCTTGATAAAAGTCGCTAGGAGGCTTTCTGTTCGAGATATTTAGATTCTTACTAATCAGGGGTATATTAAGGAATTACATCTTGGTTGAAAATGACAGGATTAAGTAAGCGTTAAATCATTGGCAGTTATTCACAACATAAACATAAAAAAATGGATATCATTTTAAGCATTTATTGTAGATTATTAATTATTTATCATTTTAAATAAATATGTATTCAAATAATTCTTTAGTTTGTTTAGCAAATAGCCTGTCAATAGAAAGTGCATAGGATACCCCTGATTAGTAAGAATCTAAATATCTCGAACAGAAAGCCTCCTAGCGACTTTTATCAAGAGTACTTTTTTATGGGAAATACATCAAAGTTTTACAATTTGTATAAAAATATAATTCCTGATCATTGGCGTAGAAGTTCAGGGGGTTTAAATACGGACGGAACCCCATAACTACGCCACTGCTTTTGTAAGAAAAACTTTTGGAACGTCAAAAAATTGGTCTTTTATTATGACTAAAGTACAAAATTTGGATAAAAAAATCTTTATTTGTTTAGGAGATAACGAAAAAACAGTAATAATTTTTTAAAAGTTTAACACCCTGTATCTTGAAAACGAAACGATTTAGAGAAAAATGTTATAAGAAAGACTCCTATTATTTAGATATGTTCTATCGTTTACAGAAGTTATGAAAGAAAAAACTGAAACACCCTGTATATTATTATAAATTCTTGTTCTTTTTTAAACTACAATTTTTACATCACCCGTATATTTTGTTTTAATTTAAAATTCAAACAATACAAAACACTGTTCATTGATTTTCTAACAAAATTTTCTTTAATTTCCTTTTATATTTATTAGCATCACAATTTTTTATGTCTGCCGAAATATTATTATATATTTTGGAGATATTAAATCTGAAAGACCTTTCATACAGCTTAGTTTTATGAACTGGAAGTGTAATCAATGATTTCCTTCTTATATTAACATTGTGAACATCCGTTCTGAATCTAATTTTGTTATATAAATAAGATGGAGTTTCCATGGTAACAATCTTGTGATAAAAAATTGCAGAGTGAAGTAAGCGCCTGTTATTCATAATCAACCACCCTATTTCTTTGATTTTATGCGAAATATGCTCACTCCGTCTAACACCAAAAATTATCCTAGTACATGAGTTTTGAATCCTTTGTACTCTTTTTGACGTCATTACATCCAAGCAGGGACCATAAATTACATCGCAATATGAAAAATTTGACAAAACAAGAGCATCACACAGTAATTTGATAGTGTTCTTACATAAGATATTTCTGCAAGCATATATATTTTTTAAATTACAAAAAGCCTTCTTTATACAAGTATTTATATGCGTTTTAAATCTTAGATCAGTGTCAATAATGAGCCCTAAGTTTTTTGTTTCATTAAGAAATTTCAGTGACGTATCATCAATTTTTATATCTAGAACTTTATCATATTTTTTGCGTAATGCTGCTTTGCCAAATAACATGCTGCAGACTTAGTTGGGTTTATGCATAGTCCATGATCTTTTGATGAATTTATTAATATATTTAAATCAGAATTTACGGACCTCAACTATACTTCCTGGCATAAACGACTTATATAATTGAGTGTCATCTGCATAACAGTGCACTTTACATGTTTTTAATTTAGTGTGTAGTTGACTTGTGTAAATAGAAAACAGCAAGGGACCCAAAATCGACCCTTGTGGTACACCCCGATCTAGTAGCCCTTCTTGAGAAACATCATTATTAAGCATTACTATTTGTTTTCTATTAGCTAAGTAATTATTTAGAAGCTGTAAGGCATTTTGGCCCAAACCTATGTAAGATAATATAGACAACAAAACTTCATGATTAATACAATCAAATGCTTTAGAATAATCTAATAGAATTAACACTGTTAATTCATTTTGATCAGATGCTGTTAATATATCATCAGTTATGTGCGATAATACAGTACTACAACTATAATTTTTTCTAAAACCTGATTGAGTTGAGGGTAAAATGTCATATATGGCAAGATCAATTTTCAATTGATTTGACATTATTCTCTAGAATTTTAGAGAGAGGAGGCAAAATCGATATTGGTCTCAAATGTTTGAGTTCATTAGGCTGACTGACTTTCGGTAAGTTTTCCAAAGATTAGGGAAGTAATTTTCCAAAATGCAAGAGTTAATTATATGAGTAATAAAGGGTATAATATAAGGGCAACAATATGTAATCATACTTAAGTTAATTTAGAAAAGCCTACAGTGTTACTACTTAATGATCTAATTATTTCAAAAACCTCATCATTGCTAACTAGAGAAAAAGAAAATTTTTGTTCAAAATTAATAAATGAATGATCAGTATAAAATGATTTGGTCTCATTTAAATTACCACAAGGTATATTTTTAGCAGAATCAATAAAAAAACTGTTTATTTCATTAACATTTGATAGATAGGCAGGTATGTTAATATTTTTCTTTTTACTGGAGTGAACATTTAAATTATCTAAATCTTTCCATAATGTTTTAGATTTACCAGTTCTAATTCTGTAATTTAAATATGCTTTTTTTTCGTTTTCTATTGCCTTTGTTGTATTATTCCTTAGTATTTTGTAGTAATTATAATGTTCAGGGTTTTTTGAATTCTTATATCGTGATAGTGCATGATCTCTCAAGTTCATCATTAGTTTAATATTTTCTGTTAACCAGGGTGCCTTAGGTTTCGTACATCTTACAGTTCTTAAGGGTGCGTGGTTATCAAATAAGGAAATAATTAACTCATTAAAATAAAGAAATTTGTTCTCAATTAATGAAAAAAATGTTATAAAATGTTAGAGACTGAAAGTCATTGATAAAGTTTCCATAATTGAAATTTTTAAAATCCCTAAAAGTTTTTGTAATATGAGGTAATTTTTCTGTGACCCTTTTAATAGTACAATAAGTCAGTTCGTGGTCCGTTTGCAATTTATTACATGAACTTACACCGCTACAAAAAATATCCATTCCTCCTGAGCATATAATGACGTCAATTAGAGACAATTTATTTACTGATATTCTTGTAGGATCATTAATTAACTGAGAAAGTTCAAGGTCGTTCAATAAATTGATAAATTTTATTTTGTCATAATTTTCTAAATGGAGGAGATCAATATTAATATCACCTAAGCATAATATATCATCACAATTTGGTAATATGTCAGATATAGTATCCTCGAAAGAGTCCAGGAAATCATTTACATTTGTGTTCGGAGGACGGTACATAACTCCAATGTAAAATACTTTTTTTGATACTTTAATTTTGATCCATAAGTACTCCAAATAATCATAATGACCTACCTCAATTATTTCCAATTTTAGCGAATTGTGTATGTACAGGGTGTTCAACGTAACTTGCTACCCCCCATAATTTCCTTATTTTACAAGGTAATAAAAAAATAGAAAATTTCATCTTATTGCATTTTTCACGTACTTTTTAAATATGTTATCAAATCATATCCATGTCAGAAAATATACAGTGGGTGCGAAAAAATGTGTTTTTCTTTAATGGAACACCCTATATATTTTTACATATTTGGATTTGCCTGCTTTTTCTGATTTCAAAAATATGTAATACTTGTATATTTCGAGTAATATTAAGGATGTTATTAATAAAAAACCGTCTGCAATAACAGAAAAATTATATTTATTTTATCTTTACAACAATCATTATTTGAAGAAGACGAGATATGATCTGATAACATATTTAAAGAGTATGTGACAAATGCAATAAGATGAAATTTTTAATTTTTTTATTATCTTATAAATAAGGAAGTTCTGGGGGTAGCAAGTTACGTTACAGTGTCGTCGCTTTTAAATGATCGCGATATCAACTTAACATGTTGATTTCTGATTCTATCGTAAGTCCAATGTTATAATTAAACAGATAATGAGCAAGTCAATTGTCTTTGCTTTGCTCTTACCTGTTTATTTATACCCCAGGACTTCAAATCAAAGTAAAGTTAAAAAAAGTGACATTAATTATACTAAAACTATATTAAATTATAATAAATTAAATCAATGTTTGGAAAAAACTTCTTGGATACCTGTGATGGAAAAAAACAATGCCAATGAAGCATATAAAGTTTTTACCAACCTTTTAGATAACGCTATAAAAACCTCAACAACAATAAAGAATATTGTACAAAATGCAAAAAGCCATAAACTCAAGCCGTGGATCACACAAGGTATTTTAAGTAGTATCCGAAAAAGAGATGTCATGGCAAAAAAAGCAAAGAAGTTTCCCTTTTTTAATATAAAAATAAACAACACCATTCTAAACTCTGAGACTAATTCTAAAGATGTTGCTGAAAACTTTAATAACTATTTTTCAAATATAGGCGTACAACTGGCAAGTGAAATAAACCCACCTAGCTCAGCTATTCACCCACATATTATTGATAATAACTCGACGATGTATTTAAATCCAATTACTAAAGCTGAACTTGCAAACACAATAACTTTATTAAAATCTAACGCAGCTCCCGGAATAGACAATATTACTGTGTCAATGCTAAAAAAAGTAAAAGGAATGTATATTTGAGCCCTTATTACATATTTTCAATTTATCATTAGAAACACAATGGTGATGCCTTTCTGGCAAGATACTAAAAACCTGGATCCCATTGAAATAAATAACAATATATTAAACTATACAAAAGTTACAAAATATTTAGGTATATTAGTGGACAATAAGCTATCCTGGAAGGAGCACATCCAGAGTATCATAATAAAAATAAGGAAGACAATTTATAAATTTTTAATATTACGTAGTTTTTTTGAATACGGCAACTTTAAAAATGATTTATTATGCTATAATACAGAGTGTTATACAATACTGCATACTTTTGTGGGGATCTGCTTACAAGTCCATAATTGAGCCATTGGAAAAAGCACAGAAAGGTATCATTAAAATAATTCTTAAAAAATCTAAGAGATACTCTTCAAGTTTAGTTTTTCAGGAATTCAAAGTTTTTACGGTCAGTCAATTGTACGCTAAAAATCTTTTATTATATGTACAGGGTCATCACGCGAAAATGTCCTTTTTTGAAATAACTCAGCCATTTTTCATGATATGACATAGATGTAAAGACATTCTGAACTAGTTTTTTCCACAGAATCGAAATTTTCAGTCAAAAAAACAATAACGAATCGCATTTCAGAAATACGACATAATAATTTCTCTTTTAAATAGAATACTCTGTATATTTTGAAATATTTCGATTCTGCTTCTCTTTCTGAATTCAAAAATGTCAACATATCTTATGTTATCTCAAATGGTTTTTGAGATATTTAGATTTGATGATATTAAAATCTGATATATAAATCTGACGATATTAAAATAACGTGACCGATTTTGTTAAGTAAATTTTTAAAACAAAGAAAAACATTAACCATAATGAGAAATTATCTCTGAGAAGCATAGAATGTTAATTTCATACATTTATTTAACAAAGAAAATATTAACAAACATTAAAAAAATAAAAAAATATTAACAAAGAATTAACAATGTTAAATATTACAAGATTAAATATAATAAATAATTTTAGATACATTATTGCATTTATTCAATTTAGTAATTGCTCAATATGTAATATGTCTACTTCTATTTTCATAACAAAGTCTAAACCGCCGTCGATAAATCACCTAAACAATCACAATTATATGATCAGGAATTCTCTAAACAATTTAAAACGGCGGTATAGACTTTGTTATGAAAATTGAGCCATTACTAAAATTGAATAAATGCAATAATGTATCTAATATTATTTATTATATTTAATCTTGTAATATTTAACATTGTTAATTCTTTGTTAATATTTTTTTATTTTTTTAATGTTTGTTAATATTTTCTTTGTTAAATAAATGTATGAAATTAACATTCTATGCTTCTCAGAGATAATTTTCTCATTATGGTTAATGTTTTTCTTTGTTTTCAAAATTTACTTAACAAAATCGGTCACGTTATTTTAATATCGTCAGATTTATATATCAGATTTTAATATCATCAAATCTAAATATCTCAAAAACCATTTGAGATAACATAAGATATGTTGACATTTTTTAATTCAGAAAGAGAAGCAGAATCGAAATATTTCAAAATATACAGAGTGTTCTATTTAAAAGAGAAAGTATTATGTCGTATTTCTGAAATGCGATTCGTTATTGTTTTTTTGACTGAAAATTTAGATTCTGTGGAAAAAACTAGTTCAGAATGTCTTTACATCTATGTCATAACATGAAAAATGGCTGAGTTATTTCAAAAAAGGACATTTTCGCGTGATGACCCTGTACATAAAAATCGAAACAGGAACACTGTATTAACTTATCCAAATGTAATAACAAGAGCCATAGCAAATGAAAATGTTGAGGTACCTACTTTCAGATTAAAATTAACAAGGTATAATTTCATATATATAGGTAAAAAAATTTATAATATTTTAGATTTAACTATTAGAAAAATTATTTCTTTAAGTTTATTTAAAAAATGTATTGTAAAGTGGATAATTGAAAATCACAATTTAATTAAAAATATTATATATGAGCAATAATAATGTAACTTAATGATTTTTACAAACTTCTCGCAATTAAATTGTAATGTGTTTACTGTGGAATGAATCGCAATATTTATAATATATATGTATTTGCTATTGATGATGATGGTTTACTTACGACGGAATCAGAAATCGATTTGTAAAGTTGATACTGCGATCATTTAAAAGCGACGATACTGTACATACAAACACCTCCTAACCTATCCTGTCTCATAAGATTATTAACAATAAGTATAATATTAAATGTGAGTGATGATATGTAACCAACAGCAAAGAATATCTTAATAAAAGTGAACAGGGAAGTAAGCGAATTCTACTAGCAATGGGCAAGAAAATTACAATAAAAGTAGTCAGGATGTACGAGTAAATATAAACAAATATTGTTACACACATGACCAGATAATATCATAATATACCTACACCTACACATACAAGTATATATTTGCAGCTTAAGGAAAAGACAAAATAATGCTATTATTAATAATGATAGTTATCCGTGAGAGAAAAATAAAAATATATATGCCATACACGTCATTTCTGAATAGTATACAATGATATACAATAATTATAAACATTAATAAAAAACAAAGAAAAGCTTTACTAATTGCCAATCGATTAGACAAATTAATAATAATAATAAAAAAAAAAACTTTGCTAACGAGAAGGAAACTCGGAAGGAAATACGTACATAACCTTCTGCCATTTACATTTGCTATTAATACAACAGTTTGCATAAATACATACCCCTAATAAAACATATAATCAAATAATAAGACATTAACAATAATTGTAGGTGAAAATGCAAATAAAAAACGTACCCCTATCATAATGTTTCTGCATATTAAAGTTATATATTTTTTAAATTTGTTTTTATATTTTACCGTAAATTAAATCTGTGTATGCAATCAATGCTGATGAAATTCAAAGTTCAATTTCAAATAGAGCCCTATGAATAAATATTATTATTATTGAAACAAAATACTGCATTTTGTCTCAAGTCTATTTTCTACATGTAGGCATTCTGGCATTACATGTAGAAAATAGACTTGAGACAAAATGCAGTACAACAATATGGAAATAATAACAATGATGTACTTATCTAGATTTGATAATATTTATATCACTCTCTTCTTCGAGCCTATGAAGTTCATTCTTGTGTTTACAATAAATATTACCATTATAGCTCCATACATTTGCTTTGCTGAAGACTTTAATTGCACTTTCCAATAGAGTCAACCTTAGTTTAGTTAGATCCTCCTTTATTGATATACCAGATGATTTTAGGAATTTTCTGTTCTTTAGTACCTCGGCACGGATATTATCGCTATAGAATCTTACCAAAACAGCCGGTGGCCGTGGAACCCGTGGAATGTCACTATTTATGTTTTTTGCTTGAACACGATAACACTTTTTAATATCGATATCTTTAATGGATTTTATTTTCATTTTTTCACTTATAAGATTTAACACCACCTCTCTAGTATTTTCTATGTCCTTTTCTTGCTTAAGGCCAAAAATTCTTATATTTAAATTTCTTGAAAATTGCTGCTATTTCTTTTTCTAACTTACGGTTGTCGCGTTTGATATCTTCTAATTGACTATTTAGCTGTTTTATTTCACCTTCTTGTGTTTTAAGGGTTTCCTCCATTTTAATACATACAGAATGCACAATTTTATTTAGAAATGTTTCATCGGAGAGTGCTGTTTTTATTTTATCTTCCATAATTCTTGCAATATCCTCCAGATCATTCCTTGTGAGAACCATGTTGTTTAATTCACTTTACTTTTTATAATTTTTATTGTCAAAACTCACTAAATATACAGTTAAAATAACGATAGCCAATTATGCTGGAATAATATGCATCTACACTAAATTGTTTCTATAACTAATTTTATATCAACTTTTCGGGAGACAATCAGGATGCATGCTACTCGCTCGCCATACTGACCGGGATGTCCGAAGAAAGTTGCGTCTTGAGGAGCACAAATCCCTTCATTTAATTTGAATTGTTAATTTTGTTGTTTATAATATTGTTAATTCTTGCATATAATTAAAATGTAAATAAAATTTTTTTGTGTATTAAAATTTAATAAAGTAATTTGTGCCAAAATTTTTGAGCTTCCTATTTAATGCATCCGACCAACTAAATTGCAAATACTTTTCCGAATACTTATCTAATTTATAAGATATTTCAATGCAAATAATTCTTAAAACTGAAATGTCACAATAAAGACAATTAATTGAAGAATTTTTGTGTCCAAAGCCATCTTGATGTTTTATCATCGCGTTATTTTAATCCCACTGAATGTTGTGTCAAAATTTGAGACATACATTACATTATTTTTGTTTATATTATTTTTTATCTAATTATCCAGATACTCCAGGAAACGTAGGCTCAAGGTGGAAAACTATATAGGATTTGATTTTTATTTTTTTTTATACTGATCTTGGGATGCTCAATTTGGGTCTGAGTTTGTGGGACACAGCTGTCCCCGGAACATCCCCATCCACCCCCTAAAGGGCTTTTTTTTTGCTTTTTGCTTTATATCGAGCTTCCAGTGCATGCTATCGCAAAAGTACCTTGAAAATTAAAGAGGAATAAACAGTGTATAATATGAGCCATGTTTGGTTGTTGTACGTCAAATCGTTTCTTTGCACGGGCACCTCAAAGTTGGCCCTCCCTTTGAAATAGACACTTCGGAATTTTTTTATTGTGGCTCACAGACAATACTAATTAAAAATAAAACATATGGCAGTTTATCACCGATAAATACCTGATTTTTTGGTATATATCTGTTTTTTCTGACATTTCTCTTTTTCGAGATACAGGGTCGTCCATCCTAAAATTCACTCCATCGTATCACAGGGGTTGTTCATATAGGATAGTTAAAAATTTATGGTATTATAGACTTCAACGTGCTGTTTGAAAATTCGTATCAGACGACCAAATTTTTTCGCCGGAACTACCCTTAACCTAAAAAAAGTGTTTTTAGGTTAAGGGTCCTTCCGGAATTAAACAACTCAAGTTTTATTAACGGGGACGATTTATCGCTGTGGAGTAGGCCTAATGGGGATACCACAATTAAAAAAAACGCGCCAAATACTCTATACCTCTCAGGTGGTGTGGAAAGGAGTACAGTCAGCATAAGTAACGTTTACTCATTGTCAATGTATTTCTGTCGTAAATGCACTTAGAACAGAAGAATACTGTAAATAGTAGCTACATAATATATGCGTATTAAAAGGCAGTAAAAGAATATTTGTTTCAATAACCCTCAGAGAAAATATTTAAGGAAATTGTTTGCAATACATACATGCGTATAGAATATGTGCATTTACGTGAATAATGTAATTTTCTGATAAACTGTTACGCCGCGGTATCGATTTTGGGGTGAAGGGGTAGTCTAATTAACAAACCATATAGAGAATACATAGTAGATAGCATATAGTAAAAACATATGCGTATTAGAAAACGTTAAAAAAATATTTTTTTTAGAACCCTCTATAAAAAAAAAAAATTCGAATACAGGGTGTTGTAAAAAAAAATAATTATGAAACCTATACATAAGCCATATAAGCGAGTATACAACAATACGTGACGATTTCTTATAGAGTGTCCTGAAGAGCAAATATTAAAGAAAAACCTAACCTAAAAACACTTTTTTTAGGTTAGGTTTTTCGGCGAAAAAATTTGGTCGTCTGATACGAATTTTCAAACAGCACGTTGAAGTCTATAATACCATAAATTTTGAACTATCCTATATGAACAACCCCTGTGATACGATGGAGTGAATTTTAGGATGGACGACCCTGTATCTCGAAAAAGAGAAATGTCAGAAAAAACAGATATATACCAAAAAATCAGGTATTTATCGGTGATAAACTGCCATATGTTTTATTTTTAATTAGTATTGTCTGTGAGCCACAATAAAAAAATTACGAAGTGTCTATTTCAAAGGGAGGGCCAACTTTGAGCCCGTGCAAAGAAACGATTTGACGTACAACAACCAAACATGGCTCATATTGTACACTGTTTATTCCTCTTTAATTTTCAATATAGGTACTTTTGCGATAGCATGCACTGGAAGCTCGATATAAAGCAAAAAGCAAAAAAAAAAGCCCTTTAGGGGGGTGGATGGGGATGTTCCGGGGACAGCTGTGTCCCACAAACTCAGACCCAAATTGAGCATCCCAAGATCAGTATAAAAAAAAATAAAAATCAAATCCTATATAGTTTTCCACCTTGAGCCTACGTTTCCTGGAGTAAGAACAAGTTTTCATTATAAATATTTAATACATTACTAAATGAATTTTTTGTGGTTCCTCTGTGCACCCACTACTGATTGCCTTGACTTGCGAGGCAGATCAATAAAGTGAAAAATTGTGGGGTCAAATTAATACAAGAGGAAAAGAATCGTACCATATACTCCATAATTGAAAGACGACGCAAAAGAAACACGTGTTTCAGCTTCGTCTTGCAATCTTGGATATATGGCACAATTAATTCCTTTCTTTAGGTAGATCACTTCCAGTGGTAATGCTAATATGCTAAAAATCATACTTAATGTGGGAGAGTTTCAACTGCTCCTCCGCAGACAAATCGTTCAGGTACACAAGTAAGGAAATATAGCTAAAAGTTAATATTGAAAAAATATGTATGTGTGGAACTCTAAAATATCATCTACAGTTCCACATTTGATTAATTATATAAAAAAAAAGAGACTTCTACGTCTACACACAAATTCATTAATGCTACAAAATGCATTCTGAACAAGTAATTTTTTTATTTTAGTTTTATATTTTATCAAATGAAGTTTTTTGATATCTTCAGAAAGGCTGTTGTATAGGATGATAGTATTATACTGCAGTGATTCTTTAAATTTTGCTGTATTATGCCTTGGAATCGATACGGCCTCTCCGTGTCTTGTATTGTACGTGTGATTGCTATTGAGAGTCTCAAATTTCTGCAAGTTAGTTTTCGCACATATAAGACATTTGTATATATAAATACACGACGCTGTTAAAATTTTCTTTGCAGTGAAAATGGCCCTACAGCTTTCTCTATAATTTAGGTTGAATAGTAGTCTAATACTACTTGCATTACTCCACTATATTGGTTTAAGTCAAACTGCTATAATGTTGTTTCAAAATTATTTACAAAACAGGACACAAAGTGTGGTAGTGTCAGGGGAAATTTTGTCTAAAAGTTATTTGTGGCATCTTTCTGTATTTTCTTTCTGTTCTTATTTGGGATTTACGGCCACACTTCTGAACATTAATCTGATAATCTGAAAAATATCTGGATTATTTAAAATATCAGAAAGCTATAGTTGTCTTAGAGAGGTTGCTCAAGGATCAATTTTGGGACCTTTTTTATTCACTGTTTACACCTCTAATTTTCCATCTGCTTTAAAAAGCTGTAAATATCATATGTACGCAGATGACACCCAATTATATCATTTTTTTGACCGTAGTAATACAGTAAGAGAATGTCAAAATATCAACAATGATTTAAAGGCTTTAGTTAATCTTTCTGAACAACATAATCTGCAAATAAATTCCTCTAAATCATCAGTTATATTATTTGGTGATATTTCTAATGCTGATTTTGTCATTGAACTTGGAGAGGACAGTTTGGAGGTACTATCTAAAGCAAAAAATTTGGGCCTAATTATAGATAACAAACTGAGATTTACAGATCATGTTTCTTATTTACTAAAAAAATCTTATGGTAAACTTAAAATTATGTATTCTCACAGACACTCTCTTAATAAAAAAATTAAAAAATTCTGTGCGACTCATTAGTCCTCTCTCAGTTCAATTATTGTGATTTTGTTTATGGACCATGCCTTTCTGCAAAGGATTCTAAAAGGATACAAATTGTGCAAAACTCCTGTCTAAGATTTATATACGGTATACGTAAATATGATATAATATCACATACCCTGTCTAAAACCCATTGGCTTGATATGGCGAATCGTAGAAAACTTCATGCAAATGTACTATATCATAAAATAACAATTAGTCAGAGTCCAATATATCTATACAAAAAGATCCGATATAGAACAGACGTACATAATATAAATATTAGGCGAAAAGACGCGTTAACCATTCCTCAGCATAAACTTTCATTGTTCCAAAGATCCTTTGTTTATAATATTGCATTACATTTAAATGAATTACCAAAAGAATGTAAATCTTTGTCAGTAAAAAAATTTCGCATTTTTGTCTCTAAGCTGTTATACAACAACCAAGTAGGACCACATTGAAATACACTGCTGTTTGTTAAATAATATCCCCAAAATTAAAATTAAAATTAAATTTTTTATAAATTAATATATTATCATTTAGTTAAGTTTTTTATTTACATATAATAATATATATGGTATCATTTTTTGTCTTTACTCTTTACTCTCTATTTTAGGCAGTTTAAGTTATATAAATCTGAGGTTTAAGTGGAAGAGCAGTTAATTATAACTGAACTTACACCTTTAAATTAATGTATTGCATATAAGTAACATGAATTTAAATATTGTTTTTCTTCTTTATGTTTATTTACTATAAGGTTATATAATATGCATTATATTTGTTCTTAATAAAGACATATTATTATTATTATTATTATAATTCTTTTTTGGAGCACAAAGACTCTATGCAATTGGCCTGATTTCCCCCATATACAAATATTGTTGCTTTGTTTAGCTTACTGCACACATGATTTCCCTGTGGTTCCCAAGACAATGAGTCATCTATATATGTACCTTGATTTCAAAAAAAAGTAGTACAACTCTTAGATAAGGAAATGGGAAATGGCCTATTTCCAGTTGTCTAAATTGTTCTTTTGACAGTAGATTATTGAAATTAACTTAATAATGAAAATATGAAAATATAGATGGCAGTCAGTTGTAACTACGTAAGTTTATACTGATAAACAACTAGAAATAGGCCATTTCCCATTTCCTTATCTAAGAGTTGTACTACTTTTTTTTGAAATCAAGTGTACCTACCCAAGAATTTTGTAGAAGAAAATGTCTAGTAAATTTTCGCTATTTTTGATAGTTTTCCGGTTAATTGAGGTCAAATGATTTATTGTATTACTCTCTAATGTTTATTTTATTTGCCAATGAGCCGGTGTCTGCTAACAAATATGAAAAAAAATATATTAATAAATGTCTCTATTGTCTCTCAATTGCTTTATTTGTCCTCCCTCAATTTTTAAAATCGTTACAAACAATTTAGACTGAAAGCGACCAAAGATGATAAAGACCCTTTGAAATGCCTTTACGTAATAGCAGCCACCGGCTCATTGGCAAATAAAATAAACATTAGAGAGCATTACAATAAATCATTTAACCTCAATTAACCGGAAAACTATTAAAAATAGCGAAAACTTACTAGAGACATTTTATGTTCAGAAAATATCGGAGAATAAAAAAAAAATATCCATTTTTTGAGACGACCATATGCGTAGAAGTTCTTTTTTAAAAAGGGGTCCGTGATCCCCATATCTACACCTGCGGGGGCGATATTTTCAAATATTTCAGACCATTTGATAAACTTTAATCTAACATAAACAAAACCCAAATTATATAAAAATCGGTCTAACCACTTTAAAGTTATTCGTCGATAACTTAAAAAAAAAAAAGTTCAACGTCCTGTATCTCGAAAACCAAGTCCCATAAGAAAAATGTTTATAGAACAAACTACACTTATTTTTCAATAAAGAATCGATTCTCGTTTCCCTATTTAAAGTGAACTCGCCCTGTATATACAGGGTGTTTCAGTTTTTTCGTTCATAACTTCTGTAAACGATAGAACATATCAAAATAATAGGAGTCTTCCCTATAACATTTTTCTCTAAAACGTTTCGTTTTCAAGATACAGGGCGTTAAACTTTTAAAAAATTATTACTATTTATTCATTATCTCCTAAACAAAGATTTTTTATTCAAATATATGTGTTGTACACTTAAGTAATAATAAAAGACCAATTATTTGACGTTCCAAAAGTTTTTCTTACAAAAGCAGTGGCGTAGTTATGGAGTTCTGTCCATATGTAAACCCCCTGAACTTCTACGCCAATGCTCAGGAATTATATTTTTATACAAATTGTAAAACTTTGATATATTTCCCATAAAAAAGTACTCCTGATAAAATTCTCTAGGAAGCTTTCTGTTCGAGATATTTAGATTCTTACTAATCAGGGGTATATTAAGGAATTACATCATGGTTGAAAATGACAGGATTAAGTAGGCGTTAAATCATTGACAGTTATTCACAACCGAGTTCACAACATAAACATAAAAAAAATGGATATCATTTTGAGCATTTATTGTAGATTATTAATTATTTATCATTTTAAATAAATATGCATTAAAATAATTCTTTAATTTGTTTAGCAAATAGCCTCTCAATAGAAAGTGCATAGGATCTAAATATCTTGAATAGAAAGCCTCCCAATGAATTTCACCAGGAGTACTTTTTTTATAGGAAATACATCAAAGTTTTAAAATTTGTATAAAAATATAATTTCTGATCATTGGCCTAGAAGTTTAGGGATTCAAATACGGACTGAACCATATAACTACGCCACTGCTTTTGTAAACACGTGGAAAGTACCTTCCAGTAATATTTTTTTAAGACTTTCTAAATCCCGTAATGGAACGAACTATTATGCTATTAGGTTTTATAACTATTTGCCTACAAAAGTCAAAGAACTTGAGTTTAATTTATTTAAAAACACTGTCAAAGCTTTTCTAACAGCCAACGCCTTTTATAATTTTGATGAATATTATTCCTCAAATTTTAATATAATGTAGGTACTAATTATATTTTATTTATATTATTATATACCCAGTGATTTGTTATTCTTTATTGTTGTTTGTATTTTTGACTTGTGTAAATACTTTTTTGTATATATCACCATTGAATATAGGAATTATAAAGAAGCGACACCTAACGTTTTTGAACGAGGCTGATGCGGGCTTCGAACTTTACACGGCGTTGTGCAAATTGGCTGCGAAAGTTTCAGCTGATTTGCGCGATGTCATTGGTAAAGAGAGACCTTTATTTAATAGCGATGTGTGACGTGAAAGTAACGTCGATCACCACAGCGTGGCGCTAGCATTGGCGCCTTTATTGAATGGCGGTAGTGTTGTACCATATGAATGTGTTATTGTGTATTTTCGGGTATTGTTTTGAATAAGTGAAACCTTTTTTAATAATGACATGGCATGCCATGACTGTGTGTACAAAAACTGTTTAAATAATAACAGACTTAACAAAAACATTAGTTTTTTTAAATTTTCTGTATCTGACCCGAAACGAACTGAAGAGTGGCAAAAAAATTGTGGAAATATAGACATTGCCTTAATGGACAATGATGAATTAAAATTTAAAACAATATGTGAGCAGCATTTTTCACCAGACGTTAAATAAAAACGCCAAACGGAAGTTATTGTATAAAAATGTCGTTCCTTTACCATATATTGAAAGAGGTAAACAAAAAGTGAGGTATACTGTAGTTTCTCTGAAAAATTCCCTAAAAAAAGTTGAAATCGCATTCGGTTCATTTAGGTGTTTACATGCACATGTAGGGTCTTTCATCTTTTATTTATTTTACGGGATGTTATTTTTAAACAGATTGATGATCGACGTGTACAGACAAAAATTTTCATATTTGATGACAGCTATTATAGTTTGTTCTTTACAAAAAACAAAAAACATTGAGATATTTGATACGTTAATATTTAGATTTAACCCATTTTTAGTGGGTTAGTTTTGATTTGTCAATGTGTATTTGACAATGTTATTTCAGTAGGTACCTATATTAGTGTGGCCAGATTTTGACAATATACAGGGTCTGTCACTTAAAACTGTCTCAGTCCAATTTTTTTAAATTTTTTTAGCAACGATCTTTTCCAGTGCAACAATTGCAACAAATTGTAAGTTAAACTTCAATGTACACTGTACAGGGTGTCCGAAATTGCTTAATTTTGGCTGGTTTTCCTATTTCCAGACCAGGTAGAGAAAAACTGACATATGAGTCTAGAGTTCGATTTTTGTGAAACGCCGATTGGTGAAAACCACATTTCGATATCTCTAACCGTTTCCGACATATCGGCAAAAATTGACATTTTACAGATTCCTCAACTTTTTTATTTGTGGATATTTTTTCAAACGGTAAAAACTTTCTACAGGCACTTTTTGACGTAGAATAAGATTTGTGAAAAAAAATATATCGCTTTTCGATTGTTTGATATCAAAGCTAACTTTGTTATTTCAAATGGAAACCATAGTTGGCTGACTTTAGAAAAAAGGAAAAAAAAATAAGCTTTCCAAAAATATGTATGCCATGATATGTCTAGTCATCCTTGCTGCCAATATAACCACATTTCTCTTTAAAAATGACATATATTTTAACATTACAAAAAAAATTTTCGGAATCTGTAAAATGTCAATTTTTGCCGATATCTCGGAATCGGTTAGAGATATCGAAATGTGGTTTTCACCAAACGGCGTTTCACAAAAATCGAGCTCTAGACTCATATGTCAGTTTTTTCTACCTGGTCTGGAAATAGGAAAACCAGCCAAAATCAAGCAATTTGGGACACCATGTACAGCGTGAGTCAAATTCGATGCTCACTATTGGGATCTCAGAAACGATAAGAGATAGAGATTTGGTTAAATGAGGGCGAAGTTGCGCAATTTTATATCCAATAATATGCCATGGTATATAAATCGGAAGTATAACTTATAAAACAGATAAAAAAATAAAAAAGAGTTATTAAAAAAATGTAATGAATGGATTTAATCACTTAAAGACTTAGTTTTAGTTTTGGAACTGGAAATATTGTTGAAATTAACGAGTGTCATATATCGTCGGAATCAGGATGAAAAATACTAATGAATTAAGGAAAAACAATATCAGGTCCGTATTTCAAAAAACAAAGTCAAGCGTGGCTGGCGGCGATTTGACGAAACATTATTGGGTATAAAATTGCGCAACGTCGCCCCCCATTTAAGCAACTATTACTTCTTCGAAGTCTCCGAGTCAAGCACTTAAGAGAGACACTTTAATGACGCATAACGTACACTATTTTTCCGAAACCGCTTTTTAAAAACCTAAAAATTTAATGCACAAAAAAAATGTCACACTGACAATTTGCTTCACTTGTGTCTACAAAAATAAATATAATATAAATCATTAGTTTCCAGCTAACACAAGGCTGCTCCTGGGACGTCCCAAAAACATCAAGCCAGAACATTTGAAACATCCCAGGGACATCCCAAAACAAAGTAGGGACGTCCCAGCGCAAGCCGTTTGGGACTGTTCAGGATATCCCTGTCACGTCCCAACAACGTCCTTTCATGTCGTGTTTGGACAATATTAGGACCTAAGGACATGCTCTAATAGCATACCAGATATAAAACCTACATCCAACTGGATTCAAAATAAAATACTAATTGACAATGAAATTATTTCCACAAACACCAAAAAGTTTATTACAGGCGACGAGCTTGGCCAACATGGCATCATTGGCAGATGCTTAAAACTGTTTATCACCTCCCAATGATGTCAACTTGGTTGGCGAAATGTGGGCCAGGTTCAGTATAATAAGTATTTGAGGATCTACTTCAGTGTCAATGTCGCATCAAAAGTTCAAATAACCCTTTACAGGAAAACCGAATGAAGCGTAAAAGAATACAATAATCAATCTGTAAAAGACCACTTAACTTTTAACAAAACACCAGACCAAAAAGACATCAAACACCAAACAAAACATGCACGCAGCCATATTGCTCTTCCTCCTTCTTATCCTTGCCCTGGATTGGTTCTGGCAGCGAATGTGCGCATACGCTGAACAAATGGCAGTGGCTTGCACACGCGTAGAGCTTAGTCCGTTACATTTATTAAGCGGCGGCAAATTTAAAATATTTGAGTACCCAGCAGAACTTGAAAATTTGTTTACCAAAAGTTTATTTTGCTTTATCACAGAAGAAAAACTTTTAATAGTAATTCTAATATTATACATAATACCAAACATACTGAATATCAGATTAAACGATTAAAAATTAGATTGTTTCCACATTTTTATAATTATTCTACTCTTTGTTTTTGTTGATTGATTCCTGATATAATATTTATTTAATAAAACCATTATCACTCCAAAATAACAATATTTTTAGGTTTAAAAAATAGTTTTCAATATTTTCGATCGTCAATTGTGATTGGGCATGTGCATTTTACATTTGTTTTTTTATAAAATACCTTATCCAGAATAATATCCAAGTCCTTAAGTCCTTGGGCCGTTAGCCTGGGTTGTTTCACTATTTGGGACATCCCAAGGATTTTCTTAGTATAACTCTACAGGGACGTCCCTGACGGTAAGTCCCAGGGATGTTTCCGTGGGATATTTCAGTCCTTGGGACGTCCGAGGGACATTTTGCCACGACGATCCCATATGGAACGTAAAAGCTCATATATGGACATCCCACGGACATTTTGTGCTAACTGGGTTCCATGTAACTATATGGGTACATGGTTTTTAGTTTCTAAATAACAGTTTCTGTTAATATAAAATGATTTAGATTTAATAGTTTCTAGTTTCTTAAAAGATTCTGATAATATAAAATAATTTAGATTTATTTATTTTGAAAGTACAAATGGCATAAGAGTATTGAAAAGTGACATAAGAGTATTTAAAAGTGACATTAGTGTATTGGAAAACACTACTTTCGCTCCGCAAATAAGTCGAAAGTAGACGCTTTCTTGACGGTTTGGGAAAACATTTTTTTTGACACATTTCACATATCTGACGTGATTGATATTTGTTTAAAAGAGTCAGTCTATATTTTATTCTAAAAATTCATAGACTTTTTACAAAGAAATTCAGTGAAATATTTTTTTGTTTTTTTTAAACATATTCCTGTTTCCTAAATGTTTTTTTTTTTTTAATTGGAGAACATATACATACTTACCGTATTTTAAGGATACTTTATCTTTCAAACAAATAAAATTAAGTACATAATGTTAATTAAAGTATTTTCTTACTACACTAGAGATATTACATAAAATTTACATTATTTCATTTATTATATCAAAGATCAAGAAATGAGCATTTATGTAGATTTGAAGCCAAATGATTCATCGCGTTGTCTCAAGCCGAGTCGGAGCAATACCACCTTGGCAAGACAAGTGTCGGAGTGTCGCTGCGTCCTGTAACTTGAAAATTGAACTAAAGAAAATACGAGTTAAACATTAAACATAACTTCTCATAAACACCGCTGATGGCGTCTCAATACAGCAGCAGAGTATTATGGTCATTGCGGTGTGATCAGGGTGCGGGGTAACGGATTAGACAGAGAAATCAGATAATGGATAGAGATACAATAGATACTCGGGTTTTCTCATATTCCTCGCGCTTCTTTTACACTCCTATATTCAATGATATCACCAATAAATTATTATTATTATTATTATATATATATCGGGTGGTCCAAAAAAAACCGGAATTTTCATTTTACCTTATAACTTTTTTATTTTTTCAGCGATTTCCAACTTTTTGGATTCGTTCGACAGCTAAAGCTTTCAGCTAAACGATTCTCTGTCAGAAGCTGATATTATGATCATAAATGTCAAGGCAGACGTATTTAAACTTGAGCAATTTTTAATAACCGCTGGAATTTTGTTGAAATGCCAAATTTACAAACGGCTTGTTTCATCATCATGAGTGGTCTTGTGGCAATATTTTCATGGGTAGTTTTAAAAAATCGGTCAAAGAACTACGGAGCTGTACCAAAAAATGTAGAGGCGTGTTATCAACGTCTCGGCAGCAATGGTAAAGACCGAAATTTTTATTTTACTTTATAACTTTTTTGATTCCTTACCGATTTTAATTGTTTTTGGATCATTTAAAACCCAAAGCCTTTCTCTACAATATTGATCGTCATGGTTACAAAACAAATGAACATTGATACTTAACTGTCACCGGTCACTTCGGCTGTTTTTAAAAAGTGTTTTGTGGTACCTAGTTTTGTTAAAATGGTGTTGCCAAATGAAGACAATATTTTCATTAAGAATTTATTGGTTCGCGGCTAGACGTTCTAGTTAGTTGAACAATTTGACTCTGGCGACCTGCTCAATGTTCTTCTAAATAATATTCAAAAATATTAGAATTAAGGTACTCTATATTTTCTTTACGTTGACACTAATTACACAATGTTACAATAAATACTTACTTCTTCTCTTACTGCTCTCGGCCTACCACTTCCTCGACGTCTTTCAATCGTTCCAGTTCCTTGAAACTTTCGTGCAAAGGCGTAAATAGCACTTTTTTTAAAGTTATTGCCTGGAAATTGTTGTATTATTTCGGAAACTTTATAGCCGCGAATCAATAAATTCTTAATGAAAATCTTGTCTTCATTTGACAACACCATTTTAACAAAACTAGGTACCACAAAACACTTTTTAAAAACAGCCGAAGTGACAGTTAAGTATCAATGTTCATTTGTTTTGTAACCATGACGATCAGTGTATAGGTAACTCTGTTAAGAATTAATTTAATACTGTTGTTATGGGGCACATGATTACGTTATCAACTACATATTTGTAAGTTCTTAACCGATTTTCGTGATCTATGAGTGAAAATGTTTTTAGAAGATAAGGCTTCCAGATTAAAAGAAAAGCAATTTAATTTTCCATTTAAAAAAATTCCCAGCGGCTTTTGAATATTAGGTAAATTTGACAACTTCCGCCATATTGGATTTATGATTCACGTCAATTTCTAACATTCAATATTGTAGTGGAAGGCTTTGGGTTTTAAATGATCCAAAAAAATTAAAATCGGTAAGGAATCAAAAAAGTTATAAAGGAAAATAAAAATTTCTGTTTTTACCATTGCTGCCGAGACGTTGATAACACGCCTCTACATTTTTTGGTACAGCTCCTTAGTTCTTTGACCGATTTTTTAAAACTACCCATCAAAATATTGCCACAAGACCACTCATGATGAAACAAGCCGTTTGTAAATTCGGCATTTCAACAAAATTCCAGCGGTTATTAAAAATTGCTCAAGTTTAAATACGTCTGCCTTGACATTTGTGATCATAATATCAGCTTCTAACAGAGAATCGTTTAGCTGAATGCTTTAGCTGTCGAACTAATCCAAAAAGTTGAAAATCGCTGAAAAAAATAAAAAAGTTATAAGGTAAAATGAAAATTCCGATTTTTTTTGGACCACCCGATATATATATATATATATATATATATATATATATATATATATATATATATATATATATATATATATATATATATATATATATGAGTAGATCCAATATACTCCATCACATTTGAACTAACTAGTGTATTTCTGGGAGACGCCATATGGTTGGCTTTTGTAAGGACGCAGCATTGTTAACAGGATGTATATATATATATATATATATATATATATATATATATATATATATATATATATATATATATATATATATATATATATATATATATATATATATATATATATATATATATATATATATATATATATATATATATATATATATATATATATATATATATACATCCTGTTAACAATGCTGCGTCCTTACAAAAGCCAACCATATGGCGTCTCCCAGAAATACACTAGTTAGTTCAAATGTGATGGAGTATATTGGATCTACTCATCAAATCCAGCCCAGAGCTGGTTTTAGATTACTGATATCTTAATAAATAAAGAAGTTAAGATATACTGACAATACTGCGTCCTTTCACTAATAGTACTATATAGCGTCCGGAGTATAATCATGTGTATATCCCACATGATACCACGTCCTTAATGTATATTTTTTGACAAACTTGGTACAATACGGCGTCCGGCACTGTTGCCACATTTATCGCTCTTAGTTTTTATTTTAAATCTACTCAGAACGTTGGACGTCAAATAAAAGTTGGTAATAATTTGGTCATGGGTGTTTATTAAAGAAAGGGCCAAACAGTAGAAGTAGGTTCCTTAAGTAAAAATAAATCATTTTAGCTGCATAAACCTTAGTACCATTTTGCTACCTTAAAAATTTGTGGACCGTTAAAAGCAATTTTTTTATTTAAATTTTTTGTTATATTTCTATTACTATTAACACGATTACATCCAAATTTGGTACATGGGGGTTTCTTGGGCCGCTGAATAAAGTAGTGTAAACAATTGTTTCAAATAACGTAGAGGGCGCTGCGAACGCCTAATTATTTCTTTTGTTTTAGTCGTGAATTTTTTCAACATCGACTTTTATAAAAGTAATATGGTTTTGAATGCAGCATTCAATTCTACGTCAAAAAGGTATACTTATTTTATGTAGGTAAAATGCACCGTTTTCAAGTAAAATGCATTTAAACTTCCTATGGCACAATGAAGAGAATTATATAAAATTTAAATTGTTCATTAAAGAATGTGCCAAACTGTAATAGTAGGTTCTTTGAGTAAAAATAAATCATTTAACTGAACATACCTCAGTACTATTTCACGTCCTTAAAAAACTAGCTAGTTATTAATTAAAAACTTTTTAAATTGCTTAATTTGTTATATTAATAAAATTTTTCTTTTTAAAAACTGTGTTTTATCTATTATACCTACTTAATTATTTTACTGTCAGTATTAGTCATGTACCTAGTAGATATATAATTTAAATTTTACGTAATTCTCTTCGTTGTGCCACAGGAAGTTTGAATGCATTTTTCTCGAAAACGGTATATTTTACCGACATAAAATAAGTATTCCATTTTTACGTAGAATTGAATGCTGCAATAAAAACGAATATTACTTTTTTAAAAAGTTGAAGCTCAAAAGATTAACGACTAAAACAAAAGAAATAACTAGGCGTTCGCAGCGCCCTCTACGTTATTCGCCACAATTGTTTACACTACTTTTCTCAGCGGCCCAAAAAACCCCCATACACCAAATTTGGATGAAATTGTGTTAATAAATAGTAAGAGAGATATAACAAAAAATTTAAATGAAGAAATTGCTTTTGTCGGCCCATAACCGTTTAAGGAAGCAAAATGGTACTAAGGTATGTGCAGCTAAAATGATTTATTTTTACTCAAGGAACCTACTCCTACAGTTTGGCCCATTTTTTAATAAACACCCTGTATTATAAGGCTATATTATACGGCTTTAGGACCAAGGTATGTAAAACATCTTTGTCCACAGGTTGTATTTGTTTTTGAAATTTTTAAGTTATTATTTTTATTGCCTCTGGTGTTATGCATCTTACGTATTTCGACTTTAGTTTTCCATTGATTTATAATACCCTGGAAAATGAATAACAACCTGATATCCATTATTTTAGTTTCTTAAAGGGAATTTGTAGAATAAGTTAGTTCTTTATTGAATATGATTTTAAATAACCTGATTTGCAAAGTATATAACTACAACCTAGAATTCCATATACAACGATACAACTAAAGAAGCAGTAAATAATATTTGCCTTTTTGTCATCGCTTATTACTTTTTCACCTCTGTTATTTCTAATAGTACCTACTTAGATATTCTAGATTTATTTCTTTGTATTCCACAGAATTCATTTGTGACTTCCCACAAATATTTTGGGGAGGATCTATTTCCTCCACTTTATGCGTATAATAATTAATTTTTTCTTTTTTAATTAAATTATTTAATTCATTACAATATTTTTTTTAAATTGGCATTGAAGAACCTCAAATTCGTCATTAAAGTGATGGTCGAGATGGTAGCGTATCTTTGTCCACAGATTGTATTTCTTTTTGGAATTTTTAAGTTATTATTTTTATTGCCTCTGGTGTTATGCATCTTACGTATTTCGACTTTAGTTTTCCATTGATTTATAATACTCTGGAAAATGAATAACAACCTGATATCCATTATTTTAGTTTCTTTAAAAAGGGAATTTGTAGAATAAGTTAGTTCTTTATTGAATATGATTTTAAATAACCTGTTTTGCAAAGTATCTAACTGTTGTAAATGTATGTCCTCTCCAACCTACAATTCCATATAAATAAATTCAATATCTTCATATTTTGACACATATCAAGAAAATGCCGAAACACGTCAATTTTAGATTCTGGAATGACATCCTGCAACGTAAAAACTTCATCCCTAAATTCAACCTCCTTTGAGTGACAGTTGCAACCCCCAAATTTTTAAATTGGATGTAGGGATTGATTTTATTTGCAAGTGATTTGCCGATACAACTAAAGAAGCAGTAAATAATATTTGCCTTTTTGTCATCACTTGTTACTTTTTCACCTCTATTATTTCTAATAGTACCTACTTGGATATTTTAGATTTATTTCTTTGTATTCCACAGAATTCATTTGTGACTTCCCACAAATATTTTGGGGAGGATCTATTTCCTCCACTTTATGCGTATAATAATTCATTTTTTCTTTTTTAATTAAATTATTTAATTGATTAAAATATTTTTTTTTAAATTGGCATTAAAGTACCTCAAAATCGTCATTAAAGTGATGGTCGAGATGGTAGCGTACCTGCCTCTCACCCAAAAGTCCCGGGTTCGAATCCCGGTCGTGGTAATGGAAAATACTGTGAGAGGGATTTTTCCATTATACACGGATATTGGATGTGTGTCCGTTGTCTTTAAATGTGTAGCCCCCTCCCGCACAAGGCTCTTGTAGAGCTTTCTGGGATAAAGGGGGTCGTAATTACATGTGGTGTATTTATTTATTTATTATTATAAAGTAATCCATTATTGTACGATTTTTGTAGGTGGCAGAGGTGACCAGATAAATGTAAACATGCTTGTAACAATAATTGTGTTGTAATAAAAGGTAAATAAATACAGTTTTTTAAGTTCAGAATTATCACTATTATAATGCTAAAAATAATGGTTTTCTTACAAAAAATTATTCCGATTTTGACATTTAAAAATAATTATGACATTTCTTAATGTCACTGAAAATTATTTAAAAAATAGAGTTAATTAATCTTAATTTCACAGTTTCTGGATTTAAAAAAAAATGTAATATGCACCTCGGCATTAAAGTTGCTTTTTATCACTCATGCGGTTTAAACTCCACATTCATGATAAATAGTTGAACTTTAATGCCTTGATACGTAAATAACTATTTTGTACTCTCTGTTTAATTCATTACTAGGTCGAGCCGGGGGCCCGCCGCGACCTAGGTCTACGCGCCGCGCCGCTGGCGCGGAATATCAGTAGTTTTATCTCGGGGTTTTTAGTTGAAAGACGGTTTTTTAAATTTAGGAAAAATTGAAAATTGAAATTGAGGAAAAAAAAGGTCAGAGCCTCGCGGGGGTTTTTTTAGGCCCTAACGGGCCTAGGAAATTTTTTATAGTATGTTTGAAACAGCCCCTGCGGAGCTGTAGTTTTTAAGGTGTGGTTAAGTATATTTATTAAGCTGCGGTCAAGTGATTTGGGTAAGTTAGTTGGATTCGGTGGAAGAGTCTCGGAAAAGATGTAGAGTCCTACAGAGATGCCACTTGAAAAGTGATAAGGTCATTAGAAGAGAGGCGTTTCGTGTATTTTCGTAGGCATCTTGAATTAGTTAAGGGATTCGGGTAATTTAGTTGGATTCGGTGGAAGGGTCTCGGGAAAAATGTAGTCTGACAGAATGCTACTTGAAAGGTGGGAAAGTAATGAGAAATGAGGTATTTCGCGTATTTTCGTATTAGTCTTCGATTAGTTAAGGAATTCGGGTAATTTAGCCAAGGATTCGGTGGAAGAGTCTCAGGAAAGATGTAGAGTCCGACAGAGATGCTACATGAAAAGTGAGAGGGTCATCAGAAATGAGGCGATTTTTGTTTTTTTCGTAGGCGTCTTCGATTAGTCAAGGGATTCGGGCGTTTTAGTTGGATTCGGTCGAAAAGTCTCTGGAAAGATGTGAAGTTCGACAGAGATATTACTGGAAAGGTGAGAAGGTTATCTAAAATGAGGCGTTTTGCATATTTTCGTAGGCGTCCTCGATTAGTTAAGGCATTCGAGCGTCTTAGTCGGATTCGGTCTAAAAGTTTCGGAAAAGATGTAGAATCCGGCATAGATATCATAGATAAGGTGAGGTAATCGGAAATGAGGAGTATCTAGCTTTTTTGTAATCAAATTTTTCCTTTTTTATCATTATGTTTAACTTTAATAATATTTGTACTTGTTTTTGTCTCATTTTTTATTATATTAATAAATTTGTTAGTAATATTTTCCAAATTTTCATTTTTCAACCATTCCCATATTTTAAGTGAATTTTTAAATTTTCTATAATCCATATACATAAATAGTTTTGTGAATTATTTGAACTTACCTTTGTATTAGTTAATATTATTTGTACTACAATTATATAATAAATAATAAATAACATCTCATGTAATTACGACCCCCTTATCCCAGAAGGCTCTAAGAGCGTTGTGCGGGAGGGAGCTGCACATTTAAAGACAATATCCGTGTATAATGGAAAAGTCCCTCTCACAGTATTTTTTATTGCCACGAACGAGAATCGAACCCGGGGCTTTTGGGTGAGAGGCAGGTACGCTACCATCTCGACCATTAGTCATATAAATATAATATATAATGGTCTGTTATTTTCGATTTTATTATACACTAACACGAATCTCATAGTGCATTCTGTGAGTCGGAAAAAACCTCGAAAAACAAGTATTTGGGTAGTCAAACTACTTCCCTCCCACGTTTTCGAGGATGCTGAACACGATGGTGATGTTGGCTCTGCTCCTCGAGTTGTCCCTACCCCCCCTAACGGCCAAATAACCACTCTCCAAGGGGGTGAAAAATGTGTTTCGTGCTACAAACGAGAAAACCCTCGTTATCTCTCGTTTTTGAGTGTGCCGGGCAAGAGAAAAATATTACCAAGTCACCTCGATCCCCGCGAGCCCCTCGAACGGACACAAACTACCCCTTTGACGCGCGGTTTTATAAAGTAAGTGAAGTAAGTTAGATCATAAACATTTTTGTTGACGCATAAAATTACTTATTTACTATGGGTAAATATAAATCATTTTCAACATTTGTCGAGATGACTTGATAATATTTTTCTCTTGCCCAGCATACTCAAAAACAAGACATAACGTGGGTTTTCTCGTTTGTAGCACAACACATTTTTCACCCCCTTGGAGGGTAGTTTTTGCCCGCTCGGATGGTTGGTTTGCCTCAGGGAGCAGAACTAACATTACCATCGTGTTCAGCATCCTCAATAACGGGGGGATGACATAAGTTTTACCGGTGGAAGACGTAGAATACGCGATTCCCCCTCTTTGGGAATGGTTTTTGGCCGTTAGGGGGGTAGGGTTAATCCGGGGAGCAGATTCAACATCACCATCGTGTTCAGCATGCTCGAAAACGGGGGGAGACGGTATTTTGGTTGACTCCGTCCGACTCACAGCGTCCGACTCACAGAATGCATTATTACGCGCGAGTAAACGTCCCACTAAAATGTAATGATTATATATATTTATGCGATACGTTGTTGCCAAATCTCGGATGCAGCATTATACTATAACTGAAAGAGTATATTAGATGTATATTTCTGTACAAAGATCGACGCGACCCCAAACTAAGTTCGTTGGAACTAAAAATATACTCTTGCTTACACTTGACATATAATACCGCGTCCAAAATCGAAAAATTGCCCAGTCAATATCTCAGTTAATTGAAATGATACAGAAATTATTTCTATGTTTATCGGTAGCTCAGGTGACACAGAATAATCTGAGAAGTTGTAAAAGGATTACTCGCGAAATATGGCGAAGATAATATGGAAAAACAATACTGCGTCCGGTATACGGATGCACTATTGTACAGGACGCACTAGTGAATGGTATCGTGTCAATGTACGGACGCAGCATTGATAGCAGGATAAATATATATATATATATATATATATATATATATATAATATATACATATTGCCTTATGGTATGTTGTCACCTCCGCTATATACAAGAGGCGTCTTGACCTCCAGGTCTTCCCCTTAATATATAGTTGTAATTTTAATATATATATGTTAAGGGGAACTCGTATAATCCAAATATCAAAAAAGGAGTAACAATTTCTCATTTTTTATATGGTCATATATGGAGACAACTGAAGATACGCTGCCACCTCTTAAACACGTGTACGTGAAGAAACTGACCGGCTGTTACTAGGGCTGGGAATTTTTATCGATATATCGATAAATATCGATAGTTATCGATATATGGAATAACGATATTTGCTATTGGAATTATCGATATATCGATAAATATCGATATATCGATAGTTATCGATAAATATCGATAGTTATCGATATATCGATAGTTATCGATATATCGATAGTTATCGATATATCGATAGTTATCGATATATCGATAGTTATCGATATATCGATAGTTATCGATATATCGATAGTTATCGATAAATATCGATAAATATCGATAGTTATCGATATATGGATAGTTATCGATATATCGATAGTTATCGATAAATATCGATATATCGATAAATATCGACATATCGATAAATATCGATATTTAGCGATATTTGCGGTTGGAAATAATAACACGTGCTAAATACTCATCGCCATTCTGCGAGTTCAGTGACTGAATATGATTTTATTTTATTGTGCGCGCTCGGACATTTAATAGCCTAGAAATTTTATTTGTAAAATTAGGTGACATATAATACTGAAAGACAAAATGTTCTACATAAAATTCAGCAGTTTTCTTGGTAAAATTACTTTGCCCATGACGCTTGTGTGATTTCTATGATGTTTAAAAGTGCAATATAATTTGTAAAATATGTGTAGCGATTATAGGGATGGAAATTTTTATCGATATATCGATATATATCGATATATCGAATAACGATATTTGCGATTGGAAATATCGATATATCGATAGTTATCGATAAATATCGATATATCGATAAATATCGATAGTTATCGATATATCGATAGTTATCGATATATCGATAAATATCGATAAATATCGATATATCGATAAATATCGATAAATATCGATAAATATCGATATATCGATAAATATCGATATATCGATAACTATCGATATATCGATAACTATCGATATGTCGATAACTATCGATATATCGATATATCGAATTTATCGATATGTTTTCAGTTATCGATATTCGATAACAAATTTTCAATATCGCCCACCCCTAGCTGTTACTACCTCCGGCAAGGTTGCCAAATCCTTGGAGGTCAGAACGACCAGTCATTATCACTTTTAACACATGTCCCATAAAATAAAATAAAAGCTATTTGAACTTTGAAGTCTTTGATGGGGTAGCTCTACATTTTTATTATTGATTTAAGTTTCAATACGGAGCTACTTTCGAATTGGATTACTAATGACTCATTATAACTGTGAATTACTCAATATAACTGTTAATTACCTGAATTACCTAAATGTTAATTCTTATTAAAATAATATTATTACACGGAAAAAATCGAACCACACGTTTGTTATTGTGGTTCTGAATACATTTTTTGTCAATCAGATTTTGTACAGTGCGTTCATTTTAAGTGTGAACGGTTTTAAATGGTTATTACGAGGTTATTTTTAAAGATAGAATGATGGGACAAACTTCGTCTAAGAGGATTAGAAAAAAAGTTTTTTATGCATTAAAGAGCAAAAACAAATGGGCATCATTTGTTTTTTTCTCTGTCAATTTTGGAAAATATTAATGTTAGGCGTGTCTTTTTTAATGAAACGCCCTATATATTTTTGCACCATTTAATAGACGTATTTTTTCTGCATATAATGATGTGCATAATATGGTAGTTTGGATGAATGAAGTTTCCTTAATATAGCTAAAAAACTGTTGAAATTTTAGAAATTACTTAAAAAAATGATATTACTGATAGATAGTCATGACTTGAAAATTATATTGACAGGTTTAAGTGCCAAAAATATATTAAGGAAACTATTCATCCGAACTACCATTATTATGCACATCATTATATTCAAAAATAATACGTCTATTAAATGGTGCAAAGATATATTGGGCGTTTCATTAAAAAAAAACATGCCTAACATTAATATTTTCCAAAATTGACAGAGAAAAAACAAATGATGCCCATTTGTTTTTTCTGCATAAAAAACTTTTTTTCTAATCCTCTCAGATGATGTTTGTTCCATCATTCTATCTTACAATAACCTCGTAATAAACGTTTAAAACCGTTCACACTTAAAATGAACGTACGATATCTCCGTATATTTTGCTTTATCACTGGAGCCTTTATTTTTGGAGCTAGATAAAAATTCTTATATAAGAGTTCTAGGATTTTTTCTAAATCATCTGAATATGTTATCGGATAAAAAATAAACATCGCTAATGAAATAATGTCCTATGGGTTTTTTAAGGCTTTCTCCTGAATTCAGTGATATAAATAAGTTATATGTTTTCTCCCTCCGCTTCCACAATGCTCCGTATCAACACTTCTTAACATAAAAATAACACAAATATTACAACATAAAGATTGCCATAGAAAAACCAATTCGGCCGATAATGGTTACTGTCAATAATTTGACGCGAGGTATTAAAGACTGTGGTATTTTAAAAGTAAATATGCGAAGTTTAAACTTTTATCTTTTAAATAAAATTTACTCTTATCATAAAACAAATAAACAAGTACAAAAACAATTTAAACAATAAACAAATTAAAAAAACGATTAAATTAAACAAATTATTGACAGTAGCCATCATCGGCCGGATTGTTTTCCCACGGCAATGTTTAAGTTGTAATATTTGATTACTTCTATGTTATATAATGGTAATACGGAATATTGTGGAGAAAGATGGAGAAAACATATAAATAGCATGGGTATATCACTAAAATCAGGAGAACCAATTGTTTATTTTATCGTTGTTATCAACTTTACTATTAGATTACAGTCGATAAAGGCATCAGCTTAGTGCAAGACACGTTAGAGGAACTTGTAGAGCTACACGTTCCTATCTGTTTTTCCTAAAAATATTAAAACTTTAAGAATATCCTTCTTAAGAAACTTTATTAAACTTAGAAGCACTGACAATTTATACTATTAAATTCATCAGTTATTTTTCAAACAAGTGCGGAAAGTGGTACTTTTCCGCACGCGACTGGTGTTGACGGAAAGACACGAAGCAGTCGAATGCGGAAAAGACAGTTTCCGAATGTGTTAGTAACAACATTTTTCCTATGAGCGTGATAAATACGTTTTTACTTCATTAAAAAACTAGACTTAACTTTAAAAAGTAAAACGGCAAAATCAGACAGTCAAAAATGTCTTTATTAGGCGAGGCTCAGTCAATGGCTGTTTGTGTCTAACCTCTAATTGATTAACATTAGAAACATAATACGTATTTTTTTTTAATTGAAATTCTTGGGAGTATAGGTTCGTTAAAAAATCATTAATGCAAAGTACTGTTTACATATTGTGTTTAATAAATTATGTCACGGAGTCATAATTGAAGTTTCGCTCTTTTTTTTTTTTAGCTCTTTCAAAACTAACTAATTTAAGGCTCGTATGACATGATGCTGAATTTAGTAGTAATTTCAGTACTAGATTTAGTAACAAAAATTGGTATGAAAATCGCGTTTTACACTCTTGCAATATTTTATACTAAATTTACGATTTGCGCAGGCGCATTATGACAAAAGTGTGACAACCAACAATAATTATAGATGTGACAGTGAATATGACATAAATATTTGTGTTTAATTTATACTCATGTAAATGTAAATACCTATTATTGTAAATAACATAAATGGATAAATTATTGCTAACAGGAACTGCACTTATACTGTATTAGTTACAGTTTTAATGATACGTCGCAGTCAAAAAAGATAAAGAACACGAAGAATATGGACAAGAAAGTGGTTATTAAGAAGAGAAGAAAGCCGTGGTGTATTAAACATTTTAAATAATAATTGTTAAAGGACCTTGAATCTTACAAAAACTTTTTAAGGCTTAATAATGAGCAATTTGAAAAAATATTAAATGGTATAAGCATAGCTCTCTACAGTTACAAGCCATGAAGTAACAATGGCAACATATTTCCTGTCAATTGTAGTCCTGTTTGTAATTCAGCCATCCCTTACTTTCATGCACTGATTTAAGGATTTTGTTTAGGAAATAAAGTATAAAGACCCCAAAACTTGTGCTACAAATTTATTTCGCCAAAATGAATAATTTACAAATATATAATTCTAGAATATACACTTAATAGGGTAAAATCCACTCTAAATTGCTTGATGGCAATTCATGACTATTTACAAAAACACTAACATTAAAACTTTGATTTACGCTAATACTTGACACTACTTTTACTTCGCTACTATCAGTATCAGATTCTTCACTGTCGTAGTCAATATTTAAAATGTAAAAATACACGACATTGTTCACACACACTTGTAATTCCACTTAATGAAGCATCATTTTTTTGGCACAGCCTGCACAAAATATTCAAAGCTTGATATGATGTCATCGGCAAGAAACTGGTCAATATCATTATTTTGCCTTTAGCATCTTGTCTTCTTTCTTCGGGATTACGTCGAGACACTGGCTTAGTTGTAGAAAGATACTTCGGTTGAGTGGAAAATATGTGAAGAACTGCATCCTCATTTAAACGAGGATATGTTATTTCTCTTCCTTTTCTTTTTTGGGATTTATTACCACATTCGCTTGAGATATGTTAGTTAGCCTCGTGCGTATTACCTATCTTTATAAAGCTGCATGGTTGTAACTTCTCTGCCTTCAAAGTGCAAACTGCAAATAGCTGAATAAGTGCCCTCAGTTATGAGAGTTGTAATTTTTGAATCATTATTCAAAATTAAATAAAGATCCAACCAAATCAATTGAAAACAAAATTTACAGAACTCTTTTTAAATACAAAAATGAATTTAATGACTTTAAACGCAGAAAGCTTACACCACATCATAGTAAACCTCCTCATTTTTATGGTTTACCAAAAATACATAAGGCAAACATTCCTTTAAGACCAATTGTTAGTTCTATTAATTCTCCGTGTCATAACTTGGCAAAATTCTTACTAAAAATTATTAATCCGCTTTCTGGAAATACCAATTCATATATAAAAAATAGTAAGCATTTTCTAGAAAAACTTTATGAAAATAATATTCATGATACACATCTGATGGTTAGTTTTGACGTAGTTAGCCTTTTTACAAATGTCCCTGTGGACAAAACTTTGAAAATAATTAGAGACAAGTTAATAAACGACAATAATTTGGCAAACAGGACTAAGCTTAGCGTAAATAGTATAATGGAACTGTTAACGGTATCAATAAAAACAACCTATTTCCAATTAAAAAATGATTTTTATCAACAAGATTTCGGGATGGCAATGGGTTCACCTTTGTCACTAATACTAAGTAATATATTTATGGAGAATTTTGAAAACAGATATGTTGAAAATAATATTCATAAACCGGTAACTTGGTGGAGATATGTTGACGATATTTTTGCAATTTAGCCTTATGGAATAGATTTATTAAACAATTTTTTGGAAAATATTAATAATAAAGAACCATCTATCAAATTCACTCTAGAAATAGAAAATAATAATGAATTTCAATTTTTAGATGTTTTAATTAAAAAAGTCAATAATAATAATTTTCAAACTAGCGTTTACCGAAAAAAGACTCACACTAACAGATATTTAAATTTTAACTCAAACCAGTTTTTGGACGTTAAAAGAGGTGTTATAAAATGTTTGTATGATAGGGCAAAAATAATTTCTTCTAATGATGAAATATTCAAACATGAAAGGCAATTTGTCAGGGAAATTTTAATTAAAAATGAATACCCCGAAAGAATTTGTTGATAAGACTTTCATGAACATTGAAAATAGAGTTAACAATCCGGTGCAACCAAAACCAGAATGTCATTATTCGACATTAATTCCATATATAAAAGGTTTATCTGAGAAATTACGTCGTGTCGGTAAAAAATTTGGCATTAGATATGATCTGCATAGCGGAATTAATAATATGAACAACTCTTTAGCTTCAATTTTCAAGTATCTTAATATGAATAAATTGAAACTAAATATACTGAAAACTAAAGCTATGATTCTTACAACTTCCTTCAAACACCATTCAGTAGATATTGATCAATTAAATTTATGTATTGATAATAGTAAAATAGAGTTTACATGTGAATTCAAATACTTAGGATTTATGTTAGATAATTCACTATCATTTAATGCTCATTTTAATTGTGTATATAAAAAGATATCTAAAAAAATGTACTTTTTTAGTCGTATTGCTCAAAACCTATCAGTTGAGTCTAAGATCACCGTTTATAATAGTATTACAACCGCACTTTGACTACTGTGCTACTTTATTGTACTCATTTAACCTAAATAAAATAGCGTCTCTTCAAAAACTGCAAAATCAGGGTATGAGAATTATACTTAAATGTAGTAGATACACTAGTATTACGCTTATGATGGACATGCTACAATGGACTTGTGTCTCTAAAAGATTCTATTATATGGTGATGATATTTATTTTCAAGTTATTAAACAATCTCTTGCCTTCTTATTTTGATGAATTTATTGTATATAATTCAGAAGTACATAATCACAATACCAGGAATACTAATAACTTTCATTTGGGTAGGTGGAATTACTCTGGTACTAGGAACTCTATATTCTACAGGGGTCTAAATGAGTATAATATATTACCTGCATCTGTTAAAATGTGCAACAAATTAAGTCAATTTAAAAGATCTATTATTAAACATATTAAGTCGATGTAATAATATTCTTTCGTGATGTGTGTGTAAATATTTGTTTGTACGTAATTATAAGTGTTTGTACGCTTTACTCATCATATGTAGTTTGTATAACTTCTAAAAAATAAATTCTAAATAAAGATTGTTGTAATAATATCAAGAATTCTAATTTATTATCTAAAGAATTAATTTACCTGCGTATTAATTCATTTATAAATACAGATATATGCTATTCACATTTTATTTACATGAGGGGAGGCTATGATATGTTTTCCTTAGGTTGTCTCAGGGTTGTCTACTATTGACAAAATATTGAAGTATCAGATTTAATTGATCGTCACTGTCACTTATTTTTGGCCAAATTTTTTATTGATAACACTACTGTGCCTTCTTTAGGGTCTCACTCTGGCAACTATGTAGAACCAATTTGAATTTGTGGTTATGTTTTTGACTTTTCAACATAACCTCAGTAATTAAAACAGTCATTCATACCAACAGAATTCAGATTTTCTAAAGCCTCCCCTCATGTAAATAAAATGTGAATAGCATGTAAGTCCAGGATGCTTCGAACACGACAGGGATTGGGACGAATAACGAGTGACCGACAACTCGCTTCAGTTCGAAATTTTTTCACAACAAAAATGTGATTCTACAACATAAAATTAATTGTCGCTGCACCTCGAGTGTTGCACGTGTAAAGACTTAAATACAATGAAAAAAATTAGAGATAAGAAAATGGAATAAGAAATAGAGAAATAATTATCCCAAGTTTTAAATACACAATACTCTGCGTGTTCCATTTCTTTTCAACACATACATTGCATCTTTTAACTCCCCTAAGTTTACTGCTATAAAATCAAACTGTAAAAGACTCAATAACCAATCTGTATAACTTGTTTCTCGTCTTATTTTTTATACAAGTAATTATTTATATAAATTTATTTTATGTTTTTCTTTCTGTATTCAATTATGTATAAGCCCCAATTTTTATTAGTTATTTTTGTTTTTCTATTAGGATAGGGTGAAATACGACTGTGTCGATCCCTATTCCTTTTGAATATTATGTAAATTTTTTATATTTTATTCAATAAAGATTATTCTATTCTATTCTACCGGGTGACCACGAGATGAGGTTACACTCTGTAACTTATTTGTTATTAAACCGATTAATTTTAAATTTATAGGTGAGGCATAACATCTAAATGCGCAACTTTTGATACTTAGCCTTATTTTTTACTTCCGATTTAGCCGGAAGTGATGTCAACTTTCTTATTTTAATAACAACTCTACCTGTTTTTGTAATGTATCTTATTCGTTATAAAATTTACAATACAATGATATGTCACACAATGACATTTCATTTCAAAATGGCCGAAAAATTAAATTTTTTCAAAAATATTAAAATGTCAATTAAAAGATTTTGAAAATCAATTTTTTTCCAAAGTTGGCCGTGAAATCAATAGAGTAATGAATTTGACATGTTTAATTTTTAATTTGCATCAAAATTTCGTTTTGGCGGCAAGATATTAGAAAAATAAAATAAATATTAGGAGACATTTTTATTTAATTTTTATATTTTGTGAATAATTCGGTACGTTAATGGCATTAAATCAAAGAAAAGAAACAAGCAATTGCAAAATTTAAAAAAAAGTCAGGTAGGTGTATTTAAAAAAAAATAGTTTTGAGTATTTAAAAATTGCAGAAAAATATTTATCTTATTTTCCTAATATCTTTCTGCCAAAACGAAATTTTTGTACAAATTAAAAATTAAACATGTCAAATTCATTACTCTTTTGATTTCACGGCCAACTTTGGAAAAAAATTATTTTTCAATATATTTTAATTGACATTTTAATATTTTTGAAAAAATTTAATTTTTCGGCCATTTTGAAATGACATATCATTGTATTGTAAATTTTATAACGAATAAGATACATTACAAAAACAGGTAGAGTTGTATTTAAAATAAGAAAGTTAATATCACTTCCGGTTAAATCGGAAGTAAGAAATAAGTCCATTATCGGCATAATTGGTTTTTCCATGCCAACATATAACTTATTTATATCACTGAACTCGGGAGAAAGCCTTAAAAAACCCATAGGACATTATTCCATTAGCGATGTTTATTTTTTATCCGATAACATATTCTGATGAGAAAAAAAATCCTAGAACTCTTATATAAGAATTTTTTTCTAGCTTCAAAAATTTATTCAGAACTTCAATAACAAACGTGTGGTTCGATTTTTTCCGTGTAATAATATTATTTTAATAAGAATTAACATTTAGGTAATTCAGGTAATTAACAGTTATATTGAGTCATTAGTAATCCAATTCGAAAGTAGCTCCTTATACGTATTGAAACAAATCAATAATAAAAATGTAGAGCTACCCCATCAAAGACTTCAAATAGCTTTTATTTTATTTTATGGGACATGTGTTAAAAGTGATAATGACGGGTCGTTCTGACCTCCAAGGATTTGGCAACCTTGCCGGAGGTAGTAACAGCCGGTCAGTTTCTTCACGTACACGTGTTTAGGAGGTGGCGTATCTTTCGTAGTCTCCATATATGACCAAATAAAAAATGAGAAATTGTTACCCCTATTTTGATATTTTGATTATACAAGTTCCCCTTAACATATACCGGGTGGTCCAAAAAAAACCGGAATTTTTTATTTCTCTAATAGTTTCGCCAATTTTTTACCGATTTTAATTATTCAAAAACTAAATTATAACTAAAAGATCACGTTATGAGGCAATATAAATATATTTTAATTATTATTAAAATTGTGGATGGCGTTAGTCATCAAACTTGGGCCTTCTTTAAGATCGGCTGGAACTTTTTTTGCTAAATAAACAATGAAATGATTGAGGAAGTATAATAGAATAAACATTTGTGAATATTTTAAGACATCAAACACTAAAATCGACCAGTTTGTTCCGAAGATATAGTCCGTAACATAAAACCGTTTTATCACAATTTTGTTGATATTCTATGCCACTCGTCTAAAACCAATATTTATTTTAGTCAAAACGGCAATAAAATATATTTATATTACCTCATAACGTGATCTTTTAGTTATAATTTAGTTTTTGAATAATTAAAATAGGTTAAAAATTGGCGAAACTATTAGAGAAATAAAAAATTCCGGTTTTTTTTGGACCACCCGGTATATACCAAAATTACAGCTATATATTATGGGGAAGACCTGGAGGTCAAGACGCCTCTTGTATATACCGGAGGTGACAACATACCATAAGGCAATATATATAGAACGACCCGTCATTATCACTTTTAACACATGTCCCATAAAATAAAATAAAAGCTATTTGAAGTCTTTGATGGGGTAGCTCTACATTTTTATTATTGATTTAAGTTTCAATACGTATACGGAGCTACTTTCGAATTGGATTACTAATGACTCAATATAACTGTTAATTACTCAATACGGGTGTTCCATTTTTAAATGTCGTCATTTAAGGAGGTGATAGAGCATCGAGAAATAAGTCGACCTGCCCAAAAAACCTATATCAAAAATGCATAATAACGAAGTTACAGGCCTTCAAAGTTGGAATAAAAAAATCGTTTTTTTGTCATAACTTCTAGACCATACGACCGATTTTAACCAAATTTTGCACAGGCAGTACTGAACTACATACCTACAATCCTATAAGAATAACTTATGTCAAAAATCACCAGTGGCGTAGATACTGGGGTGACGCCCTCTATTTCTCACCCTATTTCCCACGCCACTGGATATCTTTTTTTTTGGGCAGGTCGACTTATTTTTCGATGCTCTATCACCTCCTTAAAGGACGACATTTAAAAATGAAACACCCTGTATAACTGTTAATTACCTGAATTACCTAAATGTTAATTCTTATTAAAATAATATTATTACACGGAAAAAATCGAACCACACATTTGTTATTGAAGTTCTTTATTCGTGCTCTATCAAATGCGGAAATCGCATTCCCAGGCATTTTTCTGAAAGAAAAATCGAATTTCACTTAAGCAGTTCAAGTCAAATACTGACACTTTTTATGAATTTGTGTGCTACAAGACAATAGCCTTCTTTGTTTGAACCTTTTTATTCAGATAAAAAACAATACTACACTAACGAATAAATGCTCAAAAAACTAACTTTAAAAAACACTTAGTTTTAAATATATACGGAGGGTCCAAGAATTTTGGCGATATGTGTATATGGTTTAAATACACAAATATTAAAAAGTATCGGTAATTAAATAACCATACCACTTACCAAACTTCTTAACCTATGCATAAAACATTCTATATTTCCAGAAGCTTTTAAACAGTCTAAAGTTTTATCTGTACAGGGTGTCCCACGTTAAAGTAACCACCCCATTTTCTCCCGAGTTTTTAAGATATTTTTAAATTTCAAAATGCTAGCCTCTGTATTTTTTTTTCGCAGTTTTTGAATATGCTAACCAGAGTTTTTTAAAGCCAATGGTATACAGGGTGGATAAAAAAATGTACTTTTTTCTTATGGAACACCCCGTATATTTTTATATATGTCGATAGAGCGTTCTTTTTTGGTTACAAAAATATATGATACTTATATATTTGGATAAAAAATGGCGGAGCTATTCAACGTCGAAAAAGAAATACGGCCAAAAGATAGAAATACACTCCGCCCCAAAAATGTCCGCTAAATTTGAATGGAATTTCTCTATTGGTCGTATTTATAGAACCCAAATTACAATGCAACCTCTAGATTTGACTGAAAGGCCGCCTCTACAGGAACTTGCGTCACACATTAAACTTTTACGTATTTTGCAGCAGACCAATCAGCAATCAGCTTATGTTATGGATTGTCGCGAAACGCATTAAACGTACGAAAAACGCGAATAAATGGGGAGCCGGCATGCACTGTCAACTGTCATGCACAGGTTATGAAAAATCGAAATAAGATGGCTGAAGGGGGTGCAACACTGAGAAAGTGAAAAGCAAGACATTTTTCAGTGGAGAATAAGGAAAACGTGCTGAATATCTTCAAGGCCTACGATAGGGAGAATCCGGAGAAGCCAAAAATGGAATGCGTGAAGTTCACTGCAACGGCAGCAGGTGTGAGTGTTGCAAGTGTTTACAATATTCTTCATGAATACAAAGAAACACGCCAACTCCAATCACCAAAAGTGTACCACCGAAAGAATCATACGATAGATATTAATAAATAAATATGTACAGTGATGGAAACCGAAAAGTAAACGATTTGGCTATTTTTAAGTAGTGTATATTGTGGTCATTGGAGTTTATCCAGTAGAGTAACTTATGTGAAACTGTTACAGTAAATCACAAGCTAAACTTTTTTGCCTGAAATAACAAAACAACATACGATCTCTTAAGTATGTGGAAATTACTCGCAAAAGCACCTAACCTAAAAACGTAAACAAACCAGCAATCGGCAGCTGGGTCGTTACGTCTAGACGGCAGGAAATAAACAAAGTATCGTGAGTTTGCGCAGTGCGGACTTAATAAAGAAACGTCGTTTAAATTTTCGCGAGAATAAGTATTATTTTTAAAAGTCCAAAATTGCAAATGTATAATAGAAACTTTAATGGGAATAAACATTATGAAAATATAACATCGCTGCAGTATACAATGTAACACGTATAATAAACAAATTTTGTTGTAGCTATCACAGCTTTCATTAATTCCATCGTGTAAAACTGACTATTGCGTGGACCGTTCTGCGCTGCCATAAAATTAATGGGGCGGAGTCGAGCTCTATGTTTTGAACAGATCGAGTATAGTGATGATTTTAAATTTAATTTAAATTAACAAAAATATTACACATTTAACAAACATTAAAAAATAAACAAAAAGTATAAAACAAATTCTTCATGGCACCCTATTTTTTTTGTCACTCATAACAATTTAATTTAATCATGTTAATCGATTTCATGATATGTATCAGTAAATTAATTCTTTTGTGAGTAAATGTTATTTTTTAAATTGTGATACATTTAATAGGAATAGGAAAGAATACAGAGGCTAGCATTTTGAAATTTAAAAATATCTTAAAAACTCGGGAGAAAAGGGGGTGGTTACTTTAACGTGGGATATAAAAAAGGCCCTCTAAATGAATGCAATAATTTCAGGCCCATTACCATTATACCTCTCCTAGGCAAAGTACTTGAAAAAGCACTGAAACAAAGAATTGTAATACATTTTGAGACACATAACTTATTCAATAAATCACAATTTGGGTTTAGAAAATCTTACTCGACAACTGATGCAATAAATAAACTAATCTCTATCGTTGAAGATGGCTATCATAACAAGGAAAGCACTGGCAGCCTAATGTGTGACTTAACGAAAGCCTTTGATTGTGTCTCCTTTGATATTCTGGTAGATAAAATGGCTCATTCAAATTTTCCCCTAAGTGTCTAGAGATAATGCGTTCCTATTTAACGTGTCGTAAACAGTTTGTGCAACTTAATGGACAGAACTCATCGCTTCTAAATACCACCCATCGGGTACCACAAGCCTCCGTGCTGGGGCCAGTATTGTTTTTGATCTATATTAATGACATTACCAACTGTAATCCCAACACGGATTTTATACTGTACGCAGATGACACCAATAAGTATCGCTAAACAGGTGTGATAGAAGATAAATTAAAGGAGGCACAGCCAATGGTATCCGATTGGCTTTCCAATAATCAACTTGCTCTTAATGATGGAAAACACACCACAATGTATTTTACACTATTAAGAAACTCATTGAATGACGATCGATCTGTGAAATTTTTGGGCGTCCATCTAGACTCGAAACTAACGTGGCAATATCACACAGAATCTGTGTGCAAGAAGATGGTTTCATCTGTTTATCTACTGAGGAATCTAACAAGGGTGGCACCCAAAACAGCACTAATGACAGCGTATTTTGCAATAATACAATCCCACTTAACATAATATGCAATAGTAGCATGGGGACATGCACCATCAACGTCCAGAGTATTTTCACTACAAAGAAAAGCCATCAGAATAATTGAGGGCCTAAAATTTAGAGATGACTGCAGACAAGCATTTATAAGACTAAAAATCATGACTTTTCCTTGTTTATTTATTTACCACTGCATGTTGTACGCTAGAAATAACATAACGTCTACGAAACTAGAAACAAAAATAATATCTACGCTTCTTTTAACACTAAAAAAAACGGGAACTAAATTCCTAGCACCAAAAATGTACAATAGGTTGCCACAGACGACACTAAAAAGCACAACTCGTCGTTCTCGGTGGGCCAACCACAGACCGGTGGGCGTGTCCTATTTCAAATTTCAGCGGGTTTCATGTTTCTGTTAAAATTAAATTGATGGAAATTACCAACGACATAAGAATTCTTTTGCCGTTGGAAATTACTATTGTTAGTACATAATAAATGTATTTATTTTTTCATTTGAAATTTAATGTACCTACCTACCTATAATTATGGAATTGAAAAAGTAAATATATTTTAGGTTTAAAATCTAATGTAGATAGGTAATATTTTGCATTTTAGTTAGGTATAAAAAAAAAATACGTAAATATTTGGAAAAAAATTTTTTATGTAGAAATGAAATAAGTTTAATCTAGTTTAATTATTAAGATGTGTATTATTATACACAGGTATAATAGTTTCATTGTTAGCTTCTGAATAAAATATGACACTAAAGAATTATACAAATATCAATAAATTTTATATAGATTCTCATTGTACAATAAAAATTTATATTTTCTATTTTATGGTGATGGAAAGTTATAGGCAGTAAGTATCCCAACAAGACTGAACCGTGTGATGTAAACTTACCTGGGCCCTTCGCAAAAAGCTTGTGATCGAACCTAAAAACCTACCTAGTCATGTTGTGTTTATTTTATTTATTCCCATTATGGATGAGTAGGTATCGGCTGGGGTAACTGGACCGGGGTCTATTGGGGGGCCCGGACACGGAAACAAATTATTCATATTATTACATAATATTACAAAAATGCTGCATATCTTGCTCAAGTAATATCTACCTTCGCGGATCGTAAGGTCCACAAAGTTTTTCTTGATTAATCTATTATTTGTACTTTATACATATAAATATGGTTATCTTCATATTCAGTTAATGGTCATATTCTTTTGATACATACTCTATAAAAATGTAAATTAACTTTTGTTACAAAATATTGAAATTATATGATTTATGCTTGTTAAAACTCGCGTGCTAATTCAAAGTATATGCTACTGCTACTTGGCTATTTAAATTCATATTAATGTGTATGTAGTAAGGCCCCAAAATTAACTACCCCGGGGCCCGCTGTGGCTCTCGGCGGCCCTGAGATTTGAGATGAGCATTAAACACAAATAATACAAGGTTTCGTAAATACCCCTACTTTATTTAAAAACAAACACTTAATTGAAAAGTACAATAACTTTTAAAGAAATTTGGAGAGTGCCGTACTAAGCCTTGAATTCATGAGGGGAAAGAGTACGAGCAGAGAAACCCTCGATCTCAATTCAAACAAATCTAAATAATTATATGCCTCTTTTAATCTGTTTTACTGAATAATAGGAATGGTTCTCTTCAACCGTCTGTAAAACTATTTAATAAAACCTAGTTAAAAATTCAGTTCCATATTTATATAATTATTTTTTCCACATATTCTACCATCTTATTAACAAGTATAATTAATAATTAAATACATTAAAAAACTTAATCTTATAATAATTTTAAATTAGCTATATGTCAATGTCCACTATTAGTTTCTTCTTTCTTGTAATCCTAGAGCTAAAATGAAAATTCAATAGATACGAATGCAAAATACACACATAATAAAATAAGTATTATAGGTGGGATTGTAGGAATGAAAAACTTTGTTGGATAATTTATATTTTACTCACTTTTGGGTGTTTCTTCCCTTGAATATTCCAGTTCTTTACAACATGCCATGTACACAAGAGCCTTTTTGGTTTATTATTCATGATCTTCACCCATGCGTTGTAATTATATTTTGCATCATCGTCACTCATAAAGTATTCTGCTTGAATTTCTGTTTGCATCTTATCCTTGAGAGCAGCTAAAAACGTTTGCAAATTATTCATCTTACAGGCATAAATAATATAACTACTTAAAGGATATGCATATGCCTAATAAAAAAACTTCTTGAACTTGTTGATCCAATCTATTTGACGGTAAGAAAGCGACTGGGAATCCTGCATTTCTGTCATCAATAAGCATTATGGTTAGATCCATTCCTCTCTTATTCGTACCATGTGTGCCATCCATGCAAATTATGTTGGGGAATTGACGCAGTTTTTCTTCCATTACTGAATTCATAAATCCTAGGGCAAAATCTCCTTTTTTCAGCACATCATGTGTATTTCTCCTATTAGAAATAAACCACTTGTTGCATCACTATACTTACAAATAAATTCAAATAATTGTTTTTGTTACGTACCTTCCCTTTTGTTACGTACCTTTTGCCATTATAGCATTCCCCTCCTGAACCTTCACTGCTACTTCCATATCATTCTGATCTCATTTCTTCTGGATGTTATATTTTCTCGACAAATTTGTGATGTCTTTGCTTGTTAAAACGTTCAATCTTCCCAGTTTCGGAACTTCTAATTTTCTTGAACCATCTAAACTTCTGTTCGGTGGTACCCCAGATTTCAGCTTCTCTGCCACTATTTTTTCTTTTAACTTCCAATAACTAACTGAAACTTGTCCTTCATCACGCAGTTTGCAAATCAACCTGCATGCGGAGGGACATACTCCTTTAATTTTAATTGTCCCACCAGATTTCTCCGTCCTCTTGTTGTAATTGGGCCCGTATCCTGAAAATAGATAAGAGTATAACCTATTATTATATGTTGTGTAATTGTTATATACCTAGCAGGTATATATTTAAAATAATTATTGAAGTTAGGTACTTCATACCGTAGGCACTGAGTATCAAACCTACCTTTGTGGTCACTTCTGTTACAGTCAAAGTACGCAATATCTTATGTTCCTTTCTGTGAATCGATCTGTGCATTACATTGTCACAATTTTCTCTTCACACTTCCACGTGTCGTATTCTTATTGTTATTAACTCAATACTTACCTGGTGATTTCCTTCAAGATGTTTTCGTAGTCCCTCATGACTTTTCAAATCAGTTTCTTCCTCACATAATGGACAAATAATGTACGTGTGTGTGTGTGTAATTCTGGGATTCAACACATCTACTTTATGGACTCTTGTGATATGACGATTCCTTAATCCCACATTTTTAAATTTCTTACTGCAAAGGTGACACGCTTCTGATGGAATTTCTTCATATTTTGTTGAATCGGATGTAAAAAATAAAGATGAATCCATGATTTCTCGTTAAAATAAACTCTTAGTATTTAAAGAATATGTTCTAACGAACAGGCTTGTAAAACAATCTCTTTGAACGGCAAAAATATGTAGGTACACAAAAACGTTTTAAAGGAAGTTTGTAACAGTGACAACTGACAAGTGACAACATAATATTTTATCTATGGTGACAACATAACATCAAAAAACGATTTATCTTACAACGAAACCCGCCGAAATTTGAATTAGGACACGCCCACTGGTCTGTGGTTGGCCCACCGAGAACGACGAGTTGTGCTTTTTAGTGTCGTCTGGTTGCCACCCGCCATGAAATCCCTGGATACACCCAAATTTAAATACTTAATTAAAAACTATCTGATCAACAAATGCTTTTACGACATCGAAGAATATTTCAATAATAACTTCAACGACATGGATTATTAATGTATTTTGTGTTTGCATTTTAGTCTGTTTGTAACTCTTGTAATGTCTGTCATATATCATGTTATATACATATGTATGTTGTAATTGACCTGTGTAAGCATTCGATGCAAAAGCACCAATAAAATTATTATTATTATTATTATTAAACGTTACTCATGCTGACTACTACCACAGAATTAACAGACCAGAAGCGACGTTTAAAATGCCGACTTTGATGTTGATGTACCAAATCTACGTGACCTTGCGCCATTATTTTGTAATTCAAATGGTAGCATAATTTTATAATGGAAATTGTTACACAGTCGATTTTAACTATTAATAATTAGTTTAACTTAGAATTGTATTACATATTAACTTGTGTATTATCAATTATTTGGATATTATCGATATCTTGTCGAGTATTTCAAGTTTTTACAATATGATTTATCCAATTGTCCAGAATTTAAATGTACTTATAGATGATTACATAGTGGTTCACGGATATATTTTTAGTATTAAAAAATATAAACAAATACGTTTACGAAAATGTAAACATCAAATAAGCAAAGAACTGATGTGCGTTTTTACCTTTTAAGTTACGCATAAACCTCAAAATTTTTATTTTTAGAAATTGCTTAGGTAAATGTGATTATACTGGATTTTACCCATTCTTGCGGAAAACTTAATAAACAATGATTTCATCGTAATTGGAGAATTGGACTTCAACTAATATAACTAGAGAATTCAGTTTACTAGCCTGATATCGTCAACAACTAGGCATTCATGTATGTTATTGGGTTTGTTCATAGAACCGATTTGTGATAGTTTTGATCCTTATAGAAATCTGAAATTTAAAAACATTTCGATTTCATATAGGCAACAAATGTGCATGCCTCAGATGATAATTAAATCATAAATGACTTTATTTAGGCTTCATACAAGCATAATAATAACAAACATATATCCAATTTGATATACTTATATTGATGTTTCATCTCTAAACATACAGTTATTAAATTTATTGGACCTTCTTTAAAGTCGCATAAACAATGCATATCAAACAAAGAAAGAGAATTGTAAAATAATAATTAAATGAATCGCACACAAATATACACATTAACGACAATGTTTTCCAAATAAAGGACTCAAATTTCAAATAAAATTAGAAATTTAGTTACACTGGTTTTAGGTTAAGCGGTTGAAGTACCTACATAATAATGGCGGCTCCGCGCATGCGCATTCAAATTTAATTTTGACGCGAATGGGGAACGTCGCTTCTGGTCTGTTACTTCTGTGCTACTACTTTCCACACCACCTGAGAGGTAGAGTATTTGGCGCGCTTTTTTATTGTGGTTATCTTCATTAAGCCTACTCCACAGCGATAAATCGTCCCTGTTAATACACCTTGCGTTGCTTAATTTCGGAAGATCCCGGTTGGGTTACGTCCTCTTCGAATTCAACGTCAAGTTTGTCCACATCTTCGGTAACGTTCGCATCTGCAATCAGTTCAGTGTCGTAGTCCTCTTTCACATTAAGTTCGACCACAGGCTAAATAGAATCAGTCGTTTCACTAAGCGTCGGAACCCTTTCATGTAGTGTCTCTCAATTTTAGTTTTTATAATAGTTGCGCAGATTCCACTTTAAGGCCACGCTCATGTGGTGTTCGTTTGTCCCATACCATTTACGTTCGTTTGTCTTCTGATTTCTGATACACAAATATTATACGTGATTGAAATTAGATCACCGAATCTTTCTCACTAACCTTTTTTGCTTACATTTTTAGTCTATTTTCTATAAATATTAATGATATTTGTCAATTATTTTTCGTTCCGCCATATTGAATTTTTATAGAATCCTTATTCTCTCCTGATTTCAACAAGTATAACACTTTTTATGACTGATGGTCGAGATGGTAGAGTACCTGCCTCTCACCCAAAAGTCCCGGGTTCGAATCCCGGTCGTGGCAATGGAAAATACTGTGAGAGGGATTTTTCCATTATACACGGATATTGGATGTGTGTCCCTTGTCTTTAAATGTGTAGCCCCCTCCCGCACAAGGCTCAGCCTTCTGGGATAAAGGGGGTCGTAATTACATGTGGTGTATTTATTTATTTATTATTTTATAGTTTATGATTACCTAGACAAGTAAGTTTTTTTGCAAAAACATGCAAATTCATATTATTCATAGATTTATAATGGTATTATTGCATTTTTAGTCAAATTCGTCATTGTACCATATGAACATGCACATTTATTTGTTTTAAAATTTCTTATAATTTTTGCATTTGATTGTCTTTTGAGTGACTGTAATGTAGAAAAGAACGGTATAAACAAAATACTCTTTGAAATTCAACATTTACAAAACCCCTCACTATCAGTAATTTTTTTTGTACTATATTTAATAAGACCATGCATAAATTGATAAAATAAATGACATTTTGTAGTACTAATTTTCAAATTTACCGTCATATTTGGTTATGACAGTTATTATTATCAGACAGTTGGTATTATGAGAACAGCGGAAGTTATCAATGGCGTTTGATGTTAAGAAAGGTTAAGAGTATATCAAAACATGCTGCTTGAAATTAATAAAGAGAATGAGTGCTGAAAGTTAATAAATGTGTTTTATTATAAGGAGCCATCCTACAACTTCAGAAGTGTGATTGAACTATATATTAGATTGTGGATTGGACTGATAAAAGCAGATATAATAAATAATTATGAGTGATCTCGAGGACGCGCAAGAAAATGGCCAGGCAGCACAACAGCCAGGGCCGGTGACGGTTGAGGACCTGGTACAAGCGACAGTGAGGCATTATGATTTATGAAGGAGAGCGGCGTCAGCAGGCTGACAATCGACCTGTTGGGCAGGGAGGCCAGGGAGCTCCAGGTGAGAACAGGAACGTGGTGTCTGTTAGCAAACCTTCTTTTAGCAACAAGGAAATAGCTGCTCTTTTACCAGAATTTTCTGGATCAGGCCAAAATGTAAATATATGGTTGCAACGTGTGGATTCTGTTCAGGGTGTCTATAGTGTTCCCGACAAGGTGATGCAATTAATTGCTGTTGGAAAATTTAATTCTCAAGCCAAAGAATGGTATCAGTCAAAAGTCGATTTTGTTCTAATGGACTGGGAGACGCTAAAAGAGGAAATGAGGAAAATGTATGGTATCGACTCTGACACCGTGACCCTGAGAAAGATTATGGAGAAAAGGCGGTGGCGTAGGCACGAGAAATTCTCAACCTATTTCCACGAGAAAGTGCTTTTAGGGAATAACGCAGAGGTATGCGAACAGGAGATGATCCATTATGTGATTGAGGGATTTGACGACAAACAATTGCAAAACCAGGCGAGGATGTTAATGAAACAATTTTCTAGCCTTGAAGATCTTTTCAATACAATGAACAGTGTTGTGTGAGAAGATGTTACGCCAGCAGTGAGAAGTGGTTCTAATGCGATGAGAAATTCACAGACCTCGTCACAGACTGTCCAAAAGTTAGTAAGCAACAATAATTTAAAATGTTTTAACTGTAACCGGGGGGGCCACAAGATTGCAGATTGTGATAAGCCTCGAAGACCGAAGGGATCTTGTTTCAAGTGTGGTGTAATGGGTCACAGATATAAGGATTGTCCCCAGCGGAGTTCACGAACGGAAGCTTCAAGCACAGCCCCAGATTCGACTACGAATACAGTTACCCTGATTGAAGAAAGAATCTTACCCAAGGCATTTACTTTTATGGTAAACTTTATTAATGTTAATTTAATTATAGAGTCAGTATTAGGCAGTGGTAGTCCTGTTTCATTATTGTCTGAGTCAGTAGTACCACTAGTACCCATTAATTTAATCGAACCATATGAGGAACCAAAGTGTTTACTTAGAGGTATAAATAATTCCACTTTAAAAATTGTTGGTATATTTAATGATAAAATTAAGATAGAGAACAATGTTTATGATATGAAATTTTATGTAGTGACCAAAGATACGATGTCATTTGATTGTCTTTTGGGTAGAGATTTTATGACGAATCCAAATATTCAACAGATTACTTTTAATGAGAATAATATAGAGGTAGTATGTAAAAAACCGAATTCAGATTTTTTGTCCATTGACGTTTTGTTGATTGAAAATGTATTTGATTACCCTAACGTAGATCTTGATGTTGACTCTTCTTTAACACCTGCTGTTGTATCTGAAACAAAAGGAATTTTTGTTAATTATTATTTAAATCCGAAACGTCCACCTAAACCTAAAGTTGATTTTAAGATGCACCTAAATATGCAAAAACATGAGCCATTCTATACGAGACCAAGACGTTTATCATTTTCGGAAAAGTTAGCCCTAGATCAAATATTAAATGACTTATTAGACAAAAATATTATCCGTGAAAGCGAATCTCCTTATTGCTCTGCAGTAGTGCTAACAAAGAAAAAAACGGGTGAACTGAGAATGTGCGTAGATTATCGTACTTTAAATAAATATCTTGTCAGAGATCAATTTCCTATACCGTTGATAGACGATCACTTAAACTATTTAAAAGATAAGGAATACTTTACTAAACTCGATCTGAAAAATGCTTTTTATCATGTTACACTTGATGATGATTCTGTAAAATTTACTTCATTTATTACCCCGTCAGGCCAGTTTCAATTTTGTAAGATGCCGTTTGGCTTAAGTTCTAGTCCCGCCACATTTTCAAGATTTATAAATAAAATTTTTAAAGATTTAATGAAGTCTGGTAAAATAGTAATTTATCTTGACGATATTATGATAGCAACTAAAACAGTAGCCGAAAATTTAGATATATTACGGGAAGTTTTTATTTTAATGACTGACAACTTATTAGAACTACGACTTGATAAATGTTCTTTTTTGAAGCAAGAAATTGACTTTTTAGGTTACCGAATTAATGTACAAGGTGTAAGTCCAAACGACCATAATATTAGAGCGATTCAAAATTACCCTGTTCCAACAAATGTGAAACAGTTGCATAGTTTTATAGAACTAGCTAGTTACTTTCGGAGATTTATTCTAAATTTTGCAATTATCGCGAAACCATTATATGATTTACTAAAGAAAAATGTAAAGTTTGAATTTAGCGAAGAACATGTTAAAGTGTTTGATACACTTAAGTCAAAATTACTATCTCAGCCGGTTTTATCAATTTATTCACCCCTAAACGAAACAGAATTGCATTGCGATGCCAGTGCTATTGGTTTTGGTTCAATATTGCTGCAAAGGCAAGCAGACGGGAAATTCCATCCTGTATTCTTTTTCAGTAGGCGTACCACGGAGTGCGAGTCTAAATATCACAGCTATGAGTTGGAATGTTTGGCTATAATTAACTCGTTGAAGCGGTTTCATGTCTATTTACAAGGGATTCCGTTTAAAATAATAACAGATTGCGATAGTTTTAGGTTAACGTTAGCAAAAAAGGATATTGTCCCTCGTATAATGCGTTGGTGCCTTTACTTACAAAATTATGACTACACTATTGAACATAGGCCTAATGCTAGAATGCGACATGTCGATGCACTAAGTAGAGTACAAAACATATTGATATTAGAAGGAAATACTTTCGAACAAACATTAGCCCTAAAGCAGACAAAAGACGAGGATATAGTACGTATAAAAAATAGTTTAGAGACAACGGAGCATCAATATTTTGAGTTACGTAATGGTTTGGTATATAGAAAAAGTAATAATAGCATTTTATTTTATGTTCCAAAAGAAATGGAATTTCACATAATGCATACTTACCATAATGAAATGGGCCATTTCGGTGTTGACAAAACGTTTGAACTGGTTGCGCGAACATACTGGTTTCCTAAAATGAGAGAAAAGATTAAGAATTATATTAATAGTTGTTTAAAATGCATTGAATTTAATCCTAAGTGTGGGAAAAATGAAGGGTTTTTACATAGTATCCCAAAAGGTAAACTTCCTTTTGAAGTGTTACATATAGACCATTATGGGCCTTTAGAAAAGACGGGTCATAAGCATAAATTTATATTTGAAATAATCGATGGCTTTTCAAAATTCATTAAGTTTTTTGCTTGTAAAACCACTAACGTTCAGGAAGTAATTAAATATTTAGAGTCTTATTTTAAAATGTATAGTAGACCAAAAACCATAATATCCGATCGAGGTAGTTGCTTTACTTCCCAATTGTTTAAAGATTTTATGGTTGAAAATGATATCCAGCATATCTTGATAGCCACTGGTTGTCCCAGGGCTAATGGGCAAATCGAAAGAATAAATAGATTGTTAACCCCCATTTTGGCAAAACTCACAAACGAGAAAACGGTTAGTTGGGATAAGATGCTTGGTGAGGTTGAATTTTGCATTAACAATACTATAAATAGGTCCACAAAAGAAACACCCTCAAAATTGTTGTTTGGGAGAAACCAAATCGGTCACGTCGAAGATAATTTACGTATAATTTTGGAATCTATAAATAACGAAGACCGAGTAGATTTAGATGAGTTAAGGGTGAATGCCGAAATAAATATTGAGAAAGCCCAAAGTGATAACGAAAGGTATTATAACAAAAAGCATAAAGAAGCTCATGTTTATGTAGAAGGTGATTATGTTATGATAGCTAATGTTGACACGACGATTGGAGTCAATAAGAAGTTGATTCCTAAATATCGAGGACCTTACGTTATAAAGTCTGTACTTCCAAATGATCGTTATGTAGTTACTGATATAATTGGTTTTCAAAATACTCAAATACCATATGACGGCATAGTTGATGCCTCGAGGTTAAAGCCTTATGATACTAAAGTATAACAAATATTAAAATCATATACTTACCTGATTGTTATTTGATAAGATTTATGTAGTTTGAAATAACTTTACACTGTTTATGTTCATTATTTTAAGACCGTTTGTTTATGTAAGCTCTAATTATGCCATTATGTTATGTGTTTTAAGATTTGTAACGTGTTTTAAATATTCTTATGTTAGGATTCTATTATGTATGCTTTACGTGTTCTTATGTTATGATCCCATTATGTATTTTAAGATAACCTTAAGTATGATAAATTATGTATTATGTTTATGTCAGAATTATGTTAGCCTTATGTAGTTATGTTACTTTTATGTGAGCTCGTGTCACTACTTTAAGTTGTGTAAGATCGAGGACGATCTTAAGTCAGGCTGGCCGAGCTGTAGTACTAATTTTCAAATTTACCGCCATATTTGGTTATGACAGTTATTATTATCAGACAGTTGGTATTATGAGAACAGCGGAAGTTATCAATGGCGTTTGATGTTAAGAAAGGTTAAGAGTGTATCAAAACATGCTGCTTGAAATTAATAAAGAGAATGAGTGCTGAAAGTTAATAAATGTGTTTTATTATAAGGAGCCATCCTACAATTTAAATTTTTTATTTACAAGTAGATACATTTTTCAACATTATGTAATATAATGAAATACATTTGCAAATACTACCAACTGAATTATACTTTCAATCAACGTAGATAAAGTCCGGCTCACGAATGTTTGCCTATGACTTATTACTTGCTGAGGATATTACAGACACACGCTGGAATACTAAATATCTCTTTTGCACATTTGGTGAAGCTGTTGAAACTGCACTGTATGTAAATAATAAGTCATAGGCAAACATTCATGAGCCGGACTTTACCACGTAAAACAAATAAAAACCACAAAAATTAATTTGTGCGTAAATACTTCTTACACAATAATTAATGTATTTTCTTATTTATAATATACGAAAGATCTGAAGGGCCACATGATATTTTTTTAAAAAGGTGAAATTTAAATATTTTTTCTTGAAATTTCAAGAAAAATGTTGAAATTTCACCTTTTCCAAAACTTGAAATTTCAACTTTTTTCTTGAAATTTCAAGAAAAAAAGTTGAAATTTCACCTTTTTAAAAACTTGAAATTTCAACTTTTTTCTTAAAATGTCAACTTTTCTGGAGACACAATGTATGTTCTGTCAGATACAAGCTAGTCTACAGTCAATAATGATATGGTGAGTAAGTAGTGCCAGTTATCATCTTAAATGGTACAATTTTGATTAATTATTACGTATAAACTTTTTTTTCATAAGTGTTAAGTATAGGGACATTGAAAAGGAAACACACCTGTTTTGGGACACTTAGGCTAGTTTTTAGAAAAAACGCTTGGACAGGTCGATTCTTGATTTTTGGGGGACAACTTTTGATGTCAAACTTGACATTGACACATCAGCCCTCTAGCCCCAGCAACCCCTAACCAAGAATTTAAATAGGGAAAGGGGGTCGAGCGACCCCTCATTTCTATTCTCTATGCGACAGCATGGTCGAAATTGTTTTTTTTTCAATTTTTTTTTCGTCCCCATGAAAAGCACCCTCTAGATTAACTAAGGTGGGGATGATGTTTGGGAACAAAATCCTGAAACACTTCACCTTTTATCTTCTGAATGGCACATTTTGATGTCAAATTTAAATTTGTCAGGTCAATCCCCTAGCCCCAACAACCCCCAACAAAAACAAATATTACGGTACGGTGGTAGAGTGACCCTTCATTTTGAAGGTCTTTTGATTCTCTATGCGAGTGTATGATTGTTTTTAGGTTTACAAAAATGGGAAAAGTGTAAAAAAAATAAAACATCAAAATTCAGCATCAGAAGAAATTTTTATTAGTTCACATAGAGAATCAAAAAACCTTTAAAATGAGGGGTCATACGACCACTTTACCGTAATTTTTGTTTTTGTTGGGGCTACGCGGTTGACCTGACAAAGTCAAATTTGACATTAAAATGTGCCGTTCAAAAGATAAAAGGGGACGTATTTCAGAATTTTTTTCCCAAACAACACCCCTACCTTAGTTTATCTAGAGGGTGATTTTCATGGGGACGAAAAAATATTGAAGAAACTAATTTCGACCATGCTGTCGCATAGAGAATTGAAAGACGATTCAAATGAAGGGTCGTTCGACCCTATTTAAATTCTTGAGTTAGGGGCTGCTGGGGCTAGGGGGTTGATGTGTCAACGTCAAGTTTGACATCAAAAGTTGTCCCCCAAAAATCATGAGTCGACCTGTCCGAGCGTTTTTTCAAGAAACTAGCCTAAGTGTCCCAAAACAGGCGTGTTTCCTTTTCAATGGCCCACCCTGTACCTATACTTAACACTTGTGAAAAAAAAGTTTATACGTAATAATTAATCAAAATTGTACCATTTAAGATGATAACTGGCACCACTTTCTCACCATATCATTATTGATTGTAGACTAGCTTGTATCTGAACATACATTGTGTCTCAAGAAAAGTTGAAATTTCAAGAAAAAAGTTGAAATTTCAAGAAAAAAGTTGAAATTTCAAGTTTTGAAAAAGGTGAAATTTCAATATTTTTCTTGAAATTTCAAGAAAAAATGTTGAAATTTCACCTTTTTAAAAATATATCATGTGGCCCTTTAGAGCTTTCGTAATAATAATATATAGGTTGAGTTAAAACTTACAGTATTTTCACAAATATAATTATAATAAAAGAGAAGGTCAAGTTTTGTGGAGTTTTAAACAAAAGTGCCTAATAAAAACATAATACCCAGATAACACAAGGCTGCTCCTGGGACGTCCCAAAAACATCAAGCCAGAACATTTGAAACATCCCAGGGACATCCCAAAACAAAGTAGGGACGTCCCAGCGCAAGCCGTTTGGGACTGTTCAGGATATCCCTGTCACGTCCCAACAACGTCCTTTCAGGTCGTGTTTGGACAATATTAGGACCTGATAAGGACATGCTCTAATAGCATACCAGATATAAAACCTACATCCAACTGGATTTAAAATAAAATAGTAATTGACAATGAAATTATTTCCACAAACACCAAAAAGTTTATTACAGTCGACGAGCTTGGCCAACATGGCATCATTGGCAGATGCTTAAAACTGTTTATCACCTTCCAATGATGCCAACTTGGTTGGCGAAATGTGGGTCAAGTTCAGTATAATAAGTATTTGAGTATCTACTTCAGTGTCAATGTCGCATCAAAAGTTCAAATAACCCTTTACAGGAATACTGATCATTTATTCAGAGGAAGGAACATCACAAATTAATAGGCATAATGAAGCGTAAAAGAATACAATAATCAATCTGTAAAAGACCACTTAACTTTTAACAAAACACCAGACCAAAAAGACACCAAACACCAAACAAAACATGCACGCAGCCATATTGCTCTTCCGCTTGCACACGCGTAGAAGAGCTTGGTCCGTTACATTTATTAAGCGGCGGCAAATTTAAAATATTTGAGTACCCAACAGACCTAGAAAATTTGTTTACCAAAAGTTTCTTTGGCTTTATCACAGAAGAAAAACTTTTAATAGTAATTCTAATATTATACATAATACCAAACATACTGAATATCAGATTAAACGATTAAAAATTAGATTGTTTCCACATTTTTATAATTATTCTACTCTTTGTTTTTGTTGAATGATTCCTGACATATTTATTTAATAAAAACATTATCACTCCAAAATAACAATATTTTTAGGTTTAAAAAATTGTTTTCAATATTTTCGACCGTCAATTGTGATTGAGCATGTGCATTTTACACTTGTTTTTTTATAAAATACCTTACCCAGAATAATATCCAAGTCCTTAAGTCCCTGGGACGTTAGCCTGAGTTGTTTCACTATTTGGGACATCCCAAGGATTTTCTTAATATAACTCTACAGGGACGTCCCTGACGGTAAGTCCCAGGGATGTTTCCGTGGGATATTTCAGTCCTTGGGACGTCCGAGGGACATTTTGCCACGACGATCCCATATGGAACGTAAAAGCTCATATATGGACATCCCACGGACATTTTGTGCTAACTGGGTAACGGTATTTTATAACAACAGCACCTTTTTAAAATTTAATTTTATCTTACCGTTCCTCTTTCATTTAGCAATCTAAAAAAATTTAAATTGCTATTGTCTCTACTAGTCTTAACGAAATAAAACACAACATTTGATTCCTCGGTCAGATATCTTGAATTATTATTTTACAAGTTCGCAGTAACAGTTTTTACCAAAACAGTGTATAATAAGCATAATACCACATGTGAACGTATATTACTTATTAAAGTAAAATTTAACAAGTACAACACTACGTGTAAACGTAGTAAATTGCATCGAAAACGAATTTACGGTTCATTTTACCCCACGAGTTGATCATGCGCAGTTTAATTTTGTGGACACCAGTGAAACAACTGAGACGCTTGCTTTACGACAACCGCACGCGCGGCGACAGTCCTTCTTGCATTTGCAGGAAATAAGTGGCGTAGGCCTAATGGGGATACCACAATAAAAAAGCGCGACCAAATACTCTACCTCTCAGGTGGTGTGGAAAGGAGTACAGTCAGCATGAGTAACGTTTACTCACTACCAATGTTGTAAATACACTTACAACAGAAGAATACCATAAATAGTAGCTACATATGCCTATTAAAAAGCGGTAAAAGAATATTTGTGTTTAACAACCCTCAGAAAAATGCTTGAGGAAAAACGTTTGCAACACATACATGTGCATAACATGAATAATGTATTTTAATGATCAAGTACATATAGTAGTCGCATCAAATTATCACGTGGTAGCGTAGACTGTTTATTGCTCTTTAATTTTCAATATAGGTACTTTTGCGATAGCATGCACCGGAAGCTCAATATAAAGCCAAAACCAAAAAGAAACCCTTTGGGGGGTCAATGGGAATGTTCTGGGGAGAGCTGTGTCCCACAAACTCGGACCCAAAATGAGCATTCCAAGATCACTATAAAAAAATAAATAAAAATCAAATCCTACGTAGTTTTCCACCTTGAGCCTTATTTCCTGGCGTATTACTTAATTAGTGTAATCTTTAAAAATGATTTTTGACTGAATTAAACTGACCATTATATTTATTTGAAATAAATATATTTGTACCATCTCTAAGTATCTTTCTTTTTGTTTCCAGTGGCAAAAGACAAATTTTCAGCTGCCATGGCAATTTTACATTTGATTGTACGACCTTTCAGCACAATACTTTTGATTAAAAACCTTGAGGAGAGAAGTGGTTCTGCAGGTAACTATTTTGTTTAAAATACAAACACCTAGTAAAACTTTATATAAAGTCGTTTGTATTTATGTTGTTTTAATGAATTTCATATTATTTATATTAGTGCTAATACTGGTTTGAAAAACTTTCCTTCATTTATATCTTATCTAGATATATACATTATGAAGTTGTAATGAAGAGCTGCTGACTAGTGGCGGCTTGTGAAGTAGTGCCAGTGTGCCACGACACTACCTTATTTTTCTGTAAAAGTAAATCAGTCCAGAGAAATTCAGTGACGTATCTAGGATTTTTATTCGGGGGAGTCCGAACATTTTTTTGTAAATATATCATATAAACTCCTGGACAAAATTAACGCATCACCATAAAATTTGATGTTAATTTTTGTCTAAAACTTCCGATGAATGATATTTCTTTCATTGTAGGTAGATTCATTCCTTGATAATGCCATCGTAGGTACTCGTTATTTTTTATAAAAAGTTAATTCTACTTTTATACCTGGTGTTGTTTTTTTTTTTCGAAGCAACCGTAACATCGTAGTTGTAATGAAACTGTAGCCTTATCTTCCCTTAATATTTTTATTCTTAGTTTACTTCACTATCTCTTTTATTAGAGGAGATACACTCTTTTATAGCTCATAACAACATTTTTATTCCATCCGGTATAAAAGTAAAATTAACTTTTATTTATCGAAAATGACGGGTACAATGACATTATCAACCATTATCACCTACAATGAAAGAAATATTCAAATCGAACCATGGGGTCAACAAAAAAGTAGCATCAAATTTGCAGCAAAATAGTGATGCATTAATTTATTTATCAAAAAAACGATATTTAATACCCATGACTTTATTAAAATGAATATATTTATGAACTTCAAAATGAGAATTACATCTGTTCTCAATTCCTAGATCTTACTAAGGCATTTGACTGTGTGTCACATGAAATACTGATACACAAACTGAATTAGTATGGCTTTAGAGAACAGAGCAAAACCCTTTTAGCTAATTACCTGAGCGATAGGCAACAATTCGTAATCTATAATGGGATAAAATCTAATTTTCTTAATGTAAAACACGGTGTCCCTCAAGGTTCCATCCTAGGCCCCATTCTCTTCCTTATATACAGGGCGAATCTTAGAGTGGAGGTCATATTCGTAAGAGGTGACACCTTTCACCTAACACGAAACTAAAAAAATTTTTTTTTAAAACGTGCTTTGAAAAATGAATATTGTTTAAAGCCATTTTGATATGACTGATGGTCAAGATGGTAGCGTACCTGCCTCTCACCCAAAAGTCCCGGGTTCGATTCCCGGTCGTGGCAATGGAAAATACTGTGAGAGGGATTTTTCCATTATACACGGATATTGGATGTGTGTCCCTGGTCTTTAAATGTGTAACCCCCTCCCGCACAAGGCTCTTCTAGAGCCTTCTGGGATAAAGGGGGCCGTAATTACATGTGGTGTATTTATTATTTTATTTTAATTTAGGTACCCCGCCAGTGGAATGCACTAGCGAAAGTAACGACTACTAACTGAGCCGACTACTCGTGTCTTGAACAGTGCGTTGTTGCCAAACTTCATGAATCAAATAAAATACGGGGAATTTAATAGTAAATCAAATTTCCACACCATCCACGAGTTATGTACTGCTTTTTAGGGCGTTATTTTTTTGGTTTGCCAGCAGCCATATTTTCCCACAGAAACAAAAAAAATTCGAAACTTACACTTTAAATTTCACTAAAAACTGATACCTGAAACTATATAATATTATAATCACACACTAACTTCTGTCTGGCCGTTCACTAACACTACACTCTACACTAAAACACCGACCACGAACTCGCAGTGGCACGCTTCGAGGTACACCGTGATAGCCATGCTTTTGCATTTCAGGAGAACCTAAATAAAAAAAAACTGGCTCGTGTATTATGGCAACGTCCCACCCTTGACAGTCCCGACCACCATCGTTTGTGTACATTTTTTTGTCGTTATTTTTTGTTAATGCACCTGCTTGTAACTAGGTCAGTGTCTTAGTTTGTAAAGAGTTCAACGACTCTAACAGCGGATGAGTAGCAAAAGTCCTATAATGGAAATCTGTTTTTAAAATCTTTTTCATTTTGTGTTAATAATTATGCAGATTATGCATTTTGTTTTACATTAAAATTTTCTTATGGAAGTTAATACCGCGTATTTTAATGAACCTGTTGATTCAATTAAATACATTTTTCATTTTTACTAGGTATCCTTTCTCTCCTGATTGGGTATCTCTGGATTATTAATGAAAAGTGAAAATGTAAATGTAATTAATTGGTTTTATCTATATCATCTAAATTTTTAATGAAACTGGCAACACTGTCGACCGACCACACGTAAGTGCAGTAACTGCTTGCCCAGCGGCGTCGGAATTACACGAATTATATTTGAACCGCGAATTATTTTTAAAAAATTCATAACTCGGCGATTTTACAACTTATAAAAAAAAAATTCGGATTCATATTCATGACGACTAGTACTATTCCCATAAATAAATGACCTCCACTCTAAGATTCACCCTGTATATTAACGATTTCTCCAATTCAGTCACCGATAACGTGCTAGCCATATTGTTTACTGATGACACCAACCTCACTATTTCAATGAGAAATATTGAAGACATCCAGAACGAAATACCTCACATTACAACAAAGTCCCGAAACTGGTTCGCCTCAAACAAATTATGCCTAAATGCCTCAAAAACAGAGACCATGATATTTAGCATGCGCAACTTACAAGATATAAATTAACCCAGAATCTATTAAATTCCTTGGGGTTAAATTAGATCCGAAATTAAATTGGGACAGTCACACCAATCATGTATGTTTCGTTCCCATTGTTTGTTGTTATTATTGTCCTTATTATTTATGTAAAATATTATTCTGCTTTAATTTGGGTAGGTACATGCATTTAAAGATAACATTTTTTTATTTTATTATATTTAATCATTATTTCTTTCCTTTTCTTTTTTGGGATTTATTACCACATTCCTCGAGATTCCTATCCAAAAAAATTCGATTTATCTAAAAAATATTCAAATTAACCAGTTTAAAACTGGGAAATAACCTCTACGCCTTTGACTGGTTAATTTGAATATTTTTTAGATAAATCGAATTTTTTTGGATAGGAATCTCGAGGAATGTGGTAATAAATCCCAAAAAAGAAAAGGAAAGAAATAATTTATGAAATGCCACAAATAACATTTAAACAATATTTAATCATTATTACTAGTAATTTTCGGTTATACCGTGAAATAGTTTTGACATGCTGTCTATCCTTTTTTACCTTATTCCCTTTCTTTGGAATGAGTCCGACTTTGTATAGAAAAAGGAAGGAAGGACAGATTCATACAGAAATTCAGAGAGTGAAGTTCAGGTGCACAATTACCGGTCTGATTAGAAATTATTATTATCTTTACGTTTCACGAAAACTATTCCATTACATGCCTTTCCATCATAAAAAGGGTAAGTCGAAACTATCCGCATTTTTAAATATTTTCTTTTATACATGGTGAATTTGAAATACACTGAATAATTTTAATCCGTTAAGCTCTATGGTCCGTAAACATTCTTAAAAAGTCATTTGCAAAAATAAATGAAATACAGTCAAGAAAACAATTTTTGAATATTTATTAATATTCACGACACTCCTGAGCAGAACAGCTGATGTGTGTAGCGACATAAATGCCTGTACCCCCACTCTTCTTAGCTTTCGTGTTGTTGTGTTGGTGTAGTTCAGCCTGTGCATCCATGATGTCGAGTGTGAATTTTTCCTAGTGTTTTAGATTTCAGTTTTGGTTTTACTTGGTAAACACTGCGAATACTGCGTAGAGGTATTTGTTCGTAACCAAGTCAATGTCAAGTTCACCGGTCAGTGTATCCCCAGTGGGACGAGTTTAAGGTTTTTTTGTTGAAACATTAACTGTGGAATTTTGAAATTAAAACACTGCGAATTCATTAATTATGCTTTAAGTAATTACAGATTAAAAATATTCAGTGTATTTTAAATTCACCCTGTGTATACACTGTTGGCAAGAATCGACTTTGGAAGACGAAATCTGTAATGCAACTAAGAGAGAAGGTACATAGGGGCAAAGCCTTCAGTTAACAAGAGATGCCTAACCATTCCTACACTCCTACTAAAGAGGGGATGTGCGTGTAGCGCGCTCGACGACATCGTTTCAGCCGACCTAGCCGTGCCACAGGGCCCACAGGTGACCTGTGCCGCGACACCGCGGCCGCTCGACACATTCGCCCGATTCCGTCGTCCCCTTCGACCGCGTGTTGTAAAGAATGGAAGGTGGGAGTTAGGGGATAGCGCGTTGTCTGTTTAACTTGTAAATGCTTTAAGTTATCTCCGTCTGATGCATTTATATCGGCTTCCAAGATTAAACGTTACCAATAGTGTATATTCAGAAGTTAAATGCAGAAAAGATGACCCTGTGCTATATTCAAATGTGGTGGCAAAGAAAAATACAATCATGGTTAAACCGAAAAATAGTAATCAGCCTGTGACGACAACTAAATCCGAACTACTGCAAAATGTAAACCCAGTTAATGAAAACATCTCCATAAACAAGTTAAAAAATGCTAGTAAAGGCACGATAGTAGTGGACTGTTGAACGGAGGAAGAAGCAAACAAATTTAAAGGCCTTGTAACAAATAAAATGACAGAAAAATATGAGGTAAAAACACTTACCAATTTCCATCCAAGAATTAGAATAGCAGGTATAACTGAGAAACACGGTGACGAGGATTTAGTTACTTAATTAAAGAGAAAAATAGATCCATTATTGAAAATGGAGCCTCAATGAAACTTATCAGCTACAAGCCAGTAAGAAATAAAATGACTATATTCCAATGTATACTACACGTAGATTTAATAACATACAAGAAAATTATGGAAAGAGGTTATCTATTCATTGGATATGATATGATCATTGCACTAAAGGCATTATCTGCCCACGATGTTCCGAAAATCATAATGTCAAGGAGTGTACGGTTACAACCCTTAAGTGCATACACTGTGGTCTGTGGTCCCATGCAGCATGGGACCACAGATGTCACGTATTCAAGCAGAAACTGCAAGAATTCAAGTCAGACATATTTAAATAGCAATTAGTGGAGAACGTGTAAATAGACACTGAAGATAAAAAAAGGCGCAGTTAGTACACCAAAGAGATCAAAAGACTTTATCGATTGCACATGTGAATATTCGTTCTCTAATCCCATCTTCGGTGGACATAAAAAACTTAATCTGGGAAAATAACTTCCAAGTGAAACGTGGCTGTCACCAGAGTAGATATACTAGGTGCGTTCAACGCCACTTTCAAGGCCACGCATTCTCGATGGACATGGGCCATCAGGAGAGCCCTTGGTTCTTGTAGCTACACTCTGGGGGTCGTGCAGAGGTCATCCTTCGTCTTCAGATGACGTCTGCTGCTGCTGCTTTAGCGGGGGTGCTAGGGGGGGTGGTGGGGTTAACGCTTAAGAGCTCTTCGGAATCCAGCACCCCAGGTCTGATGCATTAGCTGGAGGATGACGTTTCTTCAGACCTAACGCAAGAGGTGCAATGCACTAACGCATCCTGCATCCTGCACCCTGGTCCCTGGCCCTGGAACCTCTTGCGTTAGGTCTGAAGAACGCCGTCTCCAGAAGCTTTTTTTAGTTTCTAAGTTGGTACTCCTGAGCAAAGAGTATTGTATACGAAGAGAGCATAGGCGTACCTGCTTTAAAAGGGGATATAATTATATTAATTTTGCTAGAGTACGCCTATGGTAGAGAAAAAAATCAATGCCGCTATTTAGGTATCCGACACGTGTCTTTTAAGTAAACAAACCCGACTTCCGAGAATGCTAATATAAACATCACCTTCACTCAGTTTGAATGCATCACTTATTATCGGCTAATATATTTAGGTTAATTAAATTAAAAAAAATAAATGCTCTTTAGTTAGAATTAAAAATTTGAACTTGCAATTACATTTTAGAGTGATAGAATAATGCACACCTAGTATAATACATTATTAAGTTATTATTTAATGAAGTTCGAAATTAACGTTTTAAAAACCAGATGAAATTAAGACGTATTTATTACACGCATAACTAGGTCAGTATATTGTCAATGAATCAATCATATAGCTTGCGGGCTTTTCGTTCTCGAAGTCATCGAGATTTGGTGACATCATTACATCATGTCTATAAACTAAACATTCTACATCCGTTTTAATTATTTAATCAACCTCAATTGGTAAGACAGAGATATATAGGTATATGTTTATTCTTTTATATTTTAAACTGAATATTTGTAGCGTAGGTATTATTATATAGATCTAATAACCGGACAAAGAGTAGCTAACCAGAAATACATGCAATGACACAAACATGAATATGATGTAAGCCGCTCTCATTGGTTTTAAAAATAAAGGGTATGCATACATAAAGGCATTTATACGTATTTTAATTGTCTGACATCTTCTCATAATAACTGTATAGTCTAAGGGTAATTAAATAATTACTTGGTCATCTTATTATAAAGAAACAGTACATTTTCATTTTAAATAGAACAGAGTGTTTTTTAACCACAAAATACAAATAGATAATCTAATGTTCTCATGTATGATAATGTTTTTTAAATCGATCGCAAAGCAGAGTTTACGTTAAATAAGAAAAAGTTCATTATTGTGTCTTGAATGTATTATAGAAAAATTAATTTTGTTCGGTAAAGCTAAATTCTTAAAAATGCTTTTATATGATTCAAATAATTATCTTGTTTATGTACTTAGAATTTTAAATGAATAACAATCATATTTATTATATATTACTTACTTACCTTAAAATATCTTATGTAGAAAGGTTATTATTATATATTCACTCACATTTCATATTAAAAACAAACAATCAAGTTTCATTTAAAACTTATTAGCATATTGAAATAAAAAAAACACATCAAATAAAAAATAGAATTCTTTTATTTCTGGGGAAAGAATGCACAGGTGATATATTATTATTTCATTTCATTCAGATGATTTCGCAACCATACAATGGAACATGAAAAGAAACAAAAAATTATATGTAGCTACAATATACAAAAACAATATGTTTACGGTACCATTCATCTCGCAGGAGCCATACCGTGGCCCAGGGAGTCAGAATGTAAGGGTGGTCCTCAATCGTGAGGTAGACCCCCCAACGCTCCCCTCCAGGTGTCATCACCACCCCAAACAGGGTGGCGTTAGGCGGGGGCGACTCAATTAATACAACTAAATCGTTCTAAAATTATAAAATAGGAATTAGGTAATATGAATGGAAAAAATATTTTTTTAACTTACAATCGTGGAGGGTAAATGGGGGCTCACCAGCTCCACGGTTATTTCAATCAGATCTGAAAAGAACATTTTTTATTAGTTTGGGGTATAATTTCTTTTACATGAAATCAAAATTAATTCACTAAAATTTACTATAATAAACAAAATCCCATACATCATTTATTAGCTAAATTAAATTTATTATTTTCAGCAGCAACAGAAAAGTAAAAACAATTAAGCTTTATTTTATACTAAAATATAAGTCTAAAAATAAAAAACAAAACTTACGATTTAAATTCATTTTATGAAAGCACGTACCACTCTATAAAAAGTTAAATTTATAATGAAGACTCTCCTGTGAAATAACCCTACCAAGCATACCTACTTTTTTAAAAATTGATAGGTCATCAAAAATTTTTAACATTGGAGATAATATACATTAGGCGTTTGAGTCACATAACAAAATCAAATGTTTATTTTTATAACGCTAAAGGTTTAAGAAATTGCCCAGCATTATAAACACAAAGAAATCCAAATATCGGAATGTACCGGGTGTCTCGAAGATGACATGCTGATTGAACATACTAAGTTATCTACTCAAGATGATGGAAATAGACACATCATAAAGCTCTCTGAAGATAGGTTTAATTACCACCAAAACGTTTTTTATATGACATATAAAATAGCTTCTGTATCCGTAGCATACCAGAGGATATTCCCACAAATATATTTAGTAGGTAGTTATTAGGTGATAATGGTTAACTTAATAACCATCCTCAGGTGTACGAGATACTTAGTAACAAATATAGATTGTGTTAAAAATCATGTAGAATAGAACCCTGAAAACTAAACATATATTCAAAATTACCTAAATAAATGGGGTGGACCTTTTACGTGGCTCTGTACCTCCATGATTCAGTACCTATATTTGTTACTGAGTGTTAATTCGTAACATGAAAAACCGTCTTGTATTTGCTCTAGATTTACAACATGAGCTAAATAATTACCACGTAAAAATTATCTAATAAAACGGTATTAGTTTATTATATAATATGGAATGTGCACTGTCAGTACGGCGCGACGTTAATGTAAAATAAAATTAAAATAAACCTCCTACTACAGTTTTAAGTTAACTGTACTGTTAGATATGCAACCAATTAGACACAATTCATGTATAAACGTATATCTAACCATACTAACAATTCCAGAACACACCCTAATAGTGCTAGCTTACTAGTTATTTAAAAATTATTAAAATCGATTGCACGATTAGGGTGTGTTCTGGAATTGTTAGTCATTGAAGCAAATAATAAAAATTGTAATTATGAACTTTATTGAGTGAACAGCGATCTAAAAAATAAACTCGTTAACAATGTTTAAGAAGTTCCTCAAAACCATTTAGCATTATTATTAATACTTAGTAGCAAATATAGATGTGTTAAAAATCATGTAGAATAGAATCCCGAAAACCAAACATATATTCAATTACCTAAATAAATGGAGTGGACCTTTTACGGGGCTTACCCTGTACCTCCATGATTCAGTACCTATATTTGTTACTGAGTGTTAATTCGTAACATGAAAAAACCGTCTTGTATTTGCTCTAGATTTATAACATGAGCTAAATAATTACCACGTAAAAATTATCTAATAAAACGGTATTAGTTTATTATAAAATATGGAATGTGCACTGTCAGTACGGCACGACATTAATGTAAAAATAAAATCAAAATAAACCTCCTACTACAGTTTTAAGTTAACTGTACTGTTAGATATGCAACCAATTAGACACAATTCATGTATAAACGTATATCTAACCATACTATCAAACAGATATACCTAATACAAAATAGGTATTAAGGCGCCATCTAACGTCTAATAGTGCTGGCTTACTAGTTATTTAAAAATTATTAAAATCGATTGCATGATTAGGGTGTGTTCTGAAATTCTTTCCTGGAATTGTTCAGTCATTGAAGCAAATAATAAAAATTGTAATTATGAACTTTATTGAGTGAACAGCGATCTAAAAAATAAACTCGTTAACAATGTTTAAGAACTTCGAGGTATAATTTTCTTTAGAATACAGAGTGGTTAGTTCATTTGCTGCTTTTTCAAATATAAACCGTATCCTTTCTTATATGGTTTCATGTACAGTCCACTTAAATCGTTATAACTCTGACTATATTAACAGGTAAATCAGACTCATATATGACTTGCATGCTCTTTCAGTAAATTAGTTAAATATGTTAGGATAGCTTTACGAAATGAAATTATTTTATTACAGCCTTCTACAGCATCCCATACCTAATTTACGTTTAATCTTCATGGTGTTAGTGACAACCCAAGCTGCTGCTTTTTCACCTAATTTAGCGTCTTTAGATTTCGCGTTCCCAAGCTCTTTGTTCCAGTATGTAATCGGTTTTATGTCTGTCTTCCAAGTTTTACGTTTTCACTATAAGCAGTACTGATAACCAGGTAAATGTAGCTCGAAAGGTAGCTTATTGATAAGATTGTTAACTACACCTTTACCTTTACGTGCTTCCTCATCATCATTTAGATTAGAACTGATGATGTACGAGGCTGAAACGTCTATAAATAAAATGATATATACTTAGATGTAACTGCAATGGTTTAATATTAAATAAACAAGATAAAATGAAATTACATCATGCACTTAATGACCACGTGATCCCTGACTTGAGCTGGAACTTAGGTGTGATAATTATGATTTACATTATAAGTATATGATTTCAATAACACCAAGCATTATTAGATAGACCCTAAAACCATACAGACCTATTTGGTAACACCTCGTGCAGACTGTTTTTGAAATACCCTGTATCTGCTGCATTACTTTAACAATGAAGGTTGTTAATAAAAAATTTACTCTCGCGGAATATAGACCACCTAGGGAGAAGGTGTACGACTTTGCGAAAGATTTCGCTCTTAAAAGGAGGATTAAAAAAGCTTCAGATTCCATCAGAAGGAAGTACTTGGCGTTAAAATTAGGTCGAGAGCAGGAAGATAATACAATTAGACGTTTATTTAAACCGATCATTGATCCAATACGAGAACTCGGCGCGGTTAAGAATTTCCCCTGGCAGCAGACTCCAAAAGTAGAGGATACCATTAAATCTGAAATTAAAGAGAAAGAAGAAGCGGAAGAAGAAGAAGATGATGACAATGATGATGATGATGATGATGATGATGATGATGATGATGATGATGATGATAGTGAAATAGAAGAAGAAGAAGAAGAAGAAGAAGAAGATGATGAAATATTTGAAGATTCAATTAGTACAATTGACCCTGCTGAATATCTTGAAGAGTACCCTTCTTTAAGTAGACGTTATTTAACTAGACTCTATACTAAAAGTAAAGATTTAGATGAAACCTATGGTGTGAGATTTAATGGCGAAATGAATAAATTTAAAATTGGTAATATGGATCTAAGTATCGATTCTGACGCTGGTTTAAGTATTGGTGATAAAATGTTTGCTGGAAGGCAAGGTTTATATGAACTGCTATTTATAAAGAAGCCCCAAGGTTACAGCGAACAGGACTTGGCTGATTATAAGGAAATTCTAGAAACTTCTAACGTACATAAACGAAATTATGATCCTGATAGACAATTAAATGGAAATCGTTCTTTTAAATATTCTAAAGTGATAAAGCCATTATTTAGACGCAGATCTAAAATAGCTACTCAACCTCATAGTGGAGAGGGGATGGATATGGTTTACAATGAAAAACCTATAGAATATATTCATTGGAGTGACATAAATGAATTAGTGGACAGGTTAAGACTTTTAAACGCATACAAAGCTGCAGGAAATACTGATTCACATGATAACGAAATCATAGCCATTTTAAACGAACTGAAAGAAGCCGGAATAATTTATTAAATATGTTATAGCTGAAGCCAGGTTATAACCAGATCATGATCATTCATTACCATGTCATGGACATATACAGGTAACAGCTTTTTGCATAGATCCATAGAAGCTCATGAACGGCTATGACCTGGTCATGACTAGGTCATGACCAGGTCATGACCTGGTCATGAATACCCCATGAATGACCATGAATGGCCATGAATGGTCATGAATGACCATGAAAGCATAAAAGATACTGAATGCTCTAGTGAAAGTATTAGACTATAGACTTTGGTGAAGATATCATGTCTTATCTACTAAACATTGAACCTAACTGTTATGGATTAAGGCATGCTGACTCTGATCTACTCATTGGAGAAATACCAGTGCAGATTAAAAACAATGTTCTTCATATTAAAGGATGCAAATTTACTCTAACTAATGGTTTAAGAGAATTATTAACGAAACAGAAACCAAGTGATTTTAATAATGATGAAATAATCACTTATAAACATATCCTAACATTAAGTAATGGCCATTTAAGAAAATATCGGGATGGGTTCCGAATTAACCCAAGCAGCTCTTGGAAATATCAAAACATTATATCAAAACTGTTTCCAGTTAAACGAAAAAGAACTAAAAATTCCCCAGATGAACATCTTGATGTAACTGCACATGTAGATGATAATTTAAGAAGTTCTATTACTTCGAATAAAGATCAAATAGAAGCATGTCAAAACTCGATTGCTGAACATGAAAAACAAACAGCATTCAGCTCTAATATCTATGAACGTGTAACACCCTTCGGGGTTATTTCCACCTGTAATGGAGCTCTATCGCCACCATTCGAGAATAAGCATAATATTTATAGAGGGCGCCTCCTCATACCTAGGAGCGCATCAAAGTTATCCTTTTAGCAAACTCACATCATTTGATTGATAGTTTTAAGTTTTTATAAAAATTTCTATTATAACTTTATAAATTAATAATATACCAAGTTAAGGTAACTTTATAATGTACTATTTAAATTAAGTGATATATATCCTTGTAACATTCACATACTGTATGCGTGAATGCTTAACTTATAATTTAGATAGAAAAATGTTTATATTAAAAGATTAAATAAAAAATTAATTAAACCTTTGTTTTATTTCTAGGTTAGGTATATGGAATAAAATTATGATGTTTTAAATAATATATATTGAAATAAAGCATATAGAGTAAATACAATAATAATAGACGGAGATTTTTTAGTTGTCAGCCATGATTAACCGCTTCCATTTCCCACTTCATATTTGTTAATATTAACTTCCAAGTTAAGAATTTCTGATAAGGCCCAACCAGATCCAGATTCCGAAAATTCAGATATAGCATTGAGAATTTCATCTTTCACATTAATTTGGAAAAAATGTAGCAAGTCTATCCCCGAGTCTACTATATGATTTTTTGTATTAAAGTATTTTCGTTCAAGGATTTCAGTATTTGCTGATTTTCTCAGAAATTCACCACAGAAACATGTATTAACTTTTAACATCTGTAGTTTCTTTAACACATTTTGGATTCTATTTTTAAAGACATGTGCAGCATCTTCGAAAAATTCATCGATATTTGTATGAGTTAGGTTAATTATTATCCCAGTACGTACTCGACCCTGAAAAATTGAGGTTATATCCACCCATTTCACTCTAGTGCTACGATTCTCTTTTGATAATCCTCTTCCAGTATGCGTTATATTTGAAATAAGTTTTTTAAATCGTTTAAGATGCCCCACATTTGTTTGTAATTTTTTCAATGTGCCTACTGGTAAATCTGCTGCGTGAATTGCCTTATTGAACAGCCTAATATTTTTAGTTAATTGATTAAGTTGAATGTCTCGTTGTTCTGGAGTATATTCTTTTATTTTAACTTCATGGAATTTTCTTACAATTTGATCGCTGATAACTGCGATTTCTTTAGAATTCATTTTTAGCAGGTGTGTGTGTGTCTATTCACTTGAAAACCTTGAAAGTTACTGTTACAAACCTCATCCATCTATTATATTTAAGTGAGTATTCTTAAGCTTTTTTTTACCATAGCTAAAACAATATGAAAACTTAGTCATTTAAAAATATTAAATAAAAAATTTTTACTTACATTTTAGAGATTTTCGATAAATCTAAAATTCACTCCTGCTGAAGGGTTATCAGCTTCTTTTAAACCTTCGAATATTAAACTGTATTTGCATCCGGTAAATTGATGTAAATTATTCTTCATTAGAGGAAACATTCGTTTAGGTAAAAACAGCTTTTTCTTTTCGAGTTCCAATAGAACAGCCTTCCCAAATCTAGTTTTAACGATTTGTGCATCATGTATAGGTTGCAATTTATTGATAGACAGCTCGGACAATTTGACTAATTGTTTACGTTCCGCAAGAGCTTCCTTGTTTATCAGATCTATATTCATTCTAAAAAATTATTTAAATTTACTTTTCGAAACATATATATATAGAAATATAAAATAACTTACGTTTAAATTCGTGGTAAATACACACGAGATAATAAAGTTTTAATTATCAAAGCGGAAACCGCTGATGTAGAAATATGTCTACTACGTGAGAGCTCAGCGTAAATACTAATTTATAAACAAGTGATAAGTATGCTTACTCAAAGTTATATTATCTGTGACGTCATGCTAATCACGTGATACTGTTTAACCAATGAGATTTTAGAAGTACATACACATATGCACACCTGCGTTCAAGGTTAAAGCGCTACGCGTCCAATATTGCTTAGTCAGTTTTTTTCAGGAATCGTACATGCTAATTGCGTCATTCCTGCGGTACCCATTTGAATGTTTAGTCTACTTCACGTCACTTTTGTGTACATTACCTGATTTATGTAGACGGCATCGGGACCACAAAGGAAACCTGCGATTTTTTAAGCTAGCCAATTACATTATATATTCGGTTCTACAGCTGACCGTTAACATTCTTGGAATCTACGTATATCAATATAATGTTTGCCTGCTTTACGAAATGTACATGTTTAGATATTCGGTAAAATTCTTATAATTTTCTTACTATATGAGTGCTTAGTACTTAGTATCTAGTTAGATCTAACATAAGTAAGATGTCATCCTTTAAGGTATTGGTGCAAGAACATTTATTAAAATTAGAACAGTTAAAAGAAATGATTCAGTTTTATCAGGAGAAACAAAATATGTTTTCCAAACTTGAAAGATTAATTATCTCATATGATGTTAGTAATGTGTTCAGTGATAGAAGTCGTTGTGGAAAACAGTTACATGCTACTGCAGCGCGAAGAATTAATCCAGTACAAGTGTATGCAAAAGAAGATGCAAAGTGTAAAAATTTTCTCATATAAATAATCTATGATAAACGTATGGAAGCCTCTGTACGTATAACCCATCAGTGAAGTTCATGTTATATGAAAATGGAGTCTGTTAACAAACATGTAAGATTCGATGATAAAATTCAGGTTCAATCTACCGCCTCTAAACCAGCATATTCAAGCTCTCCACCAGTTGATGTCTTGCTTTACTACCTAGCAGTTTATTAATTTTACTGCTCAAGTGTATAATTAGAATTGTTCAGCTCAGAAAGTGTCTATTTATGCTAAATTAAAAAATACGTAAAAACATTATGTGTACCCCATCACCTGCATCGCTAAAAGAAGCTGTCAATTTTATGCTTACTTCATTAAAATCTGGTCTAAGTGAAGGGTGTCATAAAGAAAAATATAGTCTAGGTATAAATTATTGTGAACTTTATATCAGTGATAATATTACGCTGAATAACTTTTGTGATTCAATGGTAAAATGTGGTCTTCATGAACAATTAGAGCAATATGTTTCAGAGTTTATGCCTAATGCGTTACTCTATAGTAAATATTTCGGTTACGATGAGGCCGCTTTAATAGATGAAATTAGAGCCGCTATTGTATTTTTACGTAGTGCATTGAGACGTAATTGGATATCTTTTGCCAATCAGCTTGATGAAGAAGAAGATTCTAGCGCTTGGAGTATAGAAAAATATAATCATGGTATAAAATACTGTAACTATTATCTCCACGATTATATTACATTGAATAAATTTTGTGCTTCAATGAACCAATTGGAGCTGCACGATCTATTAAAAGAACATCTGGCTGGACTTGTAAGTGATGAACTTCTCGATTATGAAGGAGCAGTTTAAAATATATTATATATTTAATAAAAAATGTATTTTATATGTGAATAAATATCTGTTTTTATTTTAATAAAAAACTGTACATTTTACAGCTAATATATATATTTAAATCATAAAAACATGTGATAAAGAACTTTGTTTTATAACCAAGCATCTAAAATATTTAACCTTGAAAATTAATCATATATCTATGACTAAATAACTATTCGATTTGCCTTACAAGCTGTGAAGCTCATATCTAAACGGGTGTAGAATGTTTATAATAAAATTCCAAGAGACGAGTTTGTTTACCTAATCGGCACGTATTACAATATATATTTAAATCATAAAAACATGTGAAAAAGATCTTTGTTTTATAACCAAGCATCTAAAATACTTAACCTTGAAACATATCTATCCATCTCTGTCTTACTCATTGAGATTGAATAAAAAATAATTAAATAACTGTTCAATTTGCCTTACAAGCTGTGAAGCCTACATGTGAACACGTGCAAATGTTTATAAATAAAATTCCCAGAAGTCGGGTTTGTTTACCTTATAGGCACGTAGGTATATATAAATTTTTCTACCATAGACGTACTCTAGTAAAATTAATATAATTATACCCCCTTTTCAAGCTGGTACGCCTATGCTCTCTCTTTGTTTACATTAGCCTCAAGCTTATCGCTATGACGTCATCGTCTACAGCGCCATCACGGTAAAATGCGGCGGTTAATTTTGGAACTAAAGCTTCTGGTCGTTGAACTACTCCTTCAGGGTTCCAGGGCCAGGGACCAGGGTGCAGGATGCAGGATGCGTTAGTGCATTGCACCTCTTGCGTTAGGTCTGAAGAAACGTCATCCTCCAGCTAATGCATCAGACCTGGGGTGCTGGATTCCGAAGAGCTCTTAAGCGTTAACCCCACCACCCCCCCTAGCACCCCCGCTAAAGCAGCAGCAGCAGACGTCATCTGAAGACGAAGGATGACCTCTGCACGACCCCCAGAGTGTAGCTACAAGAACCAAGGGCTCTCCTGATGGCCCATGTCCATCGAGAATGCGTGGCCTTGAAAGTGGCGTTGAACGCACCTAGTATATCTACTCACCAGACTATCCTAGTAAACTTTTACAGATTTCTGATTACGCACTGTTCAGGAAAGATAGAATAACAAGAGGGGGTGGAGTCGCAGCTTTTGTAGCCACTTCCATTAATGTTACGGTTTTAGATACTACATTTTTAGATTCAGATAGCGATAATGATGAAGAGCAGCTGCACGGTCAGTTAACGAAGAACAGTCGGGGCGAAGAAAAGCTAGCCAATTACATTGTAATATGTCACAAATTTCCTCAGTCTGTCTCACTCGATATGAACCTCTCGTTCTAGTGCGTTGGTTTCCCATTTACATGGAAGGCGGGCAATTTAAAATACAACAGGAGTTGTTTGGTTTTCCATAAGAGATGATTAAAATCATAAAATGTGCAATATAATTTTAATTTTTGTAAAAATAATTTAACTTCTTTGCTTCTATAATGAAATGAATGAAAGTGACAAAGAGTTTTTGATCAAATTTCATAATTAGCTAATATTGCGCCTACTTCAGTACCATTTATATACTTTATATCCAAAAACACAAAGTAATCAGCGACGAATATAGGCTTAGGCTCGAGCGCCAAATTTGAGGGGCGACTAAAAATCAGAATCAATTGGTTTCTTTTCTTTCTGGGCTGTATGAACACATTTTTGAGCTTTTTCACTCGTTTTTATGTGTATATGAAAGATATTATTTCAAGAGTGTTATTATTTTATTTAAATAATTGAGTGTTTAAACCATAAAATATCTAATAAAAAGCTTATTAAGAAAATAGTATATTTTACAATAGATGAAAATACTGTTTTTTTGTAAATGAGAATTTGGGCAATCTCACGAATGGAAAAAACCTATATACCTAAACAGGAAAATAAAGTTAACGACAAAAGTTAATAATTAATAATATATAATAAACTCTTTGGTATAGGTATAAAGTTACTACTAATAATACTATATTAAAAAGATATCTAATATATCTAATATTACTATATTAAAAAGATATTTTAAATTTAAAGCAATGTACTATTGTACAGTATACTGTTGACAAGTTGACATGACCATTGTAACGTTACCTTTGCCGGTAGCGTTACAAGTTAATTAACGCAGCAGCCTACGACATTCATCTCACATAGGTGTGAACCCTACCTAACAGGTCGCTTGTGTTTCAAATCATTTAATACGTATTTCCTTCTTAGTCGGAAGTTGAAAGTCAGACTGTCATCTAAAACACGATGTGAACCCTGTCGCTTATTTGCAATTAAGTTTTAAACAATTAAAAAAACATTTTAATTACTCTTGGCTGAGCCTTTAGGAAATTAAATATAATCTTAACCACTCTGGGCCGTCTGTTTGAGTAAATAAATGGGAATTTAGTTCCTCAATTGACCGCACTGAATTGACCGCACCGAGCTGACCAAGCAGAGCCTGGACACCGGTCATTTTTGTTTTGTTTGTTGCCCGAGTAGTCGATCCGCAGAGTGTCGGGTTTTATTTGTCGTGCTTCAGTGGATTGCTTAGGTAAATATAGTGTTAATTTTATTCAGTACAAGATTTACAACATATCGTGTTTTCGTAGATAGTCGATGATTTTTAACCCACACAAAATTTTGAAGATTTTAAAAATCTCACTGAGATTCTAGAACTTGTTTAATCGATAACGGTCAAGTATCGAATTCCATTGTGATCGATAGGGGACATAGGCGTTACGTTAGATGTTTTGGAGCAACAACGGCGAAATTGTTATTATCAGGCAAATGTGCCAACTTTTATAAAAGAGGTCCAGTACAAGTCATATTCCTGGCGAGAAAATAGGGAGAAGCTGACGCCATATTCCCATGCAAGTTTTTTAGCACCCGGAAGTCTGCCATTTTATATTTGGGGTAAATGCCTCCATGATTTTCTTTGGATTGGTATACCTGGCTGTGAGATAAGTGTCCAACTGTTGGCAACGTTTTGTTTTTGAAGTATGGAATCTAACCTCCCCGATGTCAACATCTCATCTTAAATAACAAGATAAGTTAAACAAAATTAATTTTAAATCTCCATCACTACTCGTGCAACGATCGATATTATTGTAATGTTTGTACCTGCTGTTTTTTAGTTTGTAGTTTTTAATTATCGTAGTCACCTTTGTGTATTTTTTTATATATAGCGCTATATTTTAAAATTTAATGTCGTGTGTTTTGGGTTTGTTGTGTCGTGGCAACGACTACAGTCGGTTGTGTGGTGCCTTACTGGCAGTATAAATAATTACAAGTGTTTTATGGGCATTGGTAAGTCCCGCTCCCACCTGTTTACTGAGTTAATTTTGTTCTTAAGGGAACGTGCCTCTGGCGATATAAAATTTGTTAACTAGGTGCACAGGAGGTGAGGACCAAAGTTTTAGATATATGTTAGTAATTAGTGCCTAACAAAAGTTGTTGAGGTACGAGTATGATTTTTAGATTTCAGGCTACACTCTAGTGTCCGGCCGTCATTTGCCTATTGTAAATTGCTAAACACACTGCAACGTCACAACAAACACAATCTGATTTGTTTACTTTTTATTTCTCTTAGTATAGTGTTATTAGTTTTTACTGATATTTCTTATGCTCACTTGCTTAGAGCTTATAGTTTAGGGGTCGGTTACCTTAAGTTGATACAGTTTAACTACACCCGGTGTTAATTTGGTTAATTTAGGTACACTTCCCTTGCAGGAATATTAAGGTAAACGATTCACGTTATTTTATTTTAGGATAAGTAAATTTTGAAAGTTGTTCCCACTGATTTATTGTGTACTAGGTTACGTTCGCGGCATACAGGGGGTTTTCTCATAGAGTAAATTTAGCCAATTTTTATCTTTCAATGTTAACTTGCCTTTTATCTTTTCAATTAGAGGAAACTACCGCCCCAAGTATCAATCTCTGTATGTCGTCTACGAAATCGGTGATACGTCAAGTCACAATTTTTTAGTCATAACAATCTTATAACTATTATTGGAGGTTTACCTAATTTTTTTTAAGCTTAAGCTATTTTTGTATAAAGTTGTAACCAGCAACGATTTTCTGCGGGAGTTTGTTTTAAAATGTTTTGTAGAATTTATTGATGCTGAGACATGAGTAAATATTTTGATCTGGTATAGTCATTTATTGGAAGCGTTACATTTGAATTTTGTGTAACCTAATTTTGTCATATCTTGGAAGATTAAATATAGGATAGTACTTATTTTATTTTCGTCTCTTGTTTTATTTTAGTCTATTATTTTTTTTCTGGCTAACCTATAGTCATGGCGCCCACGGGAATTTTCTAAAGCCTATATATGTATATTAATAATTAACAACCATATTTGTAATTTGAACTAGTGGGAAATCAACTACAGATTATACCAGCAATAATCCCTAATTCACGATCCTTGCCTCCTAGAATCTGAGCATAGCTGGGTGAGATTTTGATGACACGGACATAGTGACGTATCTTCAAAACCTCCTATCGGAATTTATCTAAATACGTAAGGTTTTAGAGATAAAACCCTTACACCATGTACTAAATCACCTGAATCACAATCTGATGTACAATATCTATTTATTTATTTATTTACAGAAAACTCCACTATAATAGTACAAAGAATTTTTACAAAAAAAAAGGAAAATAAAATTGTTACTGCAAACTGCGATCGCACATCTCGCACCCGGCATCGTAACAAAGCAAATTTCCTGCACTTCAGATGTATAGTTTATTTAAGACACGCACAATTCTACACAGTATTGTTCATAAATGTTTTAAAATGGGAAAATTTACTAAAATACCACCAAAATTACTCATTAAAACTGAAAAAGAAATATATATGAAACTTAAAATTAAAAGAAATAATAAAGTTGCGAAAACATTGTGGTCTAAATTCAAACAGTGGGGCTTAAATGCTAAAACTAGAGATGAAATACCAAGTCAGTTAAAAAAATTTTATTTATTTATTTATTTATTTAACCAGATAAATGAACATTTTAATAGTGTAAACCATATGGCAACGCCAATTGTAGAGGCTGTGTTAAACTTCTATGAAATCGCAAGATTTAAACTAAATATCGAATTCACATTTAGAATGGTGTCCGAGGAGGATGTTCGGAAAGCTTTTAAAAAAATAAAATCGAATGCCATGGGTACTGATAATATCGGTTATGTAATTCTAGAATGGAGTATGCCATTTATAGATAAAGTGGTAAAGGACATAATAAATATGTCACTGGAGTCTGGTGAATATCCAAATATCTGGAAAATTTCGATCGTAAAGCCTATTGCACAAATGCTCAATGACCTGCGACCAATTAATATTCTACCCATAATTATATGGTGAATTGCGTGAAATTTTAGTACGGGAAATGTTTTTAGAATATGTCCATAATAATAATATACTACCATTCGTTTAATCAGGGTTCAGAGCTAATTACAGTACCAATACAGCACTTCATAAAGTAACAACAGATATTACTCAAGGTAGGTATTGACGATTCAGAAGTATCTTGCTTAGTTTTATTAGATTATTGTAAAGCATTTGACCTACTTAACCAGGAGTTACTTATCAATAAATTACGGTATTATGGTCTCTCGGACTTGGCATGCCAGTGGTTTTGTAATTATTTAAAGGGGAGAACGCAAATAGTAGAAGTAGACGGCATACGATCAAACCCAGCAAACATTAAACACGGCGTCGCCCAAGGCAGTATCCTCGGACCAATTTTGTTAAGCATACACACAGCTAATTTAACGGAAGTTATAAAACATTGTAATATACATCTATATGCAGATGATACGCAACTTCTTAAATCATTTGATCCTTGGGATGCAAATTCGGCACTACTTGAAGTAAATTTAGATTTAGACAGGATAGCGGATTGGTCAAAGGATCATGATCATATATTAAATGCGAGCAAGAGTGGCTTTCTGATTTTAGGAACAAAGCATTTATAGTAAATTTTACCAATTTAATTTTACAACTATCATATCAAAGACGTAGAGGTTCCGCAAAAGGAGTGGACAAAAGACGGCGTAATTGTTGATGCGGAACTTAATTTTGTGAAACATGTAAATGACAAATTAAGAGGACTGTACATGAAGTTAAAAGCATTATATAAATTTAAATTCATATTAGATGAGAAAACCAAATTTAAATTAGTTGAATGTCTAGTGTTTCCCAGATTGATTATTGTTGTAACGAAGTGATTTTTTTCGTTACTAATTCCTGTTAAATATAATATTATTCGATACACCCCATATAGAATTAAGTTATTGTTTTCCGCATTTATAGATTATCACCTGTAACCAGTTAATTAAGATAACCTGTCCGGCTGTTATTAAATAATAAATAACTCCGTAATAAATTGAGCACAAGCAAATAAGACACCACGCCGATATCTGTCTCCGGCCAATTTTCAAAATCGGAAATGCGTCATCTATATGACACAAGACATAAGGGCAACTATATACAGGGTGTTTCATGAGGAACTGTACATAGTCCAATGGTAGATAGGGCCCATCAAGGTTAGTAACAAATCACTATTTAAAATCATTTTAGCCAAGTATTTAGGGTTGTACAGGGTGATTTGTGAATTTTTACCAAAATTTGCTTTCGTTGCCTTTTAGAAACGAATTGTCCTATTCAATTTATTTTCGGTACACTTTAAGTACTATCAAATACCAACAGTTTGCCATAATTACAAAACCAAAATTCCAGGTCCGTATTAGGAAAAATTTCATTTTATCTGTGCCCCCTGAAAAGTTCACCCTGTATATATTTTTTTAAAATCTTATTACTGTAGTTTGAAAGTACATAAACTACCAACAAAAGTGGAATACTTCGTTTTCTTGTCACACTTACAACAGATACAAAATAAACACATTAAATTTAAACATGATCTTGTTAAAATTCAAACTTTCAGTAGTTCAATGTTATTTGTCAAAGTTCCTATCAGTTTAAGTTTCTAAGTAATTATAACTATTATTAGTTAAAAATAGTATGAAATACGAACAGTTAGTCGCAATCAACAAGACTCCAGGACCGTATTAGGAAAAATCATCATCTCGTCGATTCCTCCTAAAATTTTCACCCTGTATATCTTATTCTTAACTTTACTTGGTATAATTTAAAAGTACATATAGTATCAACAAGTAGTGTAGTGTGATCCGTTTTCTTATTACACTTTCAACAGGTTTTAAACCAACCAACAAAATTTATCTCGATGAAATTGACATTTTCAATAAATTTGTTTCAGTTAGAGCAGCTATTCTGTCTGTAAATAATACTCATTGAATTTTAAAACAATTTAATAGTAACAGAACAGAACAAGCAAATTAAAAAACGCAACTTGAATACAAAACAACGTAACAAAACAAAATAATACATACTCGAATACATATTAACAAAATAAAAAATAAAAATGTATAACTTATTTTCAAAATGTAAACCCCCCTCTTCACGGCATTTTATTACCTACTACTAACTAAATGTCCCACAGATTTTCGTATAACGTCCGGGTAGTTTCTTATTACGTTACAATACTATTCAATTCGGTCTATTAATAATAAAATTGCTGCTCTCAAGTTGGACTAATGGTATTATAACGTAGAAACAAAAGTTATACCTCATCAACAATTATACCTCTCAAACTATTGCCAACGCCGACTACCTTTTGTTAACAGTGTCAGTAGATAAAAAGTCTATTATATTCCTACTGTAGAAAGAATTGACAAACTTTCGCAGATATCCTGCACAAATGTCTTTAGCTGCACACTAAATAAAATAAGTTCATTTCTTAAAACTAGAACTGAACATGAAAATATTCTACATTACAAATTAGAACAGAGAGATGTACAAGATTACCTTTTAATTACTACACAACTTATGTGTCGGTAGTTGGACGTTCGTAATTATTATTGAAAAGTGTGGATCACACTACACTGCTTGTTGATACTTTATGTACTTTTAAATTATAGCAAGTAAAGTTAAAAATAAGATATACAGGGTGAAAATTTTAGGAGGAATCGACAAGATGATGATTTTTCCTAATACGGTCCTGGAGTCTTGTCTGATTGCGACTAACTGTTGGTATTTGATACTACTTTTAACTAATAATAGTTATAATTACTTAGAAGCTTAAACTGATAGGAACTTTGACAACTAACATTGAATTACTGAAAGTTTGAATTTTAACAAGATATTGTTTAAATTTAATGTGTTTATTTTGTATCTGTTGTAAGTGTGACAAGAAAACGAAGTATTCCACTTTTGTTGGTAGTTTATGTACTTTCAAACTTCATTAATAAGATTTTAAAAAAACATATACAGGGTGAACTTTTTAGGGGGCGCAGATAAAATGAAATTTTTCCTAATACGGACCTGGAATTTTGGTTTTGTAATTATGGCGAACTGTTGGTATTTGATCGTACTTAGTGTGTACCGAAAATAAATTGAATCGGACAATTAGTTTCTAAAAGGCAACGAAAGCAAATTTTGGTAAAAATTCATAAATCACCCTGTACAACCCTAAATACTTGGCTAAAATGATTTTAAATAGTGGTTTGTTACTAACCTTGATGGGCCCTATCTACCATAGGACTATGTACAGTTCCTCATGAAACACCCTGTATACCCCAAACATAAATTAAGCTTAACAGCGAATGGTCCCTATTATCGAGCTATAAAATTCTTTAACTCTTTGCCAAGCTACATTAAAGATGAAGGAAATTATTTCAAATTTAAAAACACAATTATTATTATTATTTTTATTATTTGTGTGAAAAGGAGCCGTACACAATAAATGATTTCGTTACATAAAATTTATTATCATGTATAAATGTAACATTCTTCCTTACAGACTGTTTGTAAGGAAATGGCTGGTTGGTTGAGAGGCTAGGATACTAGACTCTCAGCCAGGAGTCCCGGGTTCGATTCCCGGCCGTGGCACTGGGATTTTTTCGGACAAAGAAATTAATCCTAGTATACTCGGATATTGGGTGTGTGTCCCTTTGTCTCTAAATGTGTAGCCCCCTCCCGCACAAGACTTTCAGAGTCTTCAGGGATAAAGGGGGTCGTATTATCTGGTGTTATTTATTTATTATTATTTATCCATTTATTATTATTTATTATTTATCCACTTTTTAAACTGAGTGACGTCACTGTGCCTGCGCGCGGGCAGCATATTGCTAAATAACCGTCAATCCGTCTGTTGGGCCGCAATCGAACTGGGCCGAACGGTGAGTGCTAAACAACATACTTTTGGGTCACTTTCGCGTTCCGAAAAGTCGGTTGTTTAGTCAATCAAATTTGCAACTAATCCACCAATCGACGCTATTTTATGGTATGTCAGTTATTTTATTCTGACAGTAGATGATAAGTCATAGTTTGTAGATATATTTATTAAATAATTAGCTATAATAAATTAAAAATACATTTACCAAAAACGTGTAGAATATATCCAATTAACCGAAAAATCGTATAAATTGAAAATTTATACAAAGGAAGAAGCTGAGGTAAATATTAATCTATAATTATTCATAATTTGTGTATGTGTGTGTGTTTTAACAAATTTAAGGTATAACACAGTATTAAGGGGGTTCGATAGGATACGAGGTAGTTTTCTGTTAATCGAAGTTTTGCGGATCAAAAAAATCTCAATTTAATATTCTTTTCTTCGTAAAACGTGACGTGGCAAGTACCTGTTGATTTGATTTGCAGTGTTTTTTTACGCATTTTTAATATTAAAGAGCATAATTTTTCTATAATTCAAGCCCCGTTTTATATTACTTTCACATCACGAGTGACCAGACGTATCATCGGTAAAGACATTTTAATTTTTTTTCGTTAAAAATATAGGTGTACTTTAGAATGTGGTATAATTAATGCATTCACTTACATTGATAATAGTATATTACGTAATAAGAGTTGTAAATAGCATATTACGCACGAATGGAAAAATTGCGCACGATGCCGCGTAGCGGCGAGTGTGGCAATTCCATGAGTGCGTAATTGCTTTACAACTCGAATTATGTACTATACTTTACCTACGATCGTATTTATTGAAATTAAAATACAATTTTGTATTATTTGTTGCTTATGTCAGTTTTGACAGAGCTAGAAAATTAAGTTTTGCACCTGCCATTTTTAATAATTTTAGCCTGGTGTCAGAAATATGAACTACAAGTGTTGTGTAAAGTAGGTCACGTGGTCACATTGCATTGCACCTCAGCGGCTGAGCGTGCGATTTGTTTACGGTGTGTAAGGTTCAATTTACGTAGGTGGCGGAGAGTGCGTTTTCAGCTATTTACGTTAGTGATCGTAGGTAAAGTTCTAAACTACATTTAAATATGGAACGAGTAGATTTCGTGTTAGTTTTATTGTGCCAACATAGTTATGTTGTATAATATATAAAATTATTAAATTACAACGTCTTTATACGGATTTCGTGAGGTTAGGTTAGGTGTGCCAACATGGTTATGTTATATAATGATATAATAAAATGATTAAATTACGTCTTTATACGAATTTCGTGAGGTTAGGTTAGGTGTGCCAACATGGTTATGTTATATAATGATATACATATTAAAATGATTAAATTACAACGTCTTTATATGGATTTCGTGAGGTTAGGTTAGGTGTGCCAACATGGTTATGTTATATCATGATATATTAAAATGATTAAATTACAACGTCTTTACGCGGATTTATAATTTGTGTAAAAAGTCGTATTTAAAGTGTATAAAGTGATAGAAATGGAAGTAAAAATATTTTTTTTTTTGAAAAACCATAGGTTTCCGAAGAAAAAAAATATTCGTGTTCAGAAGAAGACCCAATTTAGGGAGTAGCAAAAATTTCAGCGAATTTTAAGCATCTTCTAGCTTTGCAAATAATTACCTTTTAATTTTTTTCACCCCTGTATATTATGGTTCATTCAATGATTTTTTTACTGTTCTATAAGCCTTTTACCATCTACTGTCTTTTAGAAAATATCAAAAATCGGCCGTACTTAAACTTCACCGAACCCCAAAACAAAAGAGATAGTGCTACATGCCTTTTTTATTTTTATTAGTAGTTAATGTCGTTAATGAAGAAAATAAAGTTGTTTAGTAATACGTAGTTTATTTACATTACGACAATAAATTAATATATGCATGGGTTATAACACAACAAAGTGAATTTTTTATTGTGCACGTCTTGTCTATATAACAGACGTTTCAGAATCAGCCGAAGATGGATAGTATGTTGTTTAGCATTCTCCCTTCGGCTGCGGCCGAATGGATGAATTGACGGATATTTAGGAATATGCGCGCGGGCATACCATTCTCCTTATACCATGGATATGCCGGAGTTTTGTACTTACGCGTAATAGATCACTATTCAAATATGTATAAACACTTTTTTGTTTGTGCTAAATTTAAGGTGGCACCGTTGAAACGAATTTCTATTCCTCGGCTCGAGCTTTGCGCGACAGTGTTGCTTACTAAATTGATTCATTTTGTTTTAACGAATTTTAAGAATAAAATTTCGCTTGACAATATTTTTGCATGGTCAGATTCCACTGTGGCACTGTCCTGGATAAAGGCGTCTCCACACCAGTGGAAAACGTTTGTCAGTAACAGAGTTACATACATACAGGAAAGGCTTGTGCCTGAATTCTGGCATTACTTACCTTCTTCATTGAACCCAGCTGATTGTGGTTCTCGAGGGTTGTTACCATCGGAGCTCATAAACCACTCCTTATGGTGGGTGGGTCCAAATTTTTTATCCCAGCCTCGAGATGCTTGGAACATACCAAATTTTGTTTCTATTCAAAATTCTGACACCGACTCAGAAGAAAAAATAAGTTCACTTGTTGTTTTTGAATCACCAGATTTTCTTGACACCTTGTTAGAAAATCATTCCTCTCTTGCCAGTGTTAAGCGAATTATAGCTTACATTTTACGATTCATTTATGTAATGGTAAAATGTATTTTACTGAGCTATATTAATTGCATGAACAATAAAACAACTGAACTGAATACAAATACAATTTTATTGGTAATAGCAGCAGAGACAAATCAGCTATCATATTACAACATTGATCTGGATTGAATTATAAACTAAAGTTGTGACGCTCCAGTAGGCAGGCACTGTATCACAAGTGAATCCTCATTGGCTTACCATGGACTGGATATTCTGCAAAAGCAGTACAAGTTAGTATATTCAGTTAGGTTATCGATACATACGCATATATGCATCTATATGCATTTATACACATATATAGCTTAATCAAACGGTAACTGGATGGACACCGGCGGCTAGAGGTCAATCATGTGGCGACTATGGCTAATCAAGATATGAGGTGTCCATGTCCACTTGGTGAGGTTATCTCTCGCTCTCAACACCCTCAAATTCAGGGAGGCTAGGCCAAACATGTGGCGACTATGGCTAATCAAGGTATGAGGTGTCCATGCCCACTTGGTGAGGTTTATGTCTCGCTCTCAACACCCCACATCCTAAAAAATAAACAGGCGAGCGGCCATAGGCTCCACTCTCAGCAAGAGTTAAATAAATAAACCGGCGAGCAGTCAGTGACTATAGCTCTCAGCACAAAACATAATAAATAAACCGGCGAGTAGCCAGAGGCCATTAGCTCTCAGCACAAAACAATAAATAAACCGGCGAGCAGCCAGAGGCCATTCACAAAACAATAAATAAACCGGCGAGCAGCCAGAGGCTATTTGCTCTCAGCACAAAACAATAAATAAACCGGCGAGCAGCCAGAGGCCATTTGTTAATACTTCAATGGACTGTAATTTCTTATATTTTCTGTTAAATAGGTAGTAGACACTAGTAGATTGGATTTTGAACACTTTATTAGCATTAGATTACAGAGTAATACAATATGCGTCTTTTATTACAAAGGGCTACTACTCTCTCCCTCTTTCTACACAATCAGTAGTACCAACTTATTACCAAATCATACAGTTGTGCTAACTTATAAAAAATAAATTTACTAAATAACAGAATTTAAATAAACGTTTGTACATGCCCCCCACCTTGAAAGGACATCCTTTCAACATTTTGTTTCATACACTTATCACTCTACCCAATTTCCACTTCATTGCTGGCAAATTGTCTTCTTTGACCAACACTAAGGCACCTTCCTGAAGCTGCGTTTGGGTTGTCTTCCACTTGGTCCGCTGTTGGAGTTCGGAGATGTACTCTTTATTCCACCGCTCCCAAAAATGTTGTTGAAGTTGTTGTATTCTCTTATAGCGTGAGAACCCATTCTCGTTTATAGCCTTGAAGTCAGGGTCTGGAAATGCCGTTATTGTTCTTCCAACCAGGAAGTGAGCCGTAAATCGTTAGGGTCTGACGACAGGAAAAAGAGGACGGGAATTGAGTATTGCTTCAATTTGCACCAATAGCGTGTAAAATTCTTCGAAAGTCATAGCTGCATTTCCTAAAACTCTCCGTAAGTGATGTTTTACGCTTTTCACCCCCGCCTCCCAAATTCCTCCGAAATGAGGTGCATGGGCAGGTATGAAGTGCCATTGAATCCCCTCTTTTGTCGCGGAATTTATTATAGACTCTGAATTATTAACAAGACAGCTACCCAAAGCTTGAAGTTCATTTTTGGTACCCACAAAATTTGTGCCGTTATCGGAATAAATGTGTTTCGGTTTACCCCGACAAGAAATAAACCGTCTTAATGCCTGTAGAAATCCCTCTGTGGTTAGCTCGCTCACCAATTCCAAATGAATTGCTCGCGTGCAAAAACAAACAAAGCAATTAAACATTTAATAACTTTGCAACCGCGCCTTTTTTTGTCCTTAAATTTGCAAAGGTCCAGCGTAATCTACACCCGTTATTTCAAAAGGTAGCCCTGGCTAGAGACGAGATGCGGGTAAATTTCCCATTATTGGCTGAAAGGATTTTGCATTAAACCTTGAACATTTTACACAATTTCTAATAATCTTTTTCGAAAAGTTACGCCCAGAAATTGGCCAGAAATTATCCCTGATTGTCGATAATAATAATTGTGAACCTGCATGTAAAAGGCGTTTATGTTCAAATTCAAAAATTAATTTGGTTAGATGATGTTTGCAAGATAATAATATTGGATGTTTTTTATTGAAGGGAAAGTTATAATTTAATAACCGTCCACCTACTCGAATAAATACCATCCGTATCCATGAAAGGATTTAAACTAGCTAAATTACTGTTAAATTTGATTGACGGGTTGTTTGTAGATAAATCGAAATATTCTTGTGGGAAGGACTCACGTTGTGCAACCCTTATTAATACTTTGAAGGAATCGTTTATTTCAGTTACACTTAAGCTTTCGTACTCACGTGTCTTATTTGGTAGTCTACAATTTTTAAGAAATCTCATGACATAAGCAATACATCTTTTTAATCTTGAAAAATTCGAAAATCTGTGAAATGAAACCAACTCTGCACCTTGCTTAGCTATTGATGTATTAATTTTAGTCTTCATTTCAGGTAATTCGTCATAATTTAAGTTTAGATTTGGCCAATCGGTTTCTTCTTCTAATAAAAATTTTGGACCGAACCACCACAAATTATTGTTTAGTATGGCTCTTGGGTTTACGCCCCGAGAAACTATATCTGCCAGATTGTCCTTAGTTGGCACATATCTCCAAGTATATAAATTAGTGAGTTCTTGTATTTCTGCCACTCTGTTTACAAATGGCTTAAGTAAATTAGGTGGAGTACGTAACCAACCCAGAACAACAGTGGAATCCGACCACAGAACACATTTTTCTAATTCTATTTGAATAGCATTTACTACTTTCTTGGTCATTCTAGCCAGAATTAGAGCAGCCGAAAGCTCGAGTCTGGGAATTGTAGTCGGTTTTAATGGCGCTACCTTTGATTTTGCAAATAATAGTCGTACAAAACTTTCATTTTTATAATTAGTAGATTTTATATAAATAGATGCCCCGCAAGCATTCTGAGAGGCATCAGAAAATCCATGCAACTCTATTCTTACCGCGTTTTCACATACAACTTGTCTAGAAATTTTTAAATCATTTAAAATGGGTAACTCATTTTTAAATTCGCGCCAAATTGCATCTAAGTTGCTAGGCAATGATACGTCCCAACTAAATTTTTCCGCCCATAATTTTTGTATTATCAATTTCGCTTGCACAATACAAGGGCTAACTAGACCAAGCGGGTCAAAAATTTGTGCCACGGATGATAAAATTGACCTTTTCTTGACTGGTTCCTGGTCATTCAAATTAATTGTGAATGTTAAATAGTCTGATTCGCATGACCATAGCAAACCTAACGTCTTACAATTTGAATCCTTACCTAAAGAAAATTCTATCTGTTCTCTTAAATTTGTAGCATCGGTTTCAGTGGTAGAAAGTTTAAATTATTTGGAAAAAAATTATTTTAGGTGATCTTTTCTGATGAAAAGAAATTTAAACTTGATGGTCCAGACGGATTTAATTGCTACTGGCGCGATCTGAGAAGAGAACCTGAAATTCTAACAAAGCGCAATTTTGGAGGAGCATTAATGGTGTGGGGTGCCTTTACAAGAGCAAGTGTTTTGACCCTAGCTTATCCATCAACACGTATGAATAGCAGAGAATATACTGATGTGCTTCCAGATCATTTGCTCCCCTTTTTAAATGAAAACATTAATGTTGATTTCAAGTTCCAACAAGACAATGCTCGAATTCACGTTAGCAGAGAGTCCATGGAGTGGTTCCTTGAGAATGAAATTGATTTATTGGAGTGGCCAGCATGCTCGCCGGATTTAAATCCAATTGAAAACCTCTGGGGAATTATTGTTCGACGGCTGTATGCCAATAATAAGAAGTACGATACTCTTCGTGAACTCAAGACTGCCATAGAAGAGATTTGGGTCAATTTGGAGCCTGAAGTCTTAAATAACCTGGTGGACAGTATGAATAATAGACTATTTGAAGTCATTCGTAAAAATGGAGACGTTACACATTATTGATTTTTGTTTGTTAGTGGTTTTGTTGAGTTTTATCCAATAGGCGCTATAGTTATGCACCAATAAATTCAGGATGTTTTCTTAATTTATGCGTTAATTTTATAAAAAAACTTAAAACATAACTAAGACTTGTTTAATTACCCTCAGTAGGTATTCCGTCACTTGAGCCGGGCCTCCGCTCATGTCCCCAGAATGGGGCCCCCGGGCTACGCGAGAATGGGCCCCCAGAATATGTGTTGTGGGTTGCATAACTCCCCTGTCGAGAGGGCCCCTTTTTAACCTTACTTTTCGAGGACGCCTTTCGAGGGCCTCTTACGAGCTCGGGCCCCATATTTTTAAATATTAATTTGCATTTAAAAAGTTGTTGAGTGCTGGGAGATTCGAACCGTCGACCTATGGATTGGTAGGCAAACATCTTACATGTTTAGCTACAGAGTAACTTGGATACAAGATGCGTAATTGTGTATATATTATGTACAGGGTGGCCCGTTTAACTTGGGCCTATACCTTATCTCAGAAACTATAGGTGTTATGAAAAAAATGTTGTAGTAAAAGTTGTTCGAAATCAAATGAACTATTATATTTTAATAAAACGAGATCTATATCTTGCTTTTATACAGGGCGATAAGTTAAAGTTGTATTTTTTTAAATGGAACACCCTGTATATTGTTGCAGTTTTAGATTCTACGTAAAATTCTCATCATCGTCATATACGGTATCATGTATCTAAAATGCCTATTGTTTGAGTTACAAGCATTTAAAATAAAAAAGTGACAGATTGGGATCAACTTTGAAAAATTGATAATTCCGATACTAGATATTATTATTATTTGCAACTTTGCACAGACGATTAGCACATGCCATTGTGTAGAACAGTCGCAGGAAAATTTGAAATTTTTTGTACAGGGTGGTTGTAAAGTCGCTGTCAATTTCCAAAGCTTTAAACCTTGATAAGTCAAAAATCTTAAATGGAACACCCCGTATATTATTCCCTAGATCGATGTAGAATTAAATTCCCTTCAAGCTGGTATATGGTTTCCCTATACTTAAAGTTGCTCGTTTTCATGATATTTGACATTTACAAGTTTACATTTCTTAAGGTTTGTCAAAATGTCACAATGCACATTATAAAAACTCAATATTCAAATTGAGGCAGTAAAGTTGCTAAGAATAATAAAATAAAATCGTAAACAGAAAGATACTATGAAATATAAAAAAAATTAAAGCCGTATATTTTCGGTAAACAACTAACAATGTTTCTACACGAACACTTTTTATTACTGATATGAAATCTAAAAAATTTAATAGCGCCGTATACCCCAAAAAAGAAACATGATGCAACTGCGGACACGTGTTTCGGAGTTATTGCTCCTCGTCAGCGTAGCGTAGCTAAAATAAAGGAAGGATGTTTTGCGGGGTTAACAATAGTACAAGAAATTTAATAGCACCGTATAATATATAAGTATGTAAGTACTACTTAAAAATAAAACGAGAAATGTCAAATAATGTGCAATGTGAATTATTTGTTTTATTCTTTCATTGCTACCTGCGATAATTTATTGATGCAAAGAATACTCTTTTTAGAATTAGTAAAAATTAGAATATGAATCATGTGTGATCTACCTACTAATTTGATCGACTAATAATAATTTAAAGGAGTAGTAAAAGATTATCAAAACGTGAAGAATAATATCACCGCTTATTGACTGTCGACTATTTAGTGGCGAAAATGTTTAGTCAGTTTCGGAATTCGTAAAAATGGTAAATTTGTATGTAAATGTCAAATATCATGAAAACGAGCAACTTTAAGTATAGGGAAACCATATACCATCTTGAAGGGAATTTAATTCTACATCGATCTAGGGAATAATATACGGGGTGTTCCATTTAAGATTTTTGACTTATCAAGGTTTAAAGCTTTGGAAATTGACAGCGACTTTACAACCACCCTGTAAAAAAAATTTTAAATTTTCCTGCGACTGTTCTACACAACGCCATGTGCTAATCGTCTGTGCAAAGTTGCAAATAATAATAATATCTAGTATCGGAATTATCAATTTTTCAAAGTTGATCCCAATCTGTCAATTTTTTATTTTAAATGCTTGTAACTCAAACAATAGGCATTTTAGATACATGATACGGTATATGACGATGATGAGAATTTTACGTAGAATCTAAAACTGCAACAATATACAGGGTGTTCCATTTAAAAAAATACAACTTTAACTTATCGCCCTGTATAAAAGCAAGATGTAGATCTCGTTTTATTAAAATATAATAGTTCATTTGATTTCGAACAACTTTTACTTCGACATTTTTTTCATAACACATATAGTTTCTGAGATAAGGTATAGGCCCAAGTTAAACGGGCCACCCTGTACATAACCTGTATCTTTATATTGGTGAATAAATCATTATAGAACGGCTAATTTCCGCATAGGAAAAAACATGGGGGTAGGTATGAGAAAAATCATGTAGCAGGTATGAGAAAAATCATGTAGCAGGTATGAGAAAAAAACATGTAACAGGTATGAGAAAAAACATGGCGGCACGATGAGAAAAAACATGGCGGTGGTCACTGAAAAGAAAAAACATACGCAATAGGTATGAGAAAAAACTTTGCATTTCATTTATTAATATACTGGCGCCCTCTCTTAGCTGGAAGACTAAACCGCATGTTCTACGCTCAAGGAACCTGTCATGTGCAAAAAAATGGTATTGGTGGTCAGTAGGTATGGGAAAGAACACGGCTGCGTAGTAGATATGGAAAAAAAACATGGTGGCGTAGCGGGTATTGGTGACAGGTCTGCTATTTAAAATTTGAAAAGCATGCGCAGTAGGAATGAGAAAAAAAACATGGCTGCATGAAGAGAAAAAACATGGCGGTGTAGTGGGTATTGGGTCTGATATTTAAAAATTTGAAAAGCATGCGCAGTAGGTATCAGAAAAAACATGTAGCAGGTATGAGAAAAAAAACAACTTCCGGTCTTCTAAAATACCTGATGTATGGTATCAAATGAATCGTCTCAGCGTATAGAATACTAATTTTCAACATTAAAGTAGAATTAGGTGTTTGGCGTTTGATAATTGAATTTAAAGTATATAGATATGTTCCTTAACTAGAAACACGTCATAAAATAACAACTTCCGGTCTCTACTTCCGGTCTTCTGAAATACCTGATGTATGGTATCAAATGAATCGTCTCTTTGTCTAGAATACTAATATAACAAAATTTTCAACATTGGAGTGGAATTAGGTGTTTAGCGTTTGATATTTGAATTCAAAGTATATAGATATGTTCCTCAACTCGAAATACGTCATAAAACAACAACTTCCGGTCTCTACTTCCGGTCTTCTAAAATACCTGATGTATGGTATCAAATGAATCGTCTCTTTGTCTAGAATACTAATATAACAAAACTTTCAACATTAGAGTGGAATTAGGTGTTTAGCGTTTGATATTTGAATTTAAAGTATATAGTGCAATGTTATTCACTAACGTACCATATAAAATGACCTAATTAGAAATACCATGTAAAAATCAAAATTAAAATGAAAATTAAATTCTTAAAACATAAATAAATAAAAATATTACCACCCTGTACAAGAATACTTACAGTAAAGTCAAAAAGGATATTATAAAATAACTCTAGATCATCCTCGAACAGGAGAAAGTTAGCCACCACAAAATAAACTCATCATGGACTCAACGCAGCAAAAACCTCCAACGTTGGAACGTTGTAGATCCTAAAAAAGTAAACTATCAGTAAAATTTACAAAGTATTATCACAAAAAACAAACAAAGGATAGAAAACTACAAGATAAACATGAAATATGCTAGTTTAGACGAAAAAAATGTACAATATGTCAACAAAAGCACAAAAAACTTGTAAAAATATGACTTGTCACAAGTATAATTTAAGTTTAAGGAAATATTAGTAAGAAAACTGTGTAAATAGATAATAAGTAACTAAAATAGACTTGATATAGTGAAAATTCAGTTCCTAAAATAAAGTGCATAAGTGAAAGAAAAATAAATTAAAAAAGTGTGACGGTAGAACGGTAGATCGAAATTCATCCCAACGTAATACTATGAAATGGACATCCAAACGTAGCAAATAAATTAAAGAACGAGAAAACAAGCAAGAAACCTGAAAAAGAATCCAGATAAAAGGGAAATTTCAAAAATAAACTGAAAAATACAATACAGAAAATGACAGTTGGCTATGATTTGACATAAATATTGCAAATTTACAAGAAAATTTAACTTACCTAGCAACGAACAAAAGCAGGAGAGTTGTTGATTCGATAATTTGAGGCATCCTCACGCCAGTTTTAGCTCCTGAAAATATTAGAAAAATTACCAGAAAATCGCTGAAATATTGAGAACAATAATATTCAGAAGTGTGCAGAGGTTAAGTTACACAGAATATCACAGAGACCAAGCCACAGGAGAGGCATGAAGTAAGAAAAATACGTAAAAACCCAGGTACTTACCATAAGCTATCTTAAATTAGAAGCTGGAAATTTTCACAGCCAACTACCAGTAATTTAAGTGCATAAACATAAAACAGCACTGAGGTCAACGACCAAATTTCATGTACTGTCAAATTTAAAAAGACATTGCGAATCCCACGGGGAATTTCGGTATTAAACCAAACGTTAACGAACTTTTTTTAAATTTAAGAATAGATTTAGTAAGTAATTCATACTGTTTATGTTAAAAGTTTTGACTATCAAGTTTAAATATTAATTTAAGAATTTGTTTGAGAGACAGTAAGTCAAATATTGTAAACTGTGTTTGTTATAATAAATCCAATATTGTGCCGACATCTGTTATATCTAATGAGAACTAAAGTAGCATAATTCAAAGAATCTGACTATAAAATCCTTTAAAGGCCGCAACCCTAAGTACAGCCTAAAAGATATGTGAGTAGACAACTAATAAGACATAAATTTCTTAAAATCATATATTTACAATTTGACAAAGTTTTAATAATAAAATTATAATTCAAATATAAAATAAATCACTAGAAAAGCCAAGGGAGGTAAGTTTTTCCTGGTCGAACTTCATCTAGAGTACTAAAAAAGAGAAACAGGGTTTAAAAACAAGAACCCAAGTAAGCATTCTTGTAAAATATAAAAAACACATGGTATTTGTAATTAAAATCAATTAATTAGTATTATAAAGTGCTATAAGGTGTCTGAAAGATTTGCAGTATAAGTAGATCAAAGTGTGGTAAGTAAAATAAAAGAATTTTCCAAAAATAATTAAATAATAAAATATTCTGAATAAAAAACTATTTACATTTCATAAAAAGCATAAATAAATAGGCGATCCCACCTGAGAATATGAGCAAACATGCAAATTAAAAACGTGCAATAATAAAATTGAAACAAAGCATTCTAAAATAAAATAAAATAATTTTTTTTAAAACCCACAACCGAAATATTCAAAGTAGAAAATCAAATAAAATCCTTATGATATAGGCCCATCAACCGTGACTGGCAAAATAAAATATCATAACAAAATTGGCGCTCCAACGTACGTGGCACGTTTTCAGAATTTAACAATTCAATTTAGTAGTTAATGGACTTAAGATCAGGTAAGAAAGTTGGAAAAATGGTTAACACAGAAGAAGAAATACAAAACACATCCACACAACAAGCGGGAGACACCACAGACACGACACCACAAACAGATACAAACATGCTCACAAGGTTAATGGCAATGATGACAGACATGAACCAAAACCTAAACAAAAAGATGGATGAAAACGCTCAAGAAATGAACCAAAGTGTACAAGGGATCAACAAAAGGATAGAAGAAAACGCTCAAGAAATGAACCAAAGTGTACAAGGGATCAACAAAAGGATAGAAGAAAACGCTCAAGACATGAATAACAGATTGGAACAGAATGCACAAGAAATCAAAGAAAAAGTGGAAAATTTGGAAGGAAAACTCGACAGAATCCACAGAGAAGTAAGAGAAGAAGTGGATCAACAAATCAAAGAAGCAAGAAAAGAAATACGAGGAGAAATACAACAAGGAGTGGAATCTTTAGTAGAAGAAGGTTTCTCAGTAATAACCAAACAACTGGACGAACAAACGAAGAGTTTCGAAGAATGTTTAAAGGAACAGGACGATAGAATCACACAAAACTCGCAGAAGATTAAAAATTTCACACCAATAACATACACACACGCACAGACACACAGTGCTACAGAAATATCCTTCGGAGACTCAAAATTGCATCCGAAAATTTACATGACACGTTTCAAACAGTACATCAATAATCTACCAGGCATAACAAACATAAAAACAATCATACAAGACTCGTTAAAAGGGGAAGCTGAAATATGGTACCAAATGATTGAAGACAGGTATGAAACGATCGAAGAATTTGAGACGTTATTTTTAAAACAATACTGGGGAGAATATACTCAACAGAAAATACGATTTAACCTTTTCAATGGACGTTACTACGAAAATACCAGCCTATCGAGGGAGAAATACATCCTAAGAAAAATATACAACATCAGATACCTAGAACCAAAATTTACAGAGCCAGAAATGGTAACTTATCTAGCTAGATACTTCAGAGACGACATAAGGAACGTTATTGTCACACAGAGGATAAACACATTAGATGGATTAATAGAATACCTACGAGAAATAGACGATTATACTTCCAAACAAAGGGACAATCGACAAAATTATTCCAAAAATGACAATAGATACAAGAAGTACGAAGGACAAAACAGGAATGAAAACGAAAATGAAAATAGAGGTTTCACAAATGGACAAAAATACGAAAAGAAGCAAAATTGGGAGGACAAACGTGAGAGAACAGACGATTCTAAGAAGTACTACGAGGGACAGAACCGAAATTATGACGATTCCAAGAAATACTACGATGGACAGAACCGAAATTACAACAATAATGGAAATAAATATGGACACAACTATGAAAGGAAACGAAATTGGGATGATAAACAGGGTCAAACATACGCACAGGTCACAAACATAAACAAAAAACAAAAAAACACGAATCAATCAGACACAAATCAGGACATGAACAAAATTCAAACAACAGCCCAAATACACACCCACTCACAAAACCAGGATTTTTAGATAGGACGGTTTTAAACACTTCTTACCAGCATATGAGGGAGTTTATAGACATTGGCAATGAAAATGGACAAACGATAGAAATTAAAATCAGTAATTTACCAATCATAGAAATAAAATTTCAAAATATCACTTTAAATGCATTAATCGATACAGGGGCAGAATTAAGCCTTATTAATGAAAATATTGTAAATGAATATTTAAGTAATTTCAAAAATAATATAATGAGAATTTCAAAAGTTTCATTGATAGATGCTGGGGGAAAAAAATTTGCAAATTGTAACAAAGTGCTAAATGCTACATTTACGGTTCAAAATGAAAAAATTCAAGCAGAATTTGTGATCATGGGAAACATGAATTTTGATGTTATTATCGGAGAAGACATTTTGACAAAAATTAGAGCGAAAATAGATATGGGGGAAAGAAACGTGAATATAAAAGGTAAAACGGTACCTATAATAAAAAGAAATAATAATGAAATTAAGAATATGAATGACAAACGAGTCAAAGAAATAAATAAGGGGGAAAATATGTACAAAATAAACAACTACAATTCGCTAAATAAATTAGAGTTAAATTGTCCAACTAAATATAACGACATAGTTCATGATCTCATAATAAAATATAATTCATTGACAAATTATGTACCGCGAATAGCAAAAGGCTACACTCATTCATTAAATGTTGATCAAAATAAACCTTTTAAATGTAAAACCTATCCAATTCCATATCATTATCGAAACCAAGTAAATTTAGAACTCCAAAATATGATAAAAGCAAATGTTATAGAACCGGCAAGGACGGACTATATAAACCCACTTGTAGTAGTAAGAAAAAAGGATTCCACGATTAGATTGTGCCTAGACGCTAGGAAATTAAACGAGATAACGAAATCACAATTCGATTCACCACAGGGCATTGACACAATGTTAGCATATATCGGAAAAAAGACAATATTCACGAAATTAGATTTGAAAAATTCATTTTGGTTAATTCCACTAGCAGTAGAATCGAGAAAATACACTGGTTTCATGGTTGACGGACACGTATACCAATTTAAAGTGGTACCTTTTGGGTTGCAATCGGCATCATCTGCCTTAGTAAGAGCCATGCAACAGATCTTGGATAAGTACGAAAAATTTTGCTTTCATTACGTGGACGACATACTCGTATTTTCGGAAAACGATGAACAACACTTGAATCACTTAAATACCATAATGAACGCGTTAGATGTCGCAGGTTTAAAATTAAACTTAGAAAAATGCCAATTCTATCAAAACAATGTCAAATATTTAGGATACCAAGTAGCAAAAGAGGGTATAAGTATCGATAAAGAGAGACTAGACGAAATTAAAAATTATCCCAAACCAAAAAATTTAAAAATGCTAAGAGGATTTCTGGGTATGTTAAACTACTACAAGAAATTCATTCCAAACATCTCAGAAATGGAGGTACCATTGATAGAACTCCTTAGAAAAGAGACGAAATGGACATGGGACGAACGCAGACAGACAGCTTTTGACAGACTAAAGACCAGTTTTCATAAAAACTTATTATTATACAGCCCTGATTTTGCAATACCATTCATACTCCGAACAGACGCATCAGACCACTCAATAGCCGCGGAACTAAGCCAAATACAATCAGGAACAGAAATTCCGATATGTTTTATCTCACGAATTTTAAAACCGTACGAGGTAAGATATGCTGTTTGTGAAAAAGAAATGGCCGCGATAGTTTTTGCTATAACCAAATTAAAATTTTACCTAACTTCATCACGATTTATTCTAGAAACAGACCATCAAGCTTTAGCATCTCTAATGAACAATCGCTTTGCAAACAACCGAATTTACCGTTGGTCGCTACTGATTCAGGAATTTTCATTCGACATAAAACATAGGCCAGGTAAAGACAACGTAACAGCAGACGCACTGACAAGAAATACATTACCAAACATACAAAATCCACACCAATTTACCATAGCACTAAACAGACTAACCATGACAGACGGACCTTTTACAGAGACAAACATACTACGAAGCCAAGAAAAATTAACACACCTTAGACGCATACTACAGACGAAAGACATGTACAGAGGACATATTTTAAAGAACAACATCATAATAAAATTAATAAACGACGACGAACTATACGTAATCGACACCGACCTGACCGAACGAATAATACAAAACCTACACATTACATACGGACACATAGGAGTACGAAAAACCTGGTTAGTGTTCAGAGAAAACTTTTACGCAGAAAAAGATTTACAAATAATAAAAACCATCATAAATAGTTGCCACATTTGTTGTCTAGGAAAAACCAAAAATCATAAAAATAAAAATAATGTAAGCAGTATAGTCACCAATGAACCTCTTAAAATAGTAGCAATAGACTACGTGAGTAACTTAATAAAAACCCACAAGGGATATAAACACGTTTTAGTAGTAATAGATTGTTTTTCAAAGTACACAAAAATTTACCCAACTAAGAGATGTAACACGAAAACGACAATAGCCATATTAGAAAATTACTGCAGAGAAATAGGGAAACCACAAAAATTTTTGACAGACAACGCAACTTACTTCAACAATGACAGATTCACTCAACACTGGACACAACGAGACATAGACGTAATTTTCACAAGCATACGACACCCACAAGCAAACCCAGCAGAAAGATACATCCAAGAAGTATTAAGAATTCTGAGAATCGCGACACAAGACAGACATACGGACTGGATAAGACACATACCTACCGTAGAACACTTTTTAAACCACACACCCAGTACAGTTACACAAATTGCACCCATAACCGTAATTTTTGGAGTTAAACCACAAAGACCTTGGTCGAATGACTCAGAGTTGAACTTAGAGGCTATACAAAACAAAGCCAGGAAACGTATACAAGATAACGCTGAAAGGTATTGTAAAAGGGAGAATGCCAAAATTAAGCGAGGGTTAAAATTTGACTTAGGCGACTACGTGATCGTAAAACGTTTAAAAGTAACTAATAATCGTAGAGGGATTTGTGCAAAACTCATGTATCCGTACGAAGGCCCATACGTCATAAGTAAAATAATAAATTTATGCACATATGAATTAAAATATCCAAACAGTGAACTTATACGAGGAAAATTCCACATTGAATTACTATTCCCATATACAGCAGATAACCTGAAACAAAGTGAGAATTTAGACATTAGCGAATAATATTCCATGAAAGTTTTAGATGAATAAAAATTTTGAAAAAAATTTAAAATTTATTATTAATCAGCGAGGGAATGCAATGTTATTCACTAACGTACCATATAAAATGACCTAATTAGAAATACCATGTAAAAATCAAAATTAAAATGAAAATTAAATTCTTAAAACATAAATAAATAAAAATATTACCACCCTGTACAAGAATACTTACAGTAAAGTCAAAAAGGATATTATAAAATAACTCTAGATCATCCTCGAACAGGAGAAAGTTAGCCACCACAAAATAAACTCATCATGGACTCAACGCAGCAAAAACCTCCAACGTTGGAACGTTGTAGATCCTAAAAAAGTAAACTATCAGTAAAATTTACAAAGTATTATCACAAAAAACAAACAAAGGATAGAAAACTACAAGATAAACATGAAATATGCTAGTTTAGACGAAAAAAATGTACAATATGTCAACAAAAGCACAAAAAACTTGTAAAAATATGACTTGTCACAAGTATAATTTAAGTTTAAGGAAATATTAGTAAGAAAACTGTGTAAATAGATAATAAGTAACTAAAATAGACTTGATATAGTGAAAATTCAGTTCCTAAAATAAAGTGCATAAGTGAAAGAAAAATAAATTAAAAAAGTGTGACGGTAGAACGGTAGATCAAAATTCATCCCAACGTAATACTATGAAATGGACATCCAAACGTAGCAAATAAATTAAAGAACGAGAAAACAAGCAAGAAACCTGAAAAAGAATCAAGATAAAAGGGAAATTTCAAAAATAAACTGAAAAATACAATACAGAAAATGACAGTTGCCTATGATTTGACATAAATATTGCAAATTTACAAGAAAATTTAACTTACCTAGCAACGAACAAAAGCAGGAGAGTTGTTGATTCGATAATTTGAGGCATCCTCACGCCAGTTTTAGCTCCTGAAAATATTAGAAAAATTACCAGAAAATCCCTGAAATATTGAGAACAATAATATTCAGAAGTGTGCAGAGGTTAAGTTACACAGAATATCACAGAGACCAAGCCACAGGAGAGGCATGAAGTAAGAAAAATACGTAAAAACCCAGGTACTTACCATAAGCTATCTTAAATTAGAAGCTGGAAATTTTCACAGCCAACTACCAGTAATTTAAGTGCATAAACATAAAACAGCACTGAGGTCAACGACCAAATTTCATGTACTGTCAAATTTAAAAAGACATTGCGAATCCCACGGGGAATTTCGGTATTAAACCAAACGTTAACGAACTTTTTTTAAATTTAAGAATAGATTTAGTAAGTAATTCATACTGTTTATGTTAAAAGTTTTGACTATCAAGTTTAAATATTAATTTAAGAATTTGTTTGAGAGACAGTAAGTCAAATATTGTAAACTGTGTTTGTTATAATAAATCCAATATTGTGCCGACATCTGTTATATCTAATGAGAACTAAAGTAGCATAATTCAAAGAATCTGACTATAAAATCCTTTAAAGGCCGCAACCCTAAGTACAGCCTAAAAGATATGTGAGTAGACAACTAATAAGACATAAATTTCTTAAAATCATATATTTACAATTTGACAAAGTTTTAATAATAAAATTATAATTCAAATATAAAATAAATCACTAGAAAAGCCAAGGGAGGTAAGTTTTTCCTGGTCGAACTTCATCTAGAGTACTAAAAAAGAGAAACAGGGTTTAAAAACAAGAACCCAAGTAAGCATTCTTGTAAAATATAAAAAACACATGGTATTTGTAATTAAAATCAATTAATTAGTATTATAAAGTGCTATAAGGTGTCTGAAAGATTTGCAGTATAAGTAGATCAAAGTGTGGTAAGTAAAATAAAAGAATTTTCCAAAAATAATTAAATAATAAAATATTCTGAATAAAAAACTATTTACATTTCATAAAAAGCATAAATAAATAGGCGATCCCACCTGAGAATATGAGCAAACATGCAAATTAAAAACGTGCAATAATAAAATTGAAACAAAGCATTCTAAAATAAAATAAAATAATTTTTTTTAAAACCCACAACCGAAATATTCAAAGTAGAAAATCAAATAAAATCCTTATGATATAGGCCCATCAACCGTGACTGGCAAAATAAAATATCATAACAATAGATATGTTCCTCAACTAGAAACACGCTAGAATCAGCAATAAAATAACAACTTCCGGCCTCCACTTCCGGTCTTCCGAAATATCTGATGTATGGTATCAAATGAATCGTCTTGGCGTCTAGAATACTAATGTAACATAATTTTCAACATTAGAGTAGAATTAGGTGTTTAGCGTTTGATATTTGAATTTAAAGTATATAGATATGTTCCTCAACTAGAAACACGCTAGAATCAGCAATAAAATAACAACTTCCGGCCTCCACTTCCGGTCTTCCGAAATATCTGATGTATGGTATCAAATGAATCGTCTTGGTGTCTAGAATACTAATATAACATAATTTTCAACATTAGAGTAGAATTAGGTGTTTAGCGTTTGATATTTGAATTTAAAGTGTATGTTCCTTAACTAGAAACACGCCATAACAACTTCCGGTCTTCTGAAATACCTGATGTATGGTATCAAAATAATCGTATTGACGTCTAGATTACCAATTTTTATTCCAAGTGTGAAAAATGGGCTTTGGCGTTTGATATTCGAATTTAAAGCATATGTTCCTCAACTAGAAACAAGTCATAACAACTGCTGAAATACGTTTGGTATCAAGCGAATCGGCTCGACTAATTTTTGGTATTAGAATTTTGTGTTTGTGGTCTGGTAAAGAAATGTGGGACGACAGCTCAAGAGATAAAGTTTGAAAGCTAGGGGGGCGACAGCCCTTCTGGTTTGAATTTCATACGCTATATAACGGCAATACAACGGTGATTTGAACCTGAAACCAGTCTTTGAGCTATTTCAACTAGCAAGACATTTATACTTTAATTAAATGTATTAACTAACGGTAGCCCATTATCCAAAAATGTGTGTGGTGTTGTGACGTCATTTGCATTTAAGGTAGTATTTTACAATGGAAAACTATTAATTGGTGACGCAATATAACTTAAGGTAAAAATATCCAGCATTGATTAACGGAAATGATAAAGTCGCGCATTCGTTATACAAAGTTTAAGTAATTGAATTTTTTATCATAAACGTCGAGCAAGCGGGGGATATGGTTATTACAAACATAGGCGGATTGCTGCTAATAAAACAACAAAATAAGTACATTATTTTCAAAATACTCATACAGCGTCCGGTGAATCTTCACAGCGGGTTAATTTCATTATTAACTATTTAATTTGTGTAAAAACACCATCATTTGGGCAATCAATTCCGAACAAACTCATATCAAAGGTACCGGCAGTTATTAACTTATTTAAAAATTCATTATACTCGTAATACTTTTGATTTCTGAAAAATACATATTTCCATTTATATACCTAAAGGCCTATAATAAACGCCGGTTAAGCGGTATTTGAATTTAAAGTATATGGATATGTTCTTCCAACTTGAAATACGTCATAACAACTTCCGGTCTTCTTAAATACCTGATGGGTAGGGTAGGGTATGATTCGTCTTGGCGTCTAGAATACTAATTTTCGACATTAGAGTAGAATACGGTGTTTGGTTTGATGCATATGGACGAAATGTCTAAATTCTTACTAAAGATTAGCATCATATGGTACCTATATTTATAAAAAATTTTGTGTTCAATAAAGAATTATGCCTAGAGTAATTAGCGTTACAGAAAAATGTCTACAATAATACGTTCTAAGTACGTCTGAATTTAAAAAGTATAGACAGAAAAAAATAGTGAAGCAAATAAATCTTACCAACCGCGAGTGCATCTTCAACTTGTACAAAAAATTGACTGAGCGAACAAGCAATAAGAGAATAGGTATATCAAAATTACCCCTACTATTTTTAGAAAGAAATTACCCAGTCCCTTTAACTGAAAAATTACCCCCACTCCCTTTCAAAAATAATCACCATGGCTTGTAATAAGTATCTTTTTTTTATTTTTAAATCAATAGGGTTCAGATCCTAAAGGCTAAATATCTTTGTAGCGAAAACTTACAGAGGCAAAACGGCTTTTAGAAAAAATCGCGAATCAGCGCAAATTTAAGTAACGTTAACCTAGTGATGCCTAATGTATGAGCGAAATTCTGGTCACCTAAGGATATACGTAGTGTTGTCGAAAATCAAATATTAATTCAGATGAAACTTAATCGTCTAAAATATAGAGCACCTGGTTTTTATTTATATCAACCGTGTAGACAAGTAGGTTCCGTATAATACTATCTCTTGAACAGATTTCAACTCTAGTTTGAAAATCTTATGGCTTCACATAGGTTTTACATAGCTGTATAAGCAGATGAATATATCGTCCCGTCTTACAGAATGTGTTTATTTAAACCGTAGCCCAGGTCTGCTCGTCCGTATATGCAGATTTTTATATAAACAACGCCTAATAATCGTTGCAGCCGTTGCGGGGTATATATGAATTTAGTATACAACAGAACAGCAATATGTTGACATCGAATAACAACGGAAAGTGCTTTATAAAAAATATTTTCCTGAAATAATTATTTTAATCATATAACGAAAATTCAAACTTATGTAGTATTAACGATGTGTGTGTGTGTTTGTGTTGTGTTAAAGTGAAAAAAAAAAAGGATATTACACATAGAGTAAGTACATCAATTTAATACTGTCTAACAATAGATGCTTTTTATTATAACGACTTTATTATAGAAATCTGTAATTTTAAAAATAATTATGTAGTATATTCTAAAACACTCAAATACATGTTGAGATATTAATATTTTTACAGAAATTTGTAATAATTCAATATTAGGATTAGGCTCTGAATTTTTAAAGTAAAAAACGTATGCATCGGATAGCTAATAAGAGATTCATTTTCTTTAATTAATAATTTAAGCAAAAGAAAATCATTTGTTCTTGTAGGACAATAATAAATACTTTATCGTGAAGCCGTTTACAGAAAATTTAATATCAGAAGTTTATTCAACGTTCGAAAAGAGTGTAATGTATATAAAACATATAGAGCAAAAAATCGCATTATGTGGTAATGTTTCGACACAATTATGTGATATTATGAAATACGTGCTAAACATATAGTATAAAATCCTTATTTTATCTTTGCTATTAGAAATAAATTTTTAAATTAATATGTGAATTGCATATTCAGTCAATAAAATTACTTATAAGATTTAAATGGAGTGTATGTTAGTTTACTGATGGGAGAAGAGATAGTTTTTACATGATTTAAGAATTTTTTATTATGGTCTTGCTTCATATGTAACATAGCGAATTATTAGCGTAAATATTGCATATGGTTTCAACGAGGGTTTCAATGATATATGAAAAATTATTAAGAACGCCTACCTATATCAAGAAACTGAAAATTGGATAAAAACTATTTTAATGAAAAATTATGTATTATATAAATGTTTTGTCTACCTCACACACACATGCATACCATAAAGAGAATAAAGTAGGAAAATTACAGGGTGATCTTCTTAAGCGCATTTAAAATTTAAAAAATATATGAAATTATTAATCTGAAATATGAAACGAAAATTACAGGGTGAACTTCATTAACTATAAGTAGCTAAAATTCTGTTGAAAATATATATTTTTTTAAACATTTAAGACTTAGAAATATTTTCTATATTACGAGTTTCACCAATTTTAAATATTTTTTAATCTCAGTTTTAATTAGGTTATGCCTTATTATATTAGAAAACGATTTCTATGTATAGAACAAAAGATTATTTTTTACCAGGAGATTTTAAATTGTTAGATACATATAAACTGTAACAGCAGGGATATAGAAACGTATGGTTAGTAACTTGATAACCCTTATGCTACAGGTAATAATTTATTATAGTTGATTTTAAAAAAACCAATGTAACGTCTTTGTTAATTATATGATAACAACAAAAAATGTACCGAGAAAATAATGATATCTTTACAAATTTTATTTAAAAATAATTATAGAGGGTGGTATTATATATTTTACTTGGTTTAACGATTTTATTCACTCTTTAATGGATTTATATGCTTATTAAAATAAATAATTATAAAGGGTGGTATTACATATGTTATAGCCTCGATTTAACAATTTTACTCACTCTATGATGGATGTTTTTTCTTATACTTAATAGCATACGAGGTGCTTTAGAAAAGTAATGAGTCGTGGATTTTGTTTCGTCTGATTTCCTAAAGAATTTCAACCATTTCCAAATCATCAAGACTATTCAGTCTGGTTAGGCCCTCAACGTTAGTAAGTTTGGAAATATCCAGTTCGGGATAATGATGTTTACTGATTTTAAATGTAGAATCATACATCACGTTGTCATATTCATTCCAAAAATGTGAACTTATTATATGTATTTTATCCTTGCACTTATATCTCTGCTAATATACCATTCTGCTGGGAATATTAAACTTTTGAGCTACCTCATAAAATATGAGCGAAGAAGGCAAATACGCACCGGAATATTCTTTCTTTATAAATTCTTCTCCAACAATTCTGCATATTGTTTGTAAAATTTGCTCTTCAGACTGCATTTTGGCCAATCGATGAACAAAGGTAGAATGATTAATTTTTGTAATGCATTTTAACTTATACTTAAAAAATACGGGTTTTACCGAAGATATCCGAGCATACTTTCGTATATATTTGAGCCTTAGATCTTTAGTTTTTGTCATAGATAAATTATTTTCAATACAGTTCATTGCTCTGCATGGTTCTGGAGTAGCGTTTCATACACGAATTAACTAACGTTTTAATTTCCTAGGTATAAACATTAGCAGGGATATAACCCCTTCGGGGGAATCTAAAAAACCTATGGAGAGAGAGATAACCTTTAGAGAGAGCTGAAAACCCTGCAGATAATCTATACTCGGGCCAAAAAGAGTAGTCAGTAGAGCCAGGGGCGTACGGATTTACGAATTTCATAAATTCCATAATTCGAACAAATGAAAGCGGATTGTGTTAATTATGCATGAATATGAGTTACCATGTCTTAAATTTTAAATAATATGCTTACATCTGGCAACATTATCTCCACGAATTAGGTATAGCAACGCAGTTGAACAATGCACATCCTTTGCGTTGCAGCATATGTGACGCCACTGAATGCGCTATCTAAGCCCTCTCGACGACCTTTCCAATAGCCGAACAAATTATTGGGTATAAGGGCGGCACGTTCAAGCATTTACTGTATTTGGTTGACTATACCAATTAAACATAATGACCTAGTTGTGGTTTTCATCTCTGGTAGGCGGAGAAAACTGGATATATTTCTCTGAATTATATGGGATTATATGGTAAAACGAGCTGCCGCTTCTGTATTCCATAACAGCTAAATCCTTTGAAGAATTGCCGATGAGTTTTTGCTCTACTGACTACTCTTTTTGGCCCGAGTATAAAAGCAGTACATTCGGATGCTTTGAACCAGGTAATATATGTTTTATCTAGCGAAAATTTTTATTTACAGGAAGATTGTTCAGCATAGTCTCGATACAACTATAAATTAATTTTATTAGTATTTACAGGTATTCTGCATAGTCTCGATACAGCTATGAATTAATTTTACTGGTACTTACAAGGAGATCATCAACGCTTCATGCCTGATGTAAATTTTATTAGTATTTACAGGGAGATTATCAACGTTTTGTTACAGCTATACATAATTTTACATGGGGATTATCAACGTTTCATGACAGCTAATATTTTTATCGGTATTTACATGGAAATTGTTTAGAGGAGATCTCGATACAACTAATATTTTATTGGTATTTACAGGGAGATTGTTTAGATGTATTTACATGGAGATTGTTTAGAGGTCATCTCGATACAGCCAATATTTTTATTTACAGGGAGATTGTTTTCACAATATTGCTATGGCTTGCATTAATAAGCTTTTTAAATTTTTTCTAGATATACGGCAAACAGATGCTACCTATGTCGAAAAGAGGATAGAGAAAGAGGCAGAATCATATTGTGAAGAGAGAGAGATAGACTAAAAGGAGGACATGGAACAGGAGTATATGAGGAGAGGGAGACCTATCTTTTAAAGGCTAAAAGGTAATTATTTAAATAGTAATAAAACATATAGCGTCAAAATAATAAATGGCAAGTTTATTAATGGTACAGATCGAACGAAAAAGCAGTTTAAGTTTTTACAGTTTTATTAAGTTTTAACAATTTTATTACAGTTTACAATTTCGTAACATGTTCAAGTTTTACAATTTTATTAGAATTTTATAATTTAATCATACAGAACGATTAATAATTTAGAAACATTAATTTTTCTCTATTACATAATAGAATTTTTAGTTAGAGTAAAGCTTCCATAAATATCATCATGTTAGAACATTTGTCCCTCTGTTATATGTTGGTTTAGTTTCAAAAGTAGTTACCGAATGAATGTTGAGGTATTCCAAATGGATTTGGGTAACTGGTTGAGCCTTCTAGCCAGCTGTAGGGTGGATGCACCTTTCGCTGATAAATTAAACTTTCAGATAAATCTTCACTGTTTGTACCCCTTAAATCTAGATACCTAGCCGAATCTTTAACGTTTTCAAGTTTCATTTCACGTTTTAAATCTATATCAGAATTATTCTCGAGTAAAGCCAAGTTTCTTTTAGATGGATCCTGTTTGCTAGACTCATGTATTCCTAGTATATGTTGTTTTAAATGGTCACCTCGTTTAAATATTTTATCACAAGATTCACATTGGTAAGAGAGGTTTTTATGTTTGACATTATTATGCCTGCACAACCCACTAGGCCAGGCGAATGTTTCATCACATGTCTCGCACGAATACATTACTAACTGCTATTGATCCATAAACATTAAACACTCATATATATATATATATAAACAGTACATCATAGTTATCATTTCCAGTTCAACATACTGTTTCATTTCATTGGTCCTCATCAGTTCAATGTTATCCCTCCTGTTCGCAATATTATCCCTCCTGTTCCAATATTATCCCCCTCCCTCTTCCAATATTATCCCTCCTGTTCCAATATTATCCCCCTCCCTCTTCCAATATTATCCCCCTGTTCCAATATTATCCCTAGCTGTTCGCAATATTATCCCCCCTGTTCCAGTATTATCCCTTCTGTTCGCAATATTATCCCTAGCTGTTTACAGCTGCTGTTTATTATCCCCAACTGTTTACAGGAACAGTGTATTAGTATGTCAATACCAGACATCTAACTTCTATTATTTTTCAGATAATAATGTTGTATGGTGCAATCATGGATATCAACTAAAAATAACTCCAGCTATTATATTTATCTATTGTATTTACTCTATATACATTATTATTGTATTTTATATTGCATTATAATCATATTATACCTTTTTATTTATTTCAATATATTATTTAAATGTTGACTTGATTTTATTTCAAAACCCTAACCTAGAAATAAAACACACAATAGTTTAATTCATTTTTATTCAAGCTATAATAAAAACATTAAGTACTTTATCCAAGTTATAAGATTATTTCTTTTTATACTTTCATAGCCATCCATAACCACGTCATAGCCATCCATGACCTTGTTATTTCCGTAGTCATATTGACTCAGTTGAGAGAGTGTTAGACTTAAATTATGTAATAATTCCTATTCAATGATAATAATAATACAGCTAACAATGATATTTGAGAACTGCAGCGCGGTGTTATTTTTTTTTTAAATGTTCTTTTGATGATAACCAATCATATTATTATAGTTATCAAGGTTCAGATTGTAACTATCTGTACAGGCAAATCAGATTGATATAAAATATCAGGTTTAATTCTCTAGACCTGTACCACCAAATTTTCAGGCCAATGTTAGGTTAGGCTAGGTTAGGTTTTACTCAAGTAAAAGGAAATTCTCAGGCCAATGTTAGGTTAGGTTGGGGAAGGCGCGCGCGTCTTCCCCAACCTAACCTAACATTGGCCTGAGAATTTGGTGGTACAGGTCTAGAGAATTAATCCTGATATTTTATATCAATCTGATTTGCCTGTACAGATAGTTACAATCTGAACCTTGATAACTATAATAATATGATTGGTTATCATCAAAAGAACATTTAAAAAAAAAATAACACCGCGCTGCAGTTCTCAAATATCATTGTTAGCTGTATTATTATTATCATTGAATAGGAATTATTACATAATTTAAGTCTAACACTCTCTCAACTGAGTCAATATGACTACGGAAATAACAAGGTCATGGATGGCTATGACGTGGTTATGGATGGCTATGAAAGTATAAAAAGAAATAATCTTATAACTTGGATAAAGTACTTAATGTTTTTATTATAGCTTGAATAAAAATGAATTAAACTATTGTGTGTTTTATTTCTAGGTTAGGGTTTTGAAATAAAATCAAGTCAACATTTAAATAATATATTGAAATAAATAAAAAGGTATAATATGATTATAATGCAATATAAAATACAATAATAATGTATATAGAGTAAATACAATAGATAAATATAATAGCTGGAGTTATTTTTAGTTGATATCCATGATTGCACCATACAACATTATTATCTGAAAAATAATAGAAGTTAGATGTCTGGTATTGACATACTAATACACTGTTCCTGTAAACAGTTGGGGATAATAAACAGCAGCTGTAAACAGCTAGGGATAATATTGCGAACAGAAGGGATAATACTGGAACAGGGGGGATAATATTGCGAACAGCTAGGGATAATATTGGAACAGGGGGGATAATATTGGAAGAGGGAGGGGGATAATATTGGAACAGGAGGGATAATATTGGAAGAGGGAGGGGGATAATATTGGAACAGGAGAGATAATATTGCGAACAGGAGGGATAACATTGAACTGATGAGGACCAATGAAATGAAACAGCATGTTGAACTGGAAATGATAACTATGATGTACTGTTTATATATATATATGAGTGTTTAATGTTTATGGATCAATAGCAGTTAGTAATGTATTCGTGCGAGACATGTGATGAAACATTCGCCTGGCCTAGTGGGTTGTGCAGGCATAATAATGTCAAACATAAAAACCTCTCTTACCAATGTGAATCTTGTGATAAAATATTTAAACGAGGTGACCATTTAAAACAACATATACTAGGAATACATGAGTCTAGCAAACAGGATCCATCTAAAAGAAACTTGGCTTTACTCGAGAATAATTCTGATATAGATTTAAAACGTGAAATGAAACTTGAAAACGTTAAAGATTCGGCTAGGTATCTAGATTTAAGGGGTACAAACAGTGAAGATTTATCTGAAAGTTTAATTTATCAGCGAAAGGTGCATCCACCCTACAGCTGGCTAGAAGGCTCAACCAGTTACCCAAATCCATTTGGAATACCTCAACATTCATTCGGTAACTACTTTTGAAACTAAACCAACATATAACAGAGGGACAAATGTTCTAACATGATGATATTTATGGAAGCTTTACTCTAACTAAAAATTCTATTATGTAATAGAGAAAAATTAATGTTTCTAAATTATTAATCGTTCTGTATGATTAAATTATAAAATTCTAATAAAATTGTAAAACTTGAACATGTTACGAAATTGTAAACTGTAATAAAATTGTTAAAACTTAATAAAACTGTAAAAACTTAAACTGCTTTTTCGTTCGATCTGTACCATTAATAAACTTGCCATTTATTATTTTGACGCTATATGTTTTATTACTATTTAAATAATTACCTTTTAGCCTTTAAAAGATAGGTCTCCCTCTCCTCATATACTCCTGTTCCATGTCCTCCTTTTAGTCTATCTCTCTCTCTTCACAATATGATTCTGCCTCTTTCTCTATCCTCTTTTCGACATAGGTAGCATCTGTTTGCCGTATATCTAGAAAAAATTTAAAAAGCTTATTAATGCAAGCCATAGCAATATTGTGAAAACAATCTCCCTGTAAATAAAAAATATTAGCTGTCATGAAACGTTAATAATCACCAAGTAAATAAAAATATTGGCTGTATCGAGATGACCTCTAAACAATCTCCATGTAAATACATCTAAACAATCTCCCTGTAAATACCAATAAAATATTAGTTGTATCGAGATCTCCTCTAAACAATTTCCATGTAAATACCGATAAAAATATTAGCTGCCATGAAACGTTGATAATCCCCATGTAAAATTATGTATAGCTGTAACAAAACGTTGATAATCTCCCTGTAAATACTAATAAAATTTACATCAGGCATGAAGCGTTGATGATCTCCTTGTAAGTACCAGTAAAATTAATTCATAGCTGTATCGAGACTATGCAGAATACCTGTAAATACTAATAAAATTAATTTATAGTTGTATCGAGACTATGCTGAACAATCTTCCTGTAAATAAAAATTTTCGCTAGATAAAACATATATTACCTGGTTCAAAGCATCCGAATGTACTGCTTTTAGATTATCTGCAGGGTTTTCAGCTCTCTCTAAAGGTTATCTCTCTCTCCATAGGTTTTTTAGATTCCCCCGAAGGGGTTATATCCCTGCTAATGTTTATACCTAGGAAATTAAAACGTTAGTTAATTCGTGTATGAAACGCTACTCCAGAACCATGCAGAGCAATGAACTGTATTGAAAATAATTTATCTATGACAAAAACTAAAGATCTAAGGCTCAAATATATACGAAAGTATGCTCGGATATCTTCGGTAAAACCCGTATTATTTAAGTATAAGTTAAAATGCATTACAAAAATTAATCATTCTACCTTTGTTCATCGATTGGCCAAAATGCAGTCTGAAGAGCAAATTTTACAAACAATATGCAGAATTGTTGGAGAAGAATTTATAAAGAAAGAATATTCCGGTGCGTATTTGCCTTCTTCGCTCATATTTTATGAGGTAGCTCAAAAGTTTAATATTCCCAGCAGAATGGTATATTAGCAGAGATATAAGTGCAAGGATAAAATACATATAATAAGTTCACATTTTTGGAATGAATATGACAACGTGATGTATGATTCTACATTTAAAATCAGTAAACATCATTATCCCGAACTGGATATTTCCAAACTTACTAACGTTGAGGGCGTAACCAGACTGAATAGTCTTGATGATTTGGAAATGGTTGAAATTCTTTAGGAAATCAGACGAAACAAAATCCACGACTCATTACTTTTCTAAAGCACCTCGTATGCTATTAAGTATAAGAAAGAACATCCATCATAGAGTGAGTAAAATTGTTAAATCGAGGCTATAACATATGTAATACCACCCTTTATAATTATTTATTTTAATAAGCATATAAATCCATTAAAGAGTGAATAAAATCGTTAAACCAAGTAAAATATATAATACCACCCTCTATAATTATTTTTAAATAAAATTTGTAAAGATATCATTATTTTCTCGGTACATTTTTTGTTGTTATCATATAATTAACAAAGACGTTACATTGGTTTTTTTAAAATCAACTGTAATAAATTATTACCTGTAGCATAAGGGTTATCAAGTTACTAACCATACGTTTCTATATCCCTGCTGTTACAGTTTATATGTATCTAACAATTTAAAATCTCCTGGTAAAAAATAATCTTTTGTTCTATACATAGAAATCGTTTTCTAATATAATAAGGCATAACCTAATTAAAACTGAGATTAAAAAATATTTAAAATTGGTGAAACTCGTAATATAGAAAATATTTCTAAGTCTTAAATGTTTAAAAAAATATATATTTTCAACAGAATTTTAGCTACTTATAGTTAATGAAGTTCACCCTGTAATTTTCGTTTCATATTTCAGATTAATAATTTCATATATTTTTTAAATTTTAAATGCGCTTAAGAAGATCACCCTGTAATTTTCCTACTTTATTCTCTTTATGGTATGCATGTGTGTGTGAGGTAGACAAAACATTTATATAATACATAATTTTTCATTAAAATAGTTTTTATCCAATTTTCAGTTTCTTGATATAGGCGTTCTTAATAATTTTTCATATATCATTGAAACCCTCGTTGAAACCATATGCAATATTTACGCTAATAATTCGCTATGTTACATATGAAGCAAGCCATAATAAAAAATTCTTAAATCATGTAAAAACGATCTCTTCTCCCATCAGTAAACTAACATACACTCCATTTAAATCTTATAAGTAATTTTATTGACTGAATATGCAATTCACATATTAATTTAAAAATTTATTTCTAATAGCAAAGATAAAATAAGGATTTTATACTATATGTTTAGCACGTATTTCATAATATCACATAATTGTGTCGAAACATTACCACATAATGCGATTTTTTGCTCTATATGTTTTATATACATTACACTCTTTTCGAACGTTGAATAAACTTCTGATATTAAATTTTCTGTAAACGGCTTCACGATAAAGTATTTATTATTGTCCTACAAGAACAAATGATTTTTTTTTGCTTAAATTATTAATTAAAGAAAATGAATCTCTTATTAGCTATCCGATGCATACGTTTTTTACTTTAAAAATTCAGAGCCTAATCCTAATATTGAATTATTACAAATTTCTGTAAATATATTAATATCTCAACATGTATTTGAGTGTTTTAGAATATACTACATAATTGTTTTTAAAATTACAGATTTCTATAATAAAGTCGTTATAATAAAAAGCATCTATTGTTAGACAGTATTAAATTGATGTACTTACTCTATGTGTAATATCCTTTTTTTTTTTCACTTTAACACAACACAAACACACACACACATCGTTAATACTACATAAGTTTGAATTTTCGTTATATGATTAAAATAATTATTTCAGGAAAATATTTTTTATAAAGCACTTTCCGTTGTTATTCGATGTCAACATATTGCTGTTCTGTTGTATACTAAATTCATATATACCCCGCAACGGCTGCAACGATTATTAGGCGTTGTTTATATAAAAATCTGCATATACGGACGAGCAGACCTGGGCTACGGTTTAAATAAACACATTCTGTAAGACGGGACGATATATTCATCTGCTTATACAGCTATGTAAAACCTATGTGAAGCCATAAGATTTTCAAACTAGAGTTGAAATCTGTTCAAGAGATAGTATTATACGGAACCTACTTGTCTACACGGTTGATATAAATAAAAACCAGGTGCTCTATATTTTAGACGATTAAGTTTCATCTGAATTAATATTTGATTTTCGACAACACTACGTATATCCTTAGGTGACCAGAATTTCGCTCATACATTAGGCATCACTAGGTTAACGTTACTTAAATTTGCGCTGATTCGCGATTTTTTCTAAAAGCCGTTTTGCCTCTGTAAGTTTTCGCTACAAAGATATTTAGCCTTTAGGATCTGAACCCTATTGATTTAAAAATAAAAAAAGATACTTATTACAAGCCATGGTGATTATTTTTGAAAGGGAGTGGGGGTAATTTTTCAGTTAAAGGGACTGGGTAATTTCTTTCTAAAAATAGTAGGGGTAATTTTGATATACCTATTCTCTTATTGCTTGTTCGCTCAGTCAATTTTTTGTACAAGTTGAAGATGCACTCGCGGTTGGTAAGATTTATTTGCTTCACTATTTTTTTCTGTCTATACTTTTTAAATTCAGACGTACTTAGAACGTATTATTGTAGACATTTTTCTGTAACGCTAATTACTCTAGGCATAATTCTTTATTGAACACAAAATTTTTTATAAATATAGGTACCATATGATGCTAATCTTTAGTAAGAATTTAGACATTTCGTCCATATGCATCAAACCAAACACCGTATTCTACTCTAATGTCGAAAATTAGTATTCTAGACGCCAAGACGAATCATACCCTACCCTACCCATCAGGTATTTAAGAAGACCGGAAGTTGTTATGACGTATTTCAAGTTGGAAGAACATATCCATATACTTTAAATTCAAATACCGCTTAACCGGCGTTTATTATAGGCCTTTAGGTATATAAATGGAAATATGTATTTTTCAGAAATCAAAAGTATTACGAGTATAATGAATTTTTAAATAAGTTAATAACTGCCGGTACCTTTGATATGAGTTTGTTCGGAATTGATTGCCCAAATGATGGTGTTTTTACACAAATTAAATAGTTAATAATGAAATTAACCCGCTGTGAAGATTCACCGGACGCTGTATGAGTATTTTGAAAATAATGTACTTATTTTGTTGTTTTATTAGCAGCAATCCGCCTATGTTTGTAATAACCATATCCCCCGCTTGCTCGACGTTTATGATAAAAAATTCAATTACTTAAACTTTGTATAACGAATGCGCGACTTTATCATTTCCGTTAATCAATGCTTGATATTTTTACCTTAAGTTGTATTGCGTCACCAATTAATAGTTTTCCATTGTAAAATACTACCTTAAATGCAAATGACGTCACAACACCACATACATTTTTGGATAATGGGCTACCGTTAGTTAATACATTTAATTAAAGTATAAATGTCTTGCTAGTTGAAATAGCTCAAAGACTGGTTTCAGGTTCAAATCACCGTTGTATTGCCGTTATATAGCGTATGAAATTCAAACCAGAAGGGCTGTCGCCCCCCTAGCTTTTAAACTTTATCTCTTGAGCTGTCGTCACACATTTCTTTACCAGACCACAAACACAAAGTTCTAATACCAAAAATTAGTCGAGCCGATTCGCTTGATACCACACGTGTTTCAGCAGTTGTTATGACTTGTTTCTAGTTGAGGAACATATGCTTTAAATTCGAATATCAAACGCCAAAGCCCATTTTTCACACTTGGAATAAAAATTGGTAATCTAGACGTCAATACGATTATTTTGATACCATACATCAGGTATTTCAGAAGACCGGAAGTTGTTATGGCGTGTTTCTAGTTAAGGAACATACACTTTAAATTTAAATATCAAACGCTAAACACCTAATTCTACTCTAATGTTGAAAATTATGTTATATTATTATTCTAGACACCAAGACGATTCATTTGATACCATACATCAGATATTTCGGAAGACCGGAAGTGGAGGCCGGAAGTTGTTATTTTATTGCTGATTCTACCCTGTTTCTAGTTGAGGAACATATCTATATACTTTAAATTCAAATATCAAACGCTAAACACCTAATTCTACTCTAATGTTGAAAATTATGTTACATTAGTATTCTAGACGCCAAGACGATTCATTTGATACCATACATCAGATATTTCGGAAGACCGGAAGTGGAGGCCGGAAGTTGTTATTTTATTGCTGATTCTAGCGTGTTTCTAGTTGAGGAACATATCTATTGTTATGATATTTTATTTTGCCAGTCACGGTTGATGGGCCTATATCATAAGGATTTTATTTGATTTTCTACTTTGAATATTTCGGTTGTGGGTTTTTAAAAAAAATTATTTTATTTTATTTTAGAATGCTTTGTTTCAATTTTATTATTGCACGTTTTTAATTTGCATGTTTGCTCATATTCTCAGGTGGGATCGCCTATTTATTTATGCTTTTTATGAAATGTAAATAGTTTTTTATTCAGAATATTTTATTATTTAATTATTTTTGGAAAATTCTTTTATTTTACTTACCACACTTTGATCTACTTATACTGCAAATCTTTCAGACACCTTATAGCACTTTATAATACTAATTAATTGATTTTAATTACAAATACCATGTGTTTTTTATATTTTACAAGAATGCTTACTTGGGTTCTTGTTTTTAAACCCTGTTTCTCTTTTTTAGTACTCTAGATGAAGTTCGACCAGGAAAAACTTACCTCCCTTGGCTTTTCTAGTGATTTATTTTATATTTGAATTATAATTTTATTATTAAAACTTTGTCAACTTGTAAATATATGATTTTAAGAAATTTATGTCTTATTAGTTGTCTACTCACATATCTTTTAGGCTGTACTTAGGGTTGCGGCCTTTAAAGGATTTTATAGTCAGATTCTTTGAATTATGCTACTTTAGTTCTCATCAGATATAACAGATGTCGGCACAATATTGGATTTATTATCATACTACACAGTTTACAATATTTGACTTACTGTCTCTCAAACAAATTCTTAAATTAATATTTAAACTTGATAGTCAAAACTTTTAACATAAACAGTGTATAATCCTTACTAAATCTATTCTTAAATTTAAAAAAGTTCGTTAACGTTTGGTTTAATACCGAAATTCCCCGTGGGATTCGCAATGTCTTTTTAAATTTGACAGTACATGAAATTTGGTCGTTGACCTCAGTGCTGTTTTATATTTATGCACTTAAATTACTGGTAATCGGCTGTGAAAATTTCCAGCTTCTAATTTAAGATAGCTTATGGTAAGTACCTGGGTTTTTACGTATTTTTCTTACTTCATGCCTCTCCTGTGGCTTGGTCTCCGTGATATTCTGTGTAACTTAACCTCTGCACACTTCTGAATATTATTGTTCTCAATATTTCAGCGATTTTCTGGTAATTTTTCTAATATTTTTCAGGAGCTAAAACTGGCGTGAGGATGCCTTAAATTCTCGAATCAACAACTCTCCTGCTTTTGTTCGTTGCTAGGTAAGTTAAATTTTCTTGTAAATTTGCAATATTTATGTCAACTCATAGCCAACTGTCATTTTCTGTATTGTATTTTTCAGTTTATTTTTGAAATTTCCCTTTTATCTTGATTCTTTTTCAGGTTTCTTGCTTGTTTTCTCGTTCTTTAATATATTTGCTACGTTTGGATGTCCATTTCATAGTATTACGTTGGGATGAATTTTGATCTACCGTTCTACCGTCACATTTTTTTAATTTATTTTTCTTTCACTTATGCACTTTATTTTAGGAACTGAATTTTCACTATATCAAGTCTATTTTAGTTACTTATTATCTATTTACACAGTTTTCTTACTAATATTTCCTTAAACTTTAATTACACATGTGACAAGTCATATTTTTACAAGTTTTTTGTGCTTTTGTTGACATATTGTACATTTTTTTCGTCTAAACTAGCATATTTCATGTTTATCTTGTAGTTTTCTATCCTTTGTTTGTTTTATGTGATAATACTTTGTAAATTTTACTGATAGTTTACTTTTTTAGGATCTACAACGTTCCAGCGTTGGAGGTTTTTGCTGCGTTGAGTCCATGATGAGTTTATTTTGTGGTGGCTAACTTTCTCCTGTTCGAGGATGATCTAGAGTTATTTTATAATATCCTTTTTGACTTTACTGTAAGTATTCTTGTACAGGGTGGTAATATTTTTATTTATTTATGTTTTAAGAATTTAATTTTCATTTTAATTTTGATTTTTACATGGTATTTCTAATTAGGTCATTTTACATGGTACGTTAGTGAATAACATTGCACTATATACTTTAAATTCAAATATCAAACGCTAAACACCTAATTCCACTCTAATGTTGAAAGTTTTGTTATATTAGTATTCTAGACAAAGAGACGATTCATTTGATACCATACATCAGGTATTTTAGAAGACCGGAAGTTGTTGTTTTATGACGTATTTCGAGTTGAGGAACATATCTATATACTTTGAATTCAAATATCAAATCTAAACACCTAATTCCACTCCAATGTTGAAAATTTTGTTATATTAGTATTCTAGACAAAGAGACGATTCATTTGATACCATACATCAGGTATTTCAGAAGACCGGAAGTAGAGACCGGAAGTTGTTATTTTATGACGTGTTTCTAGTTAAGGAACATATCTATATACTTTAAATTCAATTATCAAACGCCAAACACCTAATTCTACTTTAATGTTGAAAATTAGTATTCTATACGCTGAGACGATTCATTTGATACCATACATCAGGTATTTTAGAAGACCGGAAGTTGTTTTTTTCTCATACCTGCTACATGTTTTTTCTGATACCTACTGCGCATGCTTTTCAAATTTTTAAATATCAGACCCAATACCCACTACACCGCCATGTTTTTTCTCTTCATGCAGCCATGTTTTTTTTCTCATTCCTACTGCGCATGCTTTTCAAATTTTAAATAGCAGACCTGTCACCAATACCCGCTACGCCACCATGTTTTTTTTCCATATCTACTACGCAGCCGTGTTCTTTCCCATACCTACTGACCACCAATACCATTTTTTTGCACATGACAGGTTCCTTGAGCGTAGAACATGCGGTTTAGTCTTCCAGCTAAGAGAGGGCGCCAGTATATTAATAAATGAAATGCAAAGTTTTTTCTCATACCTATTGCGTATGTTTTTTCTTTTCAGTGACCACCGCCATGTTTTTTCTCATCGTGCCGCCATGTTTTTTCTCATACCTGTTACATGTTTTTTTCTCATACCTGCTACATGATTTTTCTCATACCTGCTACATGATTTTTCTCATACCTACCCCCATATTTTTTCCTATGCGGAAATTAGCCGTTCTATAATGATTTATTCACCCATATATAGATACAGGTTATGTACATAATATATACACAATTACGCATCTTGTATCCAAGTTACTCTGTAGTTAAACATGTAAGATGTTTGCCTACCAATCCATAGGTCGACGGTTCGAATCTCCCAGCACTCAACAACTTTTTAAATGCAAATTAATATTTAAAAATATGGGGCCCGAGCTCGTAAGAGGCCCTCGAAAGGCGTCCTCGAAAAGTAAGGTTAAAAAGGGGCCCTCTCGACAGGGGAGTTATGCAACCCACAACACATATTCTGGGGGCCCATTCTCGCGTAGCCCGGGGGCCCCATTCTGGGGACATGAGCGGAGGCCCGGCTCAAGTGACGGAATACCTACTACCCTCTTTTAGTGTACTTTCTTACCTCCTAAGTCCTTGGTAACCTTGGTAATGTTAAGTGGACAAACACTGCAAAATATGGGGTGGCGCTATAGTTATGCTCTCTAGTTTATATAGCTTTACCCGTTTTATTTTAATTTGGAATCCTTTGGGAAACTAAACATTTTACATCCAGTTTTATTGATAAGATCACACTCAGGTGCAAAGCACAAACCCACATTTGAAATTAAGCACAAAAACGAGTTTATTAGAAAAAATAGTAGAATAGATTTGAAACTGAGAGAAAACTTAAGTTAAACGTCAAGTTCATTGTCAAAATGAACGAACATGAATTAAATGTTTGAAGTTGCAAACTCATAATTTGAATTTTTGCATTCTTTATTCCTATTGGAGGAAGCTTCCGCCGATTTATATATTAATTTATAAAACTAAAATAATTTTTATAAATCATACGTGGATACATATATTTTAACATATTTCTTAAATGTGAAATAGGTATTGGAAGTCCTTAAATAGTCTTTCAACATACAGAAATACTATAAAATTCCCGACAATGTTTTAGTACTATATATTATAGTCCTTATGGACAACGCAATACGGGTCAGATTCCCATATTACAGTTTCGGCCGTAAGCTTGTATGCCAGTAGAAGTGGGGGTCGTGACGTCACAACTAATGGAGTCTTTTGTGGGCAATTTTATTCCCTCGCACAGCCTGGTGGCGACATTTGACCGGTTACTATTTACATTTTCGCTCGATACACTCGATACTCTCGATACATTATCGAAATTATCATCGATTATTTCTAAACTCGATAAAATTGTTTGTATCGTAAAATGAATTTTCAAATAGCTCGCGTTCTTGATATTGTGGTATCGGATCGTCTACTAACAATTCAATATTATTTTGAATTTCCTCGAATTCCTGTAAAATTTGTTCACCTGTTACAATTTGTTGCCTCAATTGAGATACCTGCACATCACTTAATTTAGCAGATTGACTTGTTTCTTTTGATTTTGTTACGAATTTTAAAAAGTTTGTGAATTTAGCCATTATTGAACATATTTTCCTTATTAAAGTTGTTAGTTCCGCCATATTGGTACAAATTTACGCAACAAAAACAGGATAGGAAAGGAATATAGAGAAAAATTGGAACACTCACCCCTGATTTTGTTTTGTTGAATATTATAATAAAATAAATGTATATTTTTCCTGTGCTAGTCACCGCACTCTCGGTTTTTTAGTTGATAATAGTGGATCTCCCGCCATTATAGGCTAAATCGCCCAGTCCGTACCAACGTTGCCAAGTCAGCCAAGTGTACAGAACGTGTTACCTGAACATATCCTACCTACCTGAACCTAACTGAACTTATTCTTTCTTTACACGCAGTTTGTCAGTGGTGTGATGGCCTAGCGGAAACGAGCTCGGCTGGCAAGCAGAAGGTTCCGTGTTCAAATCCCACATGTTGTAGTTTTTTTTTATTAAATGCATCAGGCATGACATGAGGCCTCTGAATTGCGAGTTAGAAGCCGGAGGCAGGTTAGATATGTGTGTTATTCCCCTGATAAAGGAAAATTTTTTATTAGATTAAAGGAATTTTTTTTTTATTAAGAACCATTGCGAGTTAGAAGCTGGAGGCGATAGCCGGAGGCAGGTTAGATATATGTGTTATTCCCCTGATAAAGGAATTTTTTTTTATTAGATTAAAGGAATTTTTTTTTATTAAATGCATCAGGCATGAGGTCTATTGCGAGTGTTTTTATGATATTTATTTAGTGATAAACTAATGTTCCTTCTTTAACATAAAAGGATACTGCACCCGCCCGCGCAATCTTGCGGCACTATCATGAAACCACGTTTTGTACACTTGGCAACGTTGGTACGGACTGGGCGATTTAGCCTCTCGTTCTCCCGCCGTCTTAACAATGATGGCACTTGTCTTGTCAGTTGCTAGCTAGGCATGCGACAAAGAAACGATAATAATTGTTGATTTATTGCATTATGCGGCACGATGAACCATATGTTAATACTTCAATGGACTGTAATTTCTTCTATTTTCTGTTAAATAGGTAGTAGACACTAGTAGATTGGATTTTGAACACTTTATTAGCATTAGATTACAGAGTAATACAATATGCGTCTTTTATTACAAAGGGCTACTACTCTCTCTCTCTCTTTCTACACAATCAGTAGTACCGACTTATTACCAAATCATACAGTTGTGCTAACTTACAAAAAATAAAGTTACTAAATAACAGAATTGAAATAAACGTTTGTACACCATTTGCTCTCAGCACAAAACAATAAATAAACCGGCGAGCAGCCAGAGGCCATTTGCTCTCAGCACAAAACAATAAATAACACATCAAAATAACATGCACAGTTAGAAAGTACACATACACAATTACATTACTGCTAGTGAACTAAGGACTGTATAAATAAATAAACAATACATCAAAATAACATGCACAGTTAGAAAGTACACATACACAGTTACATTACTGCTAGGGAACTGAGGACTGTATAAGCTTGAAGAAACAAGGGAGGAAACGTGTCGACAACGTTTCCAGTAACAAGCTGTAAATAAAACGTATAAGCAGTTGCAAATTAAGAGCAAATCATAATTCAAGAATAAGCAAAATGCATTAGCCACATTAATAAAACTTACTGCTGGTAAATAGAACCTCAGACCCAGATCTATTCGTAATTATCATCCGCGAACAGCACACTCCTATTATCACCAAACTGTTCCTTGATACACCCACTGGCTTCAAGGTTCACTACTAAAACTACTTTGTTATAACTGCACTAGGACACGTCCGCTTGGTTGAACAAATGGTCTACAACTGAATCGTCTGTACGTCTCCTTCGAACAAAAAGCCCGATAAGAAATTATTCCATACAGCTTCTTTGTTCTAATAAAAACGAGGCCGTATATGTTATAATCGCTCATGTAACACAAAAAAAAAGAAACCCGACTCACGCCATTCCCTTACATTTATAATGTTAAGAATCCGAAAAGTAAAAAAACTGATTTTCTTACATTGAATGAATTACAATCAGCTTTAATGGTTGTTATAAAACATATACAACTCACACATTTTCCTTCAGAAATTTTAAAAATTAAAAATAAAACCACTTTCTCAAATGTTCAGAAAATTAAATCCGTTTCTAGATGATACTGGCATCTTAAGAGTTGGAAGTCGGTTGTATAATTCTACTTTAAATTATGATGTTTCCTATTCTTCTACCAAGTAATAGTCGCTTTACGACATTGCTTCTTATTGAAATTCATACTTTGTTTATGCATACAGGTGTGCAAACAACACATTTTTTAGTATCACAAAATGTTTGGATTTTTTCATGTAAAAGAATTATTAGAAAAATCATTTCTCAGTGCCACACTTGTTGGAAAACAAATCCAACGCCTTTACAACCCCCTATGGGTAACTTACTAAGGTTCCGAGTTGCTGAAATTAAATGTTTCTCAGCAGTTGGGATTGATTTTAGAGGGCCATTTAACCTCACTCTAAGGCGATCACGCGGTTCTAAAACCTCCAAAGCTTATATTTGCATTTTTGTCTGTTGTGCCACGAAATCAGTTCATTTAGAACTTGCCTCAGATTTATCAACTGAGAGTTTTTTAGCTTTGCTTCGTCGTTTTATTGCTCGTCGTGGACGTTGTACAGATATTTTTTTCTGATTGCGGATCTAATTTCGCCGGCGCCTATAAATACATTCGGCAACTTATGAAAATTCGTGTGAAAAAGAATGTATTAATTGGCATTTTAATCCACCCTCATCTCCTCACTTCGGCGGACTCTGGGAGTTTGGTATAAAATCTCTAAAGTCCCATCCCCGTCGAATTGTAGGTAAACAAATTCATAATTAAGAAGAATTTAATACTGTTCTAATTCAGATTGAGTCAGTTCTTAATTCACGGCCTTTATGTCCGGTTAGTGCAGACCCAAATGATCTTTCTGTTTTGACTCCGGGCCATTTCTTGACTCTGAAACCATTGACCGCCTTACCAGACCCAGACTTTTCGCAAATTAAATTAAATAGACTGACACGTTGGCAGCTCTTGCAACGCCTACATAGAAACTTTTGGAATAGATGGCATCACGAGTACTTACATACTCTCCATCAGAGAGCTAAATGGCATAAAAATTCAAAGCCCATTGTCTTTGATACCATGGTAGTCATAAAAAATGAACTTTTGCCTCCTTTAAACTGGCGTCTTGAGCGTGTTGTACAACTATATCCTGGCGCCGACGGTGTTCTTAGAGTTGTGACTGTCAGAACAACTCAGGGGCTTATTAAACGCCCACTAGTAAAACCTTGTCCGTTACCTATACTTTTAAAAAGCTTTATGCATTTTAAGGTGGGTGGGAATGTTTCGTTCCCGTTTTTTACATACAGTTCAGTAAGTTGCACACATCTCCCCTGAATGGAACCGGTCGACGCTCCGTCTCAGACTAACGTGATTATGGGGCGGAGTCGAAATTGGTAGACGAGCAACTTACTGAACTGTATCCGAAATAACTGAGTGGCCAGACGTGTATATATACAGGTTGAGTTCACTTTAAATGGGGAAACTTCGAGAATCGATTCTTTATTGAAAAATAAGTGTAGTTTGTCCTATAAACATTTTTCATATGGGACTTGGTTTTCGAGATACAGGACGTTGAACTTTTTTTTTTTTTTTAGTTTTCGACGAATAACTTTAAAGTGGCTAGACCGATTTTTATAAAATTTGGGTTTTGTTTATGTTAGATTAAAGTTTATCAAATGATCTGAAAAATTTGAAAACATCACCCCCGCAGGCGTAGATATGGGGACCACGGACCCCTTTTTAAAAAAGAACTTCTACGCGTATGGTCGTCTCAAAAAATGGATATGATTTTTTTATTCTCCGATATTTACTGAACATAAAATGTCTCTAGTAAATTTTCGCTATTTTTGATAGTTTTCCGGTTAATTGAGGTCAAATGGTTTATTGTAATGCCCCCTAATGTTTATTTTATTTGCTGATGAGCCGGTGTCTGCTCATGGCATTTTGTACCTGGAACACAAAATGCCATGAATTTTGAAAATTTATTATACGCAAACGACAGCAGGTAAATGATTTGAATTTTAGCACCGTATTTAGAATTACACTTTCTAGATGCAAGTGCATGGGTTTGGAAAATTTCACATTTTTTCGATTTTTTTTTTTTAATTTTTTCGGCCGATTCAAATATGCATGCACACAGCCCTAGATTACATAATTCTATATCAATCATAAAAATTTGAAACGATTCCGATGAATAGTAACGAAAATATGAATTTTCAAAAATATGTTGGGTGCTATTATCCCCTTAAGATATAGATATCAAAAAATTAAAAATTATGAAGGTGTATATAACACAAGAAGTCAAATCCATTCTTATAATACCAGAAATAGACACAATCTTGATACCAACTTCCTAAGATTAACTAAAACCAGAGACAGAACTGGTTATTTAGGAATTCAGTTTTTGTCGTGCCGCCTGAATATTAACTGAATATTAATCATTTCATATTAAAAGTAAAAAATACTTGCTTGATAATGCGTTCTATAGCACAAAAGAATTCTTAGACATGAACCACCATAACATTATTAATTAATTCTTGCCTTGTATATTCAGGTGCAGTGTTTATTACCCTATACTGTACACAGGTTTGCTTATTTATTTTATTTTATCTTCTACTTATTTTATTATATCACTAAATTAGATCTGTTTGCAATGTACGTTGTCCTTGTGCTATACATTATTTTATAAGCTCATATTTATTTATATACTTTCATATATTGTGTCTAATGTTCTTATTATTTATTCATATCATTTTATATAAGTTTTTTTCTGATGTGTGTAAACACTTTGTGTATATTGACACTAATAAACTATTCTATTCTATGCAGTATACAGCTCAAAATGAACATTGTGGTTTGATTTATTTATAACATTTTTATTTAAGCAATAATTAATATTTTTGTTCCTTATAAATATAATAAGTATAGAATAGAATAGAGACTTTATTTCACAACATTATGCACGTTTGTATACATTTGAAGCAGGTCATTTACTAAATCTACAAGATAAAATATATAAACCTATTAAAACATGCATATTTAAAACAGTCGTTTGCTAACTCAAAACTATATAGGTATAAATAAAATATACAGGTAATACAGGGTGAATTTAAAATACACTGAATATTTTTAATCTGTAATTTCTTATAGCATAATTAATGAATTCCCAGTGTTTTAATTTCAAAATTCCATAGTTAATGTTTCAACAAAAAAACCTTAAACTCGTCCCGCTGGGGATACACTGACCGGTGAACTTGACATTGACATGGTTACGAACAAATACCTCTACACAGTATTCCCAGTGTTTACCAAGTAAATCCAAAACTGAGATCTAAAACACTAGGAAAAATTCACACTTGACATCATGGATGCACAGGCTGAACGACGCGGGCAACGTGGTAGCTACGAACACAAAACTGAAATTTAAAACACTAGGAAAAATTCACATCCGACATCATGGATGCACAGGCTGACAACACAACAACACGATAGCTAAGAAGAGTGGGGGTACAGGCATTTATGTCGCTACACACATCAGCTGTTCTACTCAGGAGCGTCGTGAATATTTAATAAATATTCAAAAATTGTTTTCTTGACCGTATTTCATTTATTTTACAAATGACTATTTTTAAACAATTTTACGGACCATAGAGCTTAACGGATTAAAATTATCCAGTGTATTTCAAATTCACCCTGTATATTAAAATTACAAATTTTAAAGTACAATTTGAAACACAACAAAATGGCACCGTAAAAACAATAACTTAAAAGAAACGCTTTAACAGTATATTTAAATTTATTTTCATTTAGTTGTTTTATATGAGGAAGCAAAATGTTATATAAAGCTAAAGTGAATTCTTTACTGATTTTGCCAGTCTATAACGTTGAGGTTTAAGTAGACTGGAGACTCTCGTGTTATGATCATGATAATTGGAATAAGTATTATAATTTTCTCTGGTCTTGTGTATTTCTAATAAACTAAAATAAACGTAGACGATAGGCAAAGGCATAATTCCCATTTTTCTGATACCATTTTTTTCCCAAAAATGTACCCCTACAGAAATATAGTCCTCCAAAGTTGAAGGTTGGAAACATTATCTCGGGAACCGTTGAAGACTTTCTAACGAAATTCGATACGCTTATTTTTCATGTATATTTCAACAACCCTGTGTAATGTAAAAAAAAATGTGACTCTAAGGGGTAGTTTAATTGGTATTATAGGGGTTGATGATACCCCTATATATTGTTTGTCAGATGCTCAAATGAAGTTCTCGAAATATCACCTGATGGCAAATTGAAAACTGAAACTATTTCGTCTCTTACATTTTTCTCTTGAAGGAAACCGTTTTCCAGCAAAATAAAATCATGAATCATGAACTTTTGTTCATACTTTGAACTGAGGAATCACCCCCTGAAATATATGAACGTTATTTCCGGACATCCTGTACATATAAAATTTAGAGTTTTTAGAAAACTTTTTCGCGAATTGTTTTTCAAAGGTTTTTTTTGCCAATATTCTCATTTTGATCCCAAATCTTATAATTTGGTATAGGTCCCATGTCTCTAAATTGAAATATCGAACATTGAAAATCCACCAGCCGCCGCCGTTTATTGGGAAATACACTAAACACTGACTATTACTGTTCCGAAATCAGAGCATCATTTTAAATAAAAAATATGCGCATTGTATTTTTTTTATATATTTTTTTTTTTCAGGCGTCTTAACTGGAATTTTAGCAGGCGGGCATAATGAATCATATGAAGATATAGATAGGCCAAATATTCCACAGTCCACTAGTAATACAGGGGGGTATGATTTTTCATCGGCTCAACAAATTTAATAATTTTATTGGAAATATGATGTTGATGTAATATTTTATTTTGTAATCGACGTGCAATTTTAATTCTTATATATTTATTTTTTTGAAGTCTGTATGTATTTGTATATAGAACAATAGTGGTCTTGTAATGTTAATTAACTGAATAACTGTAATGATCTGTAATCCATATTAGTTGTTATATTTTGTTTGTATATTATAATATTAAGTTAAATATATGTAGAATTAACTTTATTAATAAACAAATTAAATTTTATATTTATATTAATATTTATCACACAATATAATATTTCCCCGAGCAACTAGGGTTTGTGTTTTAGTGTTTTTTTTTTAAATTTATGATAAGGCTTATTTTCCTATCTTATTTTATTCTTTCGTGTATTTTATCTTTAATAAAAATATGTATACCTACTACAGATGTAAATACATCTCAAAATAAATATAAAATAAATTCCCATACAGATTTTAACTTTCATTTTAATCCCTGCGGGAATAAAAGTAAAACAAGAGAAATAGAATAGAGTTTTAAGGTTTATAACCATAATTTTTTTCTTTTGAGAAATATGCTTTAAGTTTAACATAATTCGCAATATTAACTTTATTTTTTATCATTATATCATTTATTGCCTCTTGCAGCTTGTTCGATAGGTATTAAAAATGTTCATTTTTAAATTCAAAGTTGTGACACAAATTTAAATGACGTTTTGTATATATTTTTAAGTTATATGTCAAAGTTATAGCCTACTAGAAATCCCGTTAGTTTTTAAACTTAAGAGTTCCGTCTGCAGTGTACGCAACCACTGCTGCGGTAAATTTTAATAAAAACACTGTACTGGGAGGTGGACCATACTATCCGCATGGTGTCTCGCTATTCGTCAAATGAATGTGGCTCGGAGCGCAATTTTTTTGCAGAGTTGGACTCGTAGTAACCCTCGAATAAATAAAACCTTTTAGGTTCAATAGGTATACTGAGTAATATTTGCAACAGAGATGTACAACAGATTTGTTCATATTATGTATTTAATTTTGTTAGAAAAACACATTTGTATTTATGATTTTACAGCAGTTGACTTGATCATAATTCACACTCAATACCTATATCGAATGTCATAATATTTAAACTAAATGAGCTGATTTATTTTTTGTTCAAGGCACCGCTTCATTTTTATTTCTAAGGGACTCCAGTCAATGTTATGAAATCATTCATGAAATATGAATGTATGTTTATATAATATCTAAACACTAATTATAAAAAGAGCAATTTTTGTTCTTTTAAGTTAGTTGTCTCTAAACTAATGAAGAGTAAATGTCGTTGATTTGTTCTTACCGATCGTAATAAACCATAAAACACCGTTCAACAAATGTGAATTTTTCTTCTATAAGATTATTTTTTTATATTTTTGGTGTTTCTTTGGATGTTTCCTATATTATTATTTTTAGTTGTGTGTTGTGTTATTAGTTTGTGAATATATTCAAAAGTGAAAAAATGGATTATAAAAAAGGAAAGAAACGTAGAATCAGATTAAGTGTTCCTAGAAAAATGGGTTTTGCTGTGAAGAAGGTAAGTAGAATGAATTATGAGAATAATTTTCGTTCAATATATATCCCGAGGGTATACCTAAGATAGATAGATAGATAGATAGATATTTGTTGGCCAATAATTATACATATTACATGTATGTGTGGCATGTCAACTTTACAGAGTATATATACAGGGTGTTACTGGTCATTACAAACTTTGAGGGATGAATCCCCATCAGAAATGAGGTCGAAAGAAAAAAAAACTCATGGTCCTAAAATGCTTCCTTAAAAAGATACAGGGTGTTGAAGTTAACTTTTTTTAATCGTTTTTTCACCGTAACTTTTGAACCGTTGAACCGATTTTAATCAAGTTTTAACCAAAGTTTAGTAAAATAAGTATTCATCGAACCATAATACCGCGAATCATCAAAAATTTTCAGGGGCGTAGATAATAGGAGGGTGTCCAATTTTTTCTACCCTATTTTTACCATATTCTAATTATTTTTTTTTCATTGATATTTTCGGATTCTACGTTGAATTTAGAAGAAAAAGTTACTCTTGCAAAATTTTGATTAGAGGCTTCGTGTTCGAGATATTTAGGTTGTTGAAAGCTTTGAAAACATGCCGAAACGCAGAATTCATGATTTCAAAATTGAAAAATTTTCTGCACATCTTCAGATATTAAATGGAATATTGTTTAAATGTTATTTGTGGCATTTCATAAATTATTTCTTTCCTTTTCTTTTTTGGAATTTATTATTATTATTATTATTTATTAAATGGAACTAGCACATTTTCAAACTGCAATCTAAAATGATATCCAGATGTCATAAATCAATCCTTTCGTGTCTAGTTGCCTACGCCTCCTCGATACAAAATTAAATTAGAAAGAATTCTGCGTTTCGGCATGTTTTCAAAGCTTTCAACAATCTAAATATCTCGAACACGAAGCCTCTAATCAAAATTTTGCAAGAGTAACTTTTTCTTCTAAATTCAACGTAGAATCCAAAAATATCAATGAATAAAAATAATTAGAGGATGGTAAAAATAGGGTAGAAAAAATGAGACGCCCTCCTATTACCTGCGCCCCTGAAAATTTTTGATGATTCGCGGTATTATTGTTCGATGAATACTTATCTTACTAAACTTTGGTGCAAATTTGATTAAAATCGGTCCAACGGTTCAAAAGTTACGGTGAAAAAACGATTTAAAAAAGTTAACTTCAACACCCTGTATCTTTTTAAGGAAGCATTTTAGGACCATGAGTTTTTTTTTTCTTTCTACCTCATTTCTGATGGGGATTCATCCCTCAAAGTTTGTAATGACCAGTACCTTACACCCTGTATATAAAAAAAAAAATACAAAATACAAAAAATGTAAAATATATAAAGTATATAAGAATTAAATTGTGAAACATAATATACAAAGTGCCGACAAAATACAAAATACCAAATACAAAAATAAGATATAAGGTAACAATTAAATAATAAAATAACACTGGTAATAGTTATTTGTATCACAGACAAAGAGAAACAAGTAACGCGTACACAATATACAGCTGTATGGTTGTTATAAATAAAGGGCGAGTTTTTTTATAAGTTATCCTCTAGTATTTTGACTGATTTGAATTAGGATATTTTACAGCACTAGTGCGGTAAACTAGTAACACTACAGCACGTTTACTATTGTTGACGTGCGAGAATGTAATTTTACTGCACGTTAAAATTGAAATCGTAAATATTTTTGCCAAACACTAGTAGAAAAAAATCATGTGTGCAATACGCCGAAAAAGTGAATGTTTCTTCGTAAACGGCGTATTTTTGAACTCGGCTATATCCCCAAACAAAAAAATTCCTTGGCTGATTACGGAGAAATTTCACTTTTCCTAACTTACGTAATAATTCATTGAAACCTAGTTATTAAAATTTAGTAAGTAAATGTGGGATGGAGCCATTTAATATTTTTTTAAAACGGAGAAATGCAAATTTATATGAGAAATGGTCAAAAAACATGTTTTATATATATTATTTATATTAATTTTCATTACCTTACACTTACTAATCATTTTAAATACGTGAATGACAGAATTTAGCTTTCAACTTATCTATTGTTGAAAATGACGCCCACTTTGACCATTGCACATTTGAAATATTCTGTTAGATATGTGCACTTTCTAAGAATTAGATATATTTCAGAGAAAAGTAATGAGAAAAGATATTGTGCCAGAACCAAATACTGAAATTCCATGTTGTTCCAAAGAAACGGAGAGTTCTCCAGTACATGATGAAATTGATTCCAGAAGTACTAACCTCGAAATACCATTATCGGATGTAACATCTTCAAGTGGTTCTATAATAATTGAGGTTTGTCCGATATGCATGTTATTATTTGAGCAAGAGCTATGACAATTATTACATACAGGGTGATTCATGATGGATGGAGTATTAAACGTATATGGAGAACGGGTAAACATACTCTTTTAAAAATTTGGATATCAAGGTAACAGAGTCAGCCTAAAATATTGTAGGTAAAACTAGCAACATATTCGTTATTTTAAATGAAACATCCTGTATATTTTTTTAATTTTAGAATCTACACCCGATTCTATGTAACTTTTGTTAATATATTCGTCTTTCTATCTCAAGCCGTTTTAGGGGTATTAATTTGGAAATTAATTAATATCTCTGAAACGGCTTGAGATAGGAAGAGGAATATATTAACAAAAGTTATTCAGAATTGGGTGTAGATTCTACAAATAGGAAGATATATTGGTTGTTTCATTTAAAATAACGAAGATGTTGCCAGTTTTACCTACAATTGACAACACCGCGCTGTCGATAATATTTTATGCTGATAGAGAGTACTCTTGTTATCTTGGTATCCTAATTTTCAAAAGGATATGTTTACCCGTTCTTCATATACTTCTAATACTCCATCCACCATGAATCATCCTGTATATATGTGCACTTTAAAATGTTCCATTGATTGATAGACCCGATTTGAACCATGTGACCAATTTTTTATTTTTTTTTTTTAAAAACACCTTCATCGAGACCTTCATTGATGTTTAATAGAACAGAGTAATACAACTTTGGTGATACAGATGTGTGCACATGGAATGATAACTTACAGTACCTTAGTACTAGAGTGCTTTTAGTAAAAAAATTGAAAATTTTAAAGTGTTCGAAATTTTCTCAAAAATACTCTGCAGTAATATAACATTCGATATTCTGTTGATTGAATTATTGTTATAGGGTAATTTAGCTGACACTTCTGATAACCCCCCAGAAATTGTTTTGGAGGGAAGAAGGGTTGTGGATATTAAATATTTCATCGACTCGCTTATCGAAATGAGTGAACATTGTAAGTATCTTGATTGCTCTCTCCATACTATGTATGTTGTTGGTGAAACCAGAAACGGATTACATTCCACAATCTCTTTCAAGTGCAAAATGTGTAATGTCGTACGACAAATAAATACAGACAATCAAAAGGTTGACATCAATAAAAGTGCAGTGGTAGGTGCACTGAATGTTGGTTCCGGTTACTCCCACTTGGAGCAGATTTGTTCTTCGCTGAATATGCCTGCAATGTCCAAATCACTGTATCAGAAAATACAAGACAACATTATTGATTCTTATGAAGAATCTGCACTTAAAGTGATGAAAGAAGCGGCATTGGAAGAGAAGACATTGGCAATTGAAGCGGGAGAAGTTGATAGTAAAGGAATTCCAATGATAACTGTTGTTTGTGATGGCAGTTGGGCGAAACGCTCCAATAAGTCCAACTATTCCTCACTGTCGGGAGCTGCTGCTATTGTTGGATATAGAACGAAAAAAATTCTCTACTTAGGAGTAAGAAATAAATATTGTATGGTTTGCAATAACGCCAAATCGAAAGATACTGAGCCAAAAGAACACAAATGTTACAGAAATTGGTCTGGGTCAGCCACTAGTATGGAGGCAGATATAATTGCTGAAGGATTTTCTAGGAGCTTAGAAATGTATGGTCTAATTTATAAAAACATGATTGCAGATGGAGACAGCAGCACTTACAAAAAAATATTGGAATTGAATCCATATGACAACACTGTGGTAAAAAAAATTGAATGCAAAAATCATCTTTTACGGAATTACTTAAATAAAATGAGGGATTTAGTGAAAAATTCATCTTTGGGTCCACCAAGATTGAGAAAGGAAATTGAAGTAAGTATTTTGTATTGTACTCACCAATTTCTAAGTGGATATTTTTATTCCAGAAAAAAACTGTTGAGATTGAGATACGCTGTCACTAGGGCAATAGCCTACAGAAAAAGTGAAGATTGCACATTCGCGGAGAAAGTGGCGAATTTAAAAAAGGACATTCTAAGTGGTCCAAGTCATGTTTTTGGTGAACACAAGAACTGCCAAAATCTTGGTTACTTTTGTAATGAGCCGCACCAGACACAAGGATCCCTAATGCACGATCTCAAATTATCAGGTAATTGGAGGTTCACTCAGTTAATATAAACAATAAACATGTCATACATGTTATGTTGTGAATTTATGAAAAATTATTTTTAAATTCCAGATCTTCACGACAAAATTGACTCCTATGTCAACCAATTGGCACGACATTCAAGTAGCCTGATTCATGATGTTGATAGCAACATTGTTGAGCAATTCAACGCTGTGATTGCTAAACACATAGGTGGAAAAAGAATAAATTTTACTCAAAGAAGATCTTACCAGGGAAGATGTTCAGCGGCTGTTGTCGCATTTAACACCAGCAAACTCATGAGTAAAATACATACTAAACTGTCAGGCAAGAGTCCTAGTGCTTTGGTAAAAAAATACGACAACAAAACAATTCGTGAAAAATTGAGGAGACAAAGTAAACAAAAAGTAAGCAGAGTGAAAAAAAGAATAGATTTCGGAAAGCTTGACAAGGATTATGGGGATACTTGCCAGAAACCAGATATGACACTAGAGGATTATAAAGAAGCTAAAGGCAAATTTTTAAAAACACTTATTCTATCGCAACAAGAAATAGAGGAGTTAGAAAAACTCACAAGAGAACAAAGCAATTCAGATTTGTGGTTTTTAGAAAGAAGGAAACGATTGACGGCTTCATGGTTTGGCAAAGTTTGTAAAAGGCGGCCTTACACAAGCTGTCAGTCCATCGTTAAAAATATTTTAAAACCTACAGATATGGAAATTCATGCTGACAGTTTGGAATGGGGTAAAAAATACGAGAGTGAAGGGCTAAAAGAACTCTCTGTACTACTTAGGAAAAATATAAACCCTTGTGGCTTGTTTGTGGCCAGAAAGTACCAATTCCTAGCAGCCACTCCGGATGGTCTGATAGAGGAAGAAGGGATCGTTGAAATAAAATGTCCTTTTACCGCCCGAGATCTTACTCCCGAAGAGGCCATCCTCCAAAAAAGAGTAACATTTTGGAAAAATGGTGAAGTCAATACCAACCATGATTGGTATTATCAGATTCAGGGGCAATTATTCGTAACCAATAGGAAATACTGCATATTTGCTGTTTGGACACCAAAAGGCATAAAATATGAAATAATCCTCAGAGATGAGGATTTCTGCGAGAAAAAAATGCTTCCCCAGCTAACAAAATTTTATGTTAACTGTCTTTTACCGGAGATTATTGATAGCCGTATTCAGCGAAATATGCCAGTAAAGAATCCAGACTATATAATTCAGGCAATGGCTGAACAAGATCGTAAAAATAAGTTGAAAAAGTAGTTTTCTGAATTTATTTCTAGCAAAAAAATTTTATGTTATAACGTGCAGAGGTGCAGCGGATTATGCATCTTGGTGCATCAACTCAGAACGTATCTAACCGAAAATGAGTTTCTTGTAATTTCTATACTATGTTGCAAAAAGAAACGGATCAAAACGAGCAAGGATTAATAATTTTAGTAACGAATGATTTTTATTTCCGACTCGACCATTATTTATAATAATTCTCGGATTTTGTTTATACGGGGGATTGTCGAAAATTAATCAATTAATTACTTGACTGCTTGTTTACCAGCGGACTTTTTAACAACTCATTAATAACTTAATTAGAACAGAACTTACTTACTAAAAACAGCGGCAGAGTGTACCCTAGTGACGGTAATATTTAAAGCAAAAATGAACATTCCTTGATTGGAAAAATCACTTCGTTACAGTACTGCTCTATTGTATGGTCACCATACACTATCACTCACATACTAAACAAATTGAGTCAGTTCAGCGTATGTTCATGAAGTGCGTTGCATTCAAATTGGATGGAATATATCCTGAGCAAGGTGTGGACAACAATGTTCTACTGACAAGATTTGGACTCGTATCTCTTGAAAACCGTAGAACGTTTTATTCATGCCTGTTCGTGTATAAGCTTGTTAATCATCTGATAGACTGCCCCGAGTTGCTAGTTCAGCTAAACTTTCACATACCTCGAACTACTAGTAGAAATGAATTATGTTTTTATCTTTCCACTCCAAGAACTAATTTAATGGTTAAATCGCCAATTTATTTAATGTGTAATAACTTTAATCAATATTGTAATTCCACAAACATATACTGTAGGGTGGAGCGAAAAAGTGAAGGTTGTGACATTGAAACGTAATAGTGGAAAAAAGATGCCTATGTATGTGACTATTCTACGTGTAAAATATTTTTTAAATTTATGAACGTTAACAGCCTCCGCAACGAATTTCAACATTGTATGAACGTAAGATATAGCGCGCAGGCGTTGAAATGTAATTATGTGTAACCAGTTACTGTTTTTCAGGAACTATTCACTACTATTCAGTATTAGGTAGCCAGCAGAAGTGTAAACTTCAACTGCGCATAGTGTTTTCACCAATTACGTGTTACTGTTGCCAATATGTTATAGTTTTCAAGAACTATTCGATGTTAGGCAGCTATTAAACTTTAACTTTAAGTAAATTAAATGTCATTGTAAAAAAAATTTGTGTTCTATACTGGAGGAAATAAATCAGGTAAAACATTAATTTCTATTATTAATATAAATTAATTCCGTTTCTCTCTAAATAGATATTTATAACAAATAAATTTGTTTGATTCAGTTTAATACGTTTGAAATCGATTTATTCCAAGACGAAGAATATTCTATCGCAAGGCTGCTTTTATAGAGAGAATTTCGAATACATATTTTAATTAACTATTGTTCTATTTTATTTTTTTTAGATCACAATGGCAACTCGAAATGCCGTGAAATGTCCAATATTTGGGATGGCAGAAGAAATTCCAAAGAATGTATTACCTACTAAAGCAGACGTTATGAGATATTACCAATGGTTTCGCCATAATCTAAAAGCCGGTCAGAATAAAAAAGAACCATCATTTTTACAAATTGTAACACCTGTGGCTAGAGGCATCGAGAAAGTGTGGCAAAATGCATCGATTCCAGTTGTTTCCCGAAAAAGAATTATTCAATTAATTAAAAACTGTCACGATAAATACATGAATCTTATGAAGTCCTACAAAGCTAGAAAGACTCAAAACAGCTTTAATGAAAAATTAGTAACTTTTCGTAATAGTTACAATGTGCTATTTGACATAGCTTCTTGCAAATGCGATTCTTCTTCATGTCACTGTGAAAAGACCCGAAAGATACCAAAACCTGAACAACAGTTTTTATTAGACCAAAGGACTCAGAGAAAAATGAGAATAGGTGGAATTGATCTGAAAGCAACAAAAAAACTACAAGCTAAACTTCAGAGGAAATTAAAAGACAGTCCATTATCGAAGGAGGTAAACGAAACCAAGTCGGCAATATCAGTCGAAGAACCTAGGGCATCCACATCAGCATTTACCGAAGACGAATTAGAATGGATGGAATTTCCGACGCCAGAAATGGAAGACAATTCCAGAAAACCAGCAAATTTACCTGACTCGGAGCATTATTCAGCTGAATCTTCAAAAATTGTCCAGCCTCGAATTCAAAAACAGCTTCCAAATTTAGCAAGAACCTGCGACCGTTATTCATGCTTTTTTGTGGCATGTTTACATATTACGTTTTTGATGGTTGATGTTTATGATTATTATAAATGTATGTAACTATGCTTTTTTAAGCTCCTGTAACATTTACTGGGCAGTTAATATCTTTGAATACGACCTTATCAATAATTGATGCTATTTATCTATCAAGTAAATTTAACGAGAGGTGAAAAAAACGACCCTAAATAAGTCGCAAATTTGCATATGTTAATTATTGTTTTATTTTTCCCAAAATTGTACTAATTTTATGATAAAATCATTCTATTTAAACTGTTTTTTATAGAATAGACGGTATTTTAGTCACAAATTGAATATTTGACATTCCTGTGTCCTGTGTTTTATCTTCATTATGTTTTAGAATTTTTGGATATGGCCGAAATCTAAAATACTAATGTGTTTTTTTTTTCTAAATAAGTATATGGATTGCCTATTTCTGTTTCATAAGGAAGACTTTCACAAAGATAAATTTGTGGTAGTAATAGAATCATTTCATTCACTTGACGTTATTCAATTTCAAAAGGAATATCGGTAGTAAGCGGGCCGGAAATTACCCTGAATACGCGAAAAGCTGACGACGCGAAGTATCTGGATATATTGTAGAGGCCGCCTGCTCCCTATATAACAAAATCGGAAAAAGAGCCATACAATTAAAAATACTTGGAGTTGAGATAATAAAAACATTTTTTTTTTGGAGACCAATGTCATCATATTCTATGTCACTGCGTTTTTATTTTTTCAATTTTACTATTTTATAATTTCGAAAATTCGTAGAAAAAAATCTAATTTTATTTTTTAAAAAATTCACATGCAGTAACACAGATTGAACTTTTACCTATATCCTCTCCAAATTTCAAATTCATATCGTCTTTAATAACTTCACAGTTATGTGGCTACGATTTCATGTTTTTCACGGTCGCAGACGGAACTCTTAATAAGGCGTAGCATCCTTGTATATAGTCGAGTAAACTTTAACTTGCATGGCGTATGGATGAGTTGTTATTGTGCATACTATTTCATTTTCTCTTGCACACAAAGTTAAAGCAATAACCCAAAAACATTGTTCACGTATGTTTATACGTAAACAATGGTTTTGGGCCATTGTTTCAATTTTGTGTGCAAGAGAAAATACAATAATACGCACAATATCAATTCATCCACACGCCAAGTTAAAGTTTACTCGAGTATATGTATTCTTACATATACAAGGATAGCTTGCACATACTGTTCAATTTTTTGAAATAATTGTATTAAAATTTGCGATAAGACGAGGTTACGCACCAGTGGACCAGTGCGAAAATAACTGTCACTTTTCGCTCTGATATAAAGAGAAATTAATAACGAACAATCAAATCAAAATTTATTATAATTTTGTAAAAAATTATTGGAATTTTACATTAACATTAACAACAAAATATCGTACTGTGACATATGATATAGTCGAGTATATTATAACTTGGCCGGTCGAAAGGTCGCTTCGTCGTCTGAACTAAGATGTATTCGATGGGTCAGATATGCCAGCGGTTCTCAAACAGTTCACCTATAACACTGATGCTGTCGCTAAATAATTATTATATAAAAATATTAAAGGTGTTATCATAAAATGCCTCGTAAAATGCTAATAAGTATTAACTCACTAACTTCATCGTTTTAGTGTCATTCTGATTATATATAGGTTGGGGCACAAATGAATCTGATAACAAAAAATAATTTGCCCAATTCAGTCAATAACAATATTAATTATTATTAAAAGAATAATGATCGAAAACTAATATTGTTCGTAAACTAATATTGTTACAGTCCAGCAAGAACCGCGGGGAGGTATGGGCGACGGTTACAATCTTTTCTATACCTAAATCCACACTGGTTTAGAAGTTTTAAGAGACTTACCTTACATAAGTCTATGATTCCCCTATTTTTAAGCGTTTCCTTCAACGTATCGAATGTAAAATGTGTTTTTGATTCATAAAAATTATAAATTACTTCCCTTATTTCCATTTTAACACCATCACATACATCCAATGTTTTTGGTTTATTCCTAATTCGTTTTTTTTTTTTTTTGTCAAGACAATATTAATTTGTTGGTGCTTAATCCTGCAGATTGTTCTTAGACTTATATTTAAAGCTTCAGAAACTCTTTCATGAACCTGTTGAAGTGGTATTGTTATCGAACCCAGGAGATGCTGTAAAAGTAGTTTTAAGCAAAAGATCCCAATTAGACATAAGCACACAAGCTAAGGCTTGAATGGTGTATGTGGAACATCTGTTCCATGTACACCATTTTTTTATCAAAAATATGTCGAATTTCAAGTCAGTTCCTAAACCCAAAATTCCTTCTTTTTGCCTGATATGCATGAATCCATGCATATCAGGATTTTTTATAAAATTTATAAGACGATTTTCAGTACAGTTTCCAAAATTCCCTTTATCTTTTTCGGCCCATATCTCATGTTTGAACGAACGCATCCAGGCACGATGCAGCATGTAGAGACGACCAAGGACATGCATTGTCCTCAGCCAGTACCGATTCCTCGAAGGACGGACTGCGCCACTACAATGATCATAGCGCAGATGATCATTGTCATAAGCCGGTCTAACAGATCACAGGAATACTCCACAAAGGCGCGAGAGTGAATCTACCGTAGATCAGTAGCTCTTGATCTGATCTATCATAGACTGATCCACCTTCGTGGTCGCACTGATCTACGGACCCATAGGTTCACTCTACCCTCGCGTTCTGGAATTCCTAGTGAGTCCGTGACCTACGGCTTCCAAGGATGGTTGAGCTGGCCTCGCCTACCCATTGGTCATCGTCTCTACCGGGATCGTGTCTGATAGCACCATTTTGAAATTTTAGGAACTGAATAAAAAATTGGAAATAGCGGAATTTTGCGACGCCACGTGGCGATGTGAAGTGGTCTCGGGTCTTTTCCATATCTATAGTGGGAGACCTCCCAATGATCTCGCAAAATGGAAGTCCGGTATTTTTGATCAAATCAAGCCAGGATAAGCCTCATTGCGGTACGCACGGGTACCGGGGCACTTCCCCATTATTACCAGGTGACCGCCTTGTGAGATAGCATTCGAAGAGATTTCCCCTTTCTGAAATATCCACAGACGTCTAACGGCATATACCCCTTTTGGAGAATATTACCTTAAATTTTTAGTCTATAATTCTAACAGTAAATCTATAAAACCCACTCACTAAATTGCCAGTCACGTCCATGTAATAATTCTCTTTCGGCAATCGATCACTCGTCTTTAAGCGCGGCCGTCGCGGTCGCTGACCCCTTGTGGGGGTATCGTGGTTATGGTGGCAGACCTTGCTAGGTGAGGCTCTATATGTACTATGATGATTGTTTAATATATACCCTTATTTATTATCCATGTCTTCTTATTGCGTTCTAGTATTAGTCTAGTATCTGTGTTGACCCCATAGCTAACGACCCTCGCAATTGCGTCGGTTTGACCATTCGGCTGAGCCAAAGAAGAGTGAACGAGCAAGACCTGTCTGGGCAGGTGTCAGAAGTGAATTGTGTATTGTGCAAAGTGTTTAGCTAGTGTTGTATCTTTAGTTCAGGACGTTGCGAAGCCTGTATACGAGGAAGCATTCATTGTCGACAGTTGCCGTTAATCTATCGATTTCGAGACTTCGATATATTAAGGGTTTGCCACGACCTGCGTTGAATTCAACGGCCAAGAGTTAAATCAGATGTGGTGATAGCGATTAATTGACTTAATACGAATATCGGTCGTTCCCTCCCACTATCACTGGTTATAACGAATGGTTAACTAACGTTGACACAGCCTTAACAAATTAGTTTAGTTATTAAACGTTGATATGGCGCCCAACGTGGGGCTGTGCTTCGGTTGACCTCATCTCTTGCATGAATCGTAGTCATGAACGACAATCCTTTGATATCTTTGACCCCTAGTGGCTTCTACGAGCAAGAGACCGGGTTGATGGAAGATTCCTCCGTAGTGCCGGAGCGGCAGCCGGAACTGATCAGTAATGTTTCTCCCTCGTTGAGGTCCCCTGAAAATCCTCCATCAATGGAAGATCTATTCGCCAAGATGGCGCAAACTTTTGTAAACGCTATGCAAGACGCAGCACAGTGCACAACTTCTACCTATGACCGACCACGTAGTCCTAACGTGGAATATCATGGCTTAGACCATGAGAGTCCCGAAACTTTCATCAGAAATTTCGAAGACTATTGCCACAGAGCAAGAATTAATAACAGTACAGACCGATTCCATTTAATAACTGAGCAACTAAAAGGAGAAGCCCGAAAATGGTTCGATCAATATAGAACTCTCATTACTTCGTACGAAGTATTCATTGAACGTTTCCGCAATAGATTTGATTCAGGCGATATCTACACTCAAGCAATCACAAAGCTTTATGGCGAAATGCAGCGTGCAGGTGATTCATCAGCGGTATTCATTACCAAGAAAATATGTCTTTTTAATAGGGTCGACCCCTTCAAACCGGAAGCTCTGAAGGCCAGTATCATACTGGACCAACTCAGACCGGAGATACGTTCTCGCTTACGCGGAACACATATTTTTAACACTGAGTCACTTGTATCGATAGCATCTAGGGTAGAGCGAGATATAGCTGATGAAGGATCTGCGGCGCGTTCCAATGAAAATAAATCTAAGGCAAAATCTAATCAAAATTATAATCAACCATCTTCTGGCAACTCCTATAATGGCCGTGTTTGGCATACTCCCCAAAGTGAGAATAACAATAGAGACACTCAAGACGTCAGGAACCGACAAGTCCATTTCCAAGAGCAGGCAACCTCTAGCAATCAAAACCGTCCAAATTCCAACAACCAGAAAATTCCTCCTACACCATGTCGATTCTGTCCTGATGTCCAATGGCACTACCATTCCGATTGTCCAAACAATCCTTATAAGAGACGACAACAGGGAAACTTCTCAGGGGTTCGAGAACAGGGCAATTCCCGCAATCCCCCTCCAGTCTGCCCTACGAGTACGCCTCGTCGTCAATAGACCAATCCCAAACTATAAACCCATTTGACCACTTACCTGACCTGACGTCAGAATACCCAGAATATGCCAAAGACCCTGCCAACTTTCAACCTCTAATCCTATCAGAAGCCATTAACCATTTATCAAATTTTTATCCTTTGCCTCGGATCAAAATTATCGTTAATAATAAACTTGTGTTCGCACTTCTTGATACCGGTGCTACAAGGAATATCATTCATCCGCAATTTCTCTCATCGATGAATAATCTATCAGATCCTCAAACTTTCGCTCTTGCTTGTGGCGATCAAGTTATTGATTCGCAAGGCACTACTTCTCTAGACATCTTTATATCGGATGTTCGTTTCCATGTACCATTTCAAGTTATCGAAGAACTGAACGAAGGAATCATATTAGGAGCTCCATTCCTTTATTCTCAACATGTCGTATTTGACTATCATAGGAAATGTGTGTATGTGGGAATAGACAGACGTATAACCGTGTTCTGGAATCAGGCAACCGATAGAGCATCTAATGAAGAATTGCCGGAAACCCTCAAAATTTCTAACTCCATTTTCAATTCACTTTTCAAAGAATTTTCTGATCTATTTACGGTGGAATTGACTCAAGCAACCACCGTAAGTGTTAAACACAAAATTATCGTTAAGGACCATCGTCCATTCAATGTAAAGCCATATCCCATGTCGCCTAGCAAAAAGAAGATCATGTATGATCAGATAGAGGAAATGTTAAAAGCCGGTGTTATTGAATCAATCACATCACCATATAGTTCACCCCCAGTCATCATTGAGAGACAAGATAAGAAACCGCGTTTCTGTATCGACTATCGTAGATTAAACGAAGTCACGCTTGACGAAGCCTCTGTTTTACCAAAAATCTATGAAAGTATCAAGGACCTGGGGAAAGCTACAGTATTTACTGTACTTGATTTGAAGAGCGGATATTGGCAAATTCCTTTAGATGATTCATCCAAAATTTACACAGCGTTTACTACTCATGATGGAGCTGCCTATCAATTCAATGTTATGCCATTCGGCTTGAAGACTGCCCCGTGCACATTCCAAAAATTCATGGCCAAAGATGTACTAACAGGATATTTGCACCATTTCTGTAAAGTCTATTTAGACGACATCATCATCTATAGTGAAGATTTGGAAGGACATGTGGAGCACCTCAGGTTGATTTTCGAACGATTAAGGCTACATAACTTGAAGGTTTCTCCGGATAAGTGTGTAATCGCTACTAATGAGATTACCTATCTTGGACATCAGATTACTTTAGATACCACTAGACCACTTGATAAACATAAATTGCAGCTTCAGAACTATCCTGTTCCTAACAATAAACGACAACTTCAGAGTTTTCTCGGTCTATGCAACTGGGTAAGAGAATACATCCCTAATGCAGCCCTCATTACCAAGCCGCTAACCAGACTACTCTCGAACGACGTCCGATATAAATGGACAAAGGAGGCCCAGAACGCATTTATGAATATTAAGCAGATCTTAGCAGAACCCTTGGAACTTCATAGACCAGATTTGGACAAAACTTTTATTCTTCAGACGGATGCTAGTCTACTAGGCATGGCAGCAGTTTTATATCAGTTCGGCGATGGAGGTGAAAGACATATCATATCTTATGCAAGTCATACCTTGTCTCCTACAGAGAGAAAATATCACATAAACGAGCTAGAATGTCTAAGTGTGGTTACTTACGTTAAGCGATATAAGATTTACTTAGCAGACAAACCTTTCATCGTCCGAACTGATAATAGGGCTCTCCTGTGGTTGGATAAGCACCGAGATGAGAAAACGAAGTTTACAAGATGGTCGTTGTTGTTGCAAGAATATTCTTTCAAAATTGAACACTGTCCAGGCAAAGAAAATCTTTTGGCCGATTATCTCAGTAGGAATCCTCAAAATTCGTTTGGAGCATCTCGATGAAGAGCGAATGTTTCCGCCTAAATTCAAATCAAAAGAAAATATTTTGGCTATCACCCATTTGGAACTTTATCAATCAATTATAGAAAGTCAACAGGATTCTACGAACATCAGGGAGAAAGTTAGTCGTTGGATTGAACTCAGTCAACGAACTATAAATGAGAGATCGGTTAAAGACCAGAAATTTTACTCAACTCATCAAGTGAGAAATGGCATACTTATGAGATTGATTTCAGACAAAATTTATTTAGTGGTTCCTAAACGTAAGATCAAAGAAACTATTTCACATTTTCACGACAAGACTGGTGTCGGCCATCCAGGAAGAGATGAAACCTTTCGGACCATATCTAGAACTTATTGTCCAGGCTAGTAGGCCAATATATTCAAAATAGTTTAGTGTGCAAATCTGTTAAAGGACGACAAGTGCAGCCGGAAGCCCCATTACGGTGTCATGAACCTCAATACCCTTTTGAGGTGATCAGTATGGATATCTTGGGACCATACAAACGCGCTAAGGACACTGGTAATCGATTTATAGTCATGACGGTCGATCTATTTACTAAGTGGACCGAAGCGCAAGCTTTCGTAAAGGTGAATGGTGAAACTTTAGTCCGATTTCTGGAGGAGTACTGGATATCTCGGTTTGGCTTGCCGAAGACTATCATATCAGATCAAGGAGGACATTTCCAAAGTGGATGGTATACTCAGTTTAGTAAACGCAACCATATTCAAAATTTCTATACGCCCATTTATCATCAACAAGCAAATCCAATAGAAAGGCAAGTGCAAGAAGCCAAGAAAATTTTAAAATCTCTTATGTTCAATCAGGCAACAGACACATGGGATATGTACTTTGTACAAATGCTTTACAATTTAAGAACACGTAGGAACGCTTCCACAGGATATACCCCAAGCTTTGCAGTTCTAGGCTACGAACTAGCAGAAGCAGGCGAATGGCAGATAGAAAGCTATTTTCAAGAAAGGCAACCAACACTAACCAGACCAGCTATCGTTCAAAATATAAGTCAAAATTCACAGCAGTATAGGCAAAAATACGCCCCTAAGGAAGCAGTCACTCCTATCGTTTTAAAAGTTGGAGACAGAGTTATGGCTAAAAATATGCGGAAAGACAAACAGGCATTTATACCTTCGTGGACTGGGCCACATAGGGTGACAGAGAAAGTGTCAAATGAGGTTTATATTATCCAGAAAGATCAACATCTATCCCGATTACATGTGAACGATCTGAGACTTGTGAAACCAACGGAGGAAGTAGGATTCGCATCCAGTGAAGACGATTCCGATGACTCTTCAGTGGGCGATCCGCACGATGGACCAGAGCATTCCAATGATCCAATTCCCGTCCAAGTCCAAATTCATACCCCTAATACAGCCAGCGTAGCTGTCTCGAATGTAAGAAGGCATCCTGCGTCGAAGCAGACAAAGGGTAGCGTTTCCGAAGGGCCGGAAACCAGTTCGCAAGCAGCTTCGCATGCTGATATTTCCATTCATGATCCAGATCCTTCCACACTAGTACATGACCAAAATTCTATTCGAACCAATGATTCCAAGCAAACCACTGACCAGACTATTCCGCTTACAGAGGGTTCCTCTGAAGCAAATATCCTTTCTGAAAATATTCCACAAAATTCCTGTAATCCTTTCAATCTCGAGAGAGAGCGAAGACTCATAATTCCTTTGACAAATGTTAAACTCCCAAATTCAAGTAATTTTCCAAAAGACGTTCCGTAGAGAAGTCTCTCCTCCCGCTGTCCACACGCGAGGAGAAAATAAGAATGATGAGATTATGTCCAGAAATTTTAAAGTTCAAATTTATAGTCGGATACTGCGGTATCCTTTGTTTCAATTTTAACTAATACGTACTGATTTATGTTCACAGCCTGAACATAAATAGATGCATGCTGATCCTATCCTGAGATCCAAACCATAAATTCCCAATGCAATGATCCACCAGTCCCAATGGTATGTTGGCAGATTCCAGACGAACGAGCCAAGCAGTGGAGTGCAGCATTCTCCAAGAGGATGGACTCCCAAGACAGAAGACGAAGACGAAGACAGAAGACGAAGATCGAAGAACAAGACAGAAGACCCAGAAAACAGTGCATAAAGACTCTATCATGTTTTCCTAATATGTTCATTCGATAATTATGTTAAGTCCACTTTTGACCAATAATTCTATAAATTACCAATGTTATGATCCATTCTACTTTTAAAACCTATGAGGCCAATAATTTTATAAATTCCTATGTTAATGTCCAACTACCTTTCGGCCAAGAATTGTATAAATTATCCTAAGTGTTATATCTATGTAAACCATACCACCACCACCATATTCCCACAAGAGTTGTTAATAAACCCTATGATCCATATATCCATTCCTTTTATTTATTTCCTGATGGAAGTAATTAATTTTAAAATATTATTAAGTAATCTTAAGCAGTGACACAGTGTAATAGTGATCGATTCCAAAAGACGAATTTTCAAAAGGAGGGGAGTGTTATCGAACCCAGGAGATGCTGTAAAAGTAGTTTTAAGCAAAAGATCCCAATTAGACATAAGCACACAAGCTAAGGCTTGAATGGTGTATGTGGAACATCTGTTCCATGTACACCATTTTTTTATCAAAAATATGTCGAATTTCAAGTCAGTTCCTAAACCCAAAATTCCTTCTTTTTGCCTGATATGCATAAATCCATGCATATCAGGATTTTTTATAAAATTTATAAGACGATTTTCAGTACAGTTTCCAAAATTCCCTTTATCTTTTTCGGCCCATATCTCATGTTTGAACGAACGCATCCAGGCACGATGCAGCATGTAGAGACGACCAAGGACATGCATTGTCCTCAGCCAGTACCGATTCCTCGAAGGACGGACTGCGCCACTACAATGATCATAGCGCAGATGATCATTGTCATAAGCCGGTCTAACAGATCACAGGAATACTCCACAAAGGCGCGAGAGTGAATCTACCGTAGATCAGTAGCTCTTGATCTGATCTATCATAGACTGATCCACCTTCGTGGTCGCACTGATCTACGGACCCATAGGTTCACTCTACCCTCGCGTTCTGGAATTCCTAGTGAGTCCGTGACCTACGGCTTCCAAGGATGGTTGAGCTGGCCTCGCCTACCCATTGGTCATCGTCTCTACCGGGATCGTGTCTGATAGCACCATTTTGAAATTTTAGGAACTGAATAAAAAATTGGAAATAGCGGAATTTTGCGACGCCACGTGGCGATGTGAAGTGGTCTCGGGTCTTTTCCATATCTATAGTGGGAGACCTCCCAATGATCTCGCAAAATGGAAGTCCGGTATTTTTGATCAAATCAAGCCAGGATAAGCCTCATTGCGGTACGCACGGGTACCGGGGCACTTCCCCATTATTACCAGGTGACCGCCTTGTGAGATAGCATTCGAAGAGATTTCCCCTTTCTGAAATATCCACAGACGTCTAACGGCATATACCCCTTTTGGAGAATATTACCTTAAATTTTTAGTCTATAATTCTAACAGTAAATCTATAAAACCCACTCACTAAATTGCCAGTCACGTCCATGTAATAATTCTCTTTCGGCAATCGATCACTCGTCTTTAAGCGCGGCCGTCGCGGTCGCTGACCCCTTGTGGGGGTATCGTGGTTATGGTGGCAGACCTTGCTAGGTGAGGCTCTATATGTACTATGATGATTGTTTAATATATACCCTTATTTATTATCCATGTCTTCTTATTGCGTTCTAGTATTAGTCTAGTATCTGTGTTGACCCCATAGCTAACGACCCTCGCAATTGCGTCGGTTTGACCATTCGGCTGAGCCAAAGAAGAGTGAACGAGCAAGACCTGTCTGGGCAGGTGTCAGAAGTGAATTGTGTATTGTGCAAAGTGTTTAGCTAGTGTTGTATCTTTAGTTCAGGACGTTGCGAAGCCTGTATACGAGGAAGCATTCATTGTCGACAGTTGCCGTTAATCTATCGATTTCGAGACTTCGATATATTAAGGGTTTGCCACGACCTGCGTTGAATTCAACGGCCAAGAGTTAAATCAGATGTGGTGATAGCGATTAATTGACTTAATACGAATATCGGTCGTTATAACGAATGGTTAACTAACGTTGACACAGCCTTAACAAATTAGTTTAGTTATTAAACGTTGATAGTATCAACGGCCCTTCGTTTTCTCTCTCTTTTATAAAATAATCCATTAAATTTAAAACCAACTTTTTTGACTGTTCATTTAAGACGCCCACTTTAGTTGCCATAATATCAAATGTATTTTTACAATTTAATATTTTCCTAATTAAATATTACCGTCACGAATACACGTTTACCTATTTAATTTTTTACCACTAAAATAATAATCCCGACAGGCTTCTGTCTAGAACTCCTCGAATCCGCAAACTGTATATAGAGGGTGAAAACGTGTGTTTATTGGTTAAAATATAGATATATCACGCCCATATCAGGTGTTCGGCTTTGTTTGACGCCGGCCAGCACCGCAAAATTCTATTTAAGAAATTTAAAATACGAAAGATTTAAGGCGTATTTGGTAATGTGTAATAAATAAAAAATAAAAGCCGTGGATATTCGTCTGAGAATCGGATTAGTAACGTCTGAAAGTTGGTTTTATTTACCTACTTAAGAGACAAACTTGCTCAGAATAATAAAAGAAAAATATTTAGAGAAAAGATGGTTTTAACAAAATTCGAGGAACGGATTAGTAAAATAAAATTTTAAGAAGGAGCATTTTTTACTTTTAATATAATTTAAAAAAAAGTAGAGCCAACAGGATTTGACTTGAATTATTTCATTGCCATTTCATCCACTATTTATCGCAAAAAATAAATTAAACATTTCTTATAAAGACTAATTTAATTCTAATATGAGACGTCTGTTAATCCAAATAAATAATAGTTCACAATAAAATAACGACTGACAAATTTTCACAGTTTGAGAATCGCTGAATTTATTGAAAACATAGATTATTTATCTCTCTCTTCAGTGGTATGTTGCATATTTCCGTCTCATTGGAGGTGAGAGAGAAGCTCGGTAGACATACGTGAACAACGTTTTCGGGCTATTGCTTTAACTTTGTGTGCAACAGAAAATGAAATCGTACGCGCAATATCAACTCATACAGATGCCAAGTTAAAATATACTCGACTTTAGAATTGATTACCTATTCAAAGAAACGTCATGATATTTAATATTTTTCAATAACTTTTTTTTTAATTGTACGTTCGTAGAGAAAAACATCTTGTGTGATACAAATGTCATTGATAAAGGCAGTATTCCAAAGGAGTACGGAGGTACATGTACCTGACCGTCCCGTACCTGCAGTACAGGGTTAGTTTTATTAATGTAAACCCCCAATTATTATATTTATTTTTGACCGATTAGAAAAATTAAAAAACCGGCCTTGCACGGTTTTTTACGTTGATTCCACTTCTGCTAACGGATTGGCAATATCGTTTTAAATATACAGGGTACGCAAAAAAGTTAGGTTTTTTTAAATGGAACACCTTGTATATTTTGACAAATTTGATTTCCTACAATCATTCTGATTATAAATATATACACATATTGTATAATCGCTTTACTGGTTTTTGAGTTATTTTCACTTTATTATGGATACGTTGAAGCAAAAGCGTTATTTTATAAACCCATATAATAAATCAATAAATGGAAGAAATCAAAAACAAAACAAAATATATGAATTATTAAAACAAATTACGTAACATTTTCAACATTAACTTCGATACATTTCAAACAACGTTTAATAAAATGCGAACGGAGTCCAGACCTTAATCCAGTAGATTATTTTTTTTGGGGATCGCTCAAAGAAAAAATTTAGTGAACCAGTGGAGAATTTTAAACAATAAAAAAATCAAATTGTAAAAAATATAATTTTGCTAAATCTGGATGCAGCACTTTTTCTTCGAAAAATTCTTTCGAATTTTATTAAACCTGGTTTGAAATGTATCGAAGTTAATGGAGGTTGATTATGTTGAAAATGTTGTATAATTTGTTTTAATAATTCATATATTTTGTTTTGTTTTTTATTTATTTCATTTGTTAATTTATTATATGATTTATAAAATAACGCTTTTGTTTCAATGTATCCATAATAAAGTAAAAATAACTCACAAACCAGTACAGCGATTATACAATATGTGTTGTATATATGTAATCAGAATGATTGGAGGAATTCAAATTTGTCAAAATGGGTGTTCCATTTAAAAAAACTAAACTTTTTTGCGTACCTTGTATATTTAAAACGCTACTGTCAATCCGTTAGCAGGACTACATAAAAAACCGTGTAAGGCCGGTTTTTTAATTTTTGGAATTCGTCAAAGATAAAAATAAAAATGGGGGGTTTACATTAATAAAACTAACCCTGTACAGGGTTATCCAACGAAAAGGCCCACCCTTATATTTTCTTTATTATTCGAGTTAGGAAAAAATTTTTCAATTAAAAGTTGTAGTGAATCAAATGAACTCATTTAAAACCCCTGCAAAGAATATACAGGGTGTTCCATAAAAGCGGGACAAACCTAACTTACATTTTTTTAAATGGAACACCCTGTATTTTTTTACATTTTTCATATCTGTGGTTTTTTGTGATTTCAAAAATATATATATGTTGTATCTTATCTTTTACTGTTTTTTATTTATTGCAAATTTCGTGAACAATATTATTTATACCACCAGCATCTGCGTGCATTAGCCAGGTTAGCCATGGATGAAAAACAATTAATTTGACACTTATGCCTTACAGAATAATTGAATAAATTCAAAAAGCAAACTTTTCATCCATGGCTAACCTGATTGATACGCATGCAGATGCTGGTGGTATAAATAATACTGTTCACGAAATTTGCAATAAATAAAAAACAGTAAAAGATAAGATACAACATATATATATTTTTGAAATCACAAAAAAACACAGATTTGAAAAATGTAAAAAAATATAGGGTGTTCCATTTAAAAAAATGTAAGTTAGGTTTGCCCCGCTTTTATGGAACACCCTGTATATTATTTGCAGGGGTTTTATATGAGTTCATTTGATTCACTACAACTTTTATTTGAAAAATTTTTTCCTAACTCGAAGAATAAAGAAAATATAAGGGTGGGCCTTTTCGTTGGATAACCCTGTACATGTGTTGTTATGCTGCTTCTTATTTTTATTTTAATTTCTGGTAGGTTTATAATAAATTCACACTTTAGCAAACAAAAAATTATAGATAGGCGAATGGTCATTGTAACCGTAGTCAATAAAACTCGACGCACACACACACACACTTTAGCAAAACACGTTTTTTAATGGAGACGCTTTCTACAATCATAACTTAAAAACTGAACTGTCTATTCTTCCGTTGGTATCTACCAAAGAGTAACTAAAGGAGGTAAACTAATGGTGGTGGGGGCAATAATTCGCGCGACGGAAGTTCGCAGCGGCCATATTTGATAAACCACTTTTTACACGTCAGTGTTTGACAGTTTTGTCAGAGAAGAGTGATCGTTCTTCTCTGGTTTTGTATTTATGAAGCATTAGAAACCCAACATGTTCTGTTCTGTGGTGTCAGCATCTTATGCAAAACTTTTTGTTGAGTGCCGATTTTGTGTTAAACGATTGTATAGTATTACTGCGTTCGGTTTTTACATATCTGAAAGCTCGCTTTGCTCGTTTACCTCATTTGCCGTTCGGTAATAGACAATGCATGCTCTTTTAGATCTGCTCTGCGTTCGGTAAGCATAAATACGAGCGGTCAGCGCTACCTCGTTTAGCTCGGCTTCAAGACGTCGAGCAAACAGATTTTTTAGGGTTCTTCTGTGATCTGTGTATCAGACACTATCTAAAGTACAACCAAGAAGACTGTTCTCTAGGTTTCTTGAGTACAACATAACAGAACACATAAGATTAAATAAACTGCATTGTTTTTTCTGAGTGATACACCAAACTAAAAAAATAATAATAATTTATGGGGTTATGTTTTATGTTCCTCCTTGGTATCCGTTCGGTAATTAAATTAGGCTCATTTGCCTCGGTGATCACGTGTGATAAATCTGTATCTGCTCGCTCGCCTCTGGATTTTTAAAACCGAACGCAGTACAAGAAGACTGTTCTCTAGGTTTCTTGAGTACAACATAACAGAACACATAGGATTAAATAAACTGCATTGTTTTTTCTGAGTGATACACCAAAATAAAAAATAATAATAATTTATGGGGTTATGTTTTATGTTCCTCCTTGGTATCCGTTCGGTAATTAAATTAGGCTCATTTGCCTCGGTGATCACGTGTGATAAATCTGTATCTGCTCGCTCGCCTCTGGATTTTTAAAACCGAACGCAGTTTATATAAGGATTGTATTATTTATTCGTGTGTGCGTGTTATGTACGAAATTTGGACATATAAAACTTTATTATGGTTAGTTGCATATCGTGTGGTTTATCGCACATTGCAAGGAAAATTGGCGTTACTTTTCATCGGTAAGTAATTAAATATTATTATAACTAATTATACCAACTGTTAGTAATATTTTCATTATGTTGGAGTGTTTAAAAACATAACAATAATAAAATCATCAAAGAGCTAAATTGTAGGTTATACGCCGCCATGATTGTTTACAATTTATCCAGTGGCAGTTCATCCTAAATTTGTCATGCTTGTCGAAAATAAAATAAAATAAAAAAATTATACTTAATTTAACTACATACTAGTTAAATTATAATTGTGTGCAAATAAAAGAATGTAAGTTCGCCGTTGTATAAATTGTGATCCTGTGATAACTACTATAATTGCATATTTTTCCAAAAGGTTGGCAAAGAAGCCTTTTCAGCAAAGGGAATGGATTAAATTTACTGGTAGAAAAAGGGAAGAAATACCTGCATTTGCAGTGCTGTGCTCACAGCATTTTGAAGAGACAGACCTCAAGACAACTGCCTTCAAAATATTTCTAAAGGAAAATGCTATACCCTCAAGAATAGTACAGAGGCACAAATATGTACGTTTACTGTAAGAATGGAGATACCTACATTGATAAAATAGGATTGTTTTGAGGAGAAAAAAGAGTTTGTATTACTAACTATGATTTGCTAGTTTACTGATGAAAATTCTTCATAAACTTTAACTGCGTATACCTTACAATTAAACATTAAGAAACCTGTTTAAATTTGTGATTTGATTTTATTTCTAACAAAAAAATTAGAAGTAATGAATAAATGTTTTATTTTCACACAAAACATCATCAATCTACTCTAACTACCAGTACTGCCACAAGCCATCAACCAATTGATGCAGAACCTGTCTGCATTACCTTGGAACCTACTCCCTCTACTTCAACTGCTGAAATAATGGATGCACAAATTCCATCTCGCAAGGACACCTAAGATGGATAGTACCATTCTTTTGTTTACCGAAAAGAATTGTCCTAGAAAAGTGAAGTTGAAACATCAAATTCGAACATTGTCTAGGACACACTTACAACAAAGTCGTCAAGATCGTAAACTACAAAAGCAACTGTGGTGGCAAAAAAACGAATTTTTAAACTATCTGGCATAGTAAGAGAACTGGAGAAGAAAAATTTTGTGGATGCAGACCATGTGAGTAGTATATTAGATGAATTCGGAAGAAACAGTGAACTAATTAACAGGATTTTCAACAGATGTATAGGGAGAAAAGGGGAAAGACGATATGGTCATGAAATTAGAAAGTTTGCACTCACTATCCACTTTTTCTCACCAAAGGCTTACAATTTACATCAGAGAACGATTTCAATTACCTACAGGGTGTATTCTAAAATCACCGACAAACGGAAACTGGAGATTCTGTGATCCAAAATAAGACGAAAGTTGTTATAAATGTATGTCCGAAAATGCTTCCTAACCGAGCTACAGGGTTTTGGAAAAAAATTTTTTTTTCAAAAACTGCATAAGATATTATATTGAGATTTGGTACACTCGAATGTCTTACTGAATACAATTAATAAAGTGAGTTTGAGTCGATTGGCTCAATCCAGTGGCGTAACATCGTTTAAGTTACCCCCTCAAATCACAAAAAAACGTACGCCACTGCATTTTTTTTTTGAAAATTAAACCTAACACGCTGGAAGATTTGTGGCATGGCTCTAATTTCATCACATGCCGTCTCTATGCGATTCCACAGTTGCAATCAATTATTAATTTGTACAATATACAGTATACACACGGGATGGAATCGCATAGAGACGGCATGTGATGAAATTAGAGCCATGCCACAAATCTTCCAGCGTGTTAGGTTTAATTTACTTAAAAGAGCTCAAGCTTGCATCCAACAAGACCCTCAGGGCATTTTGAACAGTATCTAAATTAATAATTCCTTTTTCAATGAAATATTTTTATTATGTAATAGTTAACTGCGTTATTTTGATAAATTTTATTTAAATAAAAATCAAATTAAATTTTTTTTAAAATGTGTGGTCGTACTTTAATACCAATTATCTCAAAAACGGAGTGCCTAATCGAAAAAACACTAAGTATGATTTTATTTGCAGAATAGAACAGTGAATCTAAAAATAAACTTTTCAAAAAAAAAAATGCAGTGGCGTACGTTTTTTTGTGATTTGAGGGGGTAACTTAAACGATGTTACGCCACTGGATTGAGCCAATCGACTCAAACTCACCTCATTAATTGTATTCAGTAAGACATTCGAGTGTACCAAATCTCAATATAATATCTTATGCAGTTTTTGAATAAACTCCAAAAAACTAAAAAAAAAAAAAAAATTTTTCAAAACCCTGTAGCTCGGTTAAGAAGCATTTTCGGACATACATTTATAACAACTTTCGTCTTATTTTGGATCACAGAATCTCCAGTTTCCGTTTGTCGGTGATTTTAGAATACACCCTGTATATGTTTATACCATACTTTTTAAAATGCATTAGTTTTATGGTTTATGTTTTATATGTATGTACAGGGTGTTCACGCGAGAATTGAACCCCCCGCCTAGATCCTTCCCCTTTGACACAATTTGAAAAATAAAAATTCGTTCCTATACGATTTTTTCCGTAGTTTTCAAATATATCCATCATAATTTCCTATATCTCGTCATATACAGAGTGTTGCATATTTTTTTTTCAACTTTTGTGACACCCTGTATCTAATTATCGTAGTTGATGCAGTTTTTCATTCTAAAGACAAATAAAAGAAAAAATCTAACGGACTCAAGTCCGGACTTCGAGCTGGCCATGCTATAGGACCGCGGTTACCCATCCATTGACCATAGGTATTGTTTAAATAATTAACCACCGGTAAAGATTTTGTGAGGAGTGCTCCGTCTTGTTGCCAGATTACGTTGCCATATCTTCTTGGAAAGCGAATATCTTGCAGTAACTGGTATATTTAATTTCTTAGAAAGTTAAAATAACGATGGCCTGTTAAAGCGCCATCGTAATATATTGGGCCGATTATTTGATAATTGATAATTCCGCACCATACGCTATACGCTGAAAGACTGCCCCAGTTTTAACCGGTTTACGTCACTCTGGTTAAAACTGGGGCAGTCTTTCAGGGTAAGGTGCGGAATTAACTATCAATTATCAAATAATCGGCCCAATATTACGATGGCGCTTTAACAGGCCATCGTTATTTTAACTTTCTAAGAAATTAAATATACCAGTTACTGCAAGATATTCGCTTTCCTAGAAGATATGGCAACGTAATCTGGCAACATGACGGAGCAGTCCCCACAAAATATTTACCAGTGGTTAATTATTTAAACAATACCTATGGTCAATGGATGGGCAACCGCGGTCCTATAGCATGACCAGCTCGAAGTCCGGACTTGAGTCCGTTAGATTTTTTTCTTTTATTTGTGTTCAGAATGAAAAACTGCACCAACTACGATGATTAGATACAGGGTGTCACACAAGTTGAAAAGAAAATATGCAACACTCTGTATATGACGAGATATAGGAAATTATGATGGACATATTTGAAAACTACGGAAAAAATCGTATAGGAACGAATTTTTATTTTTCAAATTGTGTCAAAAGGGAAGGATCTAGGTGGGGGTTCAATTCTCGCGTGAACACCCTGTACCTATTAAAAAGATAAATAATAAAGTATTATAATATGTTCTGATTTCTTTATTTATCCTACATATTTATTAGAGCTGATTTTACCAAAGACATTCAGCTTGAACTTGGTTTAATATTTAAGGTTACAACTGTGCAAACAATCGTTTGAGCATGGTTCAAGCTTAAACCACATTTATTTTGTTAATTGCCTAAATTTGTTTGTAATGTACAATTTATCCACGAGTTTGATTTGATTTTTTAACCATACTATCTACTAATTTTTTATTTAAAATTTTAGAACATTGCAGTACATATCCATAGTATTTTTACTCATTTTAATTATTTGGTAAATAGCTGGTTCAATATCACAAAATTTACATTTCGGTCCCCACGGATAATGTTGTGTTATCCCTGGGAAACGCCACTGATTATTTTCCCCACCTAGATAAACCACTTTCGTACCAACCTTAGTACAACTTCCGTCGCGGCAGATTTTATAATACCTTCTCTCCTTAGATATTTACTCATTGGTATCTACTCATCTCCCGATGCCAACCTTACAACTAAATTAAAACTAATACATATGATATGCAACCAGTAGTATTTAACAATGTTGTTAATTGCATAACCATGTTACAACATGTACTGGTATTAAAGTAAATGAAACAGCCCAAACTCTCAGAGTACTTGTACGGATAGCACAGAGTACTAATGGACCGCATTAGTGTGACGTCACATAATTATGCAACCGTACGTACTACTATTATGGCAGACGGGTTGCGTTCAATCTCACTGGAAATTGACCCTTAATGCATATGTGCATAAAGGCGACATTTTTTTGTATAGAAACATGGCCTGGAGTTTTATTTCTCCTGTGGAAGAAATATAAGTATAAGAACTTTCAGTTACCATTTATCATGCACAAGATATCGGAAAATATACAGAAGTATAAAGTATTACGAAAACTTTATTATTAGGGCCAGTTGTATAAAAGTGGTTCAGCTGAACTTGGTTCAAAATCCAAGGATACCATTCTTGCAACAATCGGTATCCTTGGATTTTGAACCAAATCAGCTGAACTTTCGCTGAACCACTTTTATACAACCGACCCTTAATATAATAAATCAATTATTAAAATAAAAGTTTACACTGCTGCTATTGTTAGTGTCAGTGTCGCTGACGCAAACTTTATAACCTCTTATCTTGGTGTCAATAATACAATAAAAATCAAATAAACCTATTTAAAAAAATATAGGATATTATAGAAAGCACAGGTAGGTATTTAAGCATTATTTTGTCTTTACAATTTACATATCCCCATATTTAAGAAACGATAATCAAACTAACATAGCTTTACCTCTTTTATTTTAATTTGAAATCCTTTGGGAAACTAAACATTTTACATCCAGTTTTATTGACAAGATCACACTCAGGTGCAAAACACAAACCCACATTTGAAATTAAGCACAGAAACGAGTTTATTAGAAAAAATAGTAGAATAGATTTGAAACTGAGAGAAAACTTAAGTTAAACGTCAAGTTCATTGTCAAAATGAACGAACATGAATTAATTTTGAAGTTAGCGCTGCAAACTCATAATTTGAATTTTTGCATTCTTTATTCCTATTTCCGCCGCTTTACATATTAATTTATAAAACTAAAATGAAGTTTTTATAAATCATACGCGGATACATATATTTTAACATATTTCTTAAATGTGAAATAGGTATTGGAAGTCCTTAAATAGTCTTTCAACATACAGAAATACTATAAAATTCCCGAGCATGTTTTAGTACTGTGCAACGAATTAGTACTAATTCGTTGGTACCATAGTATAAGGAGAATGGTATGTCAGGTTGCCGTCCAATTTGTGTATCTACTGCGCATTACGTCACTCAGTTTAAAAAACGTCGAAAGTCAGTTGTAATCTCGCACGTTTAATTTTTATTTTAATATTTTTAATAGTGTTAACGAATAGCATCATGCCTGTTTGTGCTGTGGCTTGGTGAAACAATTATTACACGAAGACAAAAAGGTACTGACATCAAGTATTTTACATTTCTCCGCGTTGAAAAGCTCGCGAAAGTATATGGATCAACGAAAAAATTAATTTAAAAAATAGCGGGTTAATTTTTGATTTCGTCGGTTTATCTTTTTCATTGCCTATTGTCTGTTTATAGCACGTATTTCTTCTGTACTTTTCAACGCAACAGAATCAACAGATTTTATAATTCCTTTAATATAGCAGATATTGTTATATTTCCCCCAGGAACAGCAGAAACTTAAAATATGATGCAGTTCTAACTGTTAATATGTCTGGCGCTGTTTCTTGACTGTCTTAAAAGGAAAATAAATTGTGATAAATCACTTTAAGTTGGAAAAAATATTAAAAATAGACTACTAATTTTAGGTTAGAATTCCACTAACAAAAAGCATATCATTTTATTAGATTAAGCTAATTAAAACTTTATTAATAATGCACTGAACAAGATTTTAGTTGATAGTAAAGAAATCATGTAGAAATTTTAACAAAATTGACATAATATTCGAAAATTCTAGAAAATACATATTTTTGAGGTTAATTGTGACGTCACCCCTGCCGCTTTTGAAACTGAGTGACGTCACCGTGCCTGCGCGCGGGCATACCATTATCCTTATACCATGGTTGGTACTGTGCGTGTTCGGTAATGACATAAATATCCTCAAAGTTGTCCCGATGCGTTCGGTTATTGGAGATTTAGACGAAAAAAATAAATCTGCCCCGTTCGAATATTCTAGAGGAGACCTGATAGATGTCCTCGATTTGCTCGGATATTTTAGACCGAGGAAACTGACAAATATTTCAAAATGCGTGAATTCTTGTTTTGACAGATAAATATAACCACAAAAGCTAACCGTGTGATAAAAACTTCATCTTTCAAAGGCAATTTGTTAAAAATGAAAAAACGAAATTACTTATATTTGCGAGGTGTCTAAATTATTCAAATAAAAACGAGGATGTAATGAAAGCACTTATAATTAATTGCATGAGTTTCCTCGCAAGTGTGTAGAAGAACAATTTCTTACAAAATATCATTTTCGAACGATATTATCGGTAATAATAAATTCTCATTCATAGTTGAATTATTTAGGGTTAAGTTAAGTAAGATCAGAGCGTAGCATACCGGTGTGTAAGTGTGGTTAGGTTAATTATGACATAGGTTTGACACCAAATACTAATTCTGTTCGTTTATTTTCCAAGCATCGGAGCAATTTTCCATCACGTGACTAAAAATCTATTGCATTTTACTCGGATCTGCGATGTAATTACCGAACACGCACACTATATATTATAGTCCTTATGGACAACGCAATACGGGTCAGATTCCCGTATTACAATTTCGGCCGTAAACTTTTATACCAATAGAAGTGGGGGTTGTGACGTCACAACTAATGGAGTCTATAGGTACTCTGTGCGGATAGTAAAATGACAAATGACAGTCAGTAAATAGGGTTAACTTTACGTTAATAACTTGTTTTATAAAAATACATGGTAAATATATTAAAAATGTTTGTTTCCTAAAACATATTTAGTTAAAATATAAAATTATTTATTTGTTAATGTAAAATCTATGTGTACAGATTTTAATCACTTACTTCCATTTTAAAGAACAATCAATCTGATTTCAATTGACCTGTCAATTTGTTTTGTTAGGAATTGTAGGTTATGTCACGTCACGTTGTATCTGTTAACTGTGTTTTTTAAATGTTTAAACAAGTGTCCAATCGAATTCAGCGGGACACATCTGGGTCATATAAGTACATGTACCGTGCAGTACCAGATAAACGTCATGTTAAATAAAACACTCAGGTACGTGTACTTTAGGGTACGGTACTCCTTTGGAATACGGCCAAAATACACCAATAGGTAAAAAAGAAAAAAAAGAAGTGCGTAAGAAATAGCAGGCATTTTTTAAGGAATTTTATTATTAATTCGCATATAATTTGAGATAGCATTTTGACTATGAAAATAAGTAGATAAAAATCAATTGTTTAAATAAATAAAATAATAACCCTAGGTATAGCATTAAGTGTGGTTTGCAATGTTTTGAATTCATGCTTTTGAATAGTGGTAGCCGCCTTAGTAGTAAAGGGTGTTTTTTTAAGCATGATACATGGTTGAGATATTTTATCTCAACCATGAGCATGATAGAACTTTCAATCGCGATGGCTGTGAAATCAGCTGTCAGTTTGCGCGCTATAAGTGATATTAAAGTATAGTAAGTAGTATGAATGCTCTTACGCTTGACCAACGCTACCAAATTGTTCAAATTTTTTTTGAAAATTAGTCGTCGATTCCCGAAACGTATAGACAACTTCGTGGAATATACCGGCGCACATATTCTTCCATCTGAACAAGCTGTTCGTCCGTACTGAAGAGAATACCGTCGCAAACGTGTAAACGAAAGTCTGCAAGGGAATTCTAAATTGTCAATTCGTTATCGGTCACAGCAGTTGCGGCTCTGTCCGTTAAAAAATTTTACGCAAAAATATTGGCCTACACCCGTATAAAATCCAGCTGGTGCAGGAAATAATGAAACAAGACCATCGCTTGCGTCGTTCCTTCTTTAATTGGGCTTTAGAGCAGTTGCAAGCTGATCCGTTGTTTAATCGGAAAATTGAGTTCAGCGATGAGGCTCATTTTTGGCTTAGCGGGTTTGTTAATAAAGCCAGCGCCACACATGCGGCATTCGGCGAAAGACGAAGTTTGGCTTTCGTCGAATGGTATTTGGCATAGCCTTCTACAGTTCCAAGCCATGAAGTTTGAAATCTGGCAACGCGACAGGTAGGCCACTCTGGTCGTGTTGTTTACCAGCGGTGTTTGTTTAGTAATTACTTTTTAGACTTTGTACTGTTTGTTAAACTGGACAAAGGTAAGAAAGCATTATATACGGTCATTTAGTGAAAACCATAGATAAAACTCTCTAGATAGGAAACTTACTGTATTAAGCAGTCATGAAAATGTGGCGCCTGAAGTGGTTGATCTGCAAACTGTGGACAAAATGTGGGAAATTTAAAATGGCATGCTCATTTAGGACCAGTTGTATAAAAGTGATTTAGGGCCGGTTTTTCAATGCAGGGTTAAGTTGATTTACCTGACAGATAGTAATCATCTAGAGGTTAAACTGTTTATCAATGTCCAGTTAAGAGAATAATTGTAGTCAAAGTGCTTGATAAGATAACAACAACTTCGAAGTCGGGGATAAATAATTAGGTAACCAAAGGCTAAAGGAAATAACGCAAGCGCAGAAGTTAGATAACCTCAATCCTCAATTATTATATTTATTATTCTTCTGTATTCTCTCAGACAAAATATTGTAGTGAAAATCTCTGGTGAAAATGGATGTGTTTAATTACCTAAGTGATGACGATGAGGAATTCGTTGATTTCATTCAGTGGGAGAGGAGACCTTGTAGTGAGGGAAAGGGCTGATCATTTCGCAGAAATGGACGATCTTGACTTTTTCGTAAGATTTCGTTTAAAAAAAGAGACGGTTGTATTTATTTTGGAGAGCATTGAACATGATATTGAATTTCCAACAGATAGGTAAAGTATTATATCTAATAATATAATTGGTAATAAATTATTTCTGGCGTCTTTTGAATCAAACTGCAATTAACCATGTTTTTCATATTTTCTATTCATAATGAATATTCAAAAATAAATATATTAAATGTAAAAAACCTGTTGTTGAGCAATTTATAAAAGTAACAAAAAAACAATTTATTTTCAGAAACCATTCCATTAGACCTATCGATCAACTGCTTTTGGCTCTTAGATTTTATACCACAGGAAATATGCTACTGGCTGTTATCAGTAAAAGTACGGCTTCCAAAATAGTAAAGAGGGTATCACATGCGATAGCTGGTTTGGCGGCACAATATGCCCTCAAACGCAAGAGAAGTTTCGGACACTAATTCTAAAATAAAATTCTTTGACAAAGCTAGGCTACCGTTTTTCTAACTCCTTTTTAATCCCATTGTACTTGTCTTTCAGCTGCTTTGCAGAACGGGGCTACAGTAAAAATTAAAAATCATTATTTGATTCGTTTTGTCAATAAACCTACTTTGTGTAACACTACTTATTTTTAACGTGTTTACATTTACCGGCACTGGTTGCCATAAAAAATAATCTATCTACATACTGGCCCATAAGTCGCTTTACCATTTAAATATGTAATAACTTATAGGAAATTATAATACGTAGGTACTTACCAAGCCAGTAGTATTTGAAGTCCAGATATGTTCAATTTTTTTCCAGATTTCCTCTTTCTGTCGCCAAGTTACGGCGTCGGTTCTTTTATTTTCTAAAATGTGTTTATAATTGTTTGTAATGCGCACTAACTTTTGCCTCTCTGCATTACTAAAATTTGCACTTCGCTTTTTTTTATTCTCGCTTTCCATCATATATGTTCTTACGGTTAAAAAGTTATTCGAAATGTCAACAAATATAACTCACAGATTAGGTAGCCAATCAAAAAGCTTTGCTGAAATTTTAGTGCAGCCAACCTTAAAGAAATTTTATAAACTAAAAGATAACTAACTAGCAGAAAACGTTATGCTTGATAAACGATTCCAATTTTAACTATCACTTTGTCTGAAGGGTATCCTTAGGTAACTAACTATCACTTTTGACCCTGCATTGAAGAACCGGCCCTAAGCGAAAGTTCAACTGAACTTGGTTCAAAATTCAAGGATACCGATTGTTGCAAGAATGGTATCCTTAAATTTTAAACCAAGTTCAGCTGAACTTTCGCTGCACCACTTTTATACAAGGATTTTTTTGCTTAATTACAGATAGGTAGATATGAAAATAAATTATTTTCATCCACAATTTATTGCGAGGCAGCTGAAAATAAAATGTATGTTTATATCTATCCATCTGTAACACTGGTTGGTATCGGTGAGATATTTAAGCAACAAATCCTTACATGCAAATTGATCGCAATATGCGATAGTGCGACTCTCTATGGTTTACTGCAGATATTTTATATTTTATTTTTTTATTAAACAGTTCAAAGTAAATACACAATAACATTTGAGAATATTCCATCTACTAAGGTCTATAATAAATACTTCTACCTTTAATGAATAAGAGAAACATTGTGTCAATTTTGTTATGTTTTACTAGATATTTCTTAATAGAACTTCTAAAACACAGTTGGATTCTTTTGAAGTTGTTTATTTCTAACAAATGCAATCGTAACTAACACATGATACAATAAATAAGAGATAAGATATCGTGCAAATAATATTCTGGTTTCTTGAATAATGACTTTTAAAAAAGTAAAACTCAAAAAAGTTGTGAAATATTATAAATTTATTTTCACTACAACTGGCGTGAAGTAACGCTTAAACAAAATGAACATTGGAATGAAGACGCTTGCGTCTTTTATAGGTTTTCGTTATCTAAGCTGACTATGGGATTTATAAGGATGTAATGCGCCCCTCAAAGATTGAAAATTAAGGGAAAACATCGTTAAAATCTTGATTTTCATTTAAATTATTAGTCGGTTTAGATTCAGAAAAGCGCAATAAAAAAGGATGATTACAATATCTTAAAATACAATATTTAAATAGTTTAAATAAAATGAATAATAATATTAAAACTATCACTGTTATAAGTAAAATGTCAAACATATTAAGTCCTTTAATGTTTGTCACTGTTTTTAATGGTTCGACGGTAAATTCTTTAACGTCACTTTGTATTTTAGAAAGTTCATCTAACTGGATTTCTCCGGGAATCTGAATCTTCCGTGTAGCCTTGTCCGGGTGCCATTTCTGGATGGTGGGCAAATGAAATGGTGCTCCTTGAATAGGTGATTCATCATTTTCATACTTTATACCTTGAAGTATGATGCTGCAGTGTTCGGGAATTTGTATCAGACTCGGGGTTGATACATCTGTAAATCCATGGGGTTGACATTGCTGTGCTATTCTGACCGTTTTGGTGGGCAGGATAATTATGTAGGCATCATTAACGATTTCTACTAGCGTTGCTTGTAAGTCGATGGATGTTACGTGACATTCAGAAACTTGGGTATTTCCTCGTAGTATTTGGGGTATACAGTCCCTCTGGTTTATCCCTTCCTTTACGTGAGTTACACAATATCTATCTATTGAGTGACAACTATCTTCTTGGTAGTGATGCGTAGAGGAGTTCATTAGGATAAATGGTTTATATGGGATAATTGTTGTATTATTGATAGGAATTGGGAATAAATGAAACAATTCGAAAACATCTTTCTTAACTATGGGAAAGTGTATTAAAATTAATAAACTATCATCGTGATATTTTAATTCTGTATGTAAATATCTATAATATTCCTGTTTAATGTGAAAATCTAAAATTTGATCATTATATTGACCTTTCATTACTGAAATTAATTTATTTAGCTCATTAAGAGGTAGTATAGTACTAGTTAATGTTTTTAATTCAGCAAAGGTGATTGCTGTTTGAATATTATCTATATGTTCAATTAACAAATTACAATCTATTAGTAACATATTCAATACTTGTTGCAAACCTAAGTAACGGGTTATTCTATCAATTGTTCGTGATAATTCTATCAGATTTTGTTTAACAATTTTATTATTATTGTCTAATTTTGTAAATAAGTTTTTAGTCTCGTTCATAAAGTCTTTACTAATCGATACAAAATGTGTAAAATCGTGATGGATCGATTGTTGATTTTTATCTAAATTTGCTATAGCTTGACTGTATCTCTCGCCATCTTCGTCTGTGAGAGTGCCAAAAAGCCACCCTTGAGCTCGTCCTACAAAATTAAATAATCCTCTTTTTTGTCTTACAGTTTGAGGTTTTAAATTAAACAATTTTGAATAAGCTGAATCTTGTACGTGAATTTTAAGTGGTTCTAGGTCTGGATTCAGTTTACTAACTTTGTAAATTGTTGAAGTCCCTGATGATTCTTTCATATTTAATGTCATGTCATCAAGTACTTTTTGTATTTGTGATAAGTATTGTTCGTACAGATTAATATCAATCTTTTTAATAAAAGTATGTTTTCTTGAAGTAATATAGGTCGGTCCAATTTTATAGGGGAAAATTGGGTTAGTCAGGGGAGTTATATTAAGTGTGCCCATCGGAAAGGGGTACGCTATCATGAGAAGAAGTGTCAGGATGTTCCTCATCTTCTTCCTGTAAAGGTGATTTGTCTTTAGTACATTTTCTAATAGGTTTAATTAATTTTTTATGAAATTTTCCTTTGTCAGTAATTACTTTGTCTAAGTCGTCTAATAGTGGTATCGCTTGTTGATAAACAGGTTTTATTTTATTCCGCGTAATATCCCTAATATATACGTTTTTGTCATCGTCTATGTGAATTTCAGGAGGCTCTTTTCTATTTTCATTTATTTTAGTTAGATCTCTTGCCTTTGAATTATTATCATTAATTACCTTGTTTATTACATTAGTTTTTTCAATATGTTTGTTTAAATAGTCCGATACAATTTGTGTTTGAGTTATTTCCGTTGGTGTTGAGTAATCTAATATACCTTTAATAACTTGTAGTGGAGTAAACTTAGTTGAGCTGTGGATTGTGTTATTACAACCAATCAAAGCGTATATCATTAAACTTGTTATTTGGTCATGTTTTTGCTCAATTCGTAATGTTCGTAAAGTTTCAATTAATGTGGAATGTAGTCGTTCTACTGGACTATTTGAATTAGGATTTTTAGCCGTAGTATAATGTAGATTTATTTTATGCAAAGCACAAAAGTTTTCAAAGTGTCTATTTTTAAATTCTGGGCCTTGATCACAAGAGATTTTAGAAGGTATCCCGTAATGCGATATGAATTTTAATAAATTATCTACCACGTCTGTTGCATTAGTTGTAGTCGGGTATGCTTGTGCAAATTTCGAAAAGCTGTCAATTATTGTAAAGAATTTAACTTTTTCTATTTGGAATGTGTCTACATAAATGTGATCGAAAGGTTTATCTCCAATAGGAGTATTTTTAAATATTATTTTGTGAGGTTGTCTCTCGTATTTAGTTTTTTGACAAACTTCGTATGTGTTTATATAGTCATTTATGTCCTGTTTTAGTGTAGTGTAACGAAGTGATTTTTTCCGATCAAGGAATGTTCAATTTTGCTTTAAATATTACCGTCACTTGGGTACACCCTGCCGCTGTTTTAGTAAGTAAGTCCTGTTTTAATTAAGTTATTAATGAGTTGTTAAAAAGTCCGCTGGTAAACAAGCAATCAAGTAATTAATTGATTAATTTTCGACAATACCTCGTATAAGTAAAATCCGAGAAATATTATAAATAATGGCCGAGTCGGAAATAAAAATCATTCGTTATTAAAAATGTTAATCCTTGCCTGTTTTAATCCGTTTCTTTTTGCAACATAGTATAGAAATTGCAAGTAGCGCATTTCCGGTTATCGACGCTCTGAACGAATACTCCAAATTGCATAATCCGCTTGCACTCTGCAACGAGCGTCGTGTTGAGCACACGATCCCATCGTGTCAAATCAGTACGCCCCTCTTAACATGCCATATGGGCACGTCAGAAAGGTCATAAAAAGGAAGAATCGCCCTGGAGTGGACATCAGATCCGATCCACCTTCAGAAGTGCCAGATCGAACCAGCCGTCTACAGTTTCGCGCCGCCGCTCCGAATTAAATAGCAAATCCTATCAGAACGTGATTCCGAAAATTATTTTGGTAAGAATACATCGTCGTGCACTGTATTTTGCAGGTACTGCTTTCAGTTAAGTATAGATATTCAAAGGTTCTTGTGTCCGCACGTATTGTTGTATTATACTACTCAATCAAACCAGAGCTAATTAGTAATACCTCCGTTGGTCTTTTGTTTGTTAATATATGCAGCAGCCGCTGAGGTCTATTCGCTAGGGTCACCTCAAAAGTTCCACTGCATAATAGGTTACCGGAAAACCTACGATAAATCTAATAGCCATTATATGCATCAACTGAGAGGAATTGTTCGCTAGGGCCTTCCAAACGGGTGATCTGCATAGAACTGGCTCGCGAAATTTATGTAATAATATAATAATAATATAAGCATTAGCAAATCGCTCTACGTTTGTGGCAGTAGTTTGCCGTGTATGTAAAAATTCCGTATAGCCTAGAATATCTATAGCTAATCGATTGCCCGCCGTGCATAATACATCTGAGTGGAAAGGTCCGTTTGCTTGTCGTACATCAGAATTCATTAATCTCACGTATCCGAAAATTCAGACGTAAAATCACGTAAACATTCTTGATTGCCAGCACGACTTATTTTTATCATTTTTGAAATAATTTTATACACACTCGACTGTTTGTACAGTCGTGGAGGTTTAGAGTAAATTAATTTGTTCATTATTATCCTTGAATAAATCCGTTATTTTAAAAAGGTAAAATTCACGAGTTATTATTTCTGTCATTTTAATTTCTGATTAATCCGTTTGAGTAGGGGTTGAAGTCCTTTAGACAGACCCCCAACTTGCGACCTCTGGCTATCTGTATCTCCATCTGTTAGCTACCCCGGATTGTTTTCCCAAATAGGAAAGCCAAAAAGTGCTGTCCTTTGCACTCAAAAGTTAAAGGGCTGGCGCCCGAGATTTCCGTATAAAAGATTACGTAAGTATCTGGAAAAGAGAGGAAGCCATTACAAAATGGCGCCCGAGCAGGGACTTTATTACGTTAATCAGAAATCCGAAAGTGTAAAGTTGTCCAGAAAACGGAGCCGCCGAAAAAAATTACAAGTCTTGTGTGAAATACGCGTAGAATTAAATAAATACCGAAACACTAGAAATTTGCAATTAGACGCCGATTTAAAATAAAATAAAATACGTGAAGCCTGTTTTTTCAGTCCGTCGAAAACGCTAGAATTTTTTATAAATTACAGTTTTTTATTGATAAGAAATAAAAACTTGTTGTTCGCCGTACACGAGGGTTTTATCAATTTAAAATTTATAAAACCAAACAGTTTTATTTCTAGTAAAGAAATCACATTCTGTTATCAGGCGATTTAAATTAAATATCGTCTGTCCGTCTGCTGAAGAATAAAAACATTATTTACTGAACTGTGGAATAAAAACATTACCTATTTAACTCGGTGGATTTAAACATCGAAATAAACTTGAAATAAATTACTTCTAGGTTTTACATCCGTCTGTCTGTCTGTCTGTATGTAACCTAGCCAAGTGATTGAAAGTTAACTTGTTAATACGTCCCGATTGCAATTACAACCGAAGGTGGTTTATTTTAATTTTACAAACAGCTGCTTGCACAAGTACTTACTTCCGCGAAATACTCAAGCTGCTATAGCCGCTGTATTCCGAATCGTTAGAGGATTTTCGAAATTATTTTGACGTTGCCACTGTGGTTGACGCCCGCTACTCTCTGTTACCAAAATTTTGAGTTGAAAGGCAACTTCAACATAATTGGTCCGACATTATACAGGGTGTGCCTACTTTATTGATACAGCATACCTTACTGTTACCGTTTATTAGTGATATAAACAATCTTAGGGTTGTTTTTTTTTTATTTGGACGTTACCAGAGGGGGCAGATACCGCTGTTGCCCTATGCCGAGTTGTTAAGCAACTCAAAACCTGAAAATTATTCTCAGATAACGTGCTGTTAGGTACTCTAGCTGACAACAAATTATTTTGACGTGACCAGGGTGTGTTTTCACCATTGTTGCTTTATAGCAAGTAAGTAGGCAATTTCCAAAAATCTGCAACGCAGATTTACCGTTTTCTGTTAGCATCCAACTGCCCATCCGCTGGGTAGTGCAGCGATCTGTTAGGTTTTTTTGTGAATTCGGCACGCAACGAACGCAACAAAATTTCTACTAGCCGCGGTAAATAAGCCTGCGACGTGTCGATTCTGATTAAATCGAACCTGAAGAACCGATTGCGACTACTTACATACCGATTCGAATCCTATTGAAGAAGTTACATATAACTTTGACGCGACACAACGTTATTGAAGCCAGACCGAGTTATACGTTATTAATTTACGTGACGAGGAACTACGATTGCACGTTCCAAATCGAATTACCGTCGGTTGTAGCCAAGGTCATCCAGAAATACCCAGGTACAAGCTAGCCTTGTGGGGTATCCTTTTTAGGGTAATCGCACCCTAGGAACCGTTTGGTGATACTTGCAACCCGATCTGAAGCACCGTTGCTGAAAGACGCCTACCGTCGCGACGCCTGAGGTTGAATATCATCACAACCTGCAGATTTCCGTATCCGTGACCGCTATACAGCAGCCGTGACGCCTCTTACTATTTCACCGGAGTATTTCGTGACTCCGGAGTCAGAATTTTCCGAGGGTGTGACCCCTCATCTAATGGTAAACCGAGGACGCTAAAGCGATTGCCGATAGTTTCGACGCGATATAACCAGGCCTTCCAGACTTAGGATTTTCCGACTCGTATCGTCCGTTTGATTTGACCTGAACTCGTTTTGCTGACATCTTTGGGAGGTAACACAATGCCTACCGAAGGAGATAAAACCGACACACCCGTATTACCCGTCGACGAGGCCGCGAACCTTGATCTGGGAGATATTCGGCTAGGCTGGATCTATAAATTAAAGAAGGAACAAATAGACGATCAGTTAGGGAAGTTTGGTCTACCCGTAACCGGTACCGTGGACGAGAAGAAGCGCCGTTTGGTCAAGTTTATCAAAGAGGGGTGCTCTTCGCCTAGACCAAATACCGCGCCACCTGTTTTTCCGCCGCCGATACCGCCACCGTTACCACCGCTGGTAATACCTCAACCGCCCCACAATATTGCACCAGGACAGACGCCATTAGACCCCGTACAGATACGCAAATGGAACATCCATTTCAATGGCACTGGCGATCCAGCCGCGTTCCTGGAGCGCTTGGAAGAAGTTTGTGGGTATACCACCCTCCGTCCCGCGCAGCTACTTCCGGTCCTACCTGAGCTACTGCAAGGCTCCGCCTTGCTCTGGTACCGCAATAATAAAGCCCGCTGGACCTCCTGGGAACAATTCCTAGCAGATTTTCGTATTTTTTACGTACCGGTTCACTATCAGGAAGATATAGAAGCAGAAATTAGCCGTCGACTGCAACGCCCAGAGGAGTCAGTAATGACGTACATCACCGACTTGCAGACTCTCATCCGCCGTCATAGAGGACTTTCCGGGGAACAAGAGTTACGATGGCTCTACCGAAATTTGTTACCCGATTTTCGCCAGTACATTCGTCGACAAGACTTTACAGACGTAGCAATATTAATCGCGAAATGTCGTGAATATGAAACGCTGAAGCAGGAGGTTGACCGGGTGTATAGCAAACCACCTCTCGCTCGCCGCTCCACCAGTACACGTCAGTCCGACGATACTTCCGGGACGTCTCAACGCTTAGGCCCGGGAGATCGTACTTCCAACCAACCGTCGTCACCACCTCCGCGGTCAAGCAGCGACCAGGCACGGACCGCGACGCCCTCCGAGAGGACGCGTGAAACCCAGGAAACTCGAACCCGTCCAAACCAGAAACGTAACGGAAATAACAGTCCCGCATCCGCAGACATCCTTACTGACCGAAGTACAATCTGTTGGCGTTGTGGCAAGACCGGTCACTTCCGCAGTGAATGTCGCTCGCCACCCCGCCTATTTTGTTCACGCTGCGGCCGTCAGGGCACAATGACCCGCGACTGCCAATGTAATACAGCGGAAAACTAAACCGGAACCGCACCGTACCGAGGCCAGTTTGGTTCCGAAATATTACCGCCTCGCACCAGGATATGACACCTGAACATGACAACCGCCCACATATCCCCGTACGCATTCGTAATAAGACCTTCTCCGCCCTTGTGGATACCGGCGCCGTCCGTTCGTACGTCGGTAACCAAATACATGAATTTTGTACGCGATTGGGGATTAAACCGCAAACTGTTACCGCACCCTCTGCCCGATTGGCTAATGGCAACTTGGCTACCGTCACCCAAGCATATTCGCTAAAATTTACCATCGGCCGAACACAATTCGCTGAAGATCTATTGTATCTGGAAAATCTCTCGTCCGACATTGTCCTGGGAATGGACGTAATGAGCAAGCACGACTTTCTCATCACTCCAAGAACCGCTTCCGTTTCACTGAATGGTCATGTGGTCTCTCGACCACGAGTCACGCCCGCTAGCCCGTTAGGCACAGTTTCCTTGACTCTCACTACAAGTGAGGAGCATCGCCTGCAGAACTTTCTTGATAACGAGTTACCAAGTTTTCAAGAAATCCGTGGTACTACCGACCAGGTACAACACCACATCCGTCTGTCGCATTCCGAACCAATCAAGCAGAGGTACCGTCCACAAAACCCGAAAATGCAGGAGATCATTAATCAAGAAGTTGATGAGATGCTAAAAAATGGGATCATCGAACCGTCTCACAGTCCGTGGAGTTCACCGGTAGTCATAGTCAAAAAGAAAGATGGAAAACCCTGGTTCTGTATAGACTTTCGAAAAATAAACGAAATTACCGAAAAAGATGCATACCCGCTACCATACATCAACCATATTCTCGACAAGTTACGCAGAGCCCGATATATCTCTAGTATCGACCTGAAACAGGGATACTGGCAGATACCTCTCTCCCGTTCCAGTAAACCCATCACCGCGTTCACCGTTCCGGGCCGTGGACTGTTCCAGTTTAGAGTAATGCCTTTTGGACTGCACTCCGCCCCCGCCACTTTCCAAAGACTACTCGACAGCATTATTGGACCCGACTTGGAACCCCACGCGTTCGCCTATCTGGATGATATAATCGTCCTAGGAGAAACATTCGAGGAACACCTGACCAACCTGAGAGAAGTTTTTCGCCGTCTCCGAGCCGCGAACTTACAACTGAACCCTGCAAAGTGTGAATTCTGTAGGAAGTCACTGAAGTATCTGGGACATGTCGTTACGTCCGAAGGAATAAATACCGATCCCGACAAGGTGGAGTCTATTCGTCAAATTCCGACGCCACGTAACGTCCGCGACGTACGCCGATTTTTAGGCGTTGCGTCCTGGTACCGTCGATTTGTGCCTGCATTTTCGCAAATCGTAACCCCCCTGACGCGACTGCTAAAGAAGAATCATCGATTTAAATGGACTGCCGAGCAAGAGGAGGCCTTCAACCGTTTAAAGGGCTTTCTGACCGAGGCCCCCGTCCTGACGTGTCCGGATTTCTCTCAACCATTCACTCTGCAAACAGACGCGTCCGACCAAGGCCTTGGGGTAGCGTTAACCCAGGAAATAGAGGGTCATGACCGGGTGATAGCATACGCTAGTCGTACTCTCTCACCCGCCGAGAAAAACTATTCTGTCACCGAACGAGAATGTTTAGCGATTGTCTGGGGAGTAGAAAAGATGAGACCCTACCTGGAAGGCTACCGTTTTACCGTGCTAACCGATCACCAATCTCTCCGTTGGTTGCACTCGATCAAGAGTCCGGCAGGACGCCTCGCTCGATGGAGTATCTTTTTGCAACAATACGATTTTGAGATTAAGTACCGAAAAGGCACCTTGAACCGAGTAGCAGATGCCTTATAAGACAACCCTTACCGGGACCGTCGTCCGCCCCAGATTCCGAGGAATTGGGATCTCTAACTGAAACAGCTGACTGCTCCTGGTACAACCGGAAAAAGGCCGAAGTGGAAAAAAATCCCGAAGCCTTTCCAGATTATTGCATCCGAGACAACCGTCTGTTTCGCCACTTCTGGGATGCACATGATCTGACTGAGCCGGAGCTGTCTGACCCCTGGAAGCTATGCGTACCCACGTCTCTCCGTCCTACTGTATTGGCCGAAAACCATGATGCTCCCCGCTGGACATATGGGAATAGCCAAAACTGTGGCGCGCATGGCTCACCGGTACTATTGGCCCGGTATGTTTCGTGATATCGCCAAATATGTCAGAGGATGTCTACAGTGTCAAAGGTACAAACCGTCACAACAACAGGTTGCAGGGAAAATGCAACCTTCCGCAAACCGAAACCCGTGGGAAACCGTCAGTACAGATTTGGTCGGTCCCCTGCCACGATCCAGTATAATTACCTTGTGGTTTTTCAAGATCGCTTTACTAAATGGGTCCAGTGCAAGCCGCTCCGAAGTGCTACAGCCCGTACTGTAAGTCAAGCACTGTATGACGAAGTTATCACCCGTTTTGGTTGCCCCCGCACCATTATAAGTGATAACGGCTCTCAGTATGATAGCCGACTGTTCCGTCGCACCCTGGAAGAATTGGGAATACAGCACCGTTTCACGCCTCCGTATACGCCGCAAGCCAATCCCGTGGAACGAACCAATCGGACAATCAAAACCATGATCGCCCAATATTGCGAACAAGACCATCGTAAATGGGATCAAAACATCACCGATTTCCAATTGGCGATAAACAGCTCAAAACACGAGTCAACCGGATTTTCGCCTGCGTTCCTCAATTTTGGGAGAGAATTGGACTTACCCAAGTCGCTGTATCGCACAGAAACCCGACAACAAGGGGAAGAAATAACCACCGACTCTCTCAAACCCGCTGACCTGAGTAACCGGTTAGAAAAACTGCGTGAAGTTTTTCAGCTGGTTCGAATAAACTTAGCCCGCGCGTTTTCTACACAAAGTCATTATTACAACTTGCGTAGGCGGGAATGGCGCTGTCACCGTGGCGACCGCGTTATGAAGCGAGAAAACCCGTTGTCCTCTGCCGTTCGCGGATTTGCCGCTAAACTAGCTCCGAAATTTTCCGGACCGTACACTGTCACCCGAGTCATTTCACCCGTCGTTTACGATTTGAAAAGTGATACCGGCAAGCAAGTGCGACATATCCACATAAAGGATTTAAAACCTACCCCAATTCCTCCGTCCGAGTAACTCACTGTCCGTCTGTTTCAGCATTTTCCCAAACATGGGCCGTCGGAAAGGAACCAGTATCCGTCCCGCAGTTCCGCCAACCGGAGTATCGTGCATTGAATACATCAACTTGAGATCCGACCGCAGCCACCGGCAAATGGAGGCAGCCACCCGGCGACAGACCGTCCGGAACCTGAGGGATCAATTGAGCAGTGCCCAACGTCCAATACCCAAAGTCCGGATCCTACAGGATGTGTCTCTGACGCCCTGGAAGCCGGGCCCGCCAAAGGGGAAACCTCCCACGACGCCGCCGGAGCCTGCCGACCCCGCCACCCTCATGCCCATGCAAGATCGCCCATCTCCACGTACGCTCCAGGACAGGGTGGTGTCGCCCCAGCAACCAGGGAACAGCGTACCGGAAACACTGAGGGTGGTCCCCTCGTCCTCTGAGCTGGAGGCACGGGACTAAGAGCATCAATGGATTGCGCGGGAGATGGCTGCACATTCGCAGATCCGGACGTGGGGTCTGGAACTATGGAACCGGGTCCAGGCATTACGTCCTGCTAATGCTAACCCAGACCGGCGACACAAGTTCCTGCTCCGTACCCGTTCGGGACCTCTGCGTCGGATTGTCATCCCAGCCGTCCATCGGTTTACCGAATCTGAAGTTCACCCGCCCGACATTCTACCTACACCGCCGTGAATAAATTCCCTGGAAGTAAGATTTTTTTTTTTTAATTTTCAGAAGGACCAGCCCCTGACCATGGTCGGCCCAGTTGAAGGACCCCCCAGGGAATACTGACCACCCTGGAACACGTTAAGGCCAACTGGTAAGACGCACCGAATGAAGACCCCCAGAGGTAATGACACCGGTCCCGGGAGGCTGTTTAAAGTTAATTTTGTTTTTTTGCTAATTTAGAATTTTGTTCTGTAAATACTAGATTAGGGAGCTTTCCGTTTTCAATTAATTTTGCCTTTGTTTACCTGGAGCCTCCCAGGGAGAAGAAAAAAAAAATGTATAATGAATTATAATTTTTTTTACCGAAGTAAGAGGGGGGTGTAACGAAGTGATTTTTTCCGATCAAGGAATGTTCAATTTTGCTTTAAATATTACCGTCACTTGGGTACACCCTGCCGCTGTTTTAGTAAGTAAGTCCTGTTTTAATTAAGTTATTAATGAGTTGTTAAAAAGTCCGCTGGTAAACAAGCAATCAAGTAATTAATTGATTAATTTTCGACAATACCTCGTATAAGTAAAATCCGAGAAATATTATAAATAATGGCCGAGTCGGAAATAAAAATCATTCGTTATTAAAAATGTTAATCCTTGCCTGTTTTAATCCGTTTCTTTTTGCAACATAGTATAGAAATTGCAAGTAGCGCATTTCCGGTTATCGACGCTCTGAACGAATACTCCAAATTGCATAATCCGCTTGCACTCTGCAACGAGCGTCGTGTTGAGCACACGATCCCATCGTGTCAAATCAGTACGCCCCTCTTAACATGCCATATGGGCACGTCAGAAAGGTCATAAAAAGGAAGAATCGCCCTGGAGTGGACATCAGATCCGATCCACCTTCAGAAGTGCCAGATCGAACCAGCCGTCTACAGTTTCGCGCCGCCGCTCCGAATTAAATAGCAAATCCTATCAGAACGTGATTCCGAAAATTATTTTGGTAAGAATACATCGTCGTGCACTGTATTTTGCAGGTACTGCTTTCAGTTAAGTATAGATATTCAAAGGTTCTTGTGTCCGCACGTATTGTTGTATTATACTACTCAATCAAACCAGAGCTAATTAGTAATACCTCCGTTGGTCTTTTGTTTGTTAATATATGCAGCAGCCGCTGAGGTCTATTCGCTAGGGTCACCTCAAAAGTTCCACTGCATAATAGGTTACCGGAAAACCTACGATAAATCTAATAGCCATTATATGCATCAACTGAGAGGAATTGTTCGCTAGGGCCTTCCAAACGGGTGATCTGCATAGAACTGGCTCGCGAAATTTATGTAATAATATAATAATAATATAAGCATTAGCAAATCGCTCTACGTTTGTGGCAGTAGTTTGCCGTGTATGTAAAAATTCCGTATAGCCTAGAATATCTATAGCTAATCGATTGCCCGCCGTGCATAATACATCCGAGTGGAAAGGTCCGTTTGCTTGTCGTACATCAGAATTCATTAATCTCACGTATCCGAAAATTCAGACGTAAAATCACGTAAACATTCTTGATTGCCAGCACGACTTATTTTTATCATTTTTGAAATAATTTTATACACACTCGACTGTTTGTACAGTCGTGGAGGTTTAGAGTAAATTAATTTGTTCATTATTATCCTTGAATAAATCCGTTATTTTAAAAAGGTAAAATTCACGAGTTATTATTTCTGTCATTTTAATTTCTGATTAATCCGTTTGAGTAGGGGTTGAAGTCCTTTAGACAGACCCCCAACTTGCGACCTCTGGCTATCTGTATCTCCATCTGTTAGCTACCCCGGATTGTTTTCCCAAATAGGAAAGCCAAAAAGTGCTGTCCTTTGCACTCAAAAGTTAAAGGGCTGGCGCCCGAGATTTCCGTATAAAAGATTACGTAAGTATCTGGAAAAGAGAGGAAGCCATTACAGTAGGCCAGTAGTATTTTCTAGTAAGGGCCATGGTGGTTTCGTTTATACCTCTATGTACCGTTTTTGTTTCATGATGGTATTTTATTTTTAGAATTTGCTCATCTTTAGTTTTTATGTCTTCCAAGAATAATGTACATCGTACAAATTTAAATGATTTGACTAGAAAGTTACTTTGAATAACTTTAGTAAAGTTACTTAAAAATGCCATTGGTATTATTATACCGTATGTTGTTTTAGGCTTAACATAATTTTTCAAATAGTTAACTAAATCATCTGCAAAGTTTTGTGCTGTTAATGTCACATTATGTCGTATTTTGTTATCAAAAAGTTGTTCGATCCGCACAGTATATTTTATAGAATGTTCGCTTACATGAAGGTTTATCTGATTCTTAAAAGTATTTATAGCATTTTCTGATATAGGTATTTCTAAAACTGGGTTTTCATGTGCCGTATGTATAGTGTCACTAGTATTTGTTTGTCTTTCTGGAACTAAATTTATGTCTGATATTATATTAATTGGTCGAGTAGAAAGTTCTTTTTCTATCGCTTCATTAATAATTTGGTCGATATTTGAAGTCGACGGTTCGATTTGGGATTCGTCAGGCGTCGATAACTGTTTTTCATTAGTTGTTAAGGTGAAAAAATCTGCTAAGTTGTTTTCTGTTATATCATAATTATTTAATGTCGATAAGTTATCCGGTTCAATTTTTATTCTAGATAACGCGTCTGCTACGTGATTATCTTTTCCTTTGACATACGTAATTTCGTCGTAATTAAATTCTTGCATTTTAATTTTCCATCTTAAAAGTCGTGAATTTGGCTCTTTTATACTTGTTAACCATTTCAAGGGTTTATGGTCGGTTTGTATTGTAAATTTACGTCCAAATAAATATGCTTTCCAGTAAGTGCAAAAGTATATGATTGAAAGTAATTCCTTTTCTATAACCGAATAATTTATTTCTGCCTTTTTTAGCGTTCTACTGCCATAACATATTGGTTTGTTATTTTGACTCAAAACTGCACCGATTGCGTAATTAGATCCGTCGGTGGTTAATGTAAAAGGTTTCGTAAAATCGGGGTATGATAATATTGGTTCGTTCATTAAATAATTCTTTAGCGTTTCAAAACTATTTTTATAATCTAAATCATTAATGTCAATTTTAGCTCCCTTCTTAAGACATAAGGTCATGGGTTTAGCTATTTTAGCGTAATCTTTAATAAATTTTCGATAGTAACCAGTAAGTCCTAAAAATGACTTTATTTGTTTAGTCGTTTGTGGAATAGGGAATTTTTTTATTGCTGATATTTTATTTGGGTTTGGTTTTACTCCTTTGTCCGATATTATGTGTCCTAAATATTCCGCTTCGCGTTTAAGAAATTCTGTTTTGTCAAGTTGTATTTTTAAGTTGGATTGTCTCAGTGTAGTAAAAATTCGTTTTAAAGCTACAAGGTGTTCTTGTAGAGATACCGAGTAAACAATTATATCGTCTAGGTATACCATACATATGTTGTCATTGATATGGTCTCTTAAAATATGGTCCATTACTCTCTGAAAGGTTGCAGGAGCATTTTTTAAACCAAAGGGCATTCTGAGAAACTCAAAATGGCCACGGTCGCAAGTAAAAGCTGTTTTCTCTATCGAGTTTTCGTGCATTGCGATCTGGTGATAGCCCGAAGCTAAGTCTATTGTTGTAAAATATTGACTTTTGCCTAATTTTGCTAAAGTAGCGTCAATGTCGGGTAATGGGTACTTATCGTCGATAGTCTTTGAATTAAGTGCCGAATAATCGATTACCATTCGATATTTTCTTTTACCGGAGGCATCTAATTTTTTGTCAACTATCCAAATTGGATGTGCGTATGGGCTTTGAGAATGTGTTATTATACCGTCTTGTAGGTACTGGTCAATTGTTTGTTTTACAAGTTCTTTATGTACCTGAGGGTACTTATAAATATGGGGATGTGTCGGTATATTGTCGGATGTCCTAATGTGATGTTGAACTTTATCGGTAACTGTTAATTTCTCGCTCGACTTATGAAATATTTCTTTAAACTGAGAACAAAGTTTTAAAAGTTTAAATTTTTCTTCTGAATTTAAATGATTAGTTCTTATTAAATTTCGTATATCAGATATAGGTTCAAAATCATTTATAAAGCTGTTGTCTAATACTTGATCTAATGTAAATAATTCATATTCACTATTATTGATTTCTCTGGATGGTAATTCTGTTAATATTTGTAATGATTGTGGTGAATTTGATTTATTTTCTATTTCCACATAAGCTTGACCGTTAACTGCCGTTGTTATACAATTTTTTATTGTTACATTATTTAATAATCGTTGTTCTTCTACAATTATTTTACCTTTAGTAATATCAACCGGTAGTTTTTCTAATTTTGTTTCATTGGGTTCTAACATAACATTAAGTGCATATGTTTTTCCCTGTCTAAAATGAAAAGGTATTGTGAAATTTGTACCTATCAATTGCTGTGTCTTAAAATCGATATTTAAATTTAAATTATTAAGGAAACTAAATCCTATTACTCCATCAAAGTAATTATGAAAGTCGTATGCTATACATTCTGAATGATAATTAACGTAATCCTGGAAGTTATAATTAATTTCTTCAATGTTATTTTCATTTTTAACTATTAGTGAAAATAAGGGAATGTTAGCTGTTCCTTGTGCAACTACTATACCGCCCGCTGTATTAATTTGGGTAGGTTTGTTATTAATTGAATTTGGAAAATAATATTCAATTAGTTCTGGTCGTAATATATTCATGCTACACCCTGTATCAATTAATAATTTTATTTCCGGTTCGTTTGCCGTTGCATTAATTAATACATATGGAAGAGGTGCCTGAAAGTTCGCGTTTATTTCAACTATGGAGGCATTGTTTGTTGGGTGTCCTTCAGAAAATTCCGCGATTCGGAAACACTGAGGGTGGTCCCCTCGTCCTCTGAGCTGGAGGCACGGGACCAAGAGCATCAATGGATTGCGCGGGAGATGGCTGCACATTCGCAGATCCGGACATGGGGTCTGGAACTATGGAACCGGGTCCAGGCATTACGTCCTGCTAATGCTAACCCAGACCGGCGACACAAGTTCCTGCTCCGTACCCGTTCGGGACCTCTGCGTCGGATTGTCATCCCAGCCGTCCATCGGTTTACCGAATCTGAAGTTCACCCGCCCGACATTCTACCTACACCGCCGTGAATAAATTCCCTGGAAGTAAGATTTTTTTTTTTTAATTTTCAGAAGGACCAGCCCCTGACCTTGGTCGGCCCAGTTGAAGGACCCCCCAGGGAATACTGACCACCCTGGAACACGTTAAGGCCAACTGGTAAGACGCACCGAATGAAGACCCCCAGAGGTAATGACACCGGTCCCGGGAGGCTGTTTATAGTTAATTTTGTTTTTTTGCTAATTTAGAATTTTGTCCTGTAAATACTAGATTAGGGAGCTTTCCGTTTTCAATTAATTTTGCCTTTGTTTACCTGGAGCCTCCTAGGGAGAAGAAAAAAAAAATGTATAATGAATTATAATTTTCTTTACCGAAGTAAGAGGGGGGTGTAACGAAGTGATTTTTTCCGATCAAGGAATGTTCAATTTTGCTTTAAATATTACCGTCACTTGGGTATGTTATCGAACCCAGGAGATGCTGTGAAAGTAGTTTTAAGTAAAAGATCCCAATTAGACATAAGCACACAAGCTAAGGCTTGAATGGTGTATGTGGAACATCTGTTCCATGTACACCATTTTTTTATCAAAAATATGTCGAATTTCAAGTCAGTTCCTAAACCCAAAATTCCTTCTTTTTGCCTGATATGCATGAATCCATGCATATCAGGATTTTTTATAAAATTTATAAGACGATTTTCAGTACAGTTTCCAAAATTCCCTTTATCTTTTTCGGCCCATATCTCATGTTTGAACGAACGCATCCAGGCACGATGCAGCATGTAGAGACGACCAAGGATATGCATTATCCTCTGCCAGTGCCGAATCCTCTATGGACGGACTGGGGTTTTAATTATGATGATTACAGCGCAGGTAATCATCTTCACAAGCCGGTCTAACAGATCACAGGAATACTCCACAAAGGCGCGAGAGTGAATCTACCGTAGATCGGTAGCTCTTGATCTGATCTACCATAGACTGATCCACCTTCGTGGTCGCACTGATCTACGGACCCATAGGTTCACTCTACCCTCGCGTTCTGGAATTCCTAGTGAGTCCGTGACCTACGGCTTCCAAGGATGGTTGAGCTGGCCTCGCCTACCCATTGGTCATCGTCTCTACCGGGATCGTGTCTGATAGCACCATTTTGAAATTTTAGGAACTGAATAAAAGGACCCCGCACATTTAGATAGGAAAATGGCTTTCTGTGAAATTTAATAAAAATGGGTGGAAAATGTTCCTCGAGTCATCCTGATCAAATGTCTCCATGGGCACAAACTTTTTTATCGGGTGGTTTTTGAGTTACAGAGGTTTGAAAGTAGCATTTTTTAGAAAAATTAAGCATGCGATTAGGAGCTTAGGTCACCGGGGATAGGAGCTTAGGTCACCGGGGAAACAATCACGTTTTATCCCGAATCGGCACATTCGAATGCCTTGGGGGGGTTTTGGAGGTCGAGGATTACAAATTCAAGATCGAAAATCATCCTGGATGCACCTGGTGTGCTAGACGACCTTACCGTGAACATCATCTCCGGGGAAACAACCACATTTCAGCCCGTATCGGCACATCCGTATGCTTCAGGGGGATTTTGGAGGTCAAAAATCACGAATTCAAGATGGAAAATCATCCCGGTTGGACCTAGTGCTCAGGACGACCTTAGCCTGAACATCATCTTCGGGGAAAAAACCACATTTCATCTCGAGTCACGACATACATCCACCATGGAAATGAAGAAGTATTTTTTTCGCAGTTTCATGTAATGTTCCTTTTTTTAGTTTCGCACCACGCTTTCTTCCGTTTCATTTTTTTATATGCTCTCCCCACTCTAATTGGCTTTTTTTTGTCTTTCTTGCAAGCATGGTTTGCAGTTTTTCGAGGCGTGTATCGTAATATACCATGATATATTTTTTATAAATATTTGCTCTTTGCAAAAGTTTTTTTTATAATTACTGCACCAGGTCCATCCAAGATGATTTTTCATCTTGATTTCGGGATTTTCGGCCTCCAAAACCCCCCCTGAAGCATACAGATGTGCCAACTCGGGATGAAATGTGGTTTTTTCCCCGAAGATGATGTTCAGGCTAAGGTCGTCCTGAGCACTAGGTCCAACCGGGATGATTTTCCATCTTGAATTCATGATTTTTGACCTCCAAAACTCCCCTGAAGCATACGGATGTGCCGATACGGGCTGAAATGTGGTTGTTTCCCCCGAGATGATGTTCACGGTAAGGTCGTTTAGCACACCAGGTGCATCCATCTTGAATTTGTAATCCTCGACCTCCAAAACCCCCCCAAGGCATTCGAATGTGCCGATTCGGGATAAAACGTGATTGTTTCCCCGGTGACCTAAGCTCCTAATCGCATGCTTAATTTTTCTAAAAAATGCTACTTTCAAACCTCTGTAACTCAAAAACCACCCGATAAAAAAGTTTGTGCCCATGGAGACATTTGATCAGGATGACTCAAGGAACATTTTCCACCCATTTTTATTAAATTTCACAGAAAGCCATTTTCCTATCTAAATGTGCGGGGTCCTTTGGAAATAGCGGAATTTTGCGACGCCACGTGGCGACATGAAGTGGTCTCGGGTCATTTCCATATATATAGTGGGAGACCTCCCAATGATCTCGCAAAATGGAAGTCCGGTATTTTTGATTAAATCAAGCCAGGATAAGCCTCAGTGCGGTACGCACGGGTACCGGGGCACTTCCCCATTATTACCAGGTGACCGCCTTGTGAGATAGCATTCGAAGAGATTTCCCCTTTCTGAAATATCCACAGACGTCTAACGGCATATACCCCTTTTGGAGAATATTACCTTAAATTTTTAGTCTAATTCTAACAGTAAATCTATAAAACCCACTCACTAAATTGCCAGTCACGTCCATGTAATAATTCTCTTTCGGCAATCGATCACTCGTCTTTAAGCGCGGCCGTCGCGGTCGCTGACCCCTTGTGGGGGTATCGTGGTTATGGTGGCAGACCTTGCTAGGTGAGGCTCTATATGTACTATGATTATTGTTTAATATATACCCTTATTTATTATCCATGTCTTCTTATTGCGTTCTAGTATTAGTCTAGTATCTGTGTTGACCCCATAGCTAACGACCCTCGCAATTGCGTCGGTTTGACCATTCGGCTGAGCCAAAGAAGAGTGAACGAGCAAGACCTGTCTGGGCAGGTGTCAGAAGTGAATTGTGTATTGTGCAAAGTGTTTAGCTAGTGTTGTATCTTTAGTTCAGGACGTTGCGAAGCCTGTATACGAGGAAGCATTCATTGTCGACAGTTGCCGTTAATCTATCGATTTCGAGACTTCGATATATTAAGGGTTTGCCACGACCTGCGTTGAATTCAACGGCCAAGAGTTAAATCAGATGTAGTGACAGCGGTTGGTTGACTTAATCGAATATCGGTCGTTCCCTCCTACTATCACTGGTTATAACGAATGGTTAACTAACGTTGACACAGCCTTAGCAAATTAGTTTAGTTATTAAACGTTGATATGGCGCCCAACGTGGGGCTGTGCTTCGGTTGACCTCATCTCTTGCATGAATCGTAGTCATGAACGACAATCCTTTGATATCTTTGACCCCTAGTGGCTTCTACGAGCAAGAGACCGGGTTGATGGAAGATTCCTCCGTAGTGCCGGAGCGGCAGCCGGAACTGATCAGTAATGTTTCTCCCTCGTTGAGGTCCCCTGAAAATCCTCCATCAATGGAAGATCTATTCGCCAAGATGGCGCAAACTTTTGTAAACGCTATGCAAGACGCAGCACAGTGCACAACTTCTACCTATGACCGACCACGTAGTCCTAACGTGGAATATCATGGCTTAGACCATGAGAGTCCCGAAACTTTCATCAGAAATTTCGAAGACTATTGCCACAGAGCAAGAATTAATAACAGTACAGACCGATTCCATTTAATAACTGAGCAACTAAAAGGAGAAGCCCGAAAATGGTTTGATCAATATCGAACTCTCATTACTTCGTACGAAGTATTCATTGAACGTTTCCGCAATAGATTTGATTCAGGCGATATCTACACCCAGGCAATCACAAAACTTTATGGAGAGATGCAGCATGCAGGTGATTCATCAGCGGTATTCATTACCAAGAAAATATGTCTTTTTAATAGGGTCGACCCCTTCAAACCGGAAGCTCTGAAGGCCAGTATCATACTGGACCAACTCAGACCGGAGATACGTTCTCGTTTACGCGGAACACATATTTTTAACACTGAGTCACTTGTATCGATAGCATCTAGGGTAGAGCGAGATATAGCTGATGAAGGATCTGCGGCACGTTCAATCGAAACCAAATCTAAGGCAAAATCTAATCAAAATTATAATCAACCATCTTCTGGCAACTCCTATAATGGCCGTGTTTGGCATACTCCCCAAAGTGAGAATAACAATAGAGACACGCAAGACGTCAGGAACCGACAAGTCCATTTCCAAGAGCAGGCAACCTCTAGCAATCAAAACCGTCCAAATTCCAACAATCAGAAAATTCCTCCTACACCATGTCGATTCTGTCCTGATGTCCAATGGCACTACCATTCCGATTGTCCAAACAATCCTTACAAGAGACGACAACAGGGAAACTTCTCAGGGGTTCGAGAACAGGGCAATTCCCGCAATCCCCCTCCAGTCGGCCCTACGAGTACGCCTCGTCGTCAATAGACCTAACCCAAACTATAAACCCATTTGACCACTTACCTGACCTGACGTCAGAATACCCAGAATATGCCAAAGACCCTGCCAACTTTCAACCTATAATCCTATCAGAAGCCATTAACCATTTATCAAATTTTTATCCTTTGCCTCGAATCAAAATTATCGTTAATAATAAACTTGTGTTCGCACTTCTTGATACCGGTGCCACAAGGAATATCATTCATCCGTAATTTCTCTCATCGATGAATAATCTATCAGATCCTCAAACTTTCGCTCTTGCTTGTGGCGATCAAGTTATTGATTCGCAAGGCACTACTTCTCTAGACATCTTTATATCGGATGTTCGTTTCCATGTACCATTTCAAGTTATAGAAGAACTGAACGAAGGAATCATATTAGGAGCTCCATTCCTTTATTCTCAACATGTCGTATTTGACTATCATAGGAAATGTGTGTATGTGGGAATAGACAGACGTATAACCGTGTTCTGGAATCAGGCAACCGATAGAGCATCTAATGAAGAATTGCCGGAAACCCTAAAAATTTCTAACTCCATTTTCAATTCACTTTTCAAAGAATTTTCTGATCTATTTACGGTGGAATTGACTCAAGCAACCACCGTAAGTGTTAAACACAAAATTATCGTTAAGGACCATCGTCCATTCAATGTAAAGCCATATCCCATGTCGCCTAGTAAAAAGAAGATCATGTATGATCAGATAGAGGAAATGTTAAAGGCCGGTGTTATTGAATCAAGCACATCACCATATAGTTCACCCCCAGTCATCATTGAGAGACAAGATAAGAAACCGCGTTTCTGTATCGACTATCGTAGATTAAACGAAGTCACGCTTGACGAAGCCTCTGTTTTACCAAAAATCTATGAAAGTATCAAGGACCTGGGGAAAGCTACAATATTTACTGTACTTGATTTGAAGAGCGGATATTGGCAAATTCCTTTAGATGATTCATCCAAAATTTACACAGCGTTTACTACTCATGATGGAGCTGCCTATCAATTCAATGTTATGCCATTCGGCTTGAAGACTGCCCCGTGCACATTCCAAAAATTCATGGCCAAAGATGTACTAACAGGATATTTGCACCATTTCTGTAAAGTCTATTTAGACGACATCATCATCTATAGTGAAGATTTGGAAGGACATGTGGAGCACCTCAGGTTGATTTTTGAACGACTACGGCTACATAACTTGAAGGTTTCTCCAGATAAGTGTATAATCGCTACTAATGAGATTACCTATCTTGGACATCAGATTACTTTAGATACCACTAGACCACTTGATAAACATAAATTGCAGCTTCAGAACTATCCTGTTCCTAACAATAAACGACAACTTCAGAGTTTTCTCGGTCTATGCAACTGGGTAAGAGAATACATCCCTAATGCAGCCCTCATTACCAAGCCGCTAACCAGACTACTCTCGAACGACGTCCGCTATAAATGGACAAAGGAGGCCCAGAACGCATTTATGAATATTAAGCAGATCTTAGCAGAACCCTTGGAACTTCATAGACCAGATTTGGACAAAACTTTTATTCTTCAGACGGATGCTAGTCTACTAGGCATGGCAGCAGTTTTATATCAGTTCGGCGATGGAGGTGAAAGACATATTATATCTTATGCAAGTCATACCTTGTCTCCTACAGAGAGAAAATATCACATAAACGAGCTAGAATGTCTAAGTGTGGTTACTTACGTTAAGCGATATAAGATTTACTTAGCAGACAAACCTTTCATCGTCCGAACTGATAATAGGGCTCTCCTGTGGTTGGATAAGCACCGAGATGAGAAAACGAAGTTTACAAGATGGTCGTTGTTGTTGCAAGAATATTCTTTCAAAATTGAACACTGTCCAGGCAAAGAAAATCTTTTGGCCGATTATCTCAGTAGGAATCCTCAAAATTCAAGTTTGGAGCATCTCGATGAAGAGCGAATGTTTCCGCCTAAATTCAAATCAAAAGAAAATATTTTGGCTATCACCCATTTGGAACTTTATCAATCAATTATAGAAAGTCAACAGGATTCTACGAACATCAGGGAGAAAGTTAGTCGTTGGATTGAACTCAGTCAACGAACTATAAATGAGAGATCGGTTAAAGACCAGAAATTTTACTCAACTCATCAAGTGAGAAATGGCATACTTATGAGATTGATTTCAGACAAAATTTATTTAGTGGTTCCTAAACGTAAGATCAAAGAAACTATTTCACATTTTCACGACAAGACTGGTGTCGGCCATCCAGGAAGAGATGAAACCTTTCGGACCATATCTAGAACCTATTATTTTAACAACATGTCCAGGCTAGTAGGCCAATATATTCAAAATTGTTTAGTGTGCAAATCTGTTAAAGGACGACAAGTGCAGCCGGAAGCCCCATTACGGTGTCATGAACCTCAATACCCTTTTGAGGTGATCAGTATGGATATCTTGGGACCATACAAACGCGCTAAGGACACTGGTAATCGATTTATAGTCATGACGGTCGATTTATTTACCAAGTGGACCGAAGCGCAAGCTTTCGTAAAGGTGAATGGTGAAACTTTAGTCCGATTTCTGGAGGAGCACTGGATATCTCGGTTTGGCTTGCCGAAGACTATCAGTAGATAAGTAATGAGAGAGCTGCGTGTTCAGTTGTGATCAAGATCATGTTCATGTTCAAGGTCACCCCCTCTACCCCTCCACCCCCTCAAAAACAACCCCCTCAAAAACCACCCCCTCAAAAACCACTCCCTCAAAAACCACCCCCTCTTCCCCTCCACCCCCTAAAAAACCACCCCCTCAAAAACTACCCCCTAAAAAACACCCCCTCAAAAACTACCCCCTCAAAAACTACCCCCTAAAAACCACCCCTCAAAAACTACCCCCTAAAAAAACACCCCCTCAAAAACTACCCCCTCAAAAATTACGCCCTAAAAACTACCCTCAAAAACTACCCCCTAAAAAACCACCCCCTCAAAAACTACCCCCTCAAAAACCACCCCCTCAAAAACTACCCCCTAAAAAACCACCCCCTCAAAAACTACCCCCTCAAAAACTACCCCTCAAAAACTACCCCCTAAAAAACACCCCCTCAAAAACTACCCCCTAAAAAAACCACCCCCCTCAAAAACTACCCTCTAAAAACCACCCCCTCAAAAACTACCCCCTAAAAAACCACCCCCTCCAAAAACTACCCCCTCAAAAACTACCACCTAAAAAACCACCCCCTCAAAAACCACCCCCTCAGTTGGAACTACCCCCTCAAAAACTACCCCCTCAAAAACCACCCCCTAAAACCACCCCCTCAAAAACTACCCTCTAAAAACCACCCCCTCAAAAACCACCCCCTCAAAACTATCCCTCAAAACCACCCCCTAACCCAACCAAACCATATCGGGTTACAACTTGTCGGGACAAGTTTGTATACATGTCTAGACGACATCCGGTTAATGCACGAAGATGAATGATAAAAGTAGACAAAGATCACAAAAAGGTTAACAGGGCATTCACCTATATCAGATATCATCACATCATGTGAAACAGATGTAAATCTAAAAATATACATCAAGGTTACAAAAAGGTTAACAAGGGCATTCACCTATATCAGATATCATCACATGTGAAACAGATGTAAATCTAAAAATATACAAAGGTCACAAAAAGGTTAACAAGGGCATTCACCTATATCAGATATCATCACATGTGAAACAGATGTAAATCTAAAAATATACATCAAGGTTAAAAAGAGGTTAACAGGGCATTCACCTGTATCAGATATCATCATGTGTGAAACAGATGCGTAAATCTAAGAATAGACAGAGGTCACAAAAAGGTTAACAGAACATTCACCTGTATCAGACATCACTATGTGTGAAACAGATGTAAATATTATTATAGACATCAAGGTTAAAAAGAGGTTAACAGGGGAGGGGTCAAAGTTCTATTAATAGAAAACATATGATGTCTAGAGCACATCCTGTATCCGGTTTAAAACGTAAGACATAATGACAGTGTGAAGATGGCCGGTTAATTTACGACACCCTGTGGGTTATGGAAAAATAAACACCCTGTGTAAAAAGTGCTGAGGGCTGAAGCCTGCTAGTCATGTGTTACGTCAAGGATTACAGCGCACCCCATTATGAAAAAAAACAAGTATATGGGGTAACGATAGAAATAAAACGCACTGTATGTTACGTTCAGCAATAGACTGTAAACATTTGGTATTAACAAGTGTTTAAAGTTTAAACTGAATGCATTCGCGATGCTAGGCTATTTTTAGCTCAACGTGCTAGGACGACAAATTAATGGTAATTTGAAACAAATTTTATTTACTTTTCGGGCATTCAAATTGACTAATTATATTTTAACCAGGAGACAGAGACGTCACCTTTGCTCGAGAAATCCAGTAGGTTATCCCATACATTGGAGATGTAATTGAAAATTATATTTTGAAATTATAATAATAACTTCTAATCCTCTGTACCTATATATCGAAACATAATTTTTATTTGGTAATTACACGACTAGATTATTAATACGGTATAGTACAAAACAGGTGTACATAAAAATGCTGGAAACCAGAATTTGAATTCCGAGCTATTACACGTAGTAAAATAACGAAGGCAAAATTGAGCAAGACGATTTAAATGCATATACATTTTATGTGCACGTATAATTGATGCTAATAACGCAATCCGTTATTGTGTTCCCAACCGGATACTGCGTTCTGTATGTAAAAAATATGCGCGTCATTGCTATATTTAATATTTATTTATAAACACCATAAGGCCGAAAACGTATAATCTAATCATACAACAATAATCAAAATCTTGTCTCTGCCCCAAATTCGTTTATTAAAAATGTAATATTTAAATAAATAAAACAATTCCAAACTACACGAATATTCATATGATATAAAGTTTATTTTTAAAAATTGTGTTTAAATTTCCAGACAGAGTACCTACCATCCCATAACATCGAAAAAAGACCCCTGTATACCTACCTATATGTCGCAACGTAGTTTATTAGCGTTTAAAATTGTTTATTTTATAGATACATAAGGGCTTTAAATTAAGCTTTTTTACTGTTTATCATATAAGTATGAACATCGTTCTTTCAATACAGGATAGCAATGATATGCACTCAATTTAAAACGATTGATAATAACAATATACCTGATTCTTTCGAATTGTTCGCAAAAAAATAATAAACTAAGAGAGGGGTAGGTAATAAACATATTTTCGATCCTTTAGGAAAAATATGTAAGATATTATTTTGCTATCAGCGCTCTAACCAGCGTTTTACTGTATAAAAACAGTTTCACACACAACTATAGTACGACTTTTTATAATAAAATGTATTTCTCATCACACAACAGACAGGGAGGGGTCTTTAACATATGCAGGAGGAAAAAATACAAACATATTTAGGATTGAGGATTTGTAAAAACGCACTGTATGTGGTGTCTTTAAATAAATCACATAATATGCAAAATGATGTCTAGCGTATAACAATGTTTAGAAATTGTATTAAAAAAAAACAACCATCGGTTTATTTACCATGGTGATTGAATTGAATTAAAATTATAAATATTTCATAAGCATAGGTACTTAGTAGCAATGCTTATTTAGTTTACAGTATTTACATAATATATATTTTACACCTCTTTTCTGAAAAAATCCTTGTCTTGCAAATTACCCTGAAAATAGCAAAAACAATATTAATTATATTATTAGCCTGTGATAAATAGCCCTAAAGCAGAACCCTAAACTTCGCGATTCAAAAAAATTTCTTGACACAAACTTTCTGAAATTTGAAAAAAAGCGGTATTTACAAAATAAATATTTCAAAATCTTTATTCCGGTTTCTACTTTTACATTATTAAAATTATCGTCATAGAGATTCATAAGGGCCTCTGTACATGAGTTTTACCGGGGATCCCCACATTTTTAAATAGTATTTTTTCTAACACATCTAATTTTTATATTAACAACTATTTTAAATTACCGCTATGTTTGATAATTGTACACTTGTACAATAATGTATATTTAAAAAAATAGCAGGTTATTAATTGGAGATGTATAATTATGGTAAACTACGAAATAATTTTTAGTTTCATAAATTAGAACACCACCCACCCACCCACACAGGTGTTTATATATATCAAACAACAGATCATGTTCCATATAGCTTACTTTAGGGTTTGACAAATTACAATATGTACCTGTATTTTATTTATAATTTAGGGAGCAAAAGACGAGATATTTTATTATAGACTATTTTGTTTATGTATTACAATATAAAAACAGTTTCGCACAGTCGAGTCATTATTATAAAAAATTTCTCATACTGCAGCATGGGGCATAACACATGTGCAGAAAGAGTCAGTTCTCATACATTTACGAAAAAAAAATAAAAATGGACTAGCGAGACATTAACCTCTCAACACTGAAATCTTATTGGATATTCCTGCGGGGAGGTGACATTATGACGTCTACACTTCTCTGAAATCGAGAATAAATACTCATACCAGCTTCATAGTTCAGTTGACGCAGTTTATTATCAGCAAACAGATAAACAAAATGAAAGTTAAATTAGTGCCCAAAGGACCAATTATAAGTCTATGAAACTATAACAACACTTTAGAAAGCCACCAAACGGGGATTTTGAGGATGTCAGCATATATGAAAATAATTGTGATATTTCAGACAATAGTTTGGAAATACTAGAGGGTTCATTTTCAAAATTAAGACCTATTGGAGCACCCGGAACAGGACTGAATTACGTATCAACCCCCAGATACAAAGATACACCTGAAGAAGGAGAAATAACAGGAGGCATAACAATTCCAGAACCACAGTGCTCACCTATTACAAATTGTGAGGATATCTACCACCCAGAAGCAGAGCAAACAAACACAGAAGACGAAATTAATGTATCATTTAATTTTCGAACAGACGTTGTACAGGAAAATGAGTGTTCTGATTTATATATCCGAGAGGTTGAGCGTTTTGTTCTAAAAAGCAGTGAAATCATCCAACAAAAACACGGAAACGCGATGAACTTTTCAGAAAACGTGATAAATATCTGCAAAAAGCAAGACGTGTGGAAGAAGCAATCAGAAAGGTCAACTCAATAGTTGTATTAGCCACGAAATTTACGGATATACTTGAATACATTTTGTGCTTGTGAGGGAATATACATAATACCTATGTAAAATATATTAAAACACTCTTTTCGATTTTACCCCGAGAAACCAAATTTATTATACTGTCAGAGTTTCAGCTGCAAATAAGTTTATTGTGAAATTTTTAGCCAAGACAAGCAGAAAAAGTGAAAAAATAATTTCAAAAAGTGTTACACCTGCTATTGTTTCCAGCAGGATATTATGTTATTTTCAACACTATTAAAACATGGTGAAATTTTGAGAGGGTGTGGAAATCAAAACCCCCAATAAGTGCTTCAATATAATTACAAAGTGAATGTGAAAAATGGTCACAAAGACAAGCAGCCATGTGTAATTATGTGATAGTGAAGTTAAAAAGTTGCGAAATCAAAAACCAGTGTTCCAAAAATAATTTAAAGTGAAAAATGGATTACTTTTCTTCAAGGCGAAAAAAGGAGAAAATTAATGTGTTAAGTGGGAAAAGTTTATATATTTGTTAAGGAATTTGTGATTATTATGAAATATTATAGTAATCATAAAATATTTCTATAGGGAATTTGAAAAAATATCGTGTCTGAGGTGTATTTGAAAATACTATGCTAAAAACTTTATTTTGTTTAATGTATTATGTACTACCCAACCTCACGCATCATAAACTTCAACAGTATAAAAGACATGGTTCTCGAGAACACCGACCCCGTATACATAGTTTCCAAAAAATATACGTAGAACAGACGAGCACAAGGTGGTAACAAGAACAGAAACTAAAATATATAAACCTAATTCATCAAAAAGAAGATTCTTTAACGATCTCAAGTCTGCTCCTTATGGGTATAAAAAATTATAAATTTAGGTTGTTCTCTATGTATGTTTCGTTTACTTCTGTAAAATAATAATAATTGTAACATTTCGGTATATTGCTCTCGCACAGAAGTGCTTTTATCGCTATTTAGTGGGTATTTTATTTGTCCACCAGCTATGTATTTAATTATGGAGCTTGTAAAGTAAATAAACTTATTTCGCTCTATATTCAATATTTTACATTTAAATTTTAAACCTCGTATATTTGATACATGAATATAATTTAGAATTTATGCGGATATTTATGTTTAAAAATATTTTTGTACAATTTCTTCCTGTAGTTTATATAAAATGTATTACTTTTCAAATTATGTTGAGGAATTTAATAAAAAAGAATTTAAATCATACTTACATATTATTTTGAAACTTCACGCATGTAACGATGCTTCTCTAGGTGGTATTTTTAATATAACCCTATATGTGTTAAAATTAAATAGTAATTAAAGCAAGAAAAATACTTTTAAATGTAAAAACAGGAAAAATTGCAAATGATCATTAGGCATATTGGAGAAAGCAAAAATAAAGCTAGGTCAAAAACCAGCATTTTATAATTAATATATCTATACCATAAACACTCACGCGGCATGTCACTAATTAATATGATTAAAGAAATAAACTGCATTTAATAGGTTAATAACATCACGGACAATATACTAACACACTGTATATGATTCTTTGAAATAATTATCAAAGTGTAGAGTACAACGCCGTATTTGCGTATGATAAATAGGACAAAATATCCTGTATAAATCCGGCATATTACAAAATTAAATAGAGAATAAAAAACAGTATGGTTATTAACACCGTATATTAGCAATCCGTGTTTCCCAAGAGCACATTATGTTGATATTTTAAATTGAATCGAATAAACGGAACAAAAAATAAACATGTAGTTATGAAAACATAACTCAGAAGTTACTATCTTAAATATTTATTTGCGTGCATTACATGCAGTTTTCTAGACCCCACGTATTTAACAGCTGTGTTCAAACTACAATAAACTGAGCATTTGACCAGGAAAAAGTTTACCCTGTTTATTAAATAATTGTTATAAGGTGCGGTTTCAGAAAAAGCTATAGAAATTCAGACGTGAATAATACACACACAGTTCGCTATTTGTCTTTATTTACAGAAAATACAGAGTGTTATATTTAACATTCAACAGAAATTATATTTTTATTATAGATATCGAGAACAGATGATACTCTTTCGTGTATTATCTTTCTTGTTTTACGGATTTGTACAGGAGCCACTGAAAAATAAAAGTCTGTACATTTACATCCACACCTCATATGTCGCATCCAAAAATTTATCTTTTGCACGGGTAATAACACATCACCCCTCATATTATTCAACTAATTTTAAATGATTTTCAAGAAGAGCAGTAAATAAAAACGACTAACTGTTTTAATTATTTTCATACAGCCGAGGATACAACAGAATATTTTATAAAAAAAGACCTCTATTAATATCAAATTCCACCCCACCCTCATAATTTTATAGTTTATACCATGCTTACGAGAGAAAATTATTAGTATGGAATCACAGTATACAGGGGATAGCTGAGAAGTCTGAAAAAATATTTGGTAGGTTCGTTCAGATTTATAATTGCATTTTTATACTGAAAAAGCTAACCACGTATTATGCCCATCTCAATAAGTGTATTAACAATAGGGCGAATATTTTCACACATCCGTATTTTAACCTTCATCATATTTATTAGTTCATTGGGGTCGGTGTTTTATCCCGTCGTAATATGGTCGATTCATCTAACTTTTTCTTCTCTTTGCCGGGGTTAAACCCAACGACCAATGAGGAGCTTCTTTGAACACTGTCACGGGGCTTCTTCCTTTTTGGAGGAAACAATTTAGATATAATATTCCGGTATTTCCAACTCGAGTTTGCGTTGGCCGGATTGTCGACATCATATTTTCTTTTATGCCCGCTGGTCAAAATTAAAATATGCCTGTAGGCCAACAAGTCTTCGTTAGTATAGATTGGCGAGGGATGTTTTTTGCTAATCAACTCTCTCAGGCCTACACTTAGGTGGAACTGTTTTGCACAAACCGTAATTGAGTTATCAGCGAAATGTACAGGCCTGCTTCCAATACTAAATGCATCATTATTATATCGAACACCGTACACGTCGTTTTCTATATCTGTAATCATGTTAACCCTTTATAACTAAATCAATACTGTAAACATAAACTACTTAAAGCTAATTTATATAATACCGGGACATACTGGGACATACTGGAACACACTGGGACATACTGGAACACACTGGGACATAGCGAAACATACTGAACATAATATAATCTATGGAAAAGCTGTATAGCAAAACCTTGGTGATGCGGTATTTTCATAGTATGAGCCCAAGACTAGGAGGAATTATGAGACTTTTCCTACGTCACCAATAGTAGTTCAATGTCCTGGGAAGGCGGTGTCATAATTGCTGTCTGTTTTTTTTGAATTTGTATTAATATAATTATAATTTTGCTTTACTGTAAAAATTATATTCTTAACACTCTGTATACATTTGACAAGTTTTTGATAATAAAACGGTCTCTAGTTATTGTATTAATATCTTTATACACTTTCAAAGAGCACGATGTTTTTTGATTATTAGGAATATTTCTTATTATAAGTAAATATATAAATGCATATATTGTATAGGCCTTAAAAACAACGATTTACACCATGCAACAAAGTGAATTTAATGTATTTTGAGAATCGCTAAACACTATTTCGAACTGTTTAAACAAAGTTCGGTTTAGGATATTATTAAAGGTCATTCATCTTTGTGCATAAACCGGATGTCGTCTAGACATGTATACAAACTTGTCCCGACAAGTTGTAACCCGATATGGTTGAGTTGGGTTAGGGGGTAGTCTTAAGGGTTGGTTTTGAGGGGTGGTTTTTGAGGGGTGGTTTTTAGGGGGTGGTTTTAAGGGGTGGTTTTAGGGGGTAGGTTTGAGGGGGCGGTTTTTGAGGGGGTAGTTTTGAGGGGGCTTTTGAGGGGGTGGTTTTGAGGGGGGTTGTTTTTGAGGGGGTGGTTTTTGAGGGGGTGGTTTTTGAGGGGGTTGTTTTGAGGGGGTGGTTTTTGAGGGGGTGGTTTTTGAGGGGGTAGTTTTTGAGGGGGTGGTTTTTGAAGGGGTGGCTTTTGATGGGGTAGTTTTTGAGGGGGTGGTTTTTGAAGGGGTGGCTTTTGATGGGGTAATTTTTGAGGGGGTGGTTTTTGAGGGCGTGGTTTTTGAGGGGGTAATTTTTTGAGGGGGTAATTTTTGGAGGGGGTTTTGAGGGGGTAGTTTTTGAGGGGGTGGTTTTTGAGGGGTGGTTTTTTGAGGGGTAGTTTTTGAGGGGGGTGGGAGTATGACCTATGTAACCCTATATGTGCATTAATTTGATACCACGGGATATGTGTCATTGACCTATGTAACATGATATGTATATTAATTTGATACCGCCGGATGTGTAACCCTATATGTGTATTAATTTGATACCGCGGATATGTGTCATTGACCTATGAAACCCGAACACATTAATTTGACACCGCCGGATGTATGTAACACGTGTGCATTAACCCGATATGAGTTATTGACCTTGATCACTGATCATGAACATGAACACTGCTCCCTGCTCCGTCACAGTTCTCTCATTTCTCTACTAGTGCAGTTAATAGCAATAAAATCGACAACGCCCTGACGACAGTGCTGTTAAGCGATTACACACGTCAAATCAGCAGGCCGTCAAGACGTCGAGTTTTCTGCGCGGGGATGACTGATTTACGCGATTTAGGACTAGGCCAGAAAATAACGACGACGACTTGGTAACGTTGCCAGTAAGCGATTACACACGTCAAATTGGCAGGTTAGCAAGACGCTATACTCGGAAGCACAATTTTGCTCTAAACCGGAACGTTACTCGTGACGTTGTATTGACTTAGAATTAAGCCACTAAAACGTTAAGCGCGGATCATACAAAACAATTCGAACATACATAGGAAAATAATTGAAATAAAATTACCGGTCAAATATAATAGGTTACCCTAATATGTCTTACTCTTTCTAGCAGCGGAGCTTCCTTCTAGGCGGTGTGGCGGTTCGGACTTCGTTCTCGGCTGATGGTCTGGTCAGGATCGGGCGTATCGCCAACTGAACGTTAAACGACGGGTGTGTTAGTTTTGTAGCCGGTTTCTGACACGTACCCCTACCCAACTTGCGCACTGTACGCGAAACTAACTCAAGCATCGTACATTTGTTGGCGCGGTGAAGCTGGTACTTTCTTGCACAAAGAATGACTAAATCAAAACCGGGGTTATTGCATTCGTTGCGGCATAATTTAAAAATATATAAACGGAAAAGACGCGGTTCAGAAGGCTTAATTTGAAGTAAATTAATATTTGTTACATTTTTGGCTATCCTGCTGACTTAATCGATGACTGCTTTAAGTGCTATACCTGCGATGATGTGCTTTATACGAGCTTTGTTACAGATTTTTGTCTATTATGCAATCATTTATGAATATTAAAGTAATTTGATATTATTTTATTACGGGTTGCTTATATTATATTTCAATAAATATCTACAAATTATATTTTAAACCTTTTATTTTTCCCGCCCAAAAATAATAGAAAATTAAACTGGTAATATATTAATTTTTATGGCTGCCATTATAAACGCTTCTAGCTGTTTTATATTTTTAATTTGCGAACTGAATTGTTGCACCATCTGTATTCATTTTACAGTATGAAATAAATGAATAGCTAATGTATGTCGACATCTGGCTTTATAAATGCATATCTTGTGTGTAAATTAATAATGCCACAGATATGGCATTAGACTTCAATTTTATTAAAAGACTATTTATAGCACGTCTTGACTCGAGTCGTACGGCGTTATAAATTATTTCTAAAGCGTCTATTTTCGAAGCGGATCGTCCTCTGGAATTAGGTGTTGTGGAGTTTTTTCTGTAAAGTGATTAACCTGTATTCTACAGGTGTCTTTGTGAAATTGATGTGTACATATTGGATTATCTTAATTGGATTACCATAACTGGATTACCCTATATTATTTTTCGTAAGTAGACCACTTTGATTATTTTTTAGTTTTTCTTTACGAGGAACCGGCATTAATTTTCATTTTAATTGCATATTCCTTCAAACGTTTTTGAACTAAGTTCCGAATTTGTTGGCGGATATTTATTATATCGTAGTTTGATGCAAATTCTAGCCCTCCTTACAGATAATATTGCGTTGGTTCTCACATATTCACATTGACCCCCCCCCCCGCACATTAATTTGATGGTATGAATTACAAGATGTTAGTTTTATGCTAAACACATGTTATATGACGCATTATATCTGTCGTGGAAATTTGCCTTGGTTCGCACGTATTCACATTGACCCCACACTATGAATTACAGGATGTTAATTTTATGTTGAACACATGTTATATGACGCATTATATCTGTCGTGGAAATAAACATTTGCCTTGGTTCGCACGTATTCACCGGATGTCGTCTAGACATGTATACAAACAAGTTGTAACCCGATATGGATTTTGAGGGGCGGAGGGGGCCTAGGGGGGTGACCTTGAACATGAACATGATCTTGATCACAACTGAACACGCAGCTCTCTCATTACTTATCTACTACTATCATATCAGATCAAGGAGGACATTTCCAAAGTGGATGGTATACTCAGTTTAGTAAACGCAATCATATTCAAAATTTCTATACGCCCATTTATCATCAACAAGCAAATCCAATAGAAAGACAGGTGCAAGAAGCCAAGAAAATTCTAAAATCTCTTATGTTCAATCAGGCAACAGACACATGGGATATGTACATTGTACAAATGCTTTACAATTTAAGAACACGTAAGAACGCTTCCACAGGATATACCCCAAGCTTTGCAGTTCTAGGCTACGAACTAGCAGAAGCAGGCGACTGGCAGATAGAAAGTTATTTCCAAGAAAGGCAACCCACATTAACCAGACCAGCTATTGTTCAAAATATAAGTCAAAATTCACAACAGTATCGACAAAAATACGCTCCTAAGGAAGCAGTCACTCCTATAGTTCTAAAAGTTGGAGACAGAGTTATGGCTAAAAATATGCGGAAAGACAAACAAGCATTTATACCTTCGTGGACTGGGCCACATAGGGTGACAGAGAAAGTGTCAAATGAGGTTTATATTATCCAGAAAGATCAACATCTATCCCGATTACATGTGAACGATCTGAGACTTGTGAAACCAACGGAGGAAGTAGGATTCGCATCCAGTGAAGACGATTCCGATGACTCTTCAATCCGCACGATGGACCAGAGCATTCCAATGATCCAATTCCCGTCCAAGTCCAAATTCATACCCCTAATACAGCCAGCGTAGCTGTCTCGAATGTAAGGAGGCATCCTGCGTCGAAGCAGACAAAGGGTAGCGTTTCCGAAGGGCCGGAAACCAGTTCGCAAGCAGCTTCGCATGCTGATATTTCCATTCATGATCCAGATCCTTCCACACTAGTACATGACCAAAATTCTATTCGAACCAATGATTCCAAGCAAAACACTGACCAGACTATTCCGCTTACAGAGGGTTCCTCTGAAGCAAATATCCTTTCTGAAAATATTCCACAAAATTCCTGTAATCCTTTCAATCTCGAGAGAGAGCGAAGACTCATAATTCCTTTGACAAATGTTAAACTCCCAAATTCAAGTTATTTTCCAAAAGACGTCCCGTAGAGAAGTCTCTCCTCCCGCTGTCCACACGCGAGGAGAAAATAAGAATGATGAGATTATGTCCAGAAATTTTAAAGTCCAAATTTATAGTCGGATACTGCGGTATCCTTTGTTTCAATTTTAACTAATACGTACTGATTTATGTTCACAGCCTGAACATAAATAGATGCATGCTGATCCTATCCTGAGATCCAAACCATAAATTCCCAATGCAATGATCCACCAGTCCCAATGGTATGTTGGCAGATTCCAGACGAACGAGCCAAGCAGTGGAGTGCAGCATTCTCCAAGAGGATGGACTCCCAAGACATAAGACGAAGACGAAGACAGAAGACGAAGATCGAAGAGCAAGACAGAAGACCCAGAAAACAGTGCATAAAGACACTATCATGTTTTCCTAATATGTTCATTCGATAATTATGTTAAGTCCACTTTTGACCAATAATTCTATAAATTACCAATGATATGATCCATTTACTTTTAAACCTATGAGGCCAATAATTTTATAAATTCTAAATGTTCAGTCCCATACTACCATTCGGCCAATAATTGTATAAATTGTATTGTGTTCTATCTATCAATGTTAACCATACCACCACCACCATATTCCCACAAGAGTTGTTAATAAATCCTATGATCCATATATCCATTTCTTTTATTTATTTCCTGATGGAAGTAATTAATTTTAAAAATATTATTAAGTAATCTTAAGCAGTGACAAAGTGTAATAGTGATCGATTCCGAAAGACGAATTTTCAAAAGGAGGGGAGTGTTATCGAACCCAGGAGATGCTGTGAAAGTAGTTTTAAGTAAAAGATCCCAATTAGACATAAGCACACAAGCTAAGGCTTGAATGGTGTATGTGGAACATCTGTTCCATGTACACCATTTTTTTATCAAAAATATGTCGAATTTCAAGTCAGTTCCTAAACCCAAAATTCCTTCTTTTTGCCTGATATGCATGAATCCATGCATATCAGGATTTTTTATAAAATTTATAAGACGATTTTCAGTACAGTTTCCAAAATTCCCTTTATCTTCGGCCCATGTCTCATGTTTGAACGAACGCATCCAGGCACGATGCAGCATGTAGAGACGACCAAGGGTATGCATTATCCTCTGCCAGTGCCGAATCCTCTATGGACGGACTGGGGTTTTAATTATGATGATTACAGCGCAGGTAATCATCTTCACAAGCCGGTCTAACAGATCACAGGAATACTCCACAAAGGCGCGAGAGTGAATCTACCGTAGATCGGTAGCTCTTGATCTGATCTACCATAGACTGATCCACCTTCGTGGTCGCACTGATCTACGGACCCATAGGTTCACTCTACCCTCGCGTTCTGGAATTCCTAGTGAGTCCGTGACCTACGGCTTCCAAGGATGGTTGAGCTGGCCTCGCCTACCCATTAGTCATCGTCTCTACCGGGATCGTGTCTGATAGCACCATTTTGAAATTTTAGGAACTGAATAAAATTTGGAAATAGCGGAATTTTGCGACGCCACGTGGCGACATGAAGTGGTCTCGGGTCATTTCCATATATATAGTGGGAGACGTCCCAATGATCTCGCAAAATGGAAGTCCGGTATTTTTGATTAAATCAAGCCAGGATAAGCCTCAGTGCGGTACGCACGGGTACCGGGGCACTTCCCCATTATTACCAGGTGACCGCCTTGTGAGATAGCATTCGAAGAGATTTCCCCTTTCTGAAATATCCACAGACGTCTAACGGCATATACCCCTTTTGGAGAATATTACCTTAAATTTTTAGTCTAATTCTAACAGTAAATCTATAAAACCCACTCACTAAATTGCCAGTCACGTCCATGTAATAATTCTCTTTCGGCAATCGATCACTCGTCTTTAAGCGCGGCCGTCGCGGTCGCTGACCCCTTGTGGGGGTATCGTGGTTATGGTGGCAGACCTTGCTAGGTGAGGCTCTATATGTACTATGATTATTGTTTAATATATACCCTTATTTATTATCCATGTCTTCTTATTGCGTTCTAGTATTAGTCTAGTATCTGTGTTGACCCCATAGCTAACGACCCTCGCAATTGCGTCGGTTTGACCATTCGGCTGAGCCAAAGAAGAGTGAACGAGCAAGACCTGTCTGGGCAGGTGTCAGAAGTGAATTGTGTATTGTGCAAAGTGTTTAGCTAGTGTTGTATCTTTAGTTCAGGACGTTGCGAAGCCTGTATACGAGGAAGCATTCATTGTCGACAGTTGCCGTTAATCTATCGATTTCGAGACTTCGATATATTAAGGGTTTGCCACGACCTGCGTTGAATTCAACGGCCAAGAGTTAAATCAGATGTAGTGACAGCGGTTGGTTGACTTAATCGAATATCGGTCGTTCCCTCCTACTATCACTGGTTATAACGAATGGTTAACTAACGTTGACACAGCCTTAGCAAATTAGTTTAGTTATTAAACGTTGATAGGTACACCCTGCCGCTGTTTTAGTAAGTAAGTCCTGTTTTAATTAAGTTATTAATGAGTTGTTAAAAAGTCCGCTGGTAAACAAGCAATCAAGTAATTAATTGATTAATTTTCGACAATACCTCGTATAAGTAAAATCCGAGAAATATTATAAATAATGGCCGAGTCGGAAATAAAAATCATTCGTTATTAAAAATGTTAATCCTTGCCTGTTTTAATCCGTTTCTTTTTGCAACATAGTATAGAAATTGCAAGTAGCGCATTTCCGGTTATCGACGCTCTGAACGAATACTCCAAATTGCATAATCCGCTTGCACTCTGCAACGAGCGTCGTGTTGAGCACACGATCCCATCGTGTCAAATCAGTACGCCCCTCTTAACATGCCATATGGGCACGTCAGAAAGGTCATAAAAAGGAAGAATCGCCCTGGAGTGGACATCAGATCCGATCCACCTTCAGAAGTGCCAGATCGAACCAGCCGTCTACAGTTTCGCGCCGCCGCTCCGAATTAAATAGCAAATCCTATCAGAACGTGATTCCGAAAATTATTTTGGTAAGAATACATCGTCGTGCACTGTATTTTGCAGGTACTGCTTTCAGTTAAGTATAGATATTCAAAGGTTCTTGTGTCCGCACGTATTGTTGTATTATACTACTCAATCAAACCAGAGCTAATTAGTAATACCTCCGTTGGTCTTTTGTTTGTTAATATATGCAGCAGCCGCTGAGGTCTATTCGCTAGGGTCACCTCAAAAGTTCCACTGCATAATAGGTTACCGGAAAACCTACGATAAATCTAATAGCCATTATATGCATCAACTGAGAGGAATTGTTCGCTAGGGCCTTCCAAACGGGTGATCTGCATAGAACTGGCTCGCGAAATTTATGTAATAATATAATAATAATATAAGCATTAGCAAATCGCTCTACGTTTGTGGCAGTAGTTTGCCGTGTATGTAAAAATTCCGTATAGCCTAGAATATCTATAGCTAATCGATTGCCCGCCGTGCATAATACATCCGAGTGGAAAGGTCCGTTTGCTTGTCGTACATCAGAATTCATTAATCTCACGTATCCGAAAATTCAGACGTAAAATCACGTAAACATTCTTGATTGCCAGCACGACTTATTTTTATCATTTTTGAAATAATTTTATACACACTCGACTGTTTGTACAGTCGTGGAGGTTTAGAGTAAATTAATTTGTTCATTATTATCCTTGAATAAATCCGTTATTTTAAAAAGGTAAAATTCACGAGTTATTATTTCTGTCATTTTAATTTCTGATTAATCCGTTTGAGTAGGGGTTGAAGTCCTTTAGACAGACCCCCAACTTGCGACCTCTGGCTATCTGTATCTCCATCTGTTAGCTACCCCGGATTGTTTTCCCAAATAGGAAAGCCAAAAAGTGCTGTCCTTTGCACTCAAAAGTTAAAGGGCTGGCGCCCGAGATTTCCGTATAAAAGATTACGTAAGTATCTGGAAAAGAGAGGAAGCCATTACAGTAGGCCAGTAGTATTTTCTAGTAAGGGCCATGGTGGTTTCGTTTATACCTCTATGTACCGTTTTTGTTTCATGATGGTATTTTATTTTTAGAATTTGCTCATCTTTAGTTTTTATGTCTTCCAAGAATAATGTACATCGTACAAATTTAAATGATTTGACTAGAAAGTTACTTTGAATAACTTTAGTAAAGTTACTTAAAAATGCCATTGGTATTATTATACCGTATGTTGTTTTAGGCTTAACATAATTTTTCAAATAGTTAACTAAATCATCTGCAAAGTTTTGTGCTGTTAATGTCACATTATGTCGTATTTTGTTATCAAAAAGTTGTTCGATCCGCACAGTATATTTTATTGAATGTTCGCTTACATGAAGGTTTATCTGATTCTTAAAAGTATTTATAGCATTTTCTGATATAGGTATTTCTAAAACTGGGTTTTCATGTGCCGTATGTATAGTGTCACTAGTATTTGTTTGTCTTTCTGGAACTAAATTTATGTCTGATATTATATTAATTGGTCGAGTAGAAAGTTCTTTTTCTATCGCTTCATTAATAATTTGGTCGATATTTGAAGTCGACGGTTCGATTTGGGATTCGTCAGGCGTCGATAACTGTTTTTCATTAGTTGTTAAGGTGAAAAAGTCTGCTAAGTTGTTTTCTGTTATATCATAATTATTTAATGTCGATAAGTTATCCGGTTCAATTTTTATTCTAGATAACGCGTCTGCTACGTGATTATCTTTTCCTTTGACATACGTAATTTCGTCGTAATTAAATTCTTGCATTTTAATTTTCCATCTTAAATGTCGTGAATTTGGCTCTTTTATACTTGTTAACCATTTCAAGGGTTTATGGTCGGTTTGTATTGTAAATTTACGTCCAAATAAATATGCTTTCCAGTAAGTGCAAAAGTATATGATTGAAAGTAATTCCTTTTCTATAACCGAATAATTTATTTCTGCCTTTTTTAGCGTTCTACTGCCATAACATATTGGTTTGTTATTTTGACTCAAAACTGCACCGATTGCGTAATTAGATCCGTCGGTGGTTAATGTAAAAGGTTTCGTAAAATCGGGGTATGATAATATTGGTTCGTTCATTAAATAATTCTTTAGCGTTTCAAAACTATTTTTATAATCTAAATCATTAATGTCAATTTTAGCTCCCTTCTTAAGACATAAGGTCATGGGTTTAGCTATTTTAGCGTAATCTTTAATAAATTTTCGATAGTAACCAGTAAGTCCTAAAAATGACTTTATTTGTTTAGTCGTTTGTGGAATAGGGAATTTTTTTATTGCTGATATTTTATTTGGGTTTGGTTTTACTCCTTTGTCCGATATTATGTGTCCTAAATATTCCGCTTCGCGTTTAAGAAATTCTGTTTTGTCAAGTTGTATTTTTAAGTTGGATTGTCTCAGTGTAGTAAAAATTCGTTTTAAAGCTACAAGGTGTTCTTGTAGAGATACCGAGTAAACAATTATATCGTCTAGGTATACCATACATATGTTGTCATTGATATGGTCTCTTAAAATATGGTCCATTACTCTCTGAAAGGTTGCAGGAGCATTTTTTAAACCAAAGGGCATTCTGAGAAACTCAAAATGGCCACGGTCGCAAGTAAAAGCTGTTTTCTCTATCGAGTTTTCGTGCATTGCGATCTGGTGATAGCCCGAAGCTAAGTCTATTGTTGTAAAATATTGACTTTTGCCTAATTTTGCTAAAGTAGCGTCAATGTCGGGTAATGGGTACTTATCGTCGATAGTTTTTGAATTAAGTGCCGAATAATCGATTACCATTCGATATTTTCTTTTACCGGAGGCATCTAATTTTTTGTCAACTATCCAAATTGGATGTGCGTATGGGCTTTGAGAATGTGTTATTATACCGTCTTGTAGGTACTGGTCAATTGTTTGTTTTACAAGTTCTTTATGTACCTGAGGGTACTTATAAATATGGGGATGTGTCGGTATATTGTCGGATGTCCTAATGTGATGTTGAACTTTATCGGTAACTGTTAATTTCTCGCTCGACTTATGAAATATTTCTTTAAACTGAGAACAAAGTTTTAAAAGTTTAAATTTTTCTTCTGAATTTAAATGATTAGTTCTTATTAAATTTCGTATATCAGATATAGGTTCAAAATCATTTATAAAGCTGTTGTCTAATACTTGATCTAATGTAAATAATTCATATTCACTATTATTGATTTCTCTGGATGGTAATTCTGTTAATATTTGTAATGATTGTGGTGAATTTGATTTATTTTCTATTTCCACATAAGCTTGACCGTTAACTGCCGTTGTTATACAATTTTTTATTGTTACATTATTTAATAATCGTTGTTCTTCTACAATTATTTTACCTCTAGTAATATCAACCGGTAGTTTTTCTAATTTTGTTTCATTGGGTTCTAACATAACATTAAGTGCATATGTTTTTCCCTGTCTAAAATGAAAAGGTATTGTGAAATTTGTACCTATCAATTGCTGTGTCTTAAAATCGATATTTAAATTTAAATTATTAAGGAAACTAAATCCTATTACTCCATCAAAGTAATTATGAAAGTCGTATGCTATACATTCTGAATGATAATTAACGTAATCCTGGAAGTTATAATTAATTTCTTCAATGTTATTTTCATTTTTAACTATTAGTGAAAATAAGGGAATGTTAGCTGTTCCTTGTGCAACTATATACCGCCCGCTGTATTAATTTGGGTAGGTTTGTTATTAATTGAATTTGGAAAATAATATTCAATTAGTTCTGGTCGTAATATATTTATGCTACACCCTGTATCAATTAATAATTTTATTTCCGGTTCGTTTGCCGTTGCATTAATTAATACATATGGAAGAGGTGCTGAAAGTTCGCGTTTATTTCAACTATGGAGGCATTGTTTGTTGGGTGTCCTTCAGAAAATTCCGCGATTCGGATTCTTGCAAGTTATTAGTTGCATAATCGTTATCTTCTTCGTATAGTGCTTCATTGTTGTCACGCGCTAATTCGTTATCATAATTATTCCCGTTCTCGCAATGATAATCATCGGTGTTATCGCAATATTCGGTTGCATTGTCTTCTACGTAATTAAAAGGTTGTTTCTTATTTTTATTAAAACTCGGGTAATTTTTATTACTCGCGAATGTTGGCATTTGATTATTTTTAGGTATATTTGTTGGAATTGTACTTACACCTGACATTGGTGTCGGTTTTGGATAATTTTGTTTATTATATTGACCTGGTTGCCAAACATTTGCAGGTTTACCAAATACTTGGGAATTAGTTGGATATTGTCTAGCATTTGAGAATTGATTTGGTGAAAATTGATTATTATTATTTGTCGGGTTAAATTGTCTCGTTTGGTATGTATTTTGTCTTTGCGGTTGCGAATAATTATTTTGTTTTTGATTTGTGTTATAACGAGGTTTTGACGGTTCCGGTACTACTTGTTTGTAAGTTTGCGGTTGAAGAAATTGGTCAAAGTTTTCATCTTCCTGGACCATTGCCATCGCGTGCTCTAAATCTGTCGGTTTTAATGCTATGATTTTGTCACGTAGACGTCTGTCTAACTGCCTAACAAATACTTTAAGTGCAAGGTTGTTATATTGTTTCAAATGAATTTGTTTTGTAATTGCATTCATTTCTGCGTCTGGAATTGTTTTTAATTTTAAAGCTAATTTAGATCTTATTATTTGTAACCGTTTTGCAAAGTTATGATATGATTCGTTTTTTTGTAAAGTACAAATCATAAGAGTCTGTTCTAAATTGTCAAGATTTAAACGCTCACCATACACGTTACGTAATTCTTCTTTAATTAATGGCCACGTATTTAATTCTGCACGAGAACCAATAATCAACAAAGCATTATCTTGTAATTTACCTAAAATTGCCTGGTATATGAATTGATTTAATTCCGGGTTTGTACGAGAATAATATTTATCATGAAAGCTATCACAAGCTGAGATAAAAATTTCTAACAGATCTTTGTCTCCATCGTATTTTGGAATAGTTTCGACTATTAATCGTACTAAAGTGTAATTTATTTCTGATTGAGTCATGTTGTTTATTTTATTTTAAATTTGTAAATGTACAAAAATGAAAAGAAAATTTGTCTGACACAAATTGCTTGGAATCTTACTTAGGTATTAATGATCGTTATGATTTTAATACTTGTTATTATCTTGATAGATTTAACACGTTTCTTAATTAGGTATTAATGATCGTTGTGATTTTAATACTTGTTATTATCTAAAATAGATTTAACACGTTTCTTTGGGTTCCCTAAGATGATCTCAATTGATTTCTAAGGAAAGGAAATGTAATATTTTCACTCACTTTTGACTCGGTTCGCATTCAGGTCTCAATCTGCCTACTCCTGAACTTGTGCTACCCTTGCTACTGGGGTGTTGTGAAAATGATTACAGGAATTAAGGATGAACTCTAAAAAATCTTACTCTTTCAGTGGATTTTGAAGTCTTCGATCCCAATGGAACACTTGTTTAATGTCACTCACGAATGGATTGTAGATTCTGAATATCAAGTTAATCGTTGATACGAACGCTGATCAATGGTATTGATTGCTCTCGATATCCTACCGACTGCGCCAATAATATTCTGGTTTCTTGAATAATGACTTTTTAAAAAGTAAAACTCAAAAAAGTTGTGAAATATTATAAATTTATTTTCACTACAACTGGCGTGAAGTAACGCTTAAACAAAATGAACATTGGAATGAAGACGCTTGCGTCTTTTATAGGTTTTCGTTATCTAAGCTGACTATGGGATTTATAAGGATGTAATGCGCAGCTCGTGACGTCAGTCGGTGAGGGCTGTCAGGAGTGTCAGGTAGAAGTGTCAAGTTGTTGCGGATATTGGGTTTAAGAGTTAAAAAATCGTCGAAAATGAGATGTGCTGTGTACGATTGTGATGTTGATAATCAATCAAGAGATTCTACGCACGATATAAAGTTTTTTAGTTCCCTGAAATAAAAAAAATGCAGGGTGTATGGAAACGCGGTTTCAGAAAAAATAGTATGTGTATCATCGTAGTAAAAGCATATTTCCGAACTCCGTGTTGCTTGCGCCTCGATAAGCAATCTGCACGGTCGACCGGGAATGTTAAGTTTTCCAACTAAGCACACAATGTACTATTTAGCATCAATTCTCTTATTAGTAACTAGAAAATTTTTAGAGAAAATTTATTTACATTTTTTACCTTAATTATTAACATTTTTATATTTTTTTAACTTCCTACATATTAAAGGTAAAATTTGACGTCAAAACTGGTTTTTCTTAGCTTTCTTAACTTTCGGCAAGAAACAATTTTTGAGAAATTAATTATAAATTAGTTTTCTATTATGCTGCATACTGTCTGGCGATCGCACTGTATTTTTACGTAAAAAAATTCTTCAAAATTCTTAAATTTCAAATATATTGAATGTATATATGGTTAATTTATCCCTTTTTGCATTTGACTTGCCATTTTTGTAATTTCAAAAACTTCGAATAACAAGAACCCCAAAATTATTAATTCGTAGGGCCAGACATATTCAACAATTACAAATCGAAATATATGCTTACAAAAAATATAAATTTGGAGTTAATTTCGTATTATTATACTTATATTCACGTATAATATAGAAATATCTGCATAAAATAAATCAAATATAATAACCAGTGTTATCTCTGGGCTCTAATAAATTTCATCTAAAATGTAATAATTTAAATAGCCGTCATTAACTTAGTATTACACCATAAGCAGTGAACCCATATTATGAATAAAAGCCATAAAACAGAGTTCCTAACTAACAAAATTTGATATTAAATTCGAATACACGACATAGGTTTTACTCACTGTGTGACGTCATGCGCAAACCGGACGAAATTTGAACGCTTTGATATCATATCTTGTGTTGTTGTATCATGTAACTAACATATATCATCTCATAGGTAACTAACTTAACAACACTCTAGATATATACATAACATTTTCTCTCCTTACAAGATAACTAAACTACTAACTACCAAATAACTAACAAACATATTAACATTACTAATTCATGATTATAAATCGAGACGTTGGGGTGGTTTGATTACACGCTTACTACGTCTCACAGGTAACTCAGGGCCCGTATTGCTAGATCCTAAAGTCAGGATCGGTGTCTATCGCCGTAGACGTACTAGAAAGGAGTATGCCATCATCAACATTCGAGGTAATATTTACTGGCTCGTAGTCAATAACGTTTTCCAATGTGCTACTACTGGACATATTATTTGATGCATCAACATGAACTTTAGATGGCATAGGTATATTTATCTTTGTGAATGATACGGATTCCGGAGAATCCTTTGCTGTAATATCTTGCTTTAAACTGTTGACATATTTGTACATCAATTTGTCATCGACTCTTACAAGGTATGTTACTGCACTTATACATTTTACAATGACCCCTCGTTTCCATTTATCATTTGAATAGGGCCCCAACTTACCTATACTAAAACTTTATCACCTACTAACAATCTAACTGGTTGTATATTATCAAAAGATTTTTTTAACACAATACTACAATTGCTTTTTGGTTTAAGTAAATCCAAGCGTATTTTTGGTCTAATTTTAAAAATCATTTCATTTGGGCTTAAACCTGTACTGGCACATGGGGTATTCCTATAACTAAATAAGAAATTTACAATTTGTTGTTCTAGACTTAAAGTAGATTTTTGCAATAAGAACTTATTTATATGCTGTCTTAACAATTTGAATATGCCTCTCAGCCGCTCCATTTGATTGTGGGTGATAAGGAGGTGCCTTTACAATTTACATGAATGCCATTTACTTGACAAAATTTATTGAAATCGCTTGAATTAAAGGGTGGGCATTATCGCTCACAATCACATCCGGCAAACCCATTACTGCCATAGTATGTTTTAATTTCTCAATTGTTTGCGTAACGTTTAGCCCTTTTGACATGCAATGTATATCAATCCACTTAGATTTACTGTCTACACTACAATCAACAAGAAAGCTATACCATTTCTGAAGAAGTCAATGTGAATTCTTTGGAAAATATTTTCTGTCTTTGGCCATGATATCAAGAACTTTTCTTGGTTGTTTTGACTCAAACTACATACACCACAACTATTAATTAAATTTTCTTTATCTCTTTGTAAATTAGGCCACCAAAATGTAGACCTAGCCAACATTTTAGCTCTGACAATTCCCGTATGGTTTTCATGGATAAGGTCTAAGACATATTTATATAAAGCTTCTGGTACAACCACTCTAATACCTAACATTAAACATCCTTGCTCAACCGATAACTCGTTCCTTTTCAAGTAATAAGGTCTAAATTCTGATTCAACTTTGGTCGGCCAACCTGTTATGACAAAGTCGATTACTTTCATTAAAATAGAATCTTTTTTGGATGCTTTTGCTACATCTTCATACTGCAAAGGTAACTCGCTAGTTAAGTTAAAGGAATTTATGGAACTGTCAATGTCTGTCGGGTCTGGTAGGGGTAATCTGGACAACATATCAGCTTCGAATAACTCTGAACCTTTACGATATTCAATTTGGTACTCGTAAGCTGATAATATGACATTCCATCGCACAATCCTTGATGCTGACATAACTGAAATGTTACGATCTGGGTTGAATAATGTTTTTAATGGCTGATGATCAGAAACGAGAATGAACGGACGCCCATAAATATATTTATGAAATTTCTTTACACAAAATATGATTGCAAGAGCTTCACGTTCCAACTGTTAATAATTTTGTTCTGTTTTTGATAGCGTCCCCGATGTAAATAAAACTGGTTTTTCTATACCATTAATTCGGTGACTCATTACGCCACCTACTCCATAAGAGCTAGAGTCACATAGAATTACTATGGTTTTGTTCGGGTCATAATGCATTAAATAAATAAATAAATAATAAATAAATATTTTCCAAGTTACATAGAAAAAATGTTACAAACAAAGATAAAAAATGGACACTGAAACATCATAGTGATGCTTGTGCGTGCCTATGACAAAACATACATATTAATAGGTATTTAATAGGTCTGCTCCAGCAGCATAAGAACCAGTCCGGAAACCAGCTCGGAATCTCACTGAGCATGAGCACAGACAGATAAATGTTGCCTATCAGCTACTGCGCATTCTCAGTAAAACCCCGAACTAGCCCGGGACCAGCTCCCACGCCTGCTGGAACACAAGGCTGGTAAACTCTAAAGGTTGCCCCATCTGAACCTGACCTACTCAACATACGCCTCTCGGCGACCGCAGGCCGGGATCGTCGTTCTCTGTTCTACAACAGCAGAGCAGTATTAGTGTCTCTTTTTAAGCATATAGAATCGCGGTCGCCAGCTCTTCCTCACCCCGCATTTTCCTCGCCCTAATGCTGCTCATTGAGGCAACCTGTACAAAGTTTATAAGCCTTGGCTGGAACAGACCTAATATAAATAGTAAATACACATACGTATACTTAAGGCAATAATTTAAAATTTTAAAATAATACTTGTATAGAATACATGCATAGGTTTTTTTTTACAAATCATAAATATAATAATAATAATAATTTAAAAACATTGGTAAGTACAATAGTTAGTTTCGTTTTTTTTTTTTTTTTATTTGCTAAGTAATGTCTTAAATGTGTTTCTATTTGTTTCTAATATATAGTTATAGCATAATGACTTAAATTTTTTTCTATTTTCAGTGTTTTTAATGGTCAGAGGAAGAGAATTGTACATTTTGGGTGCTAAAAACAATGAACATCTTTGTCCAACGGATTTTTGCATACGTGGATGTTTTAAATTATGAATGTTTCTCGTTTCATATTGGTGTCGTGTGTCTAGAGCTAGTATATTATTTTTATTTACATTGTACTGTTCCATTACTAAAGTAGAAAAGAATATTTGTTGAAGATCCATTACGTTTGCCAGGTTAAATAAGCTCTCAGAGGGGTAAGTACTATTTTTTTGTAATATTATTTTTAAGACTCTTTTTTGTAATACCTCTAGCTTGTGAAGATTATTATCTAATACGCCACCCCAGCCTATGATGCCGTACCGTAAAAGGGATTCAACTAAAGCTTTGTATAATATAATTAGCTGTTTAATATCACAGATGCCTTGTAATGCTCTGAATTAGTGATGTAAAAAAACCGTTTTTTTGATGTTGACGTTCTTTTCAGTTGAAAAAAACCGTTTTTTCCCGTATTTTTCGTTTTTTCGTGTTATTTATGGCCAAACTGCGATACTGCTATGTTTTTTTGATTTTATAATTTCTATATCGACATTTACGTACCTATTTTTTGAAAATAATTATGGTTGGAATAGTTCTTTTCTATTTAAAACTCGAAATTGCCGTCATATGTTGTGTTGCGCATACATACTCCGTACTTCTTGACCATCTCGATGTCTATTATGACGTCAGAAGAACAGCTGCTGCTTGAAAACGTTGACCGGTTAAATTCTATCATCCATGGATAACAATTACCTGCTCTGTGGAAGCAACATGATATATCTTATACTTATCAAATTATTTTTTTTATTAGAATTATTAATCAATAAAACAATGTTTATTTTTTTCATAAGAAAATTTCTCGATTCACTTAACCTTGCTCCTAAAATAAATACAGTATATATTAAGATCATCAATTTTAATAAGTTTAAATAAGCTTATTAATCATTAATTTCAACAACAAATTGATTTAAAAAATACCAAAAAAACAAGGCTTGTGTATTTTTCGTGAAAAAAAAACCGGTTTAAAACAAAAAAAACGAACCGTATTTATTTCTTTCGCATCACTACTCTGAATAATGGGATTATTCCCCTAAAGTTTTTGTAATAGTTTGTTAATGTGTATGTCCCAACGTAAATGTTGGTCAATATAAATGCCAAGGTATTTAATAGACGCAGAGTGTGATACGTTAAAAATTTTTGTTTTTATTTTTACATTTAGTTGGGTGAAATTTGGGAGTTGAGAATTATAAGATGCAAAGGGTACAAAAAACGTTTTTTCAAAATTTATTGACAAAAGTTTAAAATCTAGCCATTTTTTAATGTTTACAAAGTCATTTTCTGCTTTTTCTTTCAATTCGTCTCATGTATTTGTACCCTCGTACAGTATGACCGTGTCATCTGCATAGCTTATTATATGGCCGCAAGTATTTACCAAGAATAAATTATTTATATACAAAATAAAAAGTAAGGGACCTAAAATGGTACCCTGCGGCACTCCATAAGATATACATTTGAATAGACTTTTTTCATTATCTATGCTAACACACTGTTTCCTGTTTGTTCAATAATTTTTTATCAACTGCAATGGTACAGGATGATTCACTTAACTTTCCCACCCCACTTTTCTCCGTTATTTTTGCAATTACAAAAAAAATATTATAACAAAAATTGTAGACCTTTTTATGAAGTTTTTAAATATGGTATCAAAAAAAAAAAAAAAAAAAAAAAAAATTACTCGAATATGCGATATTGTCTATAATTTATATATTTAAATGCAAATATTTCGAAAAGTATTACAAATAAGTACCATGTGTGCTATATTGTCGAAATCAGAATAAAATTTTATGTCGAAAAATGTAATAAAATACAGGGTGTTCCATTTAAAAAAATGCAAGTTATATCTGTAACTTCATAATTTGTTTTTCAATTATTTTTTTGATACCATATTTAAAAACTTCATAAAAAGTTCTACAATTTTTGTTATAATATTTTTTTGTAATTGCAAAAATAACGAAGAAAAGTGGGGTGGGAAAGTTAAGTGAATCACCCTGTACGTTTCGTATCCCAGCGGTTTCTAAAGTTTCTATCAGCATCGGATGGCTCACCGTGTCAAAAGCTTTAGCTAAATCTAAAAAAAAATCCTAATGCTGGTTTGCTTTGATCTAATGACGTATATATTTTTTTTGTAAGAGAAACGATGGCATCCGATGTCGATATCTTCTCCCGAAAACCATACTGATTTTCAGATAATATACCAAATTTTTTTATAAAATCATTTATGCGTTTTTTTAAAATTTTCTCAAAGACTTTAGCAAAGTTTGTAATCAATGAAATAGGTCGGTAATTTGAAGGAATTAATTTGTCACCTTTTTTATATATAGGTTTTACGACAGATATTTTGAGGGCAGATGGGCATTCCCCGGTATTAAAACACAAATTTATAATATATGTTAAAGGTTCACTTATAAAATTTACTATCTGGTTTAGAGTTTCGGATCCAATTTCATCAATACCGGGTGCTTTTTTATTTTTCAACTCCATAATTACTTTCATGACCTCATCAATATTTGTAGGGAAAAGAAACATTGACCTTTCATTTCTTTTTATATTTTCTTTATATTCTAAATCCCTTTCTATCTGTTGGGCCATATTTTCTCCCATATTTATATAAGTGTCATTGAATATAGTGCATATTTCTTTTTTGCTTTCAGTAACCTCATTTGAGTAATTATATATTTTATTTATATTTACATTTGTGTTTGGTTTGTTTCTTATTTCATTTACTGTGTTCCATAACGTTTTACTGTTGTTTTTTTCCCTTTCAATTTTATTTTTATAATAGTCATTCTTCCTCTTTTTAATTTTTTTATTTAAATTATTTCTATATATCTTATACTCATCCAGTAAAATTAAATTCTCTGGAAATTTTTGTAATTTTAAGTATAACTTATTTTTATGTTCTATAGATTTAAATAACTTATTTGTCATCCACGGGTTTCACTTTTTTGATTTAAATTTATTTTTTATGCATTTTGTATGTTTATTTTTTTGTATGACTGATGGTCGAGATGGTAGAGTACCTGCCTCTCACCCAAAAGTCCCGGGTTCGAATCCCAGTCGTGGCAATGGAAAATACTGTGAGAGGGATTTTTCCATTATACACGGATATTGGATGTGTGTCCCTTGTCTTTAAATGTGTAGCCCCCTCCCGCACAAGGCTCAGCCTTGTGGGATAAAGGGGGTCGTAATTACATGTGGTGTATTTATTATTATTTATTTATTTATTTTATTTAATATTATATTTATAAATTCATTTGTTGCAGATTCTGCGTCGTTGGAGCTGTAAACTTCAGTCCAGAGTGTCTTTTAATTCACGTTTTAATGTTTTGTAATTAATAATTTTAATAAAATTTGGTTATCAGCAATTAATTTTTTACTTAAATTAAAGGCTGCCCTACATGCCTGACTGAACTCGAATACTACATCTTTTCCTAACAATCTATATAGTGGCTTTAAATGTAACCACAACATAGGGATAAATTTACTGTAATAATTAAGTAATCCTAGATATGCTCGTAACTGTGTTATATTTTGTGGCTCTGGCGCTTCGTCTATGGCACGCAGCTTCTCTGCTGTTGGATGGATACCATCCTTATCAATTCGATGACCTAAGTATTCGACCTGCTTCTCGAAAAATTTACATTTCTCTAAGTTAATTTTCACATTATGTTTACTGAGCCTATCTAAAACCGTTTCAAGTAACGCCACCGCATCATCACGGGAACTCGCCGCGATTAAAATATCATCTAAATAACAATTTACTCCTGGTATACCGCATAAAATTTGGTCTATAACCGATTGGAATATTGCTGGAGCTGATGCTATTCCATACGTTAATCGTGTAAATTGAAACATACGAATATGCGTATTAATGGTAAGGAATTTTTGAAAGTCATCGTGTACCTTCAGTTGTTGGTACGCACCAGTCAAATCTAACACGGTAAATATACTACCCCCTGAGAGACTCGCAAATATATCATCCGGTACCGGAAGTGGATATTGATCTATGTTCAGGGCTTTATTTACTGTTAACCGAAAATCTGAGCAAATTCTTACATCGTTATTTTTTTTGTTAACAACTACAATAGGTGATGCCCATTCACTGTGCGACACTGGTTTCAAAATACCTACTGAAACCATCTGACTAATTTTTTTTTCAACACGCGGTTTGAGTGCATATGGCATTGAGTAAGCTTTCTTGACTACTGGTGCTACATTATCCTTAATGTTAAACCTAACCTCAAACTCACTGATTGGGCTACAAAGATTTGAATCGAATACGTTGCTGTATTTCTGTATAAAATACTCTACAGTGTTACTCCTATCACTAATCTGATTTACTGATTCATTTCCTACTTGAAAATTACTTTGCCAATTAGGATACAATACATTTAACCAGTTTCTTCCCATCAAGGGTATGAACTCTTTACTTGACTTAATAACTACCAATGGTAACTGATATTTTTTTTCATTATGCTGTATGTCAACAAGACACTCACCCACAGCCTCAATATCATGACCAGAGACAACATTCATCTTATAATTTACAGATTTCAATGGTATGTTTAACATTTCCTTAAACTTCCTTTAAATGATATAACTGACTTACATGCTCCTGTGTCTATTTCAAAAACTACCATTCTATCGTTAAGCTGTAACCTTACTTTATAAGGGCGGCTACTACTAGTGTACATGTTGTTTAAGCTAAATAAATCATTATGGACTTCATCATACATGCCCACATCACTATTTTCTTGCTCTTCACTGCTCCCACAGATCCTTTTGACGGACACAACTGCTTCACATGACCAAACTTCAAACACTGCTAACACTTCCATTTGATTGCAGGACACTTGTCCCTCGGATGACTTCTGACTTCTACCACACTGTTTACACAGACTTCTACTTCTTGAATTGTCTCCCTTACCAATTTGCTGGTCCTTTGATCCTATACTTGGATGCTTATACCTTGCAGACTTATTTACGTAATTCATAGTGTCACCGTTACAGGTTCTTTCCGATAACGTTTTAACTTGCTTTTCTGCCATCTCTGAAGCAAGAGCTAATTGACATGCTGCACTAAAGGTTAATCTTACTTCTGACAGTTGTGATATATGCAACCAGCATTACCTCCAAGCTCCTAGGCGCATGTGCCACACGAACCTACAAAGGAACACGACGTGTGAATAAAATCAGTTTCACCTAGACAGCTCGTCTTTGAATACCTACACCCTTCCCAAATGAGATAAAACATGGCGCAGTCTTAAAAGCACATGGTGAAAAGGGGCAGACATCTTAGTGATTAAGAAAATTTCGAGAACGAGAACTATTGCAATGGATTTTAGAGGAGTCCCTCCTATGGTTTTTTCGGGAAACCTGGCGGAAAACTGGGGGTTCTGGAAACAACGATTTACGACATACCTCGTGGCCACTGAAATCAGCAAAAAAGAGGATTCAACAAAATGTGCCCAACTCCTAACATTAATCGGAGAAGAAGGTATGCGTATTTTTAATACTTTTAATTTTGATGATGAAGAAAAAGATAAATTAGAACCGCTATTAAAAAAGTTTGACTCGCATTTCAATCCTAAAAAGAACCTAACGTTTGAAAGGTATAAATTTTTTACTACCCATCAAAAAGGTCAAACTATAGAACAATTTGTAACAGAACTAAAAAATTTATCACATTCTTGCGAATTCAAGGAATTAAAAGATAGTCTTATTAAAGATATCTTAGTCTGTGGTTTACGGTGTGAAGCCATGAGAGCCAAATTATTAGGTGATGATGTCGAGGATCTTCACAAAGCAGTGCAAATTTGCACTAATATTGAAAAAACCAGGGAACACAACAGGCAGATAACGGATGGCATTGACAAGTCCCAGAGCACGCAGATAGACGAAATCAAGGGCAAGTTTTATGGCAATGGTGGACGTGGACACAATAGCAATTATAGAGGTGGACAACAGAGATCCAGCAGAGATGACAAATTCGAGCAGAAAGGGCTAGCGAAGCGGCACCAGCAGCAGAAAACACACTGTTACAGGTGTGACCGACTACATGAACAAGGAAAGTGCCCAGCATTTGGTAAAAGTTGTAATAAATGTGGTAATATGAATCATTTTTCATACTGTTGTAAATTAAAAAATTTTAATTGTAATAATAAAGCTCAAAGTAAGAATTAAAAAAAGAAGGTTCATGTAATAGATAAAGTAAACTCACAAAATTTAGATATAGGTTATACCTCTGTAGATACACAAGATTTTCTTTTTTTAGAGTCAGTAGAGAACTCGATTGATACAGTCACGGAGGAGTCATGGGTGAAGGCCTTGGAGATTGAGGGACAACAGATCAGCTTCAAAATGGACACCGGGGCAATGGCAAACATCATTCCTGTAAGTGTGTTGAGAAAAATTAAATTTGATTGTAATAAAATTTTGCCAACTAATGAAAAGCTTTGCTCATATACACGGAATCAATTACCGATCATTGGTCAGATTATATTAGAATGTTTTGTAAATAATAAGAGTGAAACCATTCAATTTTTTGTAGTTGACTTAAATAGTACCCCAATTTTAGGCTTAAAAACTTGTATTGATTTAGATCTGATTAAAAAAGTAGATACTATTGGTAAGAATGTGATAGAAAAAGAATTAACTGTTAAAAAGATGATAAAAAAGTATGAATTTATTTTTCATGGGATAGGCTGTTTAAAAAAGCCGTATAAAATTGAGTTAAAAAGTAATACACAACCAGTAGTTCATGCAGCTAGAAAAATACCGTTTGCTCTCGTGGATAAATTTAAGGAAGCGTTAGAGGCGTTGGTTAGTCAAAAAATTATAGAAAAATCTGTAGAAAGCGCTGATTGGGTTAATGCTATTGTAATCGTTAAAAAACCAACCGAATGGACAGTTAAGAATATGTTTAGACCCAGTAGATCTTAATAAAGTAGTAAAAAGACACTATTATAAAATACCGACTTTGGAAGAATTGACGATAAAATTTTCAGGCGCTGAATTTTTCAGCACGCTAGATTTAACGCAGGGTTTTCTACAGGTTAAACTAGATAAAAATAGCTCTAAGCTCTGTACTTTCTCTACTATGTTTGGAAGGTACAGATTTTTACGATTACCTTATGGACTAGTCAGTATTCCAGAGGTTTTCCAAGAACGTATGATGGAAATTTTTGGAAATTTAGAGGGAGTTAGTTGCTATATTGATGATTTAATTATAAGTGGGAAAACAATTGAAGAACATAATAAGTGTTTAGAGCAAGTATTTAAGCTAGCTGCAGAGAACAATTTAAGATTCAATAGAGGTAAATGTAATATTCTTGTAAAAGAAGTTAAATATATGGGTCATATATTTTCCAAGTCAGGTATTAGTCCAGATAGCTCTAAGATAGAGGCCATAAAAAATATGCCGAAACCTCAAAATCCAGGGGACGTACAAAGGTTCTTGGGATTAGTAAATTATGTGGGAAAATTTGTTCCGAATTTGTCAGAAAAAACAGCACCTCTTAGAGAACTTTTGAAAAAGGATACCATATTTTCATGGGAACAGTATCATGATAAAGCCTTTATTAATTTAAAAGAAATGATATGTAAAAGCCCGTGTCTAAAATTTTTTGATAGTAAAAAGCATGTAACCATATCGGTTGACGCATCTCAAAACGGTATGGCAGCAATCCTTTTACAGGAAGGCATGCCTTGCGCTCATGCCTCGAGAGCATTTACAGAAACGCAGTCTAGATACAGTCAAATAGAAAAAGAATTGTTAGCGTGTTTCTTTGGGGCCCAGCGGTACTATCAATTTGTTTTCGGAAAACACTTTACGTTGGAAACTGATCACCGGCCTCTAATTCAAATCATAAATAAACCATTAAACAATTGTCCACCGAGGTTACAAAGAATTTTGATACAATTACGAAAGTTTGATTTTACATTGGTCTATAAACCGGGAAAACAACTAATTTTAGCTGACACGTTGTCAAGAGCTTTTGAAAAAGATAAGAAATTTGATGAAGGCTTGGATTTGGAGGTTGAGGCACAAGTTTGTCTAATTTCATTAAATTTAAATGTAACAGATCAGAAAAGAAAAGAATTAATTGACAAAACGAATCAAGATGATGAGTTAGTAAGCATAAAAAAATATATTAAAGAGGGTTGGCCTAAAAACATAAAAGACATTCCTGAAAACATTAGAATCTATTATAAATTTAGACACGAATTATGTGAGGTAAATGATTTGGTGTATAAGGGTCAAAAATTGGTAGTGCCTAAGTCTACGAGACAGGAAATTTTAACAAAATTACACTACAGTCACATGGGTGTAACGAAAACAACCTCAAAAGCGAATTTATCATTTTACTGGTTAGGAATGAACAAACACATTCAGGATATGATTTTGTCATGCAGTATATGTCAACAAAATTCAAAGTCTCAAAGGCCCGAACCTATGATCGCTCACGAGATTGTGGAATTGCCATATCAAAAAGTTGCATGTGATGTATTTCATTTGTTTAATGAATCGTATCTGTTGGTAACCGATTATTATTCCAAATTTGTTGAAGTTAATAATTTAAATAAAGACTTAACAAGCGTTAATGTCATTGCTAAATTAAAAGCAATATTTGCTAGACATGGCATTCCAAAAGTAGTAATTACAGATGGAGGTCCAGAATTTTCATCATTGCAATTTAAAAACTTTGCCGAAGCGTGGGAATTTAGTCATGTGAAAAGTTCGCCTAGATTCCCACAATCAAACGGACAAGTTGAACGTGCTATACAAACGGTAAAACACATTTTAAGAAAATGTGAATTAGACAAAAAAGATCCATATCTTGCGCTTTTAGATTTTCGAAACACACCCATAGATAGTAAAGTAAAGTAAAGTAAAGTAAAGTAATTTATTCATGTTAGAACATTAAAAATGTTTACATAGGTCAGTCAGTTTCAATAATAATAATTACAATTGCTTGTTACAATATAAAAACAGTTAAGTATAACATTTATTTGTATAAGACGATTACACTAACAAATTAAAAGTATAAAAATTACAGATATTAAACGAAATAATTAAATGGTAAAACAGTAAAACATGGCTTACACAAGGCAGACTCAATCATAAAAATGTGTTATCATCCATGAATTCTCTAACGCTGTAGTACGCTTTTCTAATAAGACAATCTTTTATAATATTTAGAAATTTATTTTTGGGCAGTTTTCTGATATGGTCTGGTAATTTGTTGTAGAACATAGGTCCATAGTAGTTTTCAGAATTTCTGCTTTTATTCAACCGTAAGTAATTTACTGATATATTATGTTTTATACGAGTATCATAGTTATGCCTTGTTTCGTTTAAAACGTAATTATGTTTGTTATCATAAACAAACTTTAAACATTCATAGATATACAGAGATGGAACCGTAAATATATTTAGTTCGATGAATTTAGTTTTAACATCCTCTCTAAAGTTAAGCTTTAAGATATATCTAATTACTTTTCTCTGAATGGAAAAGACTCTGTTTGAATGACACGAATGACCCCAGCAGAGAATTGCATATGAAAATGCTGATTGAAACAATGCAAAATATGCTTTTAAAACTACATTAAAAGATACAATATATGATAGATTGCGTAATAAGTAAGTATAACTGCAAAGTTTAGGACATATGTAATCAACATGAGCCTGCCATGATAAAGTAGAGTCAAGAAAAACACCTAGGAACTTCACAGATTTTCTGCTGTCCAGGTTGTGCTCTCTTAGTGTGAATATTATATTTTCCGTTTTATTTTGATTGAGACTTAATTTACTTGCATCAAACCAATTTTTAGCCTTTGCCTGTGTTTCACTCAATTTAAGATGCAATGAATCTATATTTAAATCAGTATTTATAAACGTAGTATCATCAGCAAAGAGTACCACATCTGTGTCAGGTACACATGCTGTTAGGTCATTGATGTAAATTAGGAACAGCAGTGGACCCAACACAGATCCTTGTGGCACACCATGCTTTATTGACACTACATTTGAGAAAGAATTTTCATAATAGGTTAATTGTTTACGGTCCGATACATAGGACGATATTAACTTAGTAAAGCACGTGCCTATGCCATATAGTCTTAGTTTATCTATTAATATATTGTGTGAAACACAGTCAAAGGCCTTTGTGAGATCGCACAAAGTAACCCCCACAAAGGCATTATTTTCTAGGCCATTATTGATTATTGATATCAATTTATTTATTGCCAACGTGGTCGACTTTTTGTTTCGAAAACCAAACTGGGCAGCAGAAAACAGACTATTTACCTCGAGATGACTACATAGTATTTCTTTGAGAATTTTTTCATAGATTTTTGAAATAATCGGTAATAAAGAGATAGGTCGATAATTTTCCGTTTCGTTTTTATTCCCTTTTTTAAATATTGGAATTACTTTTGAAATTTTTAAACACTGTGGATATACACCTAGTTTGATGCTCTGATTTATTAGATTCGTTAGTGGTATTATTATTAGGTTTTTTACCGTTTTAATTAGGTTTACATTCATCTCATAGAGGTCCCGACTTGAGTTTTTCTTTAAGCTATTTATAACATCCCGCACCTCATTGTAAGACACCTCTCTGACATGGAGGTTATTTATGTTATTATTATTAATGTTTATAAAATCAATTGGATCATTTTCTGACAGAGGGATATTGGAAATGATATTTTCAGCAATGTTTGTAAAGTAGTCATTGAAGGTGGTGGATGTAATATCAGTTGTTTGATTATTGGCATCACTATTATTACAATTTCGATTCTTATTTATGACACTCCAAGCACTTCTGGATATATTTGTGGAGTTTTTTATATAGTTATCATTATATGCACGTTTAGAGTCAATAATTCTTTTTTTATACATATTCTTATACGATTTATACATGTTTATATTATTTTCAGATGGTCTTACATTAGCATTATTTTTTAGGAAGTCTAATCTTTCTCTCATATCATGCAACTCTACATTAAACCAAGGAGCACATTTATTATGGTTTCTACACGGGATAATTTTTACTTTCTCGGGGAACGATATATATATTGCATCTTGTATTTCTTTTATAAATAATTCAAATTTATCATCTATTGTTAAATCGGTACTATCTATAAAGTCCCAGTTTAATTTTTCAATTAAATTATAAAAAGTAAACAAACCGTTCTCAGATGTAGGCCGATGTTTGAATTTGATGTTTTTCTTAATCTCCTCTTTACACTGGCTTTCAAAAATTATAGCTTTGTGATCAGAGAAATGTGTTTCAATTACCTGGGATGTAAAATTTTCAGTGATATTTGTTAGCACATTATCAATCAAAATACTCCCGCAAATATTTTAATGAGCAGAAACCTAAGGTCCATTACTCCTCAAGCCAATTGTTACTTTAAACCAAAAATATATGCTAATAATAAATATAACAACAATCTTAAGAAATCTAAACAAAGGCAAAAATATTATTACGATAAAAGAGGAGTAAGAAAACTAGATGAGCTAGAAAATAATTGTAAAGTGAGAGTACAAATCAGACAAAAAGGACCGTGGATCTTAGCTAGAATTGTAAAGAAAGTAGGGATCAGGTCATATAAAGTAGTTTTAGATAATGGTGTTAAATTAGTTCGAAATAGACGCTTTATAAAGAAAGTTTTTGGTATAAAAGAACGGACAACGTTGTCAAACAATAGCTGTAATCCTCAAAACAAACAGGAAGAGTTTAGGGTTATAAAAGTACAGGAAAATGACTCTTCAAGAAAAAATTTAGATTCAGGTGAACCAAATGTAAATAATGATAGTAACAGTAGTTCGATTCATGAAGAAGCATCATTCTCTTGTACTTTAAACAGTAGCACGATCAACGAATATCAGGAAAGTAGTAATTTTGACGAAGAAGTAACTAACTTTAAGGAGGGCTGAGTGTAAGAGTAAAAGTGATGACGACCTACCAAGTTGTAGCAAACAGGGAAATTTTAAAGAAAAGAACGGTAAAATAAATGACGAGCAAAAGCAAGGTGTTGTAACTAGATATGGTCGAAAGATTAAAATACCTAATAAATACAATATTTATGATACATCAATAGATGAGAAGGATTAATAAATAACTATATAAAGAACAATACAAATTGAGATAACTCATATTCAAGTAGGTAACTAAATTACAACTTGGGAAATAAGTTATTAGGAAATTGTCAAAAAAAGGAAGGGAAGAACGTATCACTAATACTCGTACACATCTAGGTAATCTACAAAATTTGTGATTGTTCAATAGTGTGCATAAATAGTAACGTTTACAAAAATGTTAAGTGTAACTCTATGTAATGTATAATGTTTGCAGAAATTTTAAATTGTATGTTATGTTCATAAATTGTATAAACCTGAAAGTTTACAAAAATGTTAAGTGTAACTCTATGTAATGTATAATGTTTGCAGAAATTTTAAATTGCATGTTATGTTCATAAATTGTATAAACCTGAAAGTTTACAAAAATGTTATATATTATAAAAAGGGGGATGTGATATATGCAACCAGCATTACCTCCAAGCTCCTAGGCGCATGTGCCACACGAACCTACAAAGGAACACGACGTGTGAATAAAATCAGTTTCACCTAGACAGCTCGTCTTTGAATACCTACACCCTTCCCAAATGAGATAAAACAATAGTAATCGTTTCTGTATAGCCTCTGACTGAATTCCACAGACAAACCTGTCACGTAAAGCCTCATCTAAGAACTGTCCAAACTTACAATTATTCGCCAGTTTACGTAGTTCAACAACGTAGTCTTGCACCGTTTGATTTGTTTTTTGACTGCACTTGTTAAATATGAATCTCTCATATATCTCAGAAACAGGTGGTGCATAGTGGTTTGTTAATAACTGTGTGACTTTCTGATAGGACAACTCACATGGTTTCTTTGGTGCTGCCAAATTTTTTAGGGTTTGGTACACATTTGCACCAGCTAATGTGATAAACATAGACACCTTCATTTCATCTGTCACAACATTTACTTTAAATAAATGTTCCACCCTTTCTAAATACGTTTCAAACTCTTCTGCATTACCTTTAAAAGGTTCAATATTTCCTAATAACGCCATGTCTACTGGAAAACTTTTAAGTCTTGTTGCTTGTACTACCAGTAAGTACCTACCTAATTATATATATATTTTTTGGGAGTGACAAGAGTTCCGAACGGTCGGAACTCGTACAATACTGCCAGAGTTCCGAACGGTCGGAACCGCGTATTTAATAACAAGGTTTCCGAACGCGCATGCGCTTTGAAAGACGGTCCGACGCTGAACTTATTCTTGCTTGACTCGCGTTTTGTCAGTGGTGCGATGGCCCAGCGGGAACGATCCGGGCTTGGCAAGCAGGAGGTTCCCGGTTCAAATCCCACACGTGTTCTTGTTTTTATTTTTTATTAAATGCACCAGACATGACATGAGGTCTATTGCGGGTTAGAAGCGGGAGGCGATAGCTGGAGGCAGGTTAGATATGTGTGTTATTCCCCTGATAAAGGAATTTTTTTTTTATTAAATGCATCAGGCATGACATGAGGTCTCTTGCGAGTTAGAAGCCGGAGGCGATAGCCGGAGGCAGGTTAGATATGTGTGTTATTCCCCTGATAAAGGAATTTTTTTTATTAGATTAAAGGATTTTTTTTTTATTAAATGCATCAGGCATGACATGAGGTCTGTTGCGAGTTAGAAGCCGGAGGCAGGTTAGATATGTGTGTTATTCCCCTGATAAAGGAATTTTTTTTTATTAGATTAAAGGAATTTTTTTTATTATAATAAATGCATCAGGCATGACATATGAGGTCTATTGCGACTTTCAAAGCGCATGCGCGTTCGGAAACCTTGTTGTTAAATACGCGGTTCCGACCGTTCGGAACTCTTGCAGTATTGTACGAGTTCCGACCGTTCGGAACTCTTGTCACTCCCATATTTCTTTAATTCTTTTTATTGCAATTCCACAATTGAAAAACTTCACCGACCTCGTCGCCAATATGTTGTGTTTTACTAGATATTTCTTAATAGAACTACACAGTGGATTCTTTTGAAGTTGTTTATTTCTAACAAATGCAATCGTAACTAACATATATCCATCTCATAGGTAACTAACTTAACAACACTCTAGATATATACATAACAAATTTCAACATTCTTTTTGGAAAACCCTTTTGAACATACCAATATTAAACCATAAAACGAAGTGAAGTATTTTGAAATGTGTTTATTATTTTTGTGAATGCTCTGTACTGTTTAATCAAAATATGAAATATAAAATTAAAATATCAATAACTAAGAGCCGTTTGCACCGTCCCATTTAACGAAAGATTAAAATTAAACTTCACGTAAACACTGTCATAAGCTTTGCACCGTCATCTAATCTTTCGTTAAATTGAGTTAATCTAACTTTAACTTAATCCCCCAAAGTTGGTCCGTTAAAAATTTAAGCCTGTTAACTTAACCTTACATTTTGTAAATGAAATAGGTAGGTAATAATCAATATAATCGATATTTTTTATTGCCGTGCCGTCTGTCTGCCGTCACTTTTTTATTCATTTTGCTGTACAAAAAAGTGAACTAGAATGAATTCATCAGACGATGATATCTTTAATGACGATTTGGATATATTGGATATTATCGATTTTGGATTTCCTCGAAGAATTTTCCAAAGGAATGATCACTTCGAAAATCTAGATAACCTCACCTTTTTCAGAAGATTTCGTTTAACGAAGAACACCGTTTTACATTTGTTAACCCTAATTGAGGAAGATTTAGAATATCCCAGTGACATGTAAGTAATAGTTATTACTGCCTATTGTGAAATGGAATAAATTCCTGTCATGAAATTGTTCTTTATTATAGGAATCCCAGCATCTCTCCTGTTAACCAATTATTAGTAGCATTGAGATTTTATGCCAGTGCAGGGCATTTGGCCTCAGTAGCAGACTTTACCGGAATGGATATATCTACAGTATCCAGAATAATAGTCAGAGTGTCCAATGCAATTGCTAGGTTTTTTCCACGGTATGTAAAAATGCCCCAAGCTGAAGGCATTGTACGAACACAAAATGATTTCTATCAAATTGCGTCATTTCCCAGAGTAATCTGCACACATGTGAAAATTCAGTCACCAGGTAAATAAGAAGAAATGTCTATAAAATTGGTGTAGGTATAACTATTTGTTTTTTCCAGGGGGAGATGATCCAGAAATTTATAGAAACCGGAAGTCATATTTTTCTATAAATGTTCAAGGCATATGTGACTCCCAGTTGAAATTTTTAGATGTAGTTGCTCGTTGGCCTGGTTCGAGCCATGATTCAACGATTTATAATAACAGCAACATAAGAGCACGAATAGAAAGAGGAGAATTTCCAAACTGTGCATTAATAGGTTTGTATGTGTATGTAAAATAAAAATGTTTGATTCAGTTAATCATCAAATTGTCAATGGCTAGTCATATAATAATTTTAAGTATATTAAATATGGTTATTCATTTACAACTCAACTTTCCAGGTGATGGTGGGTATCCAGTAAGGTCATATTTTTTCACCCCGTTGTTAAACCCTAATACTAGAGGAGAAAGACTTTACAATGAATCTATTATAAGAACGAGAAATGTGGTCCGCAATTTTCTGCCACGCTTTTGTCTTATCTTGTGATGATACATAGTCGGTCTTTTTATTTTCTAATATATTTTTATGCTTAGCTGCCGTGTTTAAAAGAAACAATTTTTCCCGAGATGAAAAGTTGGGAGCTCTTACTCTTTTCTTCATATTGTCCACATTTTCAAAAACTTCACAATCATCCATTTTCTATACAAAAAGTTCACGTTTGTAATAAAATATGGGTATGTCACCTGGGGCCTTATTCTCAGCCAGTGGATATCAGCGTTCCTATGAGAAAATCCGCCATGTTTCTACTGAAATCTAATAAGCCGTATTCTCGACCATTCCCTTCCTACGAAATTTCAGTAGAATACGAGCAATTTTGTTCTCCTGCTTTCCACCAAGCGAATTTTATAATTTCAAGAGAATCGCATGCGCATATAGTGTGCGCATAGTGTAATTTACTTTGCATTGTAGGCACAGATTAAGAAAAGTTGTAGGTTAACGAGGAGCGTTCCCATTCGTGTGAGAGAAGGTTCACTTCTCTCGATTTCGTCTCCTCGATGAGAATAAGCACCCTGACAGTCGCCGCAAGGATTTTATAATACATTAAAATCCTTGTATGTCGCTAATAGTAAATTTGTAGGTTAAAATCATTATTCGAGAAGTTAGCCATATCTAAAATCCCCTAGACACGACGTTAAAAACTTGGCTTAACTAACTATAAATAAGAGGTGTGTGAACGCGATGTAAATTAAACTTGGATTAAAAATTAATCTTTCGTTAGTTTATCTTGGTTTAATTTATAAACGGTGCAAATGGCTCTAGGACATCGATGCCGTTTTAAACTCATTTCTATTTCATTCTACATACATAATAATTTTTATATGTATGTCTTGCGCGAATTTAGAGTAGTAAACTTTGGATGTTTTATTACATTCGCCGAAGCGTTAAAACTGTTTTTGTCTTTTAGAGGAAAGCGGTGCCTTTTACTCGTCCTATCCCCACAATCAGGAATATACCACTTTTTAGATTTATATACATTTCGTCGTCACAAAGCATGTTAAAATCACTGGATTAGTATCACTCAAGAATTAATAAAGTATAAAGAACAATAACGCAGCTTCAGAACTCACAAATAGTCACATCAGACATAAAATCAAAATTCAAACTGGCATGCGACACAAATGTCAAATGACAGATGCCCCTACTTTACACAGAGCTGCATTTATTATTATTATTATTATATACTTCAAATCACGAGAGATGACCGTTACGTCACAAATTAATTTCTAATCTTCAACGTACGCTGTTCAAGCGTTCTTTGTTTACAACACAGTAAAACGAGAGAGACAGAGTAAGGGAGTCCCTTATATGTGACTGTTAATATCTCCGACTGACGTTGTTGATGCGTTATACGAAAACCTAACCGCCTTGACGAAATAGAAAGAGAGGGCCCGATTTCGTATGTCTCAGTAATAAGCAAGAATTCGATCAACTGATCGAACGCTTTTGACTAGCGCCGTTGTCGCATGTTTCATAGTTTCCTGTTTATGCATGTTAGCCATAGTTGTCAAATTTGAATTTGTTTATCTTTGAGTTTGATTGTTACTGTTTTCCTTATTCCATTGATTTTTGCACATTAAAAATAGTTCATTATGGAATTAACGATAGTTAATCTTCAAAACATCTGCATTTTGCCAAATTATATATATTGAAAACCTCGATAAGAATATACAATTAGTTCAAATTTAGACAGGCGAGATCGTTAAATTATTCTGACATTTAACAGACAAATTGCAGGTTATGTTTTGTTTTGACGTTTAAGTTTGTTTACATCCGGATGTCATTTCAACAAGCATGAATTTGACTAACTCAGTACTGATTTGATTCATACGAATTATAACGATGACGTAACGGTCGTCTTTCGTGATTTAAACTATATATATACATATTGGCCAACCCATTGTTAAAACTGGCAACCGCTGTTGTACCGCAACCAATAGAGGGCAGCACGGCCTAATTGTAGTACTGTACCGCAACCAACAGAGGGTGATACTACTAGCGAGTGAAATTAGCTATTATATATAACTGTCATCTCAACCGAGAGATTGGCTACTTTCTACACTACTCTAGAGCAAGATTATTAAAATTTTTTAAATAGATCTCATATCATATGACTAACATAACCTTACATTTTTGGTTTTTGTAAATTAATTTTCAATTTTAATTTTAATTTTTGTAGTTTCAGCTTGGAACCATTATAACATTTAAAAACCCTTTGAGACAGTAGATATATAAAGTTTTAATATTGTAGGTTATTAAAAAATAGACTGCTAATATAGGTTGGATTTCCAAACCAACATAAGGCATCTTATTTTATTTGATTAAGGTAATTAAAACTTCAATAATAATGAACTGAACAAAATTTTAGTTGATAGTACAGGAACCAAGCAGAAGTTTTGATAAAAGCGACATAATATTCCAAAAACTTAGAAAATGCATATTTTTGAGGTTAGTTGTAATATCACGTGTACGACACTAATTGTCCTGTCATAGATATTTCTGATTATTTTGTGCTGTCAAAATGGAGTATCCTTGTTGTGCATCTTTCAATATATTGTGATTTATAAAACGTACAAAAACTATTTGTGATTAGTGATTTATGATAAAATAATTTCCCGGTATGTGGTATTTCGAATAAAAATAGCCAACAAAAAGCAAAAGAGATAGTAACAAATTTGCAAGTAAATTTGATAATCGCACATCGCACATAACTTTATCATTTATGGAATTGGAATTACATTAAATAATACCATTGTTTATAAAGTAATATAGTTATTCAACCTAACTTGTAAGTATGTGCTGCCAACTTGTGAGTAACTTACGTACTAGTCAGTTTCCATGACTTTTGTTTTTATGAATTTAAATATTATAATAATCATTTAAATATACATTTCACGATACATTACACATTGCGCAGCCGGATGTGACGTCGAGCTCGAGAAAAATATGCAATGCCCTATTTGTGTCGTGCACGCGACATCACAACTAACCTAAAAAATATGCACTTTTTAACATTTTTGAGTATTATGTCATTTTTATTAAAATATTTGCTTGGTTCCTATACTATCAACTAAAATCTTGTTCAGTACATTAACTAATGAAATTTTAATTTTCCTAATCTAATGAAATATGATATTTTTTGTTGACTGGAAATTCAACCTATAATTAGCAGTCTAATTTAAATAATCTACAATATTGAAACTTTATATATCTACTGTCTGTGAGAGTTTTTAAATGTTATTAAGGATCCAAGCTGAAACTACGCAAAATTATAATTAAAGTTGAACATAAATTTACAAAAACTAAAAATTGGAGGTTATGTTAATCCTATGATCATTTACTCTTTGCCTATGATGCACATGGTCTATATTTGTGATTTATGACATTTTTAGGTGAACCAAAAACTAGGTTTCAAATACAATATACATAACATGTTCCTCCACTTGCCATTCTTCAAATTTATTTTATCTTTTCTGTAGCCAAGCTGTTTTGCCAAATCTTCGTTCTTCGGAAAACTGAAATATTTTATATCAATATCTTTCTGTACTTTGGTTATAATTTTTTCACATAGCTCCAGCACAATTCGCCATTATAAATTATAAACAGTCAAATAACAAACATATTTATATAAAAAAGAACATTAATTTAAACACCTTAAGCATGATTTTTATAGTCGCGAAATTGCGAAAAGCGAAATGCGAGACGTGTTGCTATTGGTCAATTCCAAATTTTAATGTGAAATGAACCAATAGCAACACGACTATGAAAATCAGGCTTTACAACTAACCTAAAAAATATGCACTTCTGAAAATTTTTGAATATTATATCATTTTTATCAAAATATTTGCTTGGTTCCTGTACTATCATCTAAAATCTTGTTCGGTGCATTACTAATGAAGTTTTAATTATCCTAATCTAATGAAATAGGTTGTTTTTTGTTGACTGGAAATCCAACCTATAAATAGCAATTCATTTTTAATAATCTACGTAGCTACAAATATTGAAACTTTATATATCTACTGTCTTATTAGAGAGTTTTTAAATGTTATTATGGATCCAAGCTGAAGCTACAAAATTATAATTAAAGTAAAAATACATTTACAAAAACTAAATATTTTAGGTTATGTTAGCCATATGATGTATAAATGATTCATTTTAGAACAAAAAATCCAATAGTTTAAAAATAGAAAACTGACAAACTGTCAAAAGTTATTAATAATTACAGTCGAGTTTCGATCTATGACTTTAGTTCCTCGTCGAATGTCATGTGACGTACATGCACCGGATATACGAAATTCGTGCATGCGTCGTAGCATTGTTTATAATAAACAATGGTCGTAACGTAAACGACACCGGGGGCTACGGTCGTAATAATGGGCACACATCATCCAGCACGCCATCTACCAATGATCCACCGGTACTAACAAGAGGTTGAATAACTATATACTTTATAAACAATGATAATACGTAGATATCATTCAGACGTGCTTCCTGACAGCTTCAGCAATACAAATAACGAAAGAATCACTCTCAACAGAAGCTTAATCGGTTTTAGAAATTGAAGTTTCGTTAATATGCATAGAAGCTTCAACTTCACAATTATACCATTGGAATTGTCACAACCTTCAAGTGATGATACAATAGCTCAATGAACTATAATAGTTCAATGCAATAGCTAAATAATCAAATTCGGTGATTTTTCAGAAATTAAAAAAAGAAGCAGAAATTAGAAAAGTGAGAACAAAAGAAAGATATTATTCTCATTGAAATCTTTTCCTAATAAATTACAAAATTGTAAAACTAAAATTAGACAGATGTGATTATAATAAATTAATAAATGTTAAAAACTGGCTGTCTCTCGCATATTGTTTATTTGTTAATCTGTAGATGCGAACCATCAGATGGGCTAAAGTACATATTTTTATAAATTAAATTTTGATTAGTTTCAAATTAAGAAACATTTTTAACTGATATATCTTTATTATTTTATATCGGCATATTTTATAGAATCATTATTTAGGTATTAAATAACTATTAGGTAAATGTTTTTCACTGTGTTGTTAGAGGCACAAAACACGAGGGTTAGGCCGGTTATAAAATGTCTGATGTTAGACCAAAGAAAAAGTAAGGTTAAACTAAAAACAAACAAGAAGGTTCAAAACCAAATATATTATTATATCTAAACATATTTGTTCAAAACAGTCCTAAAACCGTTCCAACCGATTGTCAATTCTAGATTGATTCGGGAACAGTGCAAAGTTTGCACCTGTGAATAAAACTACCACTCTTAACGATTTTAGATTGGTTCCAGAGCGGTTTTAAGAATTAGGCGAGAAATTTGTATTTTAGTTGCTCAGAAAAACCCACCAAAGAGGGGCCCCGGACCCCGGTGGGTCGTCTTTTTCTAAGGATGGGTTTTTGCTCAACCCTGAAAAATCTGGAATTTTACGTTGTAGTATTCCTGTGATTCCTGTGCCTTTTGTATGAAAAAATGTACTAAAACATGAAAAGTGTCACGCTGAATTTAATCTATAATCCCCCTGGCTACGATGCCGTATAAAGGAAGCTATATGGACACCCTTCGTCGTTTCTATTTTTGGGGTATATGGTAAAAATTATTTTATCTTTTAATTATTGACCCCACAAATTCTCTCTTTTATTCTCTTCTTAGGTTACTCCACTATAAAATTTTATTTCATTTTTATTTATTGCATAATTTATTGTAACCAATAATTTTATTATTAAATTTAAATATATATCGTATATATAAATACCCTACAAATCAATTTGTTTTATTACCTATATTAAATACATAGATACGTAAACTATAACATAACTTTAAGTGTTTAGTCAAAGCCTGTAAGTTAGCAAAATCAAAACATTTCGAAATTCCCGCATTGTAACACGCGAGAACCTAGAAATGAAACATATCAGGATAATATATTCTCAAGGTCAAATGCTATTTATTTTCAAATAACGACTATAGAGCCATCTAGGGAGGAACAATTTAACCTTAAAAGTGATTGCCAATAAACCTATGGGATTGGGCAATATGTATATATATAATAAATGCAGAGCTGGTATCAGCCTTGCCTACTTTATCCATCGAGCTCATAGGTCTATGATTGTTTATTATAAACTGCTACGACGCATGCACGAATTTCGTACATCCGGTGCATCTACGTCACATGACATTCGACGAGGAACTAAAGTCATAGATCGAAACTTGACCAGAGAAGAACGATCTCTTCTCTGACTTGACTGTATTAATAACTTTTGACAGTTTGTCAGTTTTCTATTTTTATTAAACTATTGGATTTTTTGTTCTAAAATGAATCATTAATACATCATATGACTAACATAACCTAAAATGTTTAGTTTTTGTAAATTTATTTTTACTTTAATTATAATTTTGTAGCTTCAGCTTGGATTCATAATAACATTTAAAAACTCTCTAATAAGACAGTAGATATATAAAGTTTCAATATTGTACCTACGTAGATTATTAAAAATGAATTGCTATTTATAGGTTGGATTTCCAGTCAACAAAGAGCATCCTATTTCATTAGACTAGGACATTTAAAACTTCATGAGTAATGCACCGAACAAGATTTTAGATGATAGTTCAGGAACCAAGCAGAAATTTTGATAAAAATTACATAATATTCAAAAATTTTAAAAAGTGCATATTTTTGAGGTTAGTTGTAAAGCCTGATTTTCATAATCGCGAAGTTGTGAGAAGCGAAATGAGAAACGTGTTGCTATTGGTTCATTTCACATTAAAATTTGGAATTGACCAATAGCAACACGTCTCGCATTTCGCTTTTCGCAATTTCGTGACTTTAAAAATCAGGCTGAAGGTGTTTAAATTAATGTTCTTTTTTATATTATGTTTGTTGACTGTAACCGGTGTCACCAAAACTGTTCTTAAATTGCTTGGTTAAATTAATCTTAAGCGTTCTTAAAGTATTGTTGGAATTTACCTGATGGAACCACTAGTCACCGGCTGCAATGCTCGGTGAGTTGGTGGATTTAGCAAGGTAAAGAGTGGGGGACTTTTATCCAATACGCAATTTTCAACCAAATTGTGACGTCAACTACAACCAATGTTTAAATCCACTACATCATACTGGTGTAAAAAAGAACGCAAGGTATATGAAAATCTTTAAAAATGTATGTCGAAATGGTGACTTTACATATTTGTGCGCTGGTATTACTTTTTCAACTAAACGCGTCATTTGATGACGTGCAAATCATATTTTTGAGGTTAGTTGCGATGTCACGTACACGACAGATTCATATTTTTCTCGAGCTCGACGTCACATCCGGCTGCGCAATGGCCGCAATGTGTAATGTATCGTGAAATGTATATTTTTTTTAATGATAAAATTTAATGAAAATATTTTAAAAACAAAAGTCAAAAAACTGTAAACGTAGTCATAGAAACTGACTAGTATGTAAATTACTCACAAGTTGGTAGCACATACTTAGAAATCAGGTTGAATAACTATAATACTTTATAAACAATGGTAGTACGTACGGTTGCTTAATTATGTGACGTCACACTAATGCGGTCCATTACAAACAGGACTACCATTGACAGGAAATGCGATGTTGCCATTGTTACTTCATGGCTTGGAACCATGATACTAAAACAATACAGATAAGCTCACGCGCATGACATGTAATCGCTGACGTCACTTCGTGACAATTTTCTTAATTTTGCGAGGGCTGTCATAGTTTAATGTCTTAAATGTACGCATTTTAGTTTGTTTACTTCGATTATTGTGTTTTAATTCGGTGTGAATACGTTATATTAGTTAATTTGACCAGTTGTGGCGGTGTGTTTTGGTTTATTTAATATAGCATAAACAATAGTTTACTGTGCAGTGTTGTATTGCACTAGTAACAATAATAGAAGAAGTAAAAGCTATTCGTCTAGTTGCGATACTTTAGTTTTCCTGCTGCTAAAGAAATTTGTTTATAGATTCAAAAGTGCTATCAAATGTAGGTACGATTTTAATATTAATAACGGTAAAATATGTCAAAGCATTTTTTGGATGATAATTTTTATTTTTATATTAAAGAAAAACTATTCCAATTGCCTAAAAATAAGAGGAAGTTTGCCGCTTTTAATATTTGCCTTATGTAGCCTGCCTGTTTTAAGTTTCCTGTATATACCTGTGCTTTACTTAACCGTGGCCATAATTGATTTAGGGCCTATATTTTCAGTCTGATTTAACCCTGATTAACTTTAATCATTGATTAATTACCATGGAAACAATTGTCTCGACAATTATTTCCAAGGTAATTGATCAATGGTTAAACTTAATCAGGGTTAAATCAGACTGAAAATATCGGCCCTTATTGTGTTAAATTATTAACAATTCCTGAATAAAACCTGTTATAAAGTCTTAATCCGAAACTCCTGAGTTTTACTTATAGGTTAATATAGACCCCTGTCTTAACAGTTTCTTCACTAACCTAAGCGTCTATTATCCTGCTAATAAAAAAAATGGTGTTTCTGCATTCTAAAATAGAAACTGGCGCTTGAGATACACCGTCCAGATAACACCGCCGCGCCGCCCCTCAGGCGTCAAAATAACCATCTAAGAACCTCCGCGGAACGAGGGAAAGTTACAATACATAGTACCTAGATAAATTGGAACGAATTAATATAATTTATTTTTCTATAAATATATTATATTGAGGCGTGTAAATGCAGAACCTGCTTTTAGGACAAAGTTACGAAAAATTAGTTACCACCCTCTCACGTTTTTTTTTTAAGGACTTATTTATATTAACGTCCTGGCGAAGTTTAGCAGAGCTATTCTACCACTCAACCACGACACACTATAAGCAATTTGGTAGGGTTTTTGTTTAGAAGCATATCCAGCTTTATAACACCGAAATTACGGTTTAAAATCTGAAAGTAGACACAAAATATATACTTTATGCATACAAGACTGTGATTATGGCAATTACTTGTATACAAGTTTTTTGTTTCTAGCTCAAAATAAGATCACATGCGTAAAGCATCTTCTGCATTTACACGGCATTTACAGGCCTCATATTGTGCAAAATGTCTTATTTTCTATTTTGTATATTTAAATAATATCCAAAACAGTTATAACAGTCGAATGCAACGAAAATTTCAATAATTTTAAACTAAAAATAGTAAAAATACATTAAAAACTAGCTTCCCCATATATCGGCATACATTTTTGTCACAGGTTGACGTCATGCGCGAATTGGTTCAAAATTCGTTCAGCAAGTGATCATATCTGTAGGTTTTAGTATCATGGCTTGGAACTGTATATAGATGGCTATGCATTTGGCGAAAGGCGAAAGCTTTGATAGGCGAGCGTCGTTTAACCACTCCATTTTATTAAACAAGGGCGAGTTGCTTTATTCACCGGTTGATCCACCAGATGTGTTTTATCTCGTTCTAACCTCGGAGATAGAACGAGATAAAACACATCTGATGGATCCACCCATGGTAAAAGGAGAATGGTATGCCCGCGCGCAGGCACGGTGACGTCACTCAGTTTCAAAAGCGGCAGGGGTGACGTCACAATTAACCTCAAAAATATGTATTTTCTAGAATTTTCGAATATTATGTCAATTTTGTTAAAATTTCTACATGATCTCTTTACTATCAACTAAAATCTTGTTCAGTGCATTATTAATAAAGTTTTAATTAGCTTAATCTAATAAAATGAGATGTTTTTTGTTAGTGGAATTCTAACCTAAAATTAGTAGTCTATTTTTAATATTTTGTCTAACTTAAAGTGATTTATCACATTTATTTTCCTTTTAAGACAGTCAAGAAACAGCGCCAGACATATTAACAGTTAGAACTGCATCATATTTTAAGTTTCTACTGTTCCTGGGGGAAATATAACAATATCTGCTGTATTAAAGAAATTTTAAAATCTGTTGATTCTGTTGCGTTGAAAAGTACAGAAGAAATACGTGCTATAAACAGACAATAGGCAATGAAAAGGATAAACCGACGAAATAAAAAATTAACCTGCTATTTTTCAAATTAATTTTATCGTTGATCCATATACTTTCGCGAGCTTTTCAACGCGGAGAAATGTAAAATACTTGATGTCAGTACCTTTTTGTCTTCGTGTAATAATTGTTATACCCAGCCACAGCACAAACAGGCATGTTGCTATTCGTTAACACTATTAAAAATATTAAAATAAAAATTAAGCGTACGAGAGTACAACTGACTTTCGACGTTTTTTAAACTGAGTGACGTAATGCGCAGTAGATACACAAATTGGACGGCAACCTGACATACCATTCTCCTTATACTATGAATCCACCGGTGAATAAAGCAACTCGCCCCAACTATCGAAAACCAAGACTAAACGCTGTCAAGTGTCCAGAAGAATTAAGGCGATTAATAAAATAACTGCTTTATTTTTGGAAAAATGTAAAAAATCAGTGATATAACTTATAAACATTCTTGTAAAAGGTAAACATTTTCATATTAAAATTTATTCATGCAGTTTCTGCATTTTCATCTGCCCTCTCCTTTTATATTAATAATTTATAAACCACGAAAAGGTGAATGGTTAATTTAGGAAAACAGAGAGGTTATGATAGTAGTAGAATAATAGGCATTTACGATAATTGGAGCGCTACATACCGCAATGTATCAGAGCGTTCGATAATAAGAACATATCTACCGAACCGCGTTCGGTAAATGTATCGAATGTATTCGCTACATCTACCCGATCCAAAATTTATGGATCGACTACATCGATTGGTAAATGCGGTATAACCTTAAAATATGATTAAAAAAACTTAATTTTTGACATTTTGTGAGTATTTGAGAAAAATGAAACCCATCACTGACGAAAATAATGAAGTAATTTTAGATGAGGACGGAAACATTTATGTATATGTATAATGAATTACTTAAGTAAGTCCTATACCTAAATATGCAATACATATAAATGTTTTTTTACTTTCCATTTTGACATGGCGAGCAGTATCGACTTATGAATAAGCATAAAATAAAAAAGTACCTAATTCAATTTTCAATTATTTATTAATTAGTCAAGTGATGCTTTAGGTTACATTTGAAATTTTGCGTTCGGTAATTCTTAGCTCGGTAGATGTATTGACATAAAACAGCTGATTACCGCAATGTACCAGGATACATTACCCGCTCCAATTACCGTAAATGCCTACTATGATCATGGATACATAGAAACAATAAACGTAAACAGAGAAATACTAAAATAGTTCATGGAATTTTCACTATAATTATTTTTCTATGCATTAGTAGCTAGCTTCTGTAATGTGAATTAAACGGATCTGTTAAAATGTGGGTATGTTAGATGATCCGTTAAAAATATACGAGTGTCTCCACGCAGGAATAATCATTTGGATCCATGACGTCACCAGATCGGTGACCGCGGGCGGGTGCAGTATCCTTTTATGTTAAAGAAGGAACATTAGTTTATCCCTAAATACCCCTAAAAACACAAAAAAGACGTAATTTTGACTAAAATTTAAATAAAATTAAAAAAAATTCCTTTAATCTAATTAAAAAAAATTCCTTTATCAGGGGAATAACACACATATCTAACCTGCCTCCGGCTTCTAACTCACAACAGACCTTTTAATAAAAAAAAATTCCTTTAATCTAATAAAAAAAATTCCTTTATCAGGGGAATAACACACATATCTAACCTGCCTCCGGCTTCTAACTCGCAATAATCACAGGTGAGAACAGCCTGTGCAATAATAGACCTCGTGTCTGACGCATTTAATAATAAAAAAAAAACAAGGTGTTGGACTTGAACCCGGAACCTTCTGCATGCCAGACCGGCTCGTTTCTGCTAGGCCATCGCACCACTGACACGATGTGAGTAAAGCAAGTATAAGTGTCGTGGGTAGTTAACAGAAGGTCACCGATCTGGTGACATCATGGATCCAAATGATTATTCCTGCGTGGAGACACTCGTAAAAATATCCCCTGTGAATATATCCGACATTTTGAAATTTCACTAACGCCATCTGTTGAGCATGATTTTCGCGAATAAAATTTATTTTTGCCTAATATGACAAATGACGTTGACACTAATTAAAAAAAGATGCGACACTGAATAGAACCATAGTTACAACGGGAAAATCAGAAGATTACTTTTTTTCGGCCGCGATAGTACACTGCGCGTCATATATATGTGGTACACTTTGATTTTATCAATGTAAATCTTGCTCAACTTGTCAAATTTGACATTATAAGATCTGTCACAGATACTTATAACGTGAACTGGAGACGTTGCAATTCTGACGTCTCTGATTTGATCATAACCTACAAAGCTCTTAAATGACAGTTTGCATCAGTCAAGCTCAGGAAGATCACCATACACAACTAAAAAAACCTGATTTTCAGGTTACAACTGTTAACTGCTGTACCACATATATATGACGCGCAGTGTACGTGGTCACCCGGTATACTGTGATTCGGATTAATCGAATATCGGGAATCGCAATTCGGAAAATTCGGATTATTCGGAATTCGGAAATCGGAATGTCGGGTGCGAAGTCGGTGGACGGTGGACCGTGGACCGTGGTGGACTACCACTACACTACCGTGCCTGGACTCTGGACTGCGTGGACTTTGGCTTATTCTTATTATTGGTTGTATGTATCTGTCCTGTTTATTACAGAGATAAATGATAAATACCTGTTTATTAATGTTTAATTATCATTTTTGTTTAAAGTGTAAAGGGTATTATTATATTTAATTTTAAATAACGCTGAAAACCTTAAAACAAGTAGATTTGTGGTACTAATTTTATTAATGCTAGTTATATCTTTCGCATTATAAATCGTAAAGAATGATAAATACTGGGTAAGTTTTCTTCGAGGTTTTCTTTTATAATAGGTACATACTACCATAGCACATTTACAATCTATGAATTAGAAATACATACCTAATTAGTTTACTGTTCTTAACGTTTATTAGTTTCCAGCTCACTCAAATTTTATTCTTAGAGTTGCCTATTCTATCACCATTCATTTTGGTTCTATATAAACATTTAAAGAGCATCTTGCAGTTGAAAGAGCTACAGCTTTATTAATAACTTCCGTACTTTTATTCATAAAATACCTACTCAAAGAAGTAATATTTTAAAATTTTTAACTAAAGAAACGCTTATAAAATATGCATTTTTTTTAGAAAATTGGCAGGTCTTACTGTTTTTATAACAGGTGCAAGTAGAGGTATAGGAAAACAAATAGCTTTGAAGGTAGCAAAAGATGGAGCGAATGTAGTAGTTGCAGCTAAAACAGGAGAACCTCATCCAAAGCTTCCTGGAACCATTTATACAGCTTGTGAAGAAAGTAAGTCGTATTTCAAAATAATCTAAAAATTCAAAATAGAAACTAGAAGAAAACACAAAAGTTTTCAAGAGGTACTTGAGAATGTTGTGAACATTCATGCCATCTGGAAATTTATCTTTTAACATTTAGCATTTAAGGTGGGCAGAAATTTAGGTTAGATTTGGCTACAATGAGCACTGAATAAGCACTTCGTAGTTCGACAATTTCTGCCGCATCCCTGAATCGATTTAAGAAATTTTTGGCAGACTTTTAGAAAAAACTCGGTAGAATACCTAGTACTGGACTAGTAAAAATCTCGGCGAAAACTTACTTACCAAGCTGTTAAACTTCGTAAACTTTTTGAACCTAATTTGGAAGTAATAAAAAAGTAATGCTCTCAATAATCGAATAATCGTTATTTTATAAGATTAATTGTGGCACTAGCCATTCCTTGACTTGCCTAATCCATTTCTTTGAATATGGCAAAAAAGGAAATAAATTTATTATTATTTATTATTAATAAAATGATACTGGCCCAATCTGCTACACTATATTACACACATTCTAAAAGAACGCTTAGAGAACTTTGGCTACTGTCTCGTAGATGGCAGCAAAATCAAAACTAAATTGAATATCCGTCATTCTTATTTTATGTTATTTGAAAGTTCGTTTAAAAATATTGGAAATATTGGAATCAATTAGGATGAGTCTAAACCGCCGCTGCAGTTTACTATAAAGGGGCATTCTCAACCATTGTCATTTATATTTTGCTTTCCACACCCTATATTTCTATTGGTAACTGAAGTACATTTATGAGGCACCACCAATAGAATTTCATAAAATGTTAACGGTTGATTGAGAACGTGTTTTCATGTTGCCGATGAACCGGATTATATTTGTAGCTTACTGTTTTTTTCTTGGTCTTTAAATTATTGTTATGTTGAACATCCGACAACCGATAATATTGTCTAAAAGTTATATGTGGCGTCTTTCAGTTTTTTCTTTCTGTTCTTATTTGGGATTTACTGCCATACTTCTGAACAATACCCAGACAATCTAAAAGTAGTAGTAATATATTTATTGAACCGAGGTAGGTCTTTCGGCCTAGTTAGTATACAGTTTGTCTTATTAATATTTTTTGTTAGATAAGATAATCAATTCTATATTACAAAAAAAAAATTATATACAATGTGTCCCACTTTTCATGGAGCCACTCTCATATCTCGTTCATCTGATATCCTAATTTGAAATTTTGGTTGTGAATCTATACCTAGGAAGTGAGTGTTTAGACATAACCACATTCGACTGCAGTCAGGGGCGTCCGATTCTATGATGGAAAAAGGGGTCTATTTAAAAAAAAGTATTAGCGATTTTTTTATAGAAAAACTAGTAAGATATTCTTAATCAGCACCTTTAGAAACCCCTTTGTACAAGATTACATTGTTGTGGGTTCAAAGGTGTTTGTCAAAAAACAATTTTTTTCAACTTAAAATAATTTTTCTACGACTGCCCTCGAAAATTACAAAAAACCCACAGCAACCATGACCCGAAACTATAATTTTTCACATAATGTGTGTAAAAAGCCGAAAACACAGTACTGTCATGTTTTTCACACAGTCCTGTCAAAAACAAAAAGGACATCTGTTATTTGTATTTTTTTAGGTAGGCTAGGTTTATTCAGTTTCATAGTAACCGACTTGTAATTTTAATTTTTAATGTAATTGATTTTGTTAAATAAAAATATCTATCAAATCGTTTGTTTTTTCCAATCATAGAAAAAAATATTGTAAACAACACGTTTGAAAACATCTTTTCACACTCATTCGACTTGTGGGCCTCACCTTCGGCTCGTCCCACCAAACTGTCTCACTCGTGTGAAAAGATTAGTTTTCAAAACTTGTTATTTAAAATATTATTGTATCTGTAAAACGGATTGTCATATGAAAAAAATTTATTCTAAATTTCTTGTTTAGAATAATGTGTTGCACTAGTATGAAATGATTCTACGACAAAATTATGAATTATTTAATAAGGCAAAAATTCTAATGGTAGGTAACAGTAGGTATGTACAGGGTGTTTCCTATAAAACTATACCCCCCCTTATTTCGGTCAATTACCACCGATTTTAATTTTTCAAAAACCGGTCTAACACAGAATTTTCCATAAATTTTGAATATGCTATTACTTTTTTTCCTACTTCAACCGTATACGAGGGCAGAAAAAAGTATGGTTTTTTTAAATGGAACACCCTATATATTTTTACATATTTGGAGTCGCCTCGTTCTTCTGATTACAAATATATATGACACTTATATATTTGCTATAAAAATGGCGTAAATAATTGAATTTAAACTTAGGGCGTTTCCTTCAAAACTATACCCCCCCCATTTTTCGGCCAATTATTTACGGATCAAAATTTTCAAAACCTACACATAGAATTTTTCGTAGATTTCATATATGTTATTACTTTTTTACTCCCTTCAACGATATACGAGGGGTGGAAAAAAGTATGGTTTCTTTTTATGGAATGCCCTGTATTTTTTTACATATATAAGTATTATATATATTTATAATCAGAAAGGTAGGGTGGATCTAAATATGTAAAAAAATACAGGGCATTCCATAAAAAAAACATACTTTTTTCCACCCTTCGTATACCGTTGAAGGGAGAAAAAAAGTAACAGCATATATGAAATCTACGAAAAATTCTATGTGTAGATTTTGAAAATTTTGAATCGTTAATAATTGACCGAAATAAGGGGGGGTATAGTTTTGAAGGAAACGCCCTAAGTTTAAATTCAATTATTTACGCCATTTTTATAGCAAATATATAAGTGTCCTATATATTTGTAATTAGAAGCATGAGGCGAATCCAAATATGTAAAAATATACAGGGTGTTCAATTTAAAAAAACCATACTTCTTTCTGCCCCTCGTATACGGTTGAAGTAGGAAAAAAAGTAATAGCATATTCAAAATCTACGGAAAATTCTGTGTTAGACCGGTTTTTGAAAAATTAAAATTGGTGGTAATTGACCGAAATAAGGGGGGGGGGGGGTATAGTTTTATAGGAAACACCCTGTACAAATTAGAATTTTTGCCTTATTAAATAATTCATAATTTTGTTGTAAAATCATTTTATACTAGTGCAATACATTATTCTAAACAAAAAATTAAGAAAACATTTTTTTCATATGACAATCCATTTTATAGATACAAATTATTTCAAGTTGAAAAAAATTGTTTTTTGACGGCCCATATCTCAAACACCTTTGAACCCACAACGATGTAATCTTGTACGAAGGGGTTTCTAAAGGTGCTGATTAAGACTATCTTACTAGTTTTTCTATAAAAAAATCGCTAATACTTTTTTTTCAATAATAGACCCCCTTTTTCCATCATAGAATCGGACGCCCCTGGGCCCTGACTGCAGTTGAATGTGGTTACGTCTAAACACTCACTTCCTAGGTATATATTCACAACCAAAATTTCAAAATATTCGGATATCAGATAAGCGAGATATGAGAGTGGCTCCATGAAAAGTGGGACACATTGTATATTTATTTATTTATTTGCTTACAATATCCTACAGAGCAAGTTCATAATACTTACTACAAACAATAACAAGTAACAATAAAAAAGTGAATAACATTAAAAGAAAACCAGAATCTAAAAAGTTATAATAATAGTAAATAAAAATAGGAAGCCTATGTGCAACTTGTACGAGAATGATAAGACACAATAAAAAATTTGTCAGTTAAAATTAATTTATTTACTGTTGATATAGGTTTTTTTTAATTTGACTTACATTAGTCTGGAAAATATCTAATATGCCATTATCATTATAATTTTTACACATTTGAAAGAGGGGAGCTTGAGTGAGTACATTTGTTCTTGGAGTGGGTAAGAAGAACGTTTGACTATTTCTTGAGGTTATGCGAGGTACATGATAATAAATATTGTCTAAAAGATCTTCACATTTTATGATATTATGAATTATCTTATATAAGAATATTACAGACTGAATTGTTCTTCTCTTTAAGAGACTGTCAACAGTGAAAATTGCTAAAAGATCTTCTTGAGGATATCCTCGGTGTGGGTACACATCATAGGTTTGCAAACAGAGATTCTTTAAAAAACGACGTATTTTTTCTATTGCCACAATATGCGTATTATAAATTGGGTTCCATACGATAGATGCATATTCTAGTTCTGATCTTACCACTGAATAATATAATAGTTTACTTGTATGAATGTTATTAAAATCTCTCATGTTACGTACTACAAATCCCAATGCCTTAAAAGATGTTGCAACCGTGGAATTCACATGGTGAACGAACGTTAATTTAGGGTCAAAGATCACCCCGAAATCTTTGATAGTATCAGGTCTGACTAGAGACTTATTATCAATTTTGTAATCATATATGTACATTCTGCTTACGTGAGTATGACATTACATTGCATTTACTGATATTTAAAAACAAATTATTAGTTTTACACCAGTTGTTTATGGTATTCAGATTATTTTGTAAGATTACACAGTCAGCCTCAGAATTGATTTGGTAAAAGATCTTGACATCATTAGCATATAAAAGATATCTAACATTAAGTTCACGAGAAATATCGTTGATAAAGAACACAAAAAACAATGGACCCAGAATTGAGCCCTGCGGTACCCCTGATGTTTGCATAAAAGTATGAGATTTGAATCCCCTTACTTGAACAAATTGCTGACGATTATGTAAGTAAGAACATATTATATTTAAGAGATCAGCAGAAATACCCATGGCCTCCAACTTCAGTTTTAAAATAGTATGGTCCATTCTGTCAAAGGCCTTGGAAAAGTCAGTGTAGACCACATCCACTTGACCGCCACTGTCCAAGACCTCACAGATATTTTGTGTTTTAATCACTAAATTTGAAACGGTGGATCTCCCAACTATAAACCCATGTTGTTCAGGTATTAGCGAGTTATTCAGCCTTATTCTGGTGATCATTAGTTAATTTTCAATATCTGAATATAACCAACATTGTTTATTGAAAATTATCGATTTCATAAAGTTGTTGTATTCTGGTGAGAATATTGATTCCAGAAAGTCAATATGGAAAATCTATTAGACTGTCTGTATGCGTATGATATGAAGTTATTAATAAAGGGTTGCCAATATTCATTGTTCTTCAATAAAAACACTAGAAATTGAAGAAAATTAGAGTATTTAACACTGCATAGTTGGAGAAATATTTGTAAAATGACAATAAAATTGTCAAAATATAAGTTAATTTTTGCCTAACTGTAAACATTTTTACATTTTCATTTTATACGAAACTATACAAAAAAAAGAACATCAGAGGCAATTCCAAATATATCTAGGGTAGGTATGTACTTATCTGAGAGTCGGTTACAGTCTCCAGATTAACAGTCGATTGGCGGCTCACAGGGAAATTAATATCTTGGCCTACAGATTTCTGATAACTTCCCTGAGAGAAGAAATGCAGAGCACACGTAACAATGAGTATTAAGTTACTGGGAATACTTATTTTGATTCTTTGTGGGTCTGGCAAGAAGGAACTTATTTGATCTATCAAATATGTTACTTATTGAACCTATAACGCAGGGTGTCCCGGAAATAAGTGCAAATATTTTGCAGGTAGGTGAGTAGAGAGATGAGTATTAATGAGGGTCTTTCATATACACTCTTTTAAAATAAGCCCCCCCTGTAGAGTTACACCCTCTCAATTGGGTGCAGCACCAAAAGCTAGTTTTATATAATTTTCTCCAAAATGATATAACTTGGAGCGATAAAATTTTATGTACATATTGTACCTATAGAAGACCATTTCATGAAAATATTATCATCCACCCCATCTTCCTTTAAGGGAGTGAAATAAACTACCCTTTTTGGTTTTTTTGCCAGAACTTTGATTGACTATAAATATTCAAAAGAAAAATACTTTATTCGAAAGCCTCTTATCTTATTTTAAAACTTCTTTTTCTCTTACTAAATTTTTGTGTACCTTCTCATCAGTACCGTATTTATTTTATTTTTAATCGAATGCAGTTGAGTATAGAAAACTTTAATAAGAGGCAAAAAAGTTTTAAAATAGGATAAGGCTTTCGAAGTCACCCACTCAAAGGGGTGGACTAAAAGCTAATTTTATATTATTTTCTCCAAACTGATTTCGAAAGCCTGATCGTATTTTGAAACTTTTTTATCTCTTTCTAAATTTTTCCATACTCAACCGTATTTGATTAAAAAAAATAAAATAGATACGGTACACGCGAGAACTGTATGTGAATGGTTGTGCATTTCATTTTTTTAATCTAATACGGTTAAGAATACAAAAATTTAGTAAGAGGCAAAGAAGTTTTAAAATAAGATCAGGCTTTCGAGTGAAGTATTTCTCTTTTAAATATTTACAGTCGATCAAAGTTCTGGCAAAAAACCGTAAGAGGTAGTTTATTTCACTCCCTTAAGGGAAGATTTGGTGGATAATAATATTTCCATAAAATGGTCTTTTATGAGTGGTACAGTATGTACATAAAATTTGATCTCTCTAAGTTAAGTCATTTTAGAGAAAATAATATAAAACTTGATTTTGGTGCACTTCTTTGAGAGGGTGTAACTTAACAGGGGGGACTTATTTTAAATAAGTTTGTATGTGAAACACCCCCATTAATTTTCGTCAAAAAACCTACCTACCAAATATTGGACACCTTGTATATTCCCCTGCTAAGTATTTTATTAGGCAAATTTAACGGATTTGGAGATATCCCTTAATCTTTTTTTTCTTCTATTGCTGAATTTTGAATGTTTCTTATGCCCTCCTCATTATTATAGCCAATGCATTTATTAAAAAAATAAATTCTACGTTGGCCATCATAACCTTTAAAGACATAACTAATAACTAAGCTTCTAAATAGTTCTTTGTAAAACTTTGTAAAATTTCCAATGTCTTGTAGATAAAATTAAATAATATTGCATAGGTACCAGAATTCCAATTATTAGTTAATTTTCAAGGTCGTCCATTTTTCAAGAATATTGGTTATAAGAATCAATATTGAAAATTATGAATGTACAGGGTGTCCCAAAGTTGATGTCTCGGGACTATATCTAGAGAATGAAAAAATTTATCACAAAACCGTTTACGTGGTTTAATTTGGGGTGCACTAAGGTACATTTTACGCTCTAAATTTTTTTTTTTCGAAATCTGGAAAATGGCGAAACTGACGTCATCAGAACTTTTTTCCCAGGAACATACACTTTTTTTGTGCTACCTGGAAAATGCTATTTTTTCTGAACATTTTCTATGAAAAAAGTTTTTTCGTATCTTTTATATTTAAAAATATACAGGGTAAAATAGTTTGGAAAATACCCTCAATTGCATACGAGTTAGCCATGATGTAATCGAGTAGCCTATGGAAAACAATGTATGTTCCTGGGAAAAAAGTTCTGATGATGTCAGTTTCGCCATTTTCCAGATTTCGAAAAAAAAAAATTTATAGCGTAAAATGTACCTTAGTGCACCCCAAATTAAACCACGTAAACGGTTTTGTGATAACTTTTTTCATTCTCTAGATATAGACCCGAGCCATCAACTTTGGGACACCCTGTACACCAGAATCCGAAATCTTCATACTTATTAGTTATTTTTCAATAACCAATAATCAATGGTCACCAGAATAAGGCTGATTAACATGACTGTAGATGGAATCATAGTGGGTCCACGGCAGCACCAAAACCCTCTAGAAATAATTTCTGTTTGCACTTCGAGGTTAAAAGCTAAAACCTACTTCAAATGATTCGTTACCACAGCATAAATACAAACCAGCACTATAACTCCCACCACTTTCCCGCTTACGCGCATCCATCCATTTCGGTATAGAACAGTACAGAGACGGGCACCGATCGGTGCATGTTAAACTTTGTTGACTTGATTTGATATAGCGCGGTATAGCCGTCTTAGTGTTAGAATGAGTGACCGAAACAAACAAGGAGTTGTTTGTGCTGCTAAACATTGCAAAAATAAGACTTATTTTACTTTCAATAAAAGCTTTTTTAGATTTCCAATGGATCCAGTAAGGTAACTTTCGTCTTATTTTGGATCACAGAATCTCCAGTTTCCGTTTGTCGGTGATTTTAGAATACACCCTGTATTTTAAGTTAATATTTCAGAGAATGTTTAAATATCTTAATTTTTCGTTTGTAAGCTTTGTATACCTAGTATTTGTTTATTATAAATAAAACTGTTATATATTTTGATTCCACTAGTTAATAAAACATGCTGCAATTTTTCCTCACTAGTTTCCTTACCCCCTCCACAAATAAATTTTTCTAATTTTCCAATTGCAATAGTTACCTATATTATAAATATAAATGGTTTGAGCATCTAAAAAACTGTTTACTTACCGTCACGACTGTTTTTTTAAATTCGATAATTTTTAGTTTCTTATTTTCCTCAAAAAAGAAATACCATAAATATAAAATTTTTCAAAGTATATGTTTTTCTGAATACCTCTCTGTCTTCTATACCGAAATGTCCGTATTTACCTCATCAGTTCATATTCGCTCAGGATATGGGAAAGTGGTGGGAGTTATAGTGCTGGTTTGTATTTATACTGTGTCGTTACCTTCTGGAACATCAAAATCCGATGGTCGTCAAAATGTCGTCCTGTACGGGGTGGCTGTAGGGGATGAAATGTGAAAAACACCCTAAAAATTTTTTTCCCACCATTTTAATCTACAAAACACGAGGATTACTTTTGTTAAAACAAAATATGCTTTAGACTAAGGCAAATAAAATATTAAACAATTCGGAAAACAAGGAGTTAAATGGGCGACGTCTATGTTTATTGTACGCTGGTGAAAAGTGTCTTATTGCACAGGCAATGTTTTCGCTTATCACCACACTAGCTACTTTATTCTCATTATGATCAAAAAAACACCCAAGAATAATGTTGTAGATTGGAATTTCAGGATGCTAAGGCACTTTTTACTTTTTTAATATGACCGCTCCCCAATTTTTGAATGGGTTTTTTAGGAGCGCCCGCATAAGATCTTTTAAGGTTGACATTCGTTTGTTTTCGTACCACGAGAGATCTTTTTAAGGTCCATTACCGCCTGTTATCGCAATAAAGACGTGCATTTGACTAACTGTATGAAAAATACGAACTAAACTGTATTAGGTATGTATTTTATTTAAACGAAATATTATTTTTTATATGAATTTATTTTGCTTTAAATAGTTTATAGTAGTTATTTGGTGATCTCACTTCTAACTAATTCTATAGCTGTTTTAAATTAAAATATTTTTGGATAGTTTGATTCAAAATAGATCAAATATCCAATATTAAAAAGAAATAAGGGTGCTTTTCGTTGGGGGTGAGTTTCACCCCAACCGAGGAGTTTCGAAAAAATAAAAAGTGACTGTTGGAACGTGTGGATCATCGAATTCTACTCCAAAAAACCCCTCTATAACAGTCTTTTAAAGCCCAGCCCATTATCGTCTGTTTTCGCAATAAACACCTTTGACCAATTGTATGAAAAATATGAATAAACTGTATAATCACATTATATTAATTATGTATTTCACTTGAACAAATTATTACTTTTTATATGATATTATTATTATGCTTTAAACAGTTTGAACATAGTGGCATTAAATTATTCGCATTCTGCTTCTAACGATTCTTCAACTATTTCAAAAATAAGACGAGTTTCCTTGGTTTTGGGATTATTACAAAGGGCTTTTTGTCCCACACACTTGCAGGAACCGATGCATGACTACAACCTTTAAAATATTACCAAAAAAGTTTAGGAGTTTCGAAATATATATAAATAATTAACAAACCTTTTTCCAGCTATGTAGATAAAAATGGTGTTTCATTGGCCATTGATGGTTTTGTACAGGGGTTATCTTATTGTTAATAATTTTCCACCGATTTTCCACTGGATCTGCTAGAAGTGGTTTTGGATTCAGACTAGCTAGGTATTAATCCAGATAGGTATATGTTTGGTAGTTGACTCTTAATAGGTGTTAGTAAAAGACTCTTTCGTTGGCTTGTTCGTTGGTAAATGTTTGTTTATTGGGTTTTGAAGAAGCCATATAATGCTTTTGTCCTATTACGAAACAACTACCAAATATACACGTATCTGGATTAATATACTGAATCCAAAACTATTTCTAGCAGATCCGCTGGAAAATGGGTGGAAAATTATTGACAATAAGATTACCCCTGTTCTCAGTACTAAATCATCAATGCCTAATGGAACCATTTTTATCTACATGTAACTGGAATAGTACATTGTGTTTCTAATAGGAAAAGCCTAACATTCTCGGACGACCCTGAAGATTGTCGGAGTCCGGCGGGAATGCGCCAAAAACTGCGAACTAAATCTATAGCTGCTTGTAATTTTTTTTTGCGCCTTTTTAAACTTCATGGTATCAAGTTGAAATATTAAAAAGGAATATGTAGATGAGCTTTTACCCCTAAGAGGGTGAAAACCACCCCTGAAGTTCAAAATTTAATACTGACTTAAGTATTAAGAGTCAGTTATTAATGTCAGTTAATTCATGTATATGTGTTTGAGGTCGCTGATTACGAATCTCAATTAAAAATTTTAGAATTCGCGATTGTAGATACCCCTAATATGGCCAATATAATACAATGGAAAAACATATTTTGTTTGTTTTGAGCAAGTAGAACTTTTTCTTTGCAAATTCGTATATTTTAGGACATAAAATTTATATCTTAATAAGAAAAATTATTGGGTAAAAACCACACCTAAAATCAAAAAATCAATAATTAACCAAGTACTGAGAATAAATTAATTAAACTAATTTATGTTTTTGGAGTCGCTGATCACGAAAGTGAAGTAAGAAATTAAAAATTTTATGTTGCACCCTCAATATGGTCAATATAAAACTTATCAAAAGTTAATAAATCAATAATTAACGAAGTTCAGAGAATAATAAATTACCGCCAAACGAGCAATATCGTAATTTGCTAAAATAAGGCCCGCTTCTTATTTCGGTCATATCTCCTTTGCAATTAACGTTAAAAATCTTCAAAAAAAATAATTTCGAAGGTCTTTTAATCCTCTTTAAGATCAGATAGGTCAAAACAGTACAAAGGTTGTCAGTTTTTCTATATTCATCTTAAATGCGTCAATTAAAAAAAAAACGGTACCATTTTCCTTAGTTTATTGTCATCATTTTTTGTCTTCCCTGCTAAGTTTTTTAACTTCAAAGCCATAAAATTCATTATTTCAAAAATTTTCAAAATACATTAAGTGTAAAATCTTTTAGATAAGGCGTCCATCATGGTCAAAAAAATTTGAGCGTATACATAATAGTAATGACTAACAAAAAACATGATTTGGAATTTTATATTTTCAATTTGGAATTTACTGAACCAAAAAAACGGGCTTTTGTCAAAAATCTATATTTTGCCTTTATTTTCCTTGTATCATTTTTGATTTAGCAGCCAAAACACAATTTTAAGCTGCTGTAATAAGTTTCAATTTGATTCAAGGTGCATGTCAAAAGGTTTTTTAAACCCGAGTTATGACTATTTGAAGCGCGTCAGGTCTACATTCAAATGCACCAACTTCTCGACTACGGTGAGCCTAAACTAATTTTTATTTCATGGATTAATTTTTTTCATTAGCTAACTTTTTCGAAAATGTGATCCTCTTTGAGTAATTTGCTTATTTAAAACCTTTGGAAAATCAGTGTCTTCTGCTTAAAAATCAACGTTTTCAACCCCTGTAACTCGGCGAGTATTAAAGCAAAAAGTACGTTATAAAGGGGTTTTTTGGAGTAGAATTCGATAATTCACCCGTTCCAACAGTCATTTTTTATTTATTCGAAACTCCTAAGTTGGGGTGAAACTCACCCTCAACGAAAAGCACCCTTATTCCTTTTTAATATTGGATATTTGACCCATTTTGATTCAAACTATCCAAAAATATTTTAATTTAAAACAGCTATAGAATTAGTTAGAAGTGAGATCATCAAGTACCTGTACTATAAACTATTTAAAGCAAAATAAATTCATATGAAAGAAAGAGGAATCTGTTCAGGCAGCACGTCGATAAACCCCTGCACGGTGTTTTCTTTAACAACATAGAAGCACTGGGTTTATCGACAGAGCTGACCTTCGCATTCTTAAGGTCAGCGGGGCTGAAGTCGGAGACCGAGGGATTCATTGTGGCCTGCCAAGATGGTGTTATTAACACATTGGTCTATCGGAGTCGCGTGATGGGTGTAGAGGTTCCTGATATCAACTGCAGAACCTGCCATCAGGCGCCGGAGTCGCTCATGCATTTATTTATTTATTTATTTACGGGAAAACCCCTTTAGAATACAAAGAATGATATATAGAAGAATATAAGACTTAAAACTAAAACTAAAAGTAAAACTAACAAGTGTGATACTATAAACTCATTTTACAGCACGTTTGAAACTTTGTAAAGACTGATTAAATAAATCTAACTCAGTATTGGTACCATTAGCAGACCGAAACATTCTGGTCATAGGCCTATGAGAGCCATAATTAGAAGAGTGATATTTATTATGAAAAAGAGACTTATCTCTGGTGTTCATTGATTTAATACTGAAGTTAATATTTTGAAGGAGTTCTGGACAGCTAATTATGCCAGATAATATTTTAAATATAAACAACAGATCAGCTTGGGTCCTCCTGTCACTCAAAGATTTGATATTTAAAATATTGCATACTGCGGTATTGTCCAAAAGGAATAGATTACTATTATTTGAATACAATTTATGTGGTATACATCTCACAAATCTATTTTGAACTGATTCAATTGATTGCGCATGAATGTTATAAAATGGACTCCACAACACAGCAGCATACTCTAAATGAGATCGAACATATGCACAGTATAAAATTTTTAAAGTTTGAGCTGAGAAATGTTTCGCAACTCTAAAAATATATCCAAGCATTTTACGAGCCTTATTAGTTATACTAGATATATGGTTAGTGAAGCTTAGCTTTATATCAAACAAAATGTCGAGATCCTTTATTTCAGTGACCTGTTTTAGAGAAATATTATTTAAAGTATAATCGAAGTCTACCAAAGCATATAATCGATTGAAGTTCATATAAAAACATTTGTCAGTATTCAATTTCATACAGTTCAGTTCACACCAGACTGTCCAGCATTAGGTTCGGGAAACCGAAAAAAAAAAAAAAAAAAAAAATTATTGACCAAATAACATACACAAAGTACAACAGGAAAGTCAAGCAATAGGACAATCAAAACACCATCAAAGTATAAATATAATCTAAAAATATAAATATAAATACACATATAATATATAGTAAAGTTAATACACTAATTGAACTGTAAGCGCGTCTAAATCATGTAAGTTCTTGCCTATAGATACAAATTCACTTAGTGAATAGAAACATTCGTTAATAAGGAACTTTTAGTTTCTGATTTGAATTTATGATACATAATTCGATAAATTCTTTAAATACATCGGAAGCGAATTATACAAGGTGATACTGCTATAATCTGGTGACCTCTTTTGAATGTGGATGTTTTATGTCTGGGCACTAATGAGTCTGCGAGTGTTATAGTTATGTTGATCTTTTAACATATTAAGGTCAGAAAGGTAACTTTTAATAAATGTAACAGATTTTAAAATTAAAATCGATGGAAATGTCAAAAATTTTTTCTGTTTAAATATTTCTCTACAGCTTTCACGGTAATTAAGGTTAAAAAGAAGTCGAATTATTGTTTTCTGATTTACGAAAACTCTGCCCCATCCCACACATTTCCCCAGGATATTACGTTATATGACAAGTGACTCTAAGCAAATGAATAATATAAGCTTACAAGACCTTGTTGATCCATGTATGATTTCATTTTCATTATGGCATAGAATACTTCATTTAGACGAAGGCAAACTTTATCAATATGTGTAGTAAATGGAAGATCAGAGTCTAGTTAAGTTCCAAGAAATTTAACAATATTTGAAAATTGCAGACCATTTATTGTTTGAAAGTTCACTTGGAGTTCTTTTCTACGACGGCGTATATAGACCAGGCTAAGAAACAATAATTCCTGTAATTGCTAGATTAAATCTGGCAATTGACACATTTGCCAGATTTAATCTGGCAATTCACAGATTTAATCTAGCAATTGCCAGATTAAATATGGCAATTGACAGATTATTTCTGCCAATATATAGATTAAATCTGGCAATAATTGACAGAAATAATCTGGCAATTGACAGATTAAATCTGACAATTGCTAGATTAAATCTGTCAATTGCCAAATTAAATCTGGCAAATGTGTCAATTGCCAGATTTAATCTAGCAATTACAGGAATTATTGTTTCTTAGCCTGGTCTATATTATATACGCCGTCGTACTTTTCTAATATGAAAATTAGTATAACTGCTTTAGTATCATCGAGGATAAGTCGATTTCTTTGACACCAAGTACACATTTCATCCTCGATTTCATCGTATATTAACTTTATGTTTTGTTGAAGTTCCTCAGGGTTTTACCCGAGACTGTGATACTTGTATCGTCTGCAAACATAACTACATGTCCTTTACTTATGTGTTGAGGAAGATCATTAACATAAATATATTACTTAATATTGGGGATAATGGAGACCCCATTGCCATACGGAAATCTTGCTGATAGAAGTCATTTTTTAATTGAAAATAGGTATGTTGTTTTCATACAGATTGTGAATAATTGCATAATACTATTTACACTAAGTTTAGTTATCTGCCAAAGTATTATCGTTTGATAATTTAGTTTTTATTATTGACAACGTTTTGTCAACCGGAATGTTAGTAAAGAGACCAACTACATCAAACTGACCATCAAACGTGTATTACTAATATCATTTTCGTGAAGTTTTTCTAAAAAATGTTTACTGTTCTTAATATATGAATTAGTATTACCAGATAACGGATTAATAATTTTGAGTAAGAATTTTGCCAAATTGTTACATGGTGAATTAACAGGAACTAACATTATTCTATAGATTGTTGTACAATATGGTTACCGATGCTAAAATAAGAACTTAGCAACTTGAATATCTAATCTGATCAAGTTTTTCTGTGAGCGTAGTAAGTATCTATACTCTATAGTTATGATATAAACATTTAAATTGTGTAATTTCACGAATTACACAAAAGAAAGATTATTAGCATTGAAAAACAGATTAAGTTTTCGTAACGTCTGCGAAACATCATTGTTTTTAAATAATAATAATAATAATGAACTTTATTGATTGACAATCAAAGGGCAATTGACCGAAGTCCTTCAGCCCGTTACATAGTTCTTACATTGTACATTCCTATTTGTTTTACTACATAAATAAGTATTATTTATATATATACCGGGTGACCACGAAATGACGCTCGCCCTTATATCTTCTTTGTTTTACAAGATATAAATTTCAAATTTGAGCATGTCAAATAACGGTTAAATATGCATTATTTCAACTGTTTTATCACTTTCCGTCGCTTCCGGTTTCACCGGAAATGATACTAACTTTCGTTTTTTAAATGGAACACCCTGTATATTTTTACATTTTTGGATTTAGGAGGTCATTTTGGATACAGTTATGGCATATCGAGATAAAAATATTATTGACAGACATTTTTATGAGCAAATTTAATTTTTGATCTAGGCGGCCGTGACCCCAAAAAAATTTTTTGTTTTGCTTCAATAATCAATCAAAAAATACAATTATGATATTATGTCGTATGACATTTGTGTTATAAGATCTTAAACATTTCGGAAATCGTTTTTTCAAAATAACTATTTTTTTTTTAATGGCACCATGGTGGCTCACTACGTTATTTAAATAAAGCATTTCATTACCGATAATTTGGTACCAAACACTTCTTTATTTGTTCTTATTATAATACATAAAAATTACATTTAACAAGTTGTAAATGCAAATTAACTCAGATATTTTTATGAGCAAATTTAATTGTTCATCTAGGCGGCCGTGATCCCAAAAAAATGTTTTGCTTCAATAATTAATCAAAAAATACGATTTTGATATCAAGCTGTCAAACTATTTATTTGTTTCTTTCGTTACAGGCACCTATTTGATAGAAATTCAGTGTTAAATATTAAGAGAGAGTTAATTTGCATTTACAACTTGTTAAATGTAATTTTTATGTATTATAATATGAACAAATAATGAAGTGTTTGGTACCTACCAAATTATCGGTAATGAAATGCTTTATTTAAATAACGTAGTGAACCACCATGGTGCCATTTAAAAAAAAATAGTTATTTTGAAAAAATGATTTCCGAAATGTTTAAGATCTTATAACACAAATGTCATACGACATAATATCATAATTGTATTTTTTGATTTGAAGCAAAACAAAAAATTTTTTTGGGGTCACGGCCGTCTAGATCAAAAATTATATTTACTCATAAAAATGTCTGTCAATAATATTTTTATCTCAATTTGCCTTACCTATATTCAAAATGACCTCCTGAATCCAAAAATGTAAAAATATACAGGGTGTTCTATTTAAAAATCGAAAGTTAGTGTCATTTCCGGTCAAACCGGAAGCGACAGAAAGTAATAAAATTGTTGAAATAATGCATATTTTACCGTTATTTGACGTGCCCAAATTTGAAATTTATATCCTGTAAAACAAAGAAGATATAAGGGCGAGCGTCATTTCGTGGTCACCCGGTATAAAAAAAAAAAAAAACTTATATAAGATTTCAATGAATTCCGATTGTTTCAATTTTTTCCCAGATGGTGTTTTCTGGATGTTTGTAATTGTTTCTTGCATGGGGGTCTCTTCTAATACAAAAAGGAGCAATCATTTCCTTGTTTTCTGGTCTTTGGCAGAATTTGTGGGAGAGATGAATAAGTCTATCTTCAATTGGTTCTATATGCATGGCTTGATATAATAGATTATTTGGGGGTTGGTGAATTGGGTTATTAGGATGGCGAATTTTAGTGATAGAACGTATGGCACTAGTTTCAGCAACTTTTAAGTTTTGTAATGCAGGGTTTTTCAGATTTAAAAATATTATATTTCCATATTCTATGAAGGGTCTACAAATTAATTTGTAGATTTTGCTTTTTGTTTCTAGGTTTATACCATTATTTTTCCAGGACAAACATCTAAAATGTTTCGCTCTTGATATGCAGTTTTTCTTCGTATTTTGGGTGTGATAATTGAAATTGATTTTGTAATCAATGCTTATTCCAAGATATTTAACACATGTTTCAGGTCGGATATTATAATTGTACATTCTTAAGGTTGGTGAAGTTCCACATGGTGTGTGAAAAAATGCAATTAAACGTGACTTTTCAGGGTTAGGTTTGAGCCTCCATTTGTTGAACCATGTAATTGTTTTGTTTGTGAGGTCCTGGAGTTTTTCCATTGTATTGGTATAAGTGTTTCCATGGCATATGAGGGCGGTGTCATCTGCATATTGCAATATATATTTTTCATGCGAGAAATATTGGAAATCGCTGTAAAAATCTGAACAGTATATATTATATAAAAGTGGTGACAATGGAGATCCCTGCGGTAATCCTTGTTGTGGCATGAATTCTTCAGAATATTGTGAAATCATATTCGGTTTTCTTAAGACTGATTTATTAAAGTACAAACACATGTCAAAAAAGTATGTCTATAAAAACATATATAAAAACTTAAGATAAAATCCTTTACAAATAATGTCTTTTATATTAATACATAAAACAGACAATGCATATGATTAATATTATGACATTCCCCTTTGAGAAAAAGAATAACTACTTAACGTTGATTATAAGCTAACAAAACAATAATTAATACTCTTTGTAATAATTTAAATTAACAGTTACTTTGAATATAATATTTTGTTTAAACAAAATCAAATTTATATAGTACTCTTGTATATTATACTTTAATTATATTTAAATCTATTAGGCACCTTAACTTCCCTACCACTTTTTGTAACATTAGGAATAAAAACTACTTCATCATCTATATTATTTGGAGATTTATCATTAATACTTTCGTTATTGTTCTGAGAATTCTGGGTACTATCATCATCTGAATCGAAATTATTAGAGTGTGTGTATTCCGGATAGGAATTAATAAAATGTCTGTTTCTTGACAAAATATTGCCATTATTTATTTGAACATTGTAGGACCTCGGTCTAATTTTTGATTTAGATACAATAGTACCTGGTTGCCATTTTTTATCACCTAGCTTTGGTTTTATCAGAACATTTTCTTTATTTTTAAAAACATGTTTATTTACTTTACAATTTTCTATCGTAATATTTCTTTTGCTGTGTTTGTCTATTATTTAAATTGTTTTTAATTAATTTATAACAATTCCTCTTAGGTTGTAACAATGAATTCTCAATTGGCAAAATGTCTCTCAAATACCTCGACATTAGAATTTTTGCAGGTGATTCTATGTTATGATCTATAGGTGTATTTCTATAACTTAACAATGTTAAATATAAATCTTTATTGTCATGCTTTGCTTTTATTAACATATTTTTTAAAGTCTGCACGTTTCTCTCTACAAGTCCATTAGATTGTGGGTACGCAGGACTTGACATTATGTGTTTAAACTGCCATGATTTTGAAAATTGCTGAAAATATAAACTATTGAACTGAGGTCCTCCATCACTAATAACAGTTTTGGGAATACCATGTCGTGCAAATATCGACTTTAAACAAGTTATTATTTGTTGAGAGGATGTACTGTCAGTTAATTTAGCTAATTCGATAAATTTTGAAAAGTAATCAACAACTAATAAATAAACCTCGGAGTCTAAATAAAACAAATCGCAAGCTACTTTTTCCCACGGCAAACTAGGAATATCATGGGGTATCATTGGTTCCTTTATTTTATTTTTTTGAACTGTTCTACATATTAAACAATTTGAGACATAATCTTCTATTTGTTTAGACATATTAGGACAGAAAAAACATTCTCTAGCTTTATTTTTACATTTAGTGACTCCGAGATGACTGTAGTGAATCCTTGATAAAATTTCACTGCGTAATTTTTGTGGTACAATAAGTTTTTTATTTTTGTATATTAGACCATCTGCTTCTGTGATATCATCTTTAAATTTATAGTAAATTTTTACCAAAGGGTCCGTTATTTTTATTGTTTTTGGCCACCCATTTTTTACATAATGTAATAAAATTTTTAATTCATTGTCCTCTGATGTCAATTCTTTAATTTGCTTTATTTTTTCATCTGTTGCGTTTAAATTTAACCTAAGTAAACAAATTTGATCCTCGATTTCATCATCTATGTCACATTTTCCATCAGCTTCATTTAAATAACTGCGAGATAAAGTGTCCGCTATGAAAAGCTCTTTACCAGGTTTATGAACCAGTTTTAAATCATACCGTTGCAACCTAATAAACATTCTCTGTAAACGAGGGGGGCAGTGATGTAATGGTTTATTAAAAATTTGAACTAGTGCTTTGTGATCAGTTTCTAGTGTCACTGTTTTACCAAATATAAATTGATGAAACCGCTCACAGGCGAATAATAATGCATAAAGTTCTTTTTCGATCTGTGCATAATTTTTTTGTACATCTGTAAGAGCTTTGGATGCGTACATACACGGCATTCCATTTTGGAGCAAAACGGCCCCAACACCATTTTTAGACGAATCAGCGGAAACAGTTATGGGTTTTTCAGGATCATAATATTGTAAAACCGGTTTTTGAATTAATTTTTGTTTTAATGTATTTATTGCTTTTTCATGTTCAGTGGTCCAAACCCATGCAGTATTTTTTTTTAATAACTCTCTAAGTGGAGCTGTAATATTTGATAAATTATTTATGAACTTTCCTACAAAGGTGACCATCCCTAAAAACCTCTGCACATCCTCAACATTTTTTGGAGTTGGCATACCCAATATCGCCTTAATTTTCGAATCATCTACCGTACAACCCAGTTTTGAAATTTTATGACCCATATAGCTAACCTCATTAACACAAATTTTACATTTTTTTTTATTAAATTTCACATTATTTTCTTGAGCAATTTGTAACACTTTCTCTAGTCGTTCATCGTGTTCTCTCTTGTCTTTTCCCCATATCAATATATCATCCACATATACTTCAACCCCAGTGATATCAAATATTTGCTTAAATCTTTTATGAAATACTTCCGGTGCACAGCTAATTCCAAAAGGCATTCTTAAAAATTTATATCTACCAAAAGGAGTTGAAAATGTGCAGAGATCTGAACTTTGGTTATCTAAAACAATTTGCCAAAATCCTGACATTGCATCTAAAGTCGAAAAATATTTAGCATTTTTTAATTTCGCACTTATTTCTTCAAAAGTAGGCAAAGGAAAATATTCTCTGCGAATATTTTTATTTAATTCAACAGGATCAAGACAAATTCTTAGAGACCCATCTTTTTTAACCACAATCACTATAGGATTCACCCATTCGGTAGGGTAATCTACTTTGCTGATGATATTTTCGCTTTCCCAATCTAATAAACATTTCTTAAATTTTTCTGTTAAAGGAAACGGTATTTTTCGGGCAGGACAAACTACAGGTTGAGCATTTTCTTTTAAATTTATGTGATAAGGTTGTTTAAGACACCCTATGCCCTGAAAAACTTGTTTATACTTTTTTAAAACTGAATTTTCATCAGAAGACACGGAATCAATTTTTTTAATGACGTTTAATTTTATACAACTATCTAGACCTAAAATAGGTGGCGAGTCGATATCTACAACAACAAAGTTTAATAAATAATTTTCATTTTTGTAATTGCAAATTAATTGACATACCCCAACTACAGGTATGGCCTCATTTGAATAATTTGTTAATTTAATATTTGATTTCGTTATAAGTTCTTTCTCAATACCGAGATCCTGAAAAGTCTTTATGCTTAACACATTTGTCATAGCCCCGGTATCCAGTTTAAAAAATATATATTTTTTTGACTTATGAATTAACATTTTAATTTTCCATTCATTATTATTTCTACTAAAATAATTATCATTAACCATGCCAATAAAAACATTATTTTCTTCATCGATGTCCTGAATAACATTATACATTCCTGAATCATTATTGTCAAAAAAAACACTGTGTACACTTTTTTTTCTGCACATTTTTTGAAAATGATTAAATAAACCACAAGCACTACATTGCTTACCAAATGCCGGGCATTTTCTTCTTTGATGAGTCATACCACACCTGTAGCAGTTTATAATTTGCGAGGCTTGTTGAAATGAACCAGTAAAACGATCTGACCACCCTCTATTAGATGTGTTACTTCGGGGATTTTGATATTGTCCTTTAATACCAGAGCTTGTACTTGGCTGAACATTAATGGATGATTGATCACTTACAGGCGAACATTTTAACACATCACTATTTATTTTGTGATTATTTGTACGCACTGTATAAACTTCTTTGACTTCAGACATTTCTTGCACTTGTTTTTTTGATTCCTCAACTGCTAAACATATACGCACCGCTCTTGTTAAACTTAGATCTTCACTTTCCAACAGTCTTTCTCTTAACTGATCACTAGTTAAACCAATTATTAATACACTGCATAGTAAACTGTCCTCTAAGTCACCAAAATTGCAATTTTTAACTTTATTTTTTAAATCTGTAACAAACTGTTGAATTGTTTCGCCTTCTAATTGTTTTCTAGTTAAAAATTTATGTCTTTCATATATTAAGTTGGTCTTTGGTTGGAAATGTTTTTCAAATTCCAGAATTAAGTGATTTATTTTATTTGTGTCTTCTTTTTTTATTTTAAAAGTGTTGAAAATGCGGAAACCTTCATCACCAATAAACTGTAGTAACTGTGCACATTGTAATGCTTCTGATTTTTGATCGTATTCTGAAGCCACTAAATAATTTTTAAATTTTTGAATCCTTAATCTCCAATTTTCTTTTATATTTCCACTCATATCCATAGGTGCAATACCACGAAATTCCGCCATTTTCTAAAGTTATCCGTAACACATACAACTAGGTACTTATATTTATTGTAAGAGCTCTACTACACACTTCAGGAATATTTTGTATTTATAATTTGCATCAATCTTATTTTATTAATACGTTTTGTTCGCAACGCCATGTGAAATCATATTCGGTTTTCTTAAGACTGATTTATTAAAGTACAAACACATGTCAAAAAAGTATGTCTATAAAAACATATATAAAAACTTAAGATAAAATCCTTTACAAATAATGTCTTTTATATTAATACATAAAACAGACAATGCATATGATTAATATTATGACAAATATGATGTATTTATTTTTATCTTTAATTTACGATTTTGTAAAAAATTATTGACAAGTAGCACTAGGTATTTAGGACAACCTTGTTGATGTAGTTTGAAAATTAGACCTTTGTGCCACACACTGTCGAATGCCTTGCTAATATCCATGAAGAGTGCTGCTGTTTTCTTGTTGTTAAGTCTGGAAGTTTCAACATTGTTGACAAGTATGGCTAGTGGATGTACCGTGGAACATTTGGATTTGAAACCAAATTGGTAGCTGGGGATAGTGTGACCTATGCTTTCTTGAATTTTGTACTTAATAATTTTTTCTAGGTTTTTCCCTAGGACAGGCAATAAAGTGATAGGTCTGTAATTGTTAGGTTTAGTGTGGTCTAAATTAGGTTTTGCTATAGTTACGATCGTGCCCACTTTCCACTCTTCAGGAAAGTAACAGTGTGCTTTATACAGTACTCGTAGATCTTTATTATATATGAGTGTATTCTATAGTCTAGTTGCTGTACTATATTTTTTGTGATGTAATCATATCCCGGCGCTGTATTCTTTCCCTGATTAACAATTTCGAAGTATTCCCCTTCATCGATTACATGATCTGTCAGCCTCGGATTTTCGGCCATGAAGGAATCATACTAGGTATTGACGAGAGCGTAGTGTTCGTTATTAAAGCTAACATGCTGCGATTCTTGATATGTTTCTTCAAAGTGTTTGGTAAATAGGTTAACTTTTTCTTCGCTGGTCTCGTAAAATTTCCCGTTTTCCTCTAAGGAAATTTGTGATTTACTGTTATTTTTATATTTTGCCAATTTTTTGATATCGGTCCAGTATGTTTTACCTTTCTTATGATTTATTTCTTCGCATGTGGTGATCCATTGGTGTTGTCTATATTCCTGGATAAGTAGCTGAATGTTTTTGTTATATTTATTCAGTTGAGCTTTAATTTCATGATTGCCTTTCCTTCTGTAGTCTCTATACATTTTACGTTTTATTTTGATTAGACGAATTATGAAAGGGGGAAGTTCTTGTGTGTAGTGGTTGACTTCCCTTTTAGGTGTGTTCTGTAATACTGTCTGAGATAACTTTAAATTAAAATTGGTGATTTGCTGTTGATCTAAGGCTTGTCCTTCAATATCTTAGATGTAATTGATTATGGATTTGTTGATTTCATTGATGTTAGTTTTGTTAAAGCTGTATCTCATAATTTTCCTGCTGTTAATTGGTTTCTGCATATCAATGGTGATTTTGAAACTTAAATGGTCAGAGCAAATGTCGGGCACAACTTCAACGTTTAACAGGTTATTTTTTATATTAGTTGAGTAGAGGAGTATATCTGGTGTTGAGTCATTATTTAGTGGCATTAGAATGGTGGGAGGTGTGTCATATTTGCTGAAATTCGTATTCTTAATGAAGTCGTTGAGTTGCTTCTTTTTTATTCGAGTACTTATATTAAAATCTCCCACGATTAAGGAATATTTATATAATGTGCTTTTAATAAAGATATTTTCCTCTATTCTTGAGTGGGGATGTATGTAGACCAAAAAAAAATGGAATAGTAAAGTGAATGCATTCATTTAATGGGTTATTAATTACTGGAGCATTAGCTTTTCCCATCTTCAGTTCTGAGCGCATTTGGACCAGACTACCACCTCTGGTATGATTGTGTAACTGGTACCCGTTGTATTGTATGACGTTCCAATCTCTATAAGTTGTATTGCTGCTATCTTTAGTTTTGGACTCTACGAACATTACCCCATCGATATTGTTATTTTCCATATAATTATGTATCATTTGTTTCATTGTTTTTATTTTAGTTTAGTCACAGGCGTAAAGGTTATTTAAAAAAAATGCAGATATTTTTTAGATTGTGTGGGTAATGTTCAGAAGTGTGGCAGTAAATCCCAAATAAGAACAGAAAGAAAAAACTGAAAGATGCCACAAGTAACTTTTAGTCAATAATTATATGACAGGTATGGGCCTATTATAAACAGATATTTTTAGATTTTTAGAGAAACTCTTATAAGAAATTGGCAAGAACTGAAAATAGTATTATTTTTTTATGTCGCTGTAGACAACATCTTGTGGTTCCAAAATTTTTACGCCTCAAAGCGCCATTCTGGAGCAGACAAACCTCCAGAATGTTAGACCAGGCAAGCAAATCCTTAATTAGAGAAAGGATGTAGTTCCATAGGTATAAAAAGAATTGATTATCAATGATATACACTCCACGGAAAATTGGTTATATGATGAAGTTATAAAACCGGATTTTCAACGTATGTATAATAATGTTATGTTTAATTACAATAAACATTTTAATTTGCAGAAATATACGCATTTAAAGAAATTTAAAATATTAATTATGGAAACACAAATTAGACAATTACGGAATATAAACAGTAACCCTCTAATTGCCATTAATATGTCAAACAGGGTTTTGACTGTTTCAGATAGGCTTGTTTTATCTAAATGTTTAAATTTTGCGGTAAATAAAAAATCAGTACCAAAATAGATATAGATAGATTGATAGATAGATAGATAGATATTCTTTATTCATTATTTAAGTTTACATACAAAGCTATAAACTTATTAAACTAGTCAGAGTAATACACACACACCAGATTCACTCGCAAACACAAATACACTGACACATAATACACACATAGTAAAATAGTCATTATATATATTATTATTATTATTATATATATATATATATATATATATATATATATATATATATATATATATATATATATATATATATATATATATATATATATATATATATATATATATATATATATATATATATATATATATATTGTTGAGATAAGTTGAGCGCCAATTAATTATGTTATTATATTTGAGAATACTAAGAGATTATTTTTATTAATTTTTATTTTTGATTTTTGTCTTCAGAAATTATTGATTTTGTTTTATTATTTAGCACAAGGTAAGTTTTAATTTTAATATTTAAGATGCCTGCCCTTGTATATAAATTGATTAGTTTTTGAATTTTAAATTTTATTTTATCTACATACGATCAGCCCGCCACTGGGTTTGATACTCCTCTAATTTGAATTTTATAAGCGACAGAGCGTATGATCTTGGATAAATAACTGAGAAACTTACTATAGCTTTGCTATAGCTCTTTTTATTCTTTCAGGGCTTTTGAGTTACCCTCTCCTGTTGAAGAAATACCTTACCTGTTGATTCAACTACTGTATGCTTCTTGAATAAAGATTTGTTTATGTTTCACACTGTTTTACTCTACTATAATCTGAATGGATCTTTTATAGATAGAGATCTTTAAGAATTAGCACTTAGATTTGTCTCTTAACTGATAGATGTCTCTGCTGTTGCATCGACACCGATATTAATTTTTGGTTACTAGTATTAATCAGAGATGGAACTTATTGACAAAGATTTGCTTTTTATTCAAAGAAATTAAAGGTTTTTATGCAAATGATTCTTATATTAAAGTCCCTACTCTAGCTTAAATTAACTTATCCTATAACATGTGCGGACAAAGTCCTTATGAACAACAGTTTTCTTAAAATTAAAGATTTTACATATAGTCCTGTTATTTTCGGGTTATTACGGTTTCGGTCACTTTTGATTTTCGGACAATTTCGTTTCGTGCCACTTTAACTATAAAATTTGCAGTGCCGAGTCCGAATTTTGACATTTATGACGTCTGTAACGCGAATATGGTTGTGAATGTTAACAGTTTATTTGAACCTAGTTTGTTCGCTCTGGGAAGCTAAATAGGCCTTGGAAACCGCCTAGGATTTTCACCAATCATAAAGCTGCGTATAATTTATGATGATTTTTACCTTATTTTCTGGTAAGTTGCTGTCGAATTGGTATTTTCTTATGATGCTTGGTATCGCACCATCGTTATACTCTGCTTGTATCCCAAGAATTTAATTTTTCTCTTCTATTTTTCAGTTTCTTTTGGGAGCGATCTGGACGTGGGGTTGCTTTTCTTACGGCTTATCAACAACACTCTTATTTTGTTTTGTCGCTATGGACCGGCCGAAAATGCACAAAATCATGGATTTCTGGATTTTAACATGTCAAATAGGTTAGCATTTTCGCCTTTTTTCACTTTAATATGCAATTTTTCAGTGATATTATGTTATTTTTAGCTTCTTTATTTTAAGACGAATCCTTGGATACCCATATGTCGGCGATTCCTGATATGAAGTTTTCCTTTGCCGTTAGGACTCACAAACACTTGTTACACTTCACTTCACTTATTTCTTATGAACTACTTTACATGGAGTCTGGTCTTTTGACTGGACTGGAGGTTTTACAGGTTTGTATTAAAATTAATTGCTTACAATTTTGTTAATATTTAATAAATTAAGTCCATCCGTGCTTAATAGTAGCTCATAATCGTTCAAACTTTTGTTTAAAATACTAAACCAAAATTGTTGGGTTATTGATTATTTTAATGCAATGTAACACAGTGTATTTATATCACTGGTATGTCTGATTTGTTTAATTTCTGTATATTTCAGCGTAGCTGACCCTTGTGTTTACATAAAGATCGTTGACCTCTCTCTATTCAACAGGCGTTGCACAGCTGATTCAACGACTGGATTGAAGACTTAATATCCTTTTTACATTTATGAATTAATTGAGTATGCTACGTAAGTTTCTCGTGTTAGTTTTATCAGAAGGAATATGCACTTTTACCTGTTTCGAATGGAATTTACTTTTTTATTTATATTTTGTTTTGTTGCTTTACTTGATTAGTTCGGGGTTAGTGACTTAAAATACATGACAATATATTGCCTTATGGTATGTTGTCACCTCCGGTATATACAAGAGGCGTCTTGACCTCCGGGTCTTCCCCATAATATATAGCTGTAATTTTGGTATATATATGTTAAGGGGAACTCGAATAATCCAAATATCAAAAGAGGGGTAACAATTTCTCATCTTTTATTTGGTCATATATGGAGACTACTGAAGATACGCTGCCACCTCCTAAACACGTGTACATGAAGAAACTGACCGGCTGTTACTACCTGCCAAATCCTTGGAGGTCAGAACGACCCGTCATTATCACTTTTAACACATGTCCCATAAAATAAAATAAAAGCTATTTGAAGTCTTTGATGGGGTAGCTCTACATTTTTATTATTGTTTTAAGTTTCAATACGTATACGGAGCTACTTTCGAATTGGATTACTAATGACTCAATATAACTGATAATTACTCAATATAACTGTTAATTACCTGAATTACCTAAATTTTAATTCTTATTGAAATAATATTATTACACGGAAAAAATCGAACCACACGTTTGTTATTGTGGTTTTGAATAAATTTTTTGTCAATCAGATTTTGTACAGTGCGATCATTTTAAGTGTGAACGGTTTTAAATAGTTATTACGAGGTTATTGTTAAAGATAGAATGATGGGACAAACGTCGTCTAAGAGGATTAGAAAAAAAGTTTTTTATGCATTAAAGAGAAAAAACAAATGGGCATCATTTGTTTTTTCTCTGTCAATTTTGGAAAATATTAATGTTAGGCGTGTCTTTTTTTAATGAAACGCCCTATATACAATGATGTGCATAATATAGTAGTTTGGATGAATGAAGTTTCCTTAATATAGCTAAAAAACTGTTGAAATTGTAGAAATTACTTACAAAAATGATATTACTGAAAGATAGCCATGATTTCAAAACAATATCATTTTGACAGGTTTAAGTGCCAACAATATAAACACGTTAGCTGCCACCCATATATAATCATATTGATTATTGGGACGCCGCGCCGCGTGGTCCGCCGATGACCTAATGCAATAGATGATTACCAGGCCACGTAGATCGCTGTTAACCCACGTTTCTATGTATTTCTAATGGAACATAACTTCCAATGGCGCTACGGTAATGTAACTTTCTTAGCACTGTTGGCTTAATGTGAATTTAAACTTTTATATCGCGTTTTTTATTTTTTTTAAATCCGTTGAGAATGGCGTAGTAATCATGCAATGACGTGGGTCAACGGCGGACCACGTGGCAGCTAACGTGTTAAGGAAACTATTCATCCGAACTACCATTATTATGCACATCATTGTATTAAAAAATAATACCTCCATCTCCGTATACTTCGCTTTACCACTAGAGCCTTTATTTTTTTAGCTAAAAAAATTTTTTATACAGGATGTTTCAAAAGTAAGCGTAAACCTTCTGGGGACGTAATCCTCGGATAAAAATAAGACCAAAAGTCCCTATCAACATGGGTCCGGAAATTCTTTTTGAGGAAGTTACGGCCCTTTAAATAGCGAATAAAAAAGGTTCTTATTTTATTGAATCTTTTAATTTTAATATTTACTAACTAAACTGGACCAAAATTAAATCACATGTCACAATGACAATCAGTATCAGTAAAACTTCAAATTACTTGAAAACAATGACAAACGTTTGTATGGTCGACTATTGTATCTTTTTCATAATCAATTTTCTCGAAAACGGTTCATTCTATCGAGATGAACTAAGAGTACCTTTTTTACGTAGAAAACTTTGAAATTTTATAATTTTCAACGAAAACCTTAATAAACTGAAACGAAAAAAAAGGGGGTTATTTTAGCCCTTAACCTTCCCGGTATGAGATGCCCCTGACTAAATTTTTAAATTCTGAATTCAGCATCGAGTTCAGCGTCAAAAGTTTATACAGTGTATGTATTTTCGAAATTTGATTGTTAGCGGTTTCGGAAATATTGCGGAAAACCCGTCTTCAGGGTGTCCCATTCGAAGGGCCGCAACTTCCTTAGAAAGCATTTCCGGACCCATGTTGATAGGAACTTTTTGTCTTATTTTTATCCGAGGATTACGCCCCCAGAAGGTTTACGCTTACTTTTGAAACACCCTGCATAAAAGTTCTAGGATGTTTTCTAAATCATCAGAATATGTTTACGGATAAAAAAATAAACATCGATAATGGAATGGTCCTATGGGTTTTTTAACGCATTCTCTCGATTTCAGTGATATAAATAAGTTATGTTTTCTCCATCTGCTTTCACAATGCTCTGTATCAACATTACTTAACATGAAAATAATGCAAATATTACAACATAAAGATTGCCATGAAAAAACCAATTCGGCCGATAATGGTTATTGTCAATAATTTGATGCGAGGTATCAAAGACAAAGTGACATTTTAAAAGTAAATATGCGAAATTTAAACTTTTACCTTTTGACTAAAATTTACTCTTATCATAAAACAAATAAACAAAAGTGTTGTAGACATTATTATTATTCGCACAAGTCAGCTGCAATCAAGGCGATTCGATAACCCAAAGAAAATTACCGATGCTGACACCGGCGGCGATCTCAGTTCATACAATAATGTGTTCCAAGGAAGAGACGCAAAATTAATTACTTTTCTTCTGTTATGCGTTAGTTAAAAGTTGTTTTTTTGACATATAATATAAATAAAATAAAAATAAACTCAATCTGTTTCCTTTTTCAATGTTAAGCTTTTTCAAATAAAAACACATTAAATATGTTGGTCAAACAAAGTACCACAAAAAAGCGAAAAACAATAAGCACAATTTTCTGGCTGTATGGCTAGTGGCCGAATGCAAATAAAATAAGCACAATGTTAGTTATATGGGTTGATATAAATAAAATCTAGTGTAGCACGGAAATTAAAGTTAGATGTCAGTCAACTATGTATATTCTATATCCACAGTTAATTGTTGTACTATACTTAGGACTCACCCTGTATATTAGAAAAAGGACGACTATAAAATTGTTCAATTGCCCAAAATGACATGAAAGTTTTAAAATTTGACAGTTATAAATGTAGGTATCGAGTCATTAAAAAAATTAAGATACCAAATATTAATGATTATTTTATTTTAATTTTTATTGCCTTAATCATTTTAAAGACACTATAGGTGATTTTAATCAACTAAAGCAACAAAATTATATAGAAATTTACATAAAACATAAATGGATTACATAATAACATGGATTTAATAAAAATTATAACATACAATACATATATAAATTTCACAGCAAAAAAATAACAGCAAGAAAAGATTAAAATCATTGTTAAATAATTAGGTACACATTTTACAAATCAGGAGTACTACGTATGTAATTTGATTTAATCAACTCCTTACCACAGCATTTACTGTTTGGTTTGAAAATCACTTATTATTAATAATAAAATAAATAATAATATTAAATAATTGTAATATTATAATATAATATTTAAATTTTCCTCAAAATTTTTTTGTAACCATTCATTTGTAATATTTATAAATTTTCGTGAGTAATATTGGTTATTTAAGATATGAGAAATTGCGTCATTGAAAAAATCTTCTACAGATATTCAGTTAATCGGAGACAAGACCATAAATTGTAACTTTCTTTCGTTAATGGCGGAAGTTCGAAAGAGGTTACTTTGACGCCTGAGGGGCGGCGGTGCTTTTTAGGACGGTGTCTCGGGCGCCACTTTCTGTTTAGAGTGCAGAAAGACCACTTTACTCTATTAGCAGGATAATAGAGGCTTCAGGTAACTGCAGTGAAGACACGGTTAAGCCAGGGGTCTAATTAACCTATAAAGAAAACTCAGAATTTCGGATTAAAAACAGAACAAGCTTTATTCAAGATTCAATACAATACAATATCATTACGGTAAAATAAAGCACAAATATAAACACAAGTATTTACAGCAAAACTTAAAGCAGGCAGGCTAGGCAAAACTAAAAGCGGCAAACTACGGTTATTAAGCGGAAAAACGGCAAGCAAATAAAGCGAGTAAGCAAATGTACGGTTAAAACGGTTAAACGGAAAGCGTGCGTAAAAAGCTCTCTCTACAAACTGGTTACTAGCAAAAGCTCGGTTAGCAATCTATATTTGACCAGGTAGGACAAGATAATTTACAGGCAACACATATATGTTCGAATGGCGTTCGACAGATTATTTTTAAGACAAATTTAATTCGGAAAAATAAAAATAACTACAAAATGGAATAAACGGATATAACTTGACTGGCTACTCAAGGTGGGAAACGCGTATTCACAAAACTACTAAAATATTTTAGTTAAAGCGGCGACGCCCTGATGACAGTGCCAATAGACGATTCCACGTAAATCGGCAGGCCACCAAAACGCCAAGGTTTACGCGATACTTAAGAAATGAATTCTTCGGGACAAAATGGCGGCGACGCTCTGATGACAGTGCCAATAGACGATTCCACGTAAATCGGCAGGCCACCAAAACGCCGTTTTTGTTCGCGACTGTTAAATACGGATCACGTGACAAGATGCGACAACGTCCTGATGACAGTGCCAATAGACGATTCCACGTAAATCGGCAGGCCAACAAAACGTCGTTAAGTTGCACGCGTAACTTAATAATCCGTTTTACAACTTAAGCCAGACAAGTGTCGACGCCGTCCGGATAATTACTGCCAGTAAGCGGTTCCACGTAAACCGGCAGGTTATCAAGACGTATCACGCGAGAGCACAAATTGCTCTTGGGCCGGACAAACTACCTCGTGACGTTGTACTGACTTAGGATTAAATCAGCAAAACGTACAACACGACTTAGAATTAACACGATTCGAACATACACGGAATATAAGAATGATTGAAAATAAATCACAGGTCAAATATATATTAACTTAGAAAAATTTCCTTACTCTTTTGCTGACGTCAGAACTCTCTCTTGGCGGTGCTTCGGTGCGGACTTCGGCTCGGTCTGGTGGTCTGGTCTGGATCAGGCGAAGCGCCAACTGAACGTTAAACGGCGGGTGTGTTAGTTTTGTAGCCGGCTTCTGACGTGTACCCCTACCCAACTTGCGCACTGAACGCGAAACTGACTTCAAGCATCGCTCACTTATTAAGACGCGGTGTAGCCGGTACTGCAGTCCTTGCATTATCTTGCATAACGCGTGATCGGAGCTATCTCTGGTTTATCGCATTCGTTGCGGCATAATTTAAAAATGCATAAACGGAAAAGACGCGGTTCAAAATGCTTAATTTGAAGTAAATTAATATTTGTTACATTTTACCTGCCTGTTTTATACATTAAAAATTATATTTTATTTACAAACTAATAATACGTCGGTGCTAAAATTCACTTCGTTACAAAATAAAAAACATAATGCTACCTTGCCGACGTTTCGTTTATTACTACACACATAAACTTCCTCAGGGCTTGCTAGCCAAAATTAGATACTTTGTACCAGAAGGTTTAACCACACTATGACAAAAAACATTTAAATAAATAACCAAAACCAACACAAAATTGTAAAAATACTAAAATTTCTCTGCAGTTTAATGTCAATATTTGAAAAGTGTTATCTAATAGTTAATATTTTCTATTTAATGATAAAAAAGAAATATTAACGTGATTTTAAAAAACTTTAATTCAATAAATGTGTATTTTCATTTGTTCACGAAAATAATATTTCCTACGAGCGTGCAGAAAGCACCGCTTTTCCGCACGCATTTTAGTTTCGAAAGTTGAACTTTTCCACACTAGTGCTGAAAAGTACATTTTTCTACACTAGTGCGGAAACTACATAATTATATTTTGATTTGCATTTTCGGGTAAGTTATAATTACATTTTGAAAGTGTGTTAGTTAATAATTATAAGCCAATGTTTTTTATATTTTCTAAATTTATACAAATTTAAAGAAATTAAAACAATTCTATTTACAGTAACCCTTTTGAAGTAGCCTCTATAATAGTCTATAACTTTGAATCATTGAGTAAAAAATAATAAAGAGGTGCAACTGTCAAGGTTTCGAGGTTTTAGTATTGTATTTCTTTGTCAATAACTTCATGATTATCATCAATTTTTAAGGCTACGGGAAGGTATTTGTAATGTGGCTGTATAGCCCTTAAAATTGAAGACAATCATGAAGCTATTGGTGAAAAAATACAACACTAAAATCTCGAAACCTTGACAGTTGCGCATCTTTATTATTTTTTAATCAATGCTTTGAATATCAAACAACTTGATAGCGAAACGTCAACTATGACTGTGACATTATAAACAAAATATGTAAACAGTACTTTTCATTAATGATTTTTAACGAATTCCAATATAAAAAAATTACCAACAGGTTCAAGAAATAAAAACCAAATATAATATGTATATTACTTAAAATTTAGTTTGCGAATAAACACATCTAATAAGCAACAAAGAACATAAGATAACCATAGATGTTGTAGAATAGATTGTTTTAATATATTTATAAATGAATTAATACGTAGGTAAATTAATTCTTTAGATAATAAATTAGAATTCTTGATATTAAATTATACATATTCAATTAAAAATGTTTTAAAATGCATAGGAAATAAAACACTACTAAAGAATTTTACAGCTTGACTACGGCTAGAGTTTCAAGTTCACGATTCACGATTCCTTCAAAATAATATTATTTCCCAACACTCAGAGAAGCAAATTGTTTATCTGAGACACAACACTGATTTGACCGACCTAGCGACGTTGCCAAATACGTGGAGACTACAACGTACTGTACACGATACAACAAGCACCATATATGTAGGTGGAGGTGACATCGTATTGCCAATGATACAAATGAGAGCGACAGTAGCGCCAACGATATACACCTGAACTAAAAATGAAATTTGTGAGTATGGTGGTAACTTTTTCACCTCCATAGTAAAATTTTAAATTAGGGTTCCAGAGGCCATATAATATGCTATAAAGTGGTAAACAGGTCAAAACGTTATCACCTCCGAAGACGGAGGCGACAGCGTTATATATGAGGTGACAACGTACCTTCTGTATCTCCTTTGGAGGTGATGATATATATATATATATATATATATATATATATATATATATATATATATATATATATATATATATATATATATATATATATATATATATATATATATATATATATATATATATATATATATATGTATAATGACTAGAAATATAGAAAAGACTACACAAAACTTATGAAGGAAATGAGTATCGCTTACGGTCAAAAATTGTTTTAGAGAAACAATTTAAATTATTTCTTTCCTTTTCTTTATTTGGGATTTATTACCACATTCCTTGAGATTCCTATCCAAAAAATTCGATTTATCTAAAAAATATTCAAATTAACCAGTTTAAAACTGGGAAATAACCTCTACGCCTTTGACGTAATGTCAGAGGATCAGTTAGAGGGTGTTTTTTGACAACTAATAGGAATTAGTCAAAGGCGTAGAGGTTATTTCCCAGTTTTAAACTGGGTAATTTGATTATTTTTTAGATAAATCGAATTTTTTGGATAGGAATCTCAAGGAATGTGGTAATAAATCCCAAACAAAGAAAAGGAAAGAAATAATTTATGAAATGCCACAAATAACATTCAAACAATATTTAAACAATTTAAAATTAAGGATAATTTGAATTCGGAAGAAAAGCAATCCATTTCTTCCTCAAAATCGGATAATACCATAAAAATTTTACCAACAGACAAAGGTAATGCTATAGTCATTTTAGATACAAATACATATGATTCAAAAATTTTGACGCTTATAACTGATCGACATTACACAAAATTTAATAAAGATCCAACAAAATCAATAGAAAGCAAAAACTCTTTTTAAATATAAAAATGACTTTAATGACTTTGAACACAGAAAACTCGCTACACATTATAGTAAACCTCCTCATTTTTATGGCTTACCATTTATATTAATTTTTTTAAAACCAAACATGCCTTTAAAACCAATTGTTAGTTCTGTCAATTTACCATGTCACAATTTGGCAAAATTCTTTTTCAAAATAATCCGTTATCTGGAAATCCTGATTCATATATTAAGAACAGTATACATTTTTTAAAAATTTCACAAGAATGATATTAGTAATACACATTTGATGGTCAGTTTTGATGTAGTTAGTCTCTTTACTAATGTTCAGGTTGACAAAATGTCAATAAAAACTAAATTAACAAACGATAATACTTTGGTAGATAGAACTAAACATAGTGTAAATAGCATTATGGAATCATTGACAATTTGTATCAAAACAACATATTTTCAATAAAAAAATGACCTCTATCAGCAGGATTTTGGTATGGCATATTAAGTAATATATTCATGGAAGATTTTGAAATTAAATATGTTCAAAATATATATATCGGGTGTAAACGAATAGTGGGACACCCCTGTAACTTCCTAATTTTTAAAGATATCGGGATAAAATATTGTACGGTGAAATTAGGTAAGATTTCCAACTTTTTGAGATCTATCTGCCATACTTTAATTAAGATGGGCCAGACACAGTTACAAGCTCTCTGTAAATATTGTGAGAGTTCCGATTCGATCGCCGTACGGATCAGAGTGTTTAAATATAGTGCTAATAAGCAAGTTAAAATTTAGGTAAATTACTTAAGTGTTGCGACTAGAAATCTTAGTTGTTGTGTTAATATGAGTGCTCATAGGGGGGGTAAACCCCCCGATATTAATCTTGCAACACCAAAATCAAATAATACGATTTATGAAGACGATGACGCTATGTCCCTGGATACTCCTGTTGGTAATGTACACACTCAAAATACTGATCTCAACACAATTGTAAGTACTGTTTTTACTCCAAATATAACACCTGGTACAGGTGAGAAGAGTTTAAGTAATTCTCAAGCAAATATTTCAAGTGGTGATCTGTCTATATCCAGCACAGTGAAACAAATAATCAATAATATCACAGATAAAAACGACCAACTACAAAAAAGAGAAGTTTTAAAATATAGTTCTTTTGATACAGGACCGTATCATGTTTATATAGAAAATAACCCAAATACAAGAATAAACGCAGCAAAAGTGGGTGATATAATTTTAACTAACTGGCCTGAACTAGATAACAAAATTAAAAGCATCGATACAATCGGCAGACACAGAGTCAGAATTCATTTTAAAGATTCGAAAAGTGCAAATTATTTAATCGATTGTAATAACTCACCAATATTTAAGAGACATATGTTAGATTGATTGATTGATTGATTGATTGATTGATTGATTGTACTTTATTTCAACATTTAAATGTATACAAAGACACACAAAATGTAGAATGCGTCATATCCTTAATACTATTCTATACATTACAAGTAACAGGCAAAGAACATTAAAAACTTAACAATAATTTAGTATAGAACACAGAAATAACAAACTAGTAGATAAATAGAAAAATAGAATACATTATACATAAAATATAAATATAATATTTAAAAAAAAAAATACACACCATCATAATTAAATAAAGAACATTTGAGTTTTGATTTAAAAATTTGTATGTTTGGAGATGATCTAATTTCATTGGTTAGTGAATTATAAACTTTACAACCATTATATATAAAACTTTTTTGAAACATTGCCGTTCGGTGACAATTAGAATGAATTTGGTCTTTATTCCGTGTCTCATATCCGTGTTCTAATTGAGTAGTTGCAAACAAAGACCTGTATTTAAATACATAGATACAGGTTTATCTTCCCAAATTTTTAATTCACTGGCAGGGGATGATTAGACAGATTTCTACGGAATATTCTGAGGAATAGAATTTTTATTAACTATATAGGTACTTTGTTTGTTCGTAAGTTTACTTTTTAATTATTAATTATAGATACTTGTTTGTAATTTATTTAAAATGTTTTTGTTCCTTGACCTGCTACAAATGTACTTTTGTATATAATGTGGTTAAATAAATTATATCTATCTATCTATCTATCTATCTATCTATCTAATACTTAAAAAATAAAATAAAAGCTGTGGATCACCATTGTAAGTTTGAAGTTGTTAATGTCAAAAGAATGAACAGAAAAGTAACAGATAATGATAAAACCGAATATATTCCAACACAAACCGTCGTAGTAACATTTAAATCACAAAATTTACCCAAATATATAGCAATAAATAAAGTCCTCAAAAATATTGAACCCTATATACAAAAAGTACTCCTATGTTACAACTGTTACCGGTATGGGCATATGGGGAAACAGTGTAACAGCACCCCAAGATGCTATAAGTGTGGTGAAAATCACGTATCCACTGTATGTCAAAAAACAGCAGTACCAAAGTGTTTTCATTGTAAACAAGATCATTTCACTTCACAAATTAAAGACTGCCCTGAATTTAAAAGACAAAAACAAATTAAACAAGCCATGTCAGAACTAAATTTAAGTTATAACGATGCATCTAAAACAATACCGACAAATTCGTACGCCAATGCACTAATAGGAAATAATACAAATCAAATACAATTACTGCAAACAAATACAAATAGTAACAACCAACCAATGACTAAATCACCTCATTACATTCAACAAATCTCACAACTACCCTCACAGACATACACGAGACTCAGCTCTCAACCTTCACATATAACAAAAACTCCAGCCAAACGAGTCAGAACTACATCCCCAGATCCAATTTCCTCAGCACATAAAGAAATAACAGCTCCTCTTTCCATGCCTAATATACCTGGTGGTATTTTAGGACAAGACGCATATCAGACAAATATACAAGGTACACAATCAAATCAAAATAGTTTCACAATTTATATTTTAGAACTGGTTAATTATGTAATAAATACTCTAAAGCAAAACAATTCATTCGATATTCGTGAAGCAGAATTACTAAACATTATACAGCATAGGTTCCAATCAATAAATAATCCGAGTTCGCCGCCTCAAATATGAATATTAATTTTTGTCAGTGGAATTGCAGATCAGCAGTTTCAAATAAAAATAATCTAGAACATATGCTTCGAGAATATAGTATTGACATTGCTTTTTTATCAGAGACTTGGTTTAAACCACAAATATATTATAATTTTACAGGATATAATTGCGCTAGAGTTGACAGAGATGATGGTAAAGGAGGGGTAGCTATCATGCTAAAATCAAACATATATTACTCTGATATCCCATTACCATTAAGTAATAAAATAATGGCGTCGTGTGTGTGTGAACATGGATGTGGCTAATGTAAATAAAAACATAATTCTTAATCATAATGGTAATTATGTTGATAATAATAATGTAGGTTATAATAATAATAGAATAACACTAGTTTCTTTGTACATTAAACCTCAAACTAAAATATCAATTCAGGAATGGAATTTATTTTTTACAAATATTGCTAAACTTTGTTTAATAGCAGGGGATTTTAACGCCCATCATCAAGCATGGGGTTGTGAATATGATGACGTATATGGTAAAACTCTACTGGATGCGATGGATATGGCCAATTTGGTATATTTAAATAATGGAGCTGCTACACTGGTAACCAATTTAAACAACAGAAAAAGTGCGATTGATATAACCCTTTGCTCTCCGGAAATAACACATTTATTCACCTGGAATATCATTAAAGACCCACATGGATCCGATCATCTTCCTATTTTAATCAAATGCCAACTTTCAACCCACAGTCACGTAGAGAAAACTCACAAGATATGGAAAATTAATAAAGCCAATTGGACCCAGTACCAGTCTCATCTCGAGGAAAATTACAACTCAAATTATCATGTTAATCAAGATGTTACATATACACAGTTTATTGACAACATAAATGAAGCCGCCACAGCAACCATCCCAAAAATAAAAATCCCTAATGGTCCATGTAAACGACGCAGAGGCAAACCATGGTGGAATGACAAATGTGAGAGCGCAGTGAGAGAAAGACGGAAGTATTTTCAAATTTACGAAGAAAATCCAAACTTGGAAAATCTAATAAATTATAAAAAACATGATGCGCTAGTAAAGAAAATCACAACAGACTCTAAAAGACAAAGTTGGAAAGAATATTGCCTATCACTTTAAAGATGTCCCTATGAAACAAATTTGGTCCAAATTAAATATTTTCAAAAACAGAAAACAAGATAACCGAATCCCACATGAAATAGGTAATTGGGTAGATAATTTTCACTCGAAATTATCACCACAGTGGGTAAACAACCAACCAATTACACAAAATCACATTATAGACAACACAAATCATAAGCTATTGACACCATTCACAATCTATGAATTAAATAAAGCACTCAAACAGAACAACAACTCTTCACCTGGAAAAGACAACATTCATTACTCTATGCTCTCACAAATTCCAGATTCAGGAAAGAAATACCTGCTAAATTTATTTAATTTGATTTGGACTAATCAGATACCTATCCCTTCCACTTGGCACGAATATCTAATTATCCCAATTTTGAAACCGGGAAGACCTAGAGAACATGAAGACTCATACAGACCAATAGCTCTTGCCTCATGCGTCATGAAAACATACGAAAGGTTAATCAAAAATAGATTGGAATATTGGTTAGAAGAAAACAATCACTTACCAAGTTCTCAATTCGGATTCAGAAGAGGAAGATCCACCCAGGAAGCTATTGCAACGCATTTAACAGATGTGCAATTAGCTTTCTCAAAAAATAACTCTATATCTGCACTTTTCTTGGACATAAAGGGAGCCTACGATAATGTTAACCTAGATATCCTAAGCGATAAGCTTAAAATAATGGGAATTCCAAGTAGAATAACCACCAATCTTATCTCACTATACAGTAATAGACAAATATACATCAAAGTAAACGAAAACATAATTGGGCCTAGAGAAACATCACTAGGTCTTCCTCAGGGAAGTATATTGAGTCCAATATTATTTATTATATATACCGCAGATTTTGGAAGTAATTTAAATCCAAATACCAGAATAATTCAATTTGCTGATGATTTTTGTGTGTATTACGAAAATTCTAGAATAGATATAAACATTAACAATCTATCAACGGCAATGCAAAATATCACAAAATGGACAGAAGACACCGGTTTCACCATATCTGAGGAAAAATCAGCAGTATGTACATTTAGTCGACACAGGTTTCAACAAAATAATAAGGTGAAATTAGGGAAATATGAGGTCTCTTATAAAAGCTCTGTAAAATATCTCGGAATAGTATTAGACAGGAAAATTTCATGGAAAGAGCATATAAACCATTTAACAAGAAGATGTGAGAATGCCATAAATATTTTGAGAGTGTTTTGTAGAAGTAAATGGGGAGCTGACCCAAATAATAATAATAATAAATCGACTTTATTACAAGAAAAATAAAATTTCTATCCATAAAAAATTGTTTCAATTAACAAGAAAAATTTGCAGAGAAGCAATGATACCACACTGCGGCAAAGTCTAGCTAAAAGCTACTCATACTCAACCACAATGAGACACATTAACAACTCCAAGTTATGAAAATAACAATAGTAACATTACGCTATAGAATGACATGATGACGAAGATATAATAATAATAAACAAAAATATAAACAAAGATTTAATATAGGTAGGAATATATAATTATAAAAAAAAAAACTAGAATTTGTTCAATAGCCGGGCACACAAACACGGGTAACGAGCAAGTAAAACCAAAATAGTTGCACTATTGCTTGCATAATACACATATTTTGATTTTGTATTTAAACTTGTTAATATTAAAAGCTTTAAACTGATCAGGAATTAAATTATATGTAGTAATAGCATTGAAGATAAAACTTCTCCGAAACATTGCAGTCTGATGCTGTGGCATAGTAAATTTATTTTTAAATCTAATATTTCTTCTATTGATAGTGGAACGTTTGATAAATTTACTTCTTAAAAACGAGGATGACTCGGGGTTAGTTACAATTTTATGAACAAAAGTGCTTAGATGATGAACTCTACGGTTATTCATATTAAGCCATTTACATTCCTTAATTTTATGGGAAATGCAATCATATTTCCTTAAGCCAAATATGATGCGACAACATGAATTTTGAACCTTTTGAATACGTCTTTTATCATATTCATCAATGCAAAAACCAAAAACAACATCACAATAATTAAAGTGAGACAGAACGAGCGACTCACATAACATTCTTCTTAAATTAAAATTTAAAATGTGACGGCTCGCATAAATTAATTTTAGGGAAGAAAATGACTTTTGCATAAGATTTTTTATATGGCCCTTAAATCTCATATCAGAGTCAATGGTTACACCAAGACTTTTTGCTTTGTTAACAATCGGCAGCGTTGTGCCATCTATATTAATGTTTAATATATTTTTTATAGCATTAACTTTATTTTTAGCACCAAACAACATTAAATTAGATTTACTAGAATTTAAGTTTAAATTATGTTCAATTGACAAGGTCCTAATTTTATCAAGCTCAAGGTTGATGAGATCACCAGCAGTTGCAGTATTTTCAATAGCAAAATGTGAATATAGTACTGTGTCATCTGCATAAGCTTGAACTTTACAGTTAGAGATCGAGCACAAAATGTCAGCTGTATAGATTATAAATAACAAAGGACCCAAAATTGATCCTTGAGGGACACCTGAAAGAATATTTAAATTTGTAGAGAATGTGTTATTAACTGAAATTTTTTGTGAACGCCCATCTAGGTAAGATGAAATAATCGCAACTGAGGATTGATCAAAGCCATAAAATTTTAATTTAGCACATATAAGTTTATGATTTATGGTGTCAAAGGCCTTTGAGAAATCAAGTAGCACAAGAACACTAACCAAACCCTTATCAAATGCTTCCAATAAATCATTAGTGACTACAGCTAGCGCAGTTCTTGTACTATACCCTTTTCTAAAGCCACATTGTGAATCAGGCAATAATTTATTCAGTATAAAATAATTATAAACTTGATCATATAATATCCTCTCAAATATTTTAGATATAGCAGGCAAAACACTAATTACTCTTAAATCCGATAATGCAGATGGGTAATTTTTCTTCGGCAATGGTTTGCCTACTGCAACTTTCCACATATGAGGAAAATATTTTTTTTCAATACAACAATTTATAATATGAGTAATAAACTTATCAATGAAAGGACTGCAATATTTTAACATACAAGAGGAAATACCATCAATGCCAATAGCATCAGTTTTAATATTATGCAAAATTGTATTCATTTTTTTTACTGAAGTAAGTGAAAAACTAAATGATATATTTAAATTTAATAAATTATCATTGTAATATTCAATTTTATTATCACAGTTATTATTAACACTTTGTACAAAGGATGCAAAATAATTATTAATTTCATTAGGATCTGCCAATTCTTCAGGAATATTAACTTCTTTATTGGAGCAAACGTTAAGAGCTTTAAGAGCACCCCATGTATTTTCCGAGTTATTTTTTAAACAAACTGACTTTAAGAAACCTTTCTTTTCACTCCTTACCATTGACAAAGTATAATTACGCAGCTCCTTATATCTAGACCAATCATTATTACTATGAGTACGCTTATATTTTTGTAAAGCTCTATCTCTCTCCTTCATAATCAATTTTAAATTTGGAGTAAGCCATGGCGCTCTAGGTTTAGTAACCCTCACCTGTTTAACAGGCGCATGAATATCAAACAAATAACTTATGAAATCATTAAATAACTTAATTTTAATATCAATATCATTTTCAGAAATTATATTAAACCAAGGTAAGTTATGAAGGTCTGTTAAAAATAAATTTAAATCAAAGTTGTTAAAATTACGATACACTACATTTTTTGGTTTCATCTTAAAATTCTTAGTTTTTATATCACAAAAAACCATTTTGTGATCTGAAATGCCATCCATAGAAATAGTACCGAACTTGTTAACAATAGAATTATTTGAAACAAATATAGGATCAAGTAATGTACTGGAGGTACCAGTTATTCTTGTGGGCTCGTTAATTAGTTGAGTAAAGTTAAAAGATTGAAAGCAAGAGTCAATTGGATTACCAATATTAAACAAATTTACGTTAAAATCACCCATGCAGATAACCTCATCAACCATAGGACAAACAATAGATAAAAACTCATCAAAATCATTTAAAAAATTGTTGATATTAGTATTAGGAGGTCTATAAAACGTACCAATAGCCAACGAAAACGAGGGCATATTAATTTTAATAAATAAATATTCAAGTTGCGCACTTACCAAAAAATCAAAGGTCAACTCATGACATTTATAAGATAAATTTATATATGCACCAACCCCACCTCCTCTAGTACTTCTATCTTTACGTATAAAACGATATCCAGGTATTGCAACAATATCAGAAAGAACATCATCAGAAAGCCATGTCTCGGTTACCATTACTACATCAAATTGTTTATTAATAACAAGTGCGGAAAATTCAATAAAACCTGTAAACAGTGATCTTACATTAACATGTGCAATTTTCATATTTAATTAAAATTTTGAAACAATGCAATAAAATTAATAAAATAGCAAGCAATCATAATATTCATAAATCAAATCACCCGCACATGGTGGTGACAATAAAAAAAATATATATATAAATTAATATAAAAGAGTATCAGGTAATTAGAATAGGTAATGTAAAGAAGAAAAAAATATATATATATATATATGTATATATTTTGAACAGTTTTTCTGGTAAAACTTACTCCACACCCAAGCCAATATGCCAGCAAAAGAAACAAATTAAAGTAAGTAACAGCAGAAAAAAACTAAGCCTATAAAAAAACAATATGCACCTAACTAAATGTGTACATATGTAGTACAAAGTATGCAAGAGAAAACCCCGAAAAATATAATAAACATTACATCTGTAAAAAAAATTCCGTTAAAAATAGGTAATAACAAAAAAAAAAAAAAAACAACTGTTACATTAATTGGTTGTATTTCTATTTTATTCTAAAAATTGGAAAACTCAATTTAAAAGCACGTCCCTAAAAAATAATAAAGTTGAAAATACAGACGTTATAAGAGAAGAAAATCTAAATTAAAATGCAAAGTAGACAAAATATTCAGTTTACCACAACCAAAATAAAAATTACTATGATTATAAACAGTATTAAAACACGCAAGATATAGTGTACATCAGCTCATTTAAAACAAATGCACCACAATCGGTTTACTCACTGATACATATCAAATTTATATTACCTACAATATTTGAAAAGCAAAATAAAGTCTAAATAATACTGACCAAAATAATCCTGTACCTTAACAAACACTAAATAATCACCCTAACCTATGTAGTAGAGCGTAAAACGATATCGGGCAAATCAGCCTCAGATTTAATTAACTTAATTTAATTTATCGACACGTGCATTCACATCTCTGATGGTTAGATTAGCTTTACTACCCATCTTGCAGGAAAAAATGCACAAAAAAGCACACAAAGCAGGCACAAGACACAAATTTATCGTTTATTAACTCTATATTGCAATTATAAACCACTTTTTAACTATAACTTTAATATTCTTATCGGAGCTCTCATACACACGCCTTAATTTTCTATAAGGCCTTAGTACGATCTATCCTGGACTTTGGATGTATTTTTTATGGGAATTCTTCGACCACAAATTTAAAAAAAATTGAAGTGTTCAAAAACAAATGTCTAAGATTATGTCTGGGACTTCTAAGAAGCACTCCAATAAACATTTTGGAATCAGAATCAGGTGAACCACCGCTGGAAATGAGAAGACAATTTTTAAGTGACAAATTCACAACAAAACTATATTCTAAAAATAGCGAATGCATCAATAGCCTTCATAAACTAACAGTTCTAGGATTGACAGCTCCATATTGGCATAAAAAACAACTACCCTTAATGAGCGAAAGTTACACAAAGGTGTCACAATTTTCGGAACTAATGTATAAGAGTAGCAAGCTCCCTTGTTTTGCAATAGATTATGAAACATTCCAACAGGTCATAAATACTATTTCTTAACAGAGAATATACCAGAAAAATACATAAACCGGTTCTTTGAAAATAAACTGGAAACCCAGTGGCCGAACTATGAATACATTTTCACCGATGGCTCTAAAATGACGGATGATACAGGATGTGCGTTTTTCCATTCCAACGAAGGTATACATAGGATATTTAAATTACCAAACATTACTTCGATTTATACCGCTGAACTGGTAGCTATAAAGAAAGCTATGGAATATGTTCTTAGTCGTAATAGTCAACATTTTATTATATTTACAGATAGTAAAAGTTCAGTAGACAAGCTGACAAATATAAAAATATCAGCTGATCTACACAACATTATCCTAGATATTCTGATTATCCACAGACAAATTCAGACAAATAATAAATCGGTAATAATTACCTGGATAAAAGGACATGCCGACATACGCAACAATGAAATCGTTGACAAATTCGCCAAAATAGCAACCAAAACCGGAGATATTATAGAGAAGAATATATTGCCTCCCACAGACTTTACTACATTATACAAAAAACAGCTTCAAGATACTTGGCAAAGGAAATATAATGATTCACAAACAGGCCTCAAATATAAAACAATACAACCTCAGATACCTCAGAAACATTGGTTTTATAAAAACAATAGTCGTTCCTTCATCCAGACTCTATGCAGAATAAGAACAAACCATGGATTATACCCTCTGTACAAATACAAAATAGGACTTGTGGACACTCCAGAATGCTTTTGTGGAGAAATCGGCGATCTACAACATATAAATACTAGAATGCCCCCAGTATCTAAACCAAACCGACTCTCTTTATGAAGATTTGCTACAACATTGGCATTGGATTGCCTATAAATCTGGATATACTATTATACAATAAAAATATCCACGTATATCAAGCTATATATAATTTTATAAAGAAAGCAAATACATCCTTGTAAAAGAATAATTATAATAACTAAAGAAAAGAAAAAGAAAGACAAAAGGGAAAAAAAAGGAAGAAAAAAAAAAATTAAAAATAGTTATATAAATTCAAGATGGTGGTTGATGAGGAGTCTAAAATAGTTGATACTCCTAAAAAGTTATTTAAATGTTGCAAAACAAAAGTCAGTAATAATGTAGTGTGTGTTAATTGTGGTAATACTTATCATAAATCATGTCTTAAAAGAGATTTCCCTAACTTGGTGTACGATAAGGGAGAAACAAGAATTAAATGTTGTCAACTAACCTCGGGTGAGACTTTAATTGATCAACAAGTAGAAACGAATTTAAAAATTGAAAATGAATTACTCAAGAAGTTACTTGAAGAAAGTGAGTCTAAATACAAACTATTGTTAGAAAATAAGCGATTATTAGAGGAAAATAACATTTTGTTAAATAAAAATAATAAATTATTGGAAGAAAAAATTGAAAACTACAAAAAAGAACCAGATGTAAATAACAGTACAAGAAACAGTACAAGAAATGTCAACAAAACTTATAATTCTATAGTAAAGCAGGGGCTAGATAAAAACTCCAGCAAGACTGATATCTTAAATTCCAAAACATATACAGGGTGTATCAAAAAAGGCACTGCAGCTGATACCTATCATAATCTTATCAAGGCTCAAAGTGATAAAATGAATGAAATTATTAACTTAGAAGATAACAATCAGGAACAATCAGAAAAATCAGGAAATAATGAAAATAACGAAAAAAACGATGATGATGAATTTAAAGTTGTCATAAATAAAAGAAGGAGGAGAGAGGAAAATAGAAAACCCAGGAACATTGGCAGTGCCGTAGAATCTGAAGACGGTAATGAAGGTTTTTCAGGTGTAAACAAAAAAATATGGCTTTATATAAATAGAGTGAAAAGACATGTAAAAGGTGAAAATATTCTAAAATATTTAGAAAGGAAATCGACTAGTGTAAACAAAGAAGAATTTTCTGTGAAAGAATTAAAAACTGAGGAATATCAAAATAAAGTGTTTATGGTTGGTGCACCACTTGATTCAAAAAGTGAACTATACAGCTCTGGCTTTTGGCCTAAAGGCGTAGGTTATCGCAGGTTTGACTTTGATAAATATAGATCCCATAGAAGTACCCTAAATGAAGATTTTTTATAAATAATTATAAATCTGAACGTCTTACTAGAAATATGAAGTTTCTTCATATTAATATAAGATCTCTACTGCCTAAATTTAATGCCTTTAAAACTTATATGGAAGAAAGTAATTGTAAACTATGTGCCATAAGTGAAACTTGGCTCACAAGTGCTACTACTGCATCTTGTATTTCTATAACTGGATATAATTTATTTAGAAAGGACAGAGATACAAGGGGTGGAGGAGTGGCTTTATATGTTGACTTGTCCATCAAATGTTCACTCTTAGAATTGCCTGATGAAATATCCAACATTAATCCTCACCTAGAGCAGCTCTGGGTTAAACTAAATTTTGGTAGCAATCTCAAATTTGCTGTTGGGGTTGTTTATAGGCCACCAAATCAAGCAGTTGATGTTCTTTCTGAATTTGGAGCTATGGTTCAATATTTGCACTATATAAACTTTCATAATATTATAGTTCTGGGTGACTTTAATGTTAACCTATTGACTCACTCGAGAGAGTCGGTATTTCTCTCTTCATTAATTAATGATCTACTTCTTACTCAAATTATCAAGGATCCTACAAGGGTTACGCATGACTCCCATTCTCTTATTGATTTAATAATTGTTAATGATGATTTACTTATTGAAGATTCAGGTGTTATTGATTGTAGTCTATCTGATCATAATGCTGTTTACTGTACCATAAAATGTTCAATTGAGAAAAAGGATAATTTCAAAGTAATTAGAGATTTCACTTTCTTTGATGTTGACCAGTCTAATCAAGATGCTTTACAACTTGACTGGAATGCCATATATACGATGGGTAATATTAATGACAAGCTTAATTGTTTTAATTCATATATGGAGTATCTTTTTAACATTCATGCTCCACACAAAACAATTCTAATAAGCTCAAATAAAAGAAGAAAACCGTGGTTTACTGAAACACTAAATCGTATGCGAAAATTAAAATGTAAAGCTTGGAATCGATTCAAACAAACCAGATCATCTGTGCACAGGAAATATTTCTGTGATATCAGATTTAAATACTGCTTTAAAAATGGAGATGCAGGCTTTCTTTAGAAAGTTTCTGCAGAAATACTCTAACAACAATAAAGCTCTCTGGGCACATCTAACTAGATGGGCACCTATTAGCTCAAATGGTAGTTCAGAAGTTCCACCTAACCTATGTAATGCAGACAATTTTAACAACTACTTTATTCATTCAGTTTCTCCACTAACTCCTAGCTTAGATACTATTAGTTACTATGACGAAAATCGTTTTAATGAAGCTTTAAACTTCACTTATCGACCAGTGGATATTTCAGATATCAGAGATTTATTATCCAAACAAAAACCTCACTGTATGGGAGCTGATCAAATTTCTGGTAAAATGCTACAACTCTCGATTAATTTTTGCGTTGAACCCTTAACTCATATTATAAATTATTCCTTTGAAATTGGTGTTTTTCCAGAACAATGGAAAGTCTGTTTAAGCAAGCCTATTCCAAAAAAAACCTCACCAACTGATTATTCTGATTATAGGAATATAAATTTGCTCTGTGTTGCTGCTAAAATTGCAGAAGGAGCACTTCATAGCCAACTTATCGATTATCTTAATGACAATAATATTCTGCCGGAAAATCAATCTGGTTATCGTAAATATCGCAGTACAATGACGGCCCTCTTAACAGTCACTGATGACATTCTTAAAGCACAAGATGAAGGTAAAGTAACACTGCTCACATTGCTTGATATGTCTAAAGCATTTGATTGTGTCAATTTTGATTGTCTTATTGCAAAATTAAGATTTTATGGCATCTCAGAATGTTTAATTCACTGGTTCCAAACATATTTATACCATCGTAAACAAATAGTTGTTTTGGACCAAAACAATATTTCACTATCACAAAATGTCATATCTGGTGTACCTCAAGGATCTGTCCTTGGGCCTACCTTATTTAGTCTCTTCATCGCAGATTTTCAAAATTTACAATTACATTCAAAAGTTCATGTCTATGCTGATGACTTTCAAATGTATACTTGCATGAATTTAGATGATGCACCTGAAATGGTGGAACTTCTGAATCGTGATCTTGAGAGCTTATCTGATTGGTCAAGAAATATTTCCCTGGTAATGAATCCTGAAAAATGTACCTATCTATATATAGGAACTCCCTATCGCATACAAAGCATTAAGAACCTGAATATGCAAGTCAAGCTTAATAATATGGTACTTCAGAATGTCAGTCATGCAAAAAACCTAGGTGTTCTTTTTGATGAAAATCTCTCATTCAATCAACATATATGTAAACTGTGTTCAACTGCATATTTTAAGTTAAAGCAGCTTTATCAATATCGTAATTGTCTTACTGAATCTGCCAAAATTTTACTGACCGAGGCTTTGGTGCTATCTGTTTTAAATTATTGTGACTGTGTATATGGTCCTAATCTTAGTCAAAGAAATAAAAATAGGTTACAAACAATACAAAATTCTTGTTTAAGATTTATTCGTTTTGTACCGAGACGTGATCATATTACACCTTACTTCAGATCATTTAATATGTTAAAATTTGATGAAAGACGTTTTATTCATTATATTGTATTAGTTACTAATATAATAAAGACCAAAGCTCCATCCTACTTGGCATCAAAAATTGAATTCAGACAAATGGCTCATGACAGAGAGCTTAGGCAATTTAATAATGTTACGTATCCTATACACAATACAACAGCATTTGAATCATCCTTCTCTTATCTAGTCCCATACCTTCTAAATAATATATCATCTGACGTTTGGCTAAGTTGCACGAGAAGTATAAAACAGAAACTAAAGTCAACTATTATTATAGAGGAAGATATATTTATAGAAATTAACAAATTTTAATGTGTTTGTATAATAATGTTTAATTGTTTATGTAAGCTATTTGTATTGTTTTAATTTAATTTTGTATTTTTATATATTTGATTGTAGTGTTTACCAGGGCAGGGTTGTAAAAATCATGTTTAAATGTATCTTGTCCTTTTGTTATATACAATAAATATTATTATTATTATTTTTTTTTTTTTTTTTTTTTTTTTTTTTTTTTTTTTCCGTTTCCGGAAGAATTTGCTGGACAGTCTCCCTGTGGCCTCCGACACCACACAGAGAGAGCGCCAGCGAATAATCTACAGCAACTCCCCACATCCCGCAGGGTTAGTCACTGTAGATTCCAGACTCATGTGCCCTAAGTAGACGAAGGGATCCCAGGATGACCGCTTTCTGCATTTGACCAGCCAACCATTCTGCCGATGTTTGGCAGGCAGGCATGGTCTTCAATGCGGAGAGCAGCGTGGGCTTCATACCTCCCGAGTACACCGATTATCAGGACGACCATTTTGACAGAGTAGCCTGGGTATAGCACTTGGAGCTCGTACCGGAGATCTCTGTATTTAGTCCGTTTCTCCTCCTCCTTCAAGGCGATGTTTGTCTCAGCAGGTGCTGAGAACTCGATGACATACATCACCTTGGTCTGATGGTCGAGGAGGACTATGTCAGGCTTATTGGCGTGAATTCGCTTGACGGTCGGGAACGAGTAGTTCCAGTAAATCCGGCATTTCTCGTTCTCGACAACGGACTCGATATCTCCGGGGACGTAAGGCAGCACTGGTGTTTGGTCTATCTGATACGAGTGCCGTAGATAGTAGTATAGCACTCGTAAAGCCGCGTTATGTCGTTGGATGTAGACGGAAGTCGCATAAATCGGGCATGCAGATAATAAATGCATGAGCGACTCCGGCGCCTGACGGCAGGTCCTGCAGTTGATATCAGGTACCTCTACACCCATCACGCGACTGCGATAGACCAATGTGTTAATAACACCATCTTGGCAGGCCACAATGTATCCCTCGGTCTCCGACTTCAGCCCCGCTGACCTTAAAAATGCGAAGGTCAGCTCTGTCGATAAACCCAGTGCTTCTATGTTGTTATAGAAAACACCGTGCAGGGGTTTATCGACGTGCTGCCTGAACAGATTTCTCTGTTCGGCAGCTTTGATGTGGGCTGTCAGACGATTAGGCGGAAGCTCAGTGACTGAGTCACCTCGCCGGCCTTCTCGCCTGTAGTCGAACACGAGACCGAGTTCATCTGCGGCCCTCTGTGCTGCCCTAAACAATAAAGCGCCAACTCCCACAGCTTCATGATCTCTCACTAACTGTAGGAGTGGGTCCGAGCTCCTGATGACATTACATGCCATACTCAGTGCCACTCTGCCATGCATGCACTCCAGACTCAAGAGTCCTCGGCCCCCCCGTTGACGTGGGAGGTACACACGAGGAACGGACGATCTAGGATGAATACTCCTATGAATATTCATCATCTTGCGGGTATTCCTGTCCAATTGACGCAGCTCATCTACTCCCCATTTGACTACACCAAAGGAGTAGAGCAGAATCGGAACGGCAAGCATATTAGTGGCAGACACCTTGTTCTTCCCCGAAAGTTCTGATGACCAGATCTTTCGGAGTCGGTGTCTGTACTTGCCACGGAGAGAATCCTTTATTTGGTTCACATCCTGGATGTGGCGTTGTTCCACACCCAGGTATGTGTAGGTCTCTCCGGCATCCAAATGTCGTAGGATGCTTCCGTCTGCGAGCTGCGCATCTTCGTGGAATTCCCCGCATCGTCCTCTCTTGAGGTGGACGACTGCGCATTTGTCCAACCCAAACTCCATTCCAATTGCCCGCGTGTATTCCTCGACCACCCTGAGAGCATTTTGAAGTTCTCGCTCTCCGGAGGTATAGAGTTTAAGGTCATCCATATAAAATAGATGGGTGACCTTATGCCTCCGGTTGCTGGGTGGCCCACACTGATACCCGCGGGTTTGGCGGAGTCCAACAGATAGCGGCAGCAGTGAGATGCGGAAGAGGAGCGGACTCAAAGAGTCACCCTGAAACACTCCTCTCTTAAATGTCACCAACTCTGTCGAAACTCGCTCGGCACCGGATGTTATGGTGAAGCGAGTTCTCCAAAGCGGCAACAGTTGTTCGATGCATCTCACTAGTGGTGCTGGCACCGCAAGACATCCAAGCAAGTGTAACAAAAGCTCGTGGGATGTTGTATCAAATGCCTTGCGATAATCAATCCAGGCCATTGACAGATTCCGCTTGTACTGCACAGAATCCTGTGTAATACAGCGGTCTATCAGCAGGTTTTCCTTGCAACCTGCCAGGCCCTTCTTGGCACCACGCTGTTCGTTTATCTGTTGGTAGACCGGATCAACAGACCTCAACATCCTGGTATACAAGATACGAGTAAATAACTTGTAGCAGGAGTCGAGGCAGGTAATCGGCCTATAATTTTTTGGGTCAGACAGATCCCCCTTTTTGGGGATTAGCACAGTTCGCCCCTCGACAAACCAGTCCGGAATTTGCTGCCCCTCGTTCAACCATGTGTTGAAAACTCGGGCCAGATGGCGGTGGGTGGAAGGAAACTTCTTCCACCACCAGTTGTTTATACCATCTGGACCCGGGGCAGCGAAGTTCTTGGTTCCAACAAGTGCTTGTTGAACCTCTTCCGTACTGATTGCCGGGCACACTTCGTCTGGCTCTTCTAAGACTCTACGACAGAGAGCCTCGAAGTGTGCTATAGCTGGAGTGTCATTATCGAATGGACTCGCGACTTCGTAGATTCCTTTCCAGAAGGCTTCGACATTATCAACAGTTGGCGGATTTTCGACAACACGCTGTGGCTCTTGGCTTATTATTATTATTATTATTATTATTATTATTATTATTATCTAACATACCTGTTATTTATAATTTAATTACCATTTTTTGTGTAAATTTGAATAAAAACGTCTGGCTAATTGGCAAGACCATTGGACATCTTACCTAAACACACGCACACACATAAATATTGTGAAAAAAAAGTGATTAAGAAGGTGAAATGTGTAAATTGTGGTGCAGCATTTCATAAAAGCTGTTCAAGAAGAAAAATGTGCTGTAGTAAACAAGAACTACTCAAGTAAATTTAGGAAAACACCTCTTGTCAGGACAGTGAAGATGAAAGTGCCAATGAGATTCTATAAGAGTCTCTAAAATCTGAAAATAATATTTTAATTCAGTTCAACTCAGAATTAAAAAATATGAACAAACTTTTGAAGAAGAAAATTCTTGTCCTAGAAGATAAGTTAAAATCCCTAGAAAAATTAAAACAAACAAATCTGAAGAAAAACATACCACACAGGTAGAAAATAATAAATCTATGTTAAAAAATCTAATACAAATTGAAGTACATCAATATTTTAGTTACAAAAATGAATCTCTAATCCCAAGTAAAAATTATAATCATCAAATAAGTAAAAGCCATAAAAACAAACAACAAAAAACACTATCGTGTATCAGTGGAAATGAAATAGAACATGAAAAAACAAATAAACAAGCAAAGGAAAAAACCTTATCCACAAATTTTAATAATAATCAAAACATATTAAACCTAGAAAAAAAGCAGAGGCTTATTATGCAAGATGTAATAAGTTTGGAAAGTATACTTCAAATCACGAGAGATGACCGGTACGTCACAAATTAATTTCTAATCTTCAACGTACGCTTCAAGCGTTCTTTGTTTACAAAATAGTAAAACGAGAGAGACAGGGAAAGGGAGTCCATTATATGTGACTGTTAATATCTCCGACTGACGTTGTTGATAACTAACGCAGTACTGATTTGATTCTTACGAATTATAATGATGACGTAACGGTCTTCTTTCGTGATTTGAACTATACCTCATCATCAAATGCATTAAATACAATACCAACAATACAATATATGGAGGAACAAAGTAAGGATGAACATGAAAGAAATGGAGATGCTATACCCTCTTACAAAGACATATTATTAAGAAAAGTTGAAACAAAAAAGCCCAATGCACATATACAAATTGGAGATGGAGATACTGATGAAGGCTTAGAAGGGGCACAGAAAAGGATATGGATATTCTTATCAAGAGTAAAATTGCATATCACAGCTGAAAAAATACATAAATATTTAACTTCAAACCAAACATGGAGGAAAGGTCTTTTGTGGTTGAAGAACTAAAACTAAAGCGAACTCGAACTAAGGCTTTCAAAGTAGGAGTGGAATATGTGTTAAAAGAAGAAATGTATAATACTAAATTCTGGCCTAAAGGATATACACTATTCCAAAGGGCAACTTCGAAGAAACAAATGAGCAAGGCTGGGAAACACAAGCAAAAAGGGACATAAATTTTTAAATAAAACTGGATACAGCCATGCATAAAACTGGTGATATTAGTTTATTTCTTGAGACAAATTATAACTATCATATAAACATTTCAACATTTAGTGAAAATTGGTTAACATCAGGTGAAGAAAAATTCTTAAAAATACCTGGATATCAGATGGTATCCTGTTTCACGCGAAAAAGCAATTAGTAGAATTTGTAGAAGCTGATTATTTAAAACGGAAAAGTATCGAAATTGTTCTGGAATGTGCTGCTATAGAATTACAAAAATATAAAATGATAATTATAAATATATACAGATCACCACTTGGAGACATACAAACATTCTTTAATATCTTGGATGACTTATTAAGAGATGTATCAAAAAATATAACTCATACAGTAATAATAAGTGGGGACTTCAACATAAACTTTTTAAACAAAGAAAGTTATAACATCTTATAATCTAAAAGTAACCACCGAAGAACCTACAAGAGTCACAAAAGAGTAAAACTTTAATAAACAATATTTTGGTAAACAAACCAACTTAATCAAATTATACAAGTAAAGTTGTAGTATCGTTACTCTCCGATCATCTTGCACAAGAGATAAACATTGATATGAAAGCAGGTGAAGAAGACTTTTCTAAAAAACGTGTAACTAGAAACTTCTCTAGCAGGAACATCTTACAAATTGAAGATAAGCTAAAATATATAATCTGGAATGAGGTACTAGTTTATGATGATCTCAACACATGTCAAATTGCATTTGAGGAAACATTATTGGACATTATAAATGAAGTAACTCCAAAAACAGTCCAAAACCAAAGATAAGCCGAGATAAAAAACTGGATGGAACTGGAATTGAGAACAAATTGTAAAATAAAAAGACAACAGTATGAAGGCATGATAAAAGGAGAAGTGGATAGGAACACATACAAAGATTTCAGTAATAAATTAAGAAAAGACATTAGCATGCAAAAACAAAAATATAACAGGGAATTTATCTTATCATCTGACAACAAAATAAGAGACACGTGAAAACTTGTGAAAGCCGTTACCAAAAGCAGAAGCAAAAACAAAACATTTAATGCAACCAACTTTGAGAGAGAAAATATTAGTTTCCGAGAAGTATTAAATCACATAAATGAATAATTAATAAACATGGTACAGGATGTAAACAAAAACAGAAAAATAAACAAATCACTTACCTATAAAAAATAATGTAGATACATTTGTATTTCTACCAACTGGTGCAGAATAAGTTTATAATACAATAAAATTACTGAAGAACACCGTTGGATATGATGATATTCCCATAAAATTAATTAAACATTGTGCTTATACATTAGCTGAACGGTCTATACTGATTAATAAATGTTTCCAGGAAGGTATTTTTTCAGATAGATTAAACACCTCAATACTTACTTCAATGATCTTCCTAATTTTATAAAAGACTATTTTATTGTAATGTACGCTGATGATGCCTCAGTTTTCATCACAGGTAAAAACAGTAAAGAAATTGAAATAAAATGCAACTTGATAATAGACAAACTAACACAGTTATTTAACCAGGATGGACTATTTCTAAATATAGACAAAACAGGCTACGTCCATTTCCATACAAACCATAATAAAAATAATATGGACTTAGGTATAGCACACAACATCACATCTCTCGAATGGAATCTATCAAATTTCTAGGTCTCACACTTGATGAAAATCTAACTTGGAGACCACATTGCAATGAACTTATCTCTAAGTTGAACTCTGTCTGTTATCAGATAAGAAACCTAAGATGTGTGTTGAATGGTAAAGAACTGTTAAGCTTTTACTATGCGCAAGTAGAGTCCCGACTAAATTATGGAATAGGTTTTTGGGGCTCATGTGCAATAATGCCAAAAGTATTTAACCCTTTCACTGCTAAGCCTGAGTTTTTGGGTCTCTCCCGTGTGCGCAGAAATTTAAGCACTGCGTTTTTATACGTCTGGAGCAGCATAGGTCCATAGCGTATATATACGTCCGGAGCAGTTAACCGTAAAACAAGCCGATTTTACGAATATGTTCAGGGCCGGATTGTTTACTTTTGGCAAAGGTAGAATTAAATAATCAGTGGTTATTCGTTTACATATTATATTTAGTACCTATAATAAAATGAAATATTACTCTTATTTGACAGAATTTTTATATCTACAGAACTGTAGGAATGTAAAAAAGACTTCAGAAAAACAACATTACCGCATGGTAACCTTCAAAATGAACACACAAAATAACAAAATAAAATCTTTATAACTAAATACAAAATACCATTAATTATTCTTTCTGGCATAACTTTCACTACAAATAAACAAAAGAATGTGCAGCTAAATAAAGAAATTGCAATAAATGTAGGTAACTAAAAAAAGGACTTTCGAAACAAAACTACATTAATGCAATCGATTCATTGTCACTCTGTTTGCTAAAATGTCCTCCAGTTCTTAGTCAGTGTAATAAACAGTTTTACTATAACGTGCCATTACGAAAATACACACCTTATTAGCAGAATAATTGCTGAATGCCCATACTACGTCGATTCGTCAACTCCGCTGCCCATCTTAGCGCCAAAAAACCTGATACGGTTCAGATACGAGGGTGGGGAACTCTCAGCGTATTTATACGTCTGGAGCAGTCAACATATAAAATATTTTTTTAACAAAATATGACTGCCGATTGACATATTTGATGCTAAAAATATAATATTGACAAAATACAAGACCTTAGTATTAGTTTATACAAGTTAAAATGTACTGCGTTTATATACGTCTGGAGCAATTACTGGATTTGCGTATATATACGTTTAGAGCAGCTAAAGGGTTAAAATGCAAAAGAGGATTAGCCGGTGTATGGCCGGTGTCAATAAAAGGGAATCCTGTTGGGAACTTTTTCGCAGCTTCCGTATACTTACTCTCTATGGTTTATACATATACAACTTGCTTCAGTATGTGTTCATCAATAAGAATGACTTTCATACAAACAGAGATTTCCACTCTTATGAAACTCGCAACAAAAATGACTTCACAATTCCAACACACCGCCTTAACCTCATTAACAAGTCTCATGTGATATTAGGTTTAAGTCTTTATAATAGTCTCCCCAAAAATATTAAAAGCTTAAAATATTTAAGACACTTTAATAAGGAAATTAAAAATCTGCTTCTGACTCTGTGTGTTTATAGTATTGACGAATTTTCACAAAATATGTAACTATAAATAATCTTATTTATGTCATTTTAAACTCTAGTTCTGTACTCTTTATATTTGTAAACTGTGAATTTTGACTAGTCCTATAATCCTTTTATGTATTCTGTTGGACAATAAAGAATATTTATTTATTTATTTAATACATAAAAAAGGAGATGTGACAGACATACATAATTACAGACCTATTGCTCTTTTGTCTATAATAGCAAAAGTCATAGAAAAAATAATACCACGTAGAATGTATGATTTTCTTTCGCAGGAAGATAAATACCGTCTAGAAAAAATTCAGAACTGCTGTGTAAGGTATTTTACAACTGATGATAGTATTTTCTCACACCTACGTGTCTTTAATTTACTAAATATGTCGGAAAGGAGATTTTATACACATTGTAGGTTTTGTTTTAAATATTTTATCCAATTTATTTATTCCTGAAGAGGGGTTGGAACCTTTGGTGTAGAACTTACACTTGGAGTAGTTTTCCACACACACCAAAACACTTTTGCACACACTCGACGCGCGTTTCGCCAACCAAGTTGGCATCATCGGGAGATGATTAAAACTGTTTTAATCATCTCCCGATGATGCCAACTTGGTTGGCGAAACGCGCGTCGAGTGTGTGCAAAAGTGTTTTGGTGTGTGTGGAAAACTACTCCAAGTGCAATTTATTTATATAATAAAATTCACAAGCGTACGGAAATTCATAATAGGAACCTGAGAAATGTTGAAAATAGAATTTGTATTCCCTCTTATAAAAATTCATCATTTAGAGGTTCCTTCTCATATATAGCAGCTTATATTATTAATAATTTGCCAATTCAATATCACAATTTGTCGGTGGCAACGGTGAAATGTAAACTGAAGAAGGAGATAATTTTATCTAGATTAGATAATATTGATATCAAATTGTTTTAGTCATTTAAAATATGGTGTATATATGTGTGTATGTATGTATATATATATGTATATGTATGCTTACGTATTTTATTTGCTTGTTTAATTACTTTTCTATCATTGATATTGTGTATTTTTTTTATATTGTATATTTGCACCGGGAGTGTTGAAAATCAACTTTGTTGACACACTTCCCTTTTGGAAAATTGTACTGTCGATTTTTTCTATAAACGTTTTTGTATTGTATTGTATTGTATAATCTATCGTAAACAAATAATTTATATGACAAGATATTCATAAATTTCAACACGGAATACAGTCCATTTATTTATGACAGTACCAGCGGCGGCTGGTGAATTTTCTGTGTTCGATATTTCAATTTAGAGACATGCGACCTATACCAAATTATAAGGGGCTTCATTTGGGATCGAAATGAGAATATTGGCAAAAAAAATTGAAAAACAATTTGCGAAAAAAAAATTCGAAAACCCCTGAGCCCCTGAAAGTCCTGAATAGTAGCCGCGCTTATGTATTTTCGTGGGCTTGGAATGATTGAAGCAAGTGACCCATTTTATCTGTTAGTACTTCTACCGTAGAACGTGAAATCACTTCTTGGCTAACTCAGACACGCGTCGTTTACCCCCTGCACCCCATCAAAGGGTGTAATTTTCAAATGACTGTATCTCTGTAACTGTTTGAGCTAAGGAGTTCGTTCGAACGCCAAAATGTTTGTATTTAAAAGACGAATAAAAATGTTTATTACCATTTATCTGAATTTTTTAATATTTAGCGAGATATTTTGAAAAAACTAATTCTAATTCTAGAGCAACCCCTTTAAATTTTATCAAATAACTTCAAAACGCACAGTCCTAAAGAAAAGATACCTTAAATAAAAATTATTGCTTACACTTTTAGTTTCATTTTGGTATAGACATATATGCACTTGCGGTTGCTCAAAGTGGTTTAAATACTGTAGATATCGGGGGAACGTATATTTACAGGACTTAATTATTATGCTCTAGCTGTGCGTCGTGATCTAATTCTGCGCCGGCGCGGCCCGCTTTAGTCTCGTGCAAAAAACAGTGTGCTTACAATTTTAGCTTCATTTTTCTACATATACATATATTATATATCTGCATATGCAGTTGTCCAAAATAGATCAAATAATTAAAATAATTGTAATAAATTTCTCACTTACAACAAACTGAAAACTTTATTATCTATTGAAAAAAAATGTCTTCCTCTTCGTCACTGGAATCCTGCTCGTCCAAATGTATACTCTGTGTCTCCAAATTTTCACAGTGTTCTTCTGCCTCGCACTCACACATTTCTGTACATTTCAATTTATTGATTTATTTTTTTGTAGCCGCATCAAATTAAATTTAATATTTCTGGTGGTGTGCATTCCTGTGGGCAGAAAACAGATGCCAGTTGTCCTGAATTATTAGTTTACCATCCAAAATCTGTAGGATTGAACACCTCGCTCTTAGAAATGTGCGAACTGGTCCAAATAAAGAGTTGTAATCTTGCTCTTTGCAGAGGTGGATACAAACTACCCTTGATGGGTGGTAACTGATCACCCTGTTATTGCATCTTTGCAAAACCCCACCACCTTATTTCAGGTAGGTATTTGAGCAAATATTGGTGGCATGAGCATATACAAATAAACCTTCCTAAATCCTTAATTATTATATCTAAATCAATTTCTTTGTCGCCTAGCGAAATGAGTGCTTTAAGAATCCTGTCTGCTTGCTTAAAGACTTTCCAAAATTAGAGTTTACCTACAAAATTAAATATGAGATTTAAAAACCAATTAACGAGGTTATTTGCGTTTCTTGAAGAATCCGCCAGTACTGTCGCAACCAGAAATTGCATGTAATGCCGGAAGTGCTTATCTTTGGAGTTCAGTTAAATTTTTTCACAAAAAGTCAAGTTTTCTCTTATGAACACCACTACCAGTAACATAGAAACTATTTTGGATCATTGATTTATAATATTTTATTAACAATATGAATACGTCGGTGTCATGTTGAGTGACACTGATTCTTTGGAAGAATGTTTGTTAGGAGCATAAATACAATGCAGAATGATTTTTGTATCAGCCTCTTCTTGTGTGCCAGTCAATTCTTCTACGTAACCAGTTTCAGTACAATAACAAGTTTCCTCCCGAGCAACTATTAAAGTTCTGTTCTCGAATAACTTGCTTTTGCATCTTCTGCATTGTACTTCTAACAAACATTCTTACAAAGAATTAGTGTCATCCAACATATTCTCACCTGACAAGATTCTTAAAGCACTTATTTAGCTAGGTGACAAAGAAATTGATTTAAATATAATAATTAAGGATTTAGAAAGGTTTATTTGTAAAGTGTATGCTCCTGCCAGCAATATTTGCTCATTAGCTGAGTTACGGTGGTGGAGTGTTGCAAAAGATGCAACAAGAGGGTGACCAGTTACTACCCACCAAGGGTGGCTTGTATCTAGCTCTGCAAAGAGCAAGATTACAACTTTTATTTGGACCAGTTCGCACATTTCTAAGAGCGAGGTGTTCAATCCTACAGATTTTGGATGGTAAACTAATAATTTAGGACAACTGGCATCTGTTTTCTGCACACAGGAATGCACACCTCCAGAAATATTAAATTTAATTCGATGCGGCTACAAAAAAAAATAAATGTAACACAAAATGCTGCAAATGTTTGATCAATAAATTGAAATGTACAGAAATGTGTGAGTGCGAGGCAGAAGAGCATTGTGAAAATTTGGAGACACAGAGCATACATTTGGACGAGTAGGATTCCAGTGACGAAGAGGAAGACATTTTTTTTCAATAGATAATAATAAAGTTTTCAGTTTGTTGTAAGTGAGAAATTTATTACAATTATTTTAATTATTTGATCTCTTTTGGACAACTGCATTTGCAGATATATAACATATGTATATATAGAAAAATTAAGTTAAAATTGTAAGCACACAGTTTTTTGCACGAGACTAAAGCGGGCCGCGCCGGTGCAACAGCCGGCGCAGAACTAGATCACGACGCACAGCTAGAGCATAATAATTAAGACCTGTAAATATGCGTTCCCCCGATATCTACAGTATTTAAACCACTTTGAGCAACCGCAAGTGCATATGTCTATACCAAAATGAAGCTAAAAGTGTAAGCAATAATTTTTATTTAAGGTATCTTTTCTTTAGGACTGTGCGTTTTGAAGTTATTAGATAAAATTTAAAGGGGTTGCTCTAGAAATATTAGTTTTTTCAAAATATCTCGCTAATTATTAAAAAATTCATATAAATGGTAATAAGCATTTTTATTCGTCTTTTAAATACAAACATTTTAGCGTTCGAACGAACTCGTTAGCTCAAACAGTTGCAGAGATACAGTCATTTGAAAATTTTACCCTCTGATGGGGTGCAGGGGGTAAACGACGCGTGTCTGAGTTGGCCAAGAAGTGATTTCACGTTCTATGGTAGAAGCACTAACGGATAAAACGGGTCGCTTGCTTCAATCATTCCAAGCCCACGACTGCCCTATTTTGAACATATGCGCGACTACTAGAAATTTTATGTATTTGATTTTTTTTTTAAATATCGGAATAATCTTCGATACATACAAGACAGGTTTTTGTGCTTTTGAAAAAAAAAAAAAATTTTGGAAAAGTTACCAGCATTTGAAATTTTTAATGGCTTGAAGTGTAACTTTTCCAAAAACTAATATTTTTTCAGAAGCAAAAAAACTTTGTCTTAGAGTGTATCGAAGATTATTCCGATATTTAAAGAAAAATTCAAATATATCAAAATTTCAGGACTTTCCCAGGGGAGTCCAGGGATTTTCAGATTTTTTTTTTAAATTGTTTTTCAATTTTTTTTTCCGCTACTATTCTCATTTCGCTCCTAAATGAAACCCATTATAATTTGGTATAGATCCCATGTCCCTAAATTGAAATATCGAACATCGAAAATTGACCAGCCACCGCTGTACAGTACATTTTATTAAACACTGTATATTGTATTTCATTTATTATTTTTTTACTTATAGTTGAAAAGGCTGGAGGAAAAGGGCTACCATGTATAGTTGATGTAAGAGATGAAAATGCAGTCCGTAAAGCTGTAGATGAAGCTGTAAAAAAATTTGGAGGAATAGATATTGTCGTCAACAATGCTTCAGCTATTTCCCTTACAGGTACTGCTGAAACTGATATGAAACGTTATGACTTAATGCACAATATAAACACACGAGGAACATTTATGGTGTAAGTTTTAAATTGTTAACCACACTACAATCATAATTATTTGTTTATTTGTTTACTGAATTTGTTTCTCATATATTGTGTCGATTAGGAAGACAATAAAATTGTATAACAGCTTCCAAGAGAGGTAATATTGTTCTTGAGTTATCAAAGAGTGACGGAAATACGTTGTGCGTGAGAAACTTAATTATTTTTATACAGCAGGGTTCGGACTCTTATTGAAAACCTGGAGAACCTGGAAAGTTCAGGGAATTTTAAAAACCCTAAAAAAATCATGGAAATCTCAGGGAATTTCATACATCTTGTAAAAATTCAGGAAATTCTATATCACAATATGGAAAACAATAAATTACCTACAAGTTCTTACTATTGTTTTAAATCGTGGTTATAAAATAAAGTTATTGCCGTTATAAATTAAAATAATTAAGAAGAAAAGCCTGCTACGCCACTGCATTCGTTTGGATTTGTTCCTCCGCCAATGACGGGTTCGTACGTATGTCAATGTCTAAAGAACAAAGAAAGATGCAAAATACATTCAGACCAGATAAGGCGTCTATTTTTCTGATTCAGACAGCATTAGCGAGAAAGAAAGACAATATTTTTGATTTGGTGGGTGTGGTTTTTCTGTATTGGCTGCACAGAACAGGTCATTTCGTTTGTACAAAAAGTGTGGTAGTAATTTCAATGACAGAGATACCATGTAAATTAGATAAGTGAAAGAGAGGACAACCTGCCTTAGTGCTTCGCTTTTACTGCAAACGAACGTTATAAGTTAAATCTGTGAGTTGGTCAATCTGGATTTCGATTGTAACGATTGCTTAGTATTCTGTGATCTCGTATCAGCGGTATATGGTTTCAGTGGTTTCTTATAATTTTAGTTATTTGTGGCATTGTGTGGTGTCTTTTTTATTAAATCGTAATTGTAGTTTCAAAAGGATTAACACATTAGATAGATCGATAGATAGATAGAAACTTTATTCATCTTTTGAAGTTTACACAAAATGTATAAGACTTATTAGACTAGTCACTTAAAAGGTTAGTTGCAAATTTTTAAATATCAATTTTGTTTTACGATCGCCTCCATGTTTTTAGGTTCAATATGGCGAGTGCAAAAAGGAATATTTGCGGCTGTTGTAATAGGGTCATCCCCCATATTTTTTTTATTTTAAATTATAAAACTTCATAAAAAAATAAATCACCCGTATTTTTTTATTTTCTTAATAATAATAATAATAATGAACTTTATTGATTGACAATCAAAGGGCAATTGACCGAAGTCCTTCAGCCCGTTACATAGTTCTTACATTGTACATTCCTATTTGTTTTACTACATAAATAAGTATTATTTATATATATATATATAAAAAAAAAAAAAAAAAAACTTATATAAGATTTCAATGAATTCCGATTGTTTCAATTTTTTCCCAGATGGTGTTTTCAGGATGTTTGTAATTGTTTCTTGCGTGGGGGTCTCTTCTAATACAAAAAGGAGCAATCATTTCCTTGTTTTCTGATCTTTGGCAGAATTTGTGGGAGAGATGAATAAGTCTATCTTCAATTGGTTCTATATGCGTGGCTTGATATAATAGATTATTTGGGGGATGGTGAATTGGGTTATTAGGATGGCGAATTTTAGTGATAGAACGTATGGCACTAGTTTCAGCAACTTTTAAGTTTTGTAATGCAGGGTTTTTCAGATTTAAAAATATTATATTTCCATATTCTATGATGGGTCTACAAATTAATTTGTAAATTTTGCTTTTTGTTTCTAGGTTTATACCATTATTTTTCCAGGACAAACATCTAAAATGTTTCGCTCTTGATATGCAGTTTTTCTTCGTATTTTGGGTGTGATAATTGAAATTGATTTTGTAATCAATGCTTATTCCAAGATATTTAACACATGTTTCAGGTGGGATATTATAATTGTACATTCTTAAGGTTGGTGAAGTTCCACATGGTGTGTGAAAAAATGCAATTAAACGTGACTTTTCAGGGTTAGGTTTGAGCCTCCATTTGTTGAACCATGTAGTTGTTTTGTTTGTGAGGTCCTGGAGTTTTTCCATTGTATTGGTATAAGTGTTTCCATGGCATATGAGGGCGGTGTCATCTGCATATTGCAATATATATTTTTCATGCGAGAAATATTGGAAATCGCTGTAAATATCTGAGCAGTATATATTATATAAAAGTGGTGACAATGGAGATCCCTGCGGTAATCCTTGTTGTGGCATGAATTCTTCAGAATATGATGTATTTATTTTTATCTTTAATTTACGATTTTGTAAAAAATTATTGACAAGTAGCACTAGGTATTTAGGACAATGTAGTTTGAAAATTAGACCTTTGTGCCACACACTGTCGAATGCCTTGCTAATATCCATGAAGAGTGCTGCTGTTTTCTTGTTGTTAAGTCTGGAAGTTTCAACATTGTTGACAAGTATGGCTAGTGGATGTACCGTGGAACATTTGGATTTGAAACCAAATTGGTAGCTGGGGATAGTGTGACCTATGCTTTCTTGAATTTTGTATTTAATTATTTTTTCTAGGTTTTTTCCTAGGACAGGCAATAAAGTGATAGGTCTGTAATTGTTAGGTTTAGTGTGGTCTAAATTAGGTTTTGCTATAGTTACGATCGTGCCCACTTTCCACTCTTCAGGAAAGTAACAGTGCTTTATACAGTACTCGTAGATCTTTATTATATATGAGTGTATTCTATAGTCTAGTTGCTGTACTATATTTTTTGTGATGTAATCATATCCCGGCGCTGTATTCTTTCCCTGATTAACAATTTCGAAGTATTCCCCTTCATCGATTACATGATCTGTTTTATTTTCTTATATTGCATCATTTAACATAATAAAAAAAAAAGTTAAATAAAATATAAATCAAAACTGGCGCTCTTCGTGACGTAGTAAATCCCGAGTCGTCCGCATTGGTTGTTGTTTGTCGATAAGGTAGATACTGCGGACCTTCGTTGTGATTGGCTGAAATAAATTCCTATTTAAAAATACACCAATAACGAGCTAAACCGGAGTTCGTCGTTTGATACGCCAAAAAATGATTTTTATTTGTCAACAGTGTTTTAGGTTATGATAGTATTTCGAGTTTTGTGATAGTTCTTAAGAATTGAAAATTACTATGATTAAGTATTGCTCTGTGCCAATATGTACAAATAACCTTGTAAATATGCCTGACAAGTTATTTATAATAGTACCAGTAGATAAAACTCTGCGACAGTCGTGGTGCGATTTTACGTTTCTCAGCTCCGCATTTGAAAAATCTAAATTGTCCATATAAAATTCGTCTATCATGCAGGAATCCACTTTTGGCAAGTTGTCCGAAGCACTTTTCACAAATCCTTGTTCCGTATTTTCACAAAATTTAAAAAATCGGACGAAAAGAACATGAAAACAAACATCCTGTCATGATTCACCATTAATTTAATTAATGTCAATTGTCAGATCTAACCTAATAGGAATCATGCGCGTGCGCTGGGAACTGGGATTTATGACGTCACTGAGCCCGAGAATTAAAAATTATTTAGTGCTAATGCAAATTTCAAAATTTAAAATAAAATACTAATTGGCGATAAATCAAGATTTTGTTGCTGTTTTTATTAATTAATACCCCTAAGCTATTCACCACATGTATTAGAATATCACAATTTTGATGTGAGGGATGACCCTATTCAAAAACGACATTTAATCCTGATTGGATTAATCCAGATATAAACAGCAATTGGGCTCTAATTTTTAAAGCAGTTAATTGTGACCCATTTTCTGCCAGTTGTAAAATTTGTAAAATTAGTGAAAAGAAAACATGCAGCTGCAGAAATATTAATGTTGGAGAAAAAAAAAGCTAAAATCTTAGACCTAGCACAATATGAAAATTGTGAAATTGATAGGCAGCTCTCTAAATTAAGAAAATTGATATAATAAAATATATAAGCGATATAGTTTTACACAGAATATCCATTAAAAGAATAGGCCAAACTGTAACAGATTTCTTGAGTAAACATGAATCAATTTAGCTGAACCAAAGACGATATGTAGAGACTGTTCTATTCCTATGGCAGGACACTTAATAACTTTTTAAAACGCGTAATTCCCTACAGATGTCACGAGTATTCACTTATTTGGGTTTGTTTACTGTGATTTGTTCCTGAAGAGGGGTTGGAACCTTTGGTGTAGAACTTACACTTGGAGTAGTTTTCCACACACACACCAAAACACTTTTGTACACACTCGACGCGCGTTTCGCCAACCAAGTTGGCATCATCGGGAGATGATTAAAACTAAGCTTAACCTAACAATGGGACCTATTTATACCTAAAAATGCGTTACGCTTCGACGAACAATTACCGCGATAGTAACCAAAAAGGTGGGTAAAATATTTAGCTTCGTTGAAGCGTCAATGCTTGACTAACATAAAAAGCGGGCTATTTGGAATGGGCCCTCTGTCACTATTCATACTATGTTTACATTTGTTAATTTCCAAGCTTTCGAATGCATCTAGTTGTCTAGAGTTTGTTACATTTCTAATCAACCTTAAATTATTAATATCTATTTTATGATTGTTATCAAAGGCATGTTGGGCAACGCTAGGCTTCTCTATTCTTCCGTATTTTAGATGAGCCATATGCTCCTTAAACCTCGTCTGAATAGAGCGTCTTGGACAAACAAGACGCTCTATTCAGACGAGGTTTAAGGAGCATATTTCTCATCTAAAATACGAGAGAATAGAGAAGTCTAGCGTTGCCCAACATGCCTTTGATAACAATCATAAAATAGATATTAATAATTTAAGGTTGATTAGAAATGTAACAAACTCTAGACAACTAGATGCATTCGAAAGCTTGGAAATTAACAAATGTAAACATAGTATGAATAGTGACAGAGGGCCCATTCCAAATAGCCCGCTTTTTATGTTAGTCAAGCATTGACGCTTCAACGAAGCTTAATATTTTACCCACCTTTTTGGTTACTATCGCGGTAATTGTTCGTCGAAGCGTAACGCATTTTTAGGTATAAATAGGTCCCATTGTTAGGTTAAGCTTAGTTTTAATCATCTCCCGATGATGCCAACTTGGTTGGCGAAACGCGCGTCGAGTGTGTACAAAAGTGTTTTGGTGTGTGTGTGGAAAACTACTCCAAGTGTAAATACTGTGATTTGGGATTGAAGGCAAATCTCCTGTAAAGGTCATTATTAGGTTATTCCGTTGTTGCCAAATATAAAACGTGTATCTCAACGCGCATGGCATGGCCAATGAATTAGCACCAGTAGCTAGTTGATCGAGTAGTTGATCCGCACGTGTTCGTTTATTTTACTATCGTCTTTGATTTTACTTCACGGGAATATTTTGTAACTGAATAACAACTGTAACAGTAGAAACCATTTTTTGTCTATAAATAATTTTCTTTTTAGTAATTCATTCATTTACTAAATTTCCTTCCTTTCGTATTTGTTAACAAGGAGTGCCTAAAAATAATTTTGTTTTCATTAATACAGTGACTCTGATATAAAATCATTTAAAAAACGCGAATAAAAATAATAGCATACGTAAATTTTGTACTTATTTAAAAAAACTACATTTTGATTAAAAATTTTTCACTTTAAAAAATTATATTATTCTGAAAAAGAATCTAGTAACAAATATCCAAATAACAGTTTATAAAATACTTGCCCGTTGGTCGGTCGGTCTGTCTGTAGTCTATCATGATAACTTGAGAGCGTCAATATACTTTCATGAGATTTGGTAGGTATGTGTATATTCGCCAAGTTTAAAGTTTGTACACGTAAATTAGGAAAAATAGAAGAAAAAATTTATAACCAAATTATATTTTCAGGATCGATTGTTTATAGAAGTGACATTAAATATCTAAAAAGTTCCCACCACACAGGGGTGTGCTTCACCCCATTTTCACCCCTAATAGTGACACGGCGCTGGTTTTTTGCCAATATCTCTTAAACACGTTATTCTACGACAAATTTGTAAGTATAAGAGAATATTCCCTATAAAATTCTCTATAAAAAATGTCCAATGAGTTGTGAACGAATTTCTATTAGTTTCCGAGTTATTAACGCACAAAGTCAAAGTTAGTTAAAAACACGCATAGATATGGCTAAAAACTGAGTAATAGAAAACTTATTATTTTAATTATATCTCTTCCTTTTCTTTTTTCGGATTTATTATCACATTACTTGAGATTCCTATCCAAGAAAATTCAATTTATCTAAAAAATATTCAAATTAACCAGTTTAAAACTGGGAAATAACCTATATACAGTATCCCGTGCGAGTGTAATAAACATTATGTGGGTGAATCATCTAGACCACTTAATGTACGATTGGGCGAGCACAAAAGTTATATTAGAAAAGGTGATATTGAAAAATCTAAAATTTGTGAACATGCTTGGGAAAACGATCACAGGATAAAATGGGATTCAGCAAAAATTTTGACCAAAGAAGCAGACAACAAAAAATGAAAAATCAAAGAATCTGCAATAATTTTACTTAATGAAGATAAATGCGTATCAAATTATTCGGTAGAATTTTGTTCAACTTGGTTGAGAGAAGAACTCAATAAAATTAATATTATTTAGTATATTTTTCAACATTTCTATGGTAAGTATCTATGGAAATGATATAAACAATTTTGATTTTATGCCGTGTTATTCTACACGTTACATAAAAATCTAAAGCCTAAACTTTGGGTGCGTTTGTTATAGTGCTTAGATTACTTTGAGAAACTCGTATCGTTCGTAATAGGCATCCCACTGAGCGCTCGATGTAATCGGTCTTGCGAGACCGAGCCAACAGATTATGCATTACCCCACTCCCCGAGTTCGACAATTTTAGATATCTCCGAGCTCATCACAAATCTGCTCGGAATTGTAAATCTTTATAACAAACGCACCCTTTGAAAAAGGAAACGGATATAGTTTCCGAAACGTCAGCGCAGTATTTTTGTATTAATTTAATTCCTATTAGTTGTCAAAAAACACCCTCTAACTGATCCTCTGACATTACGTCAAAGGCGTAGAGGTTATTTCCCAGTTTTAAACTGGTTAATTTGAATATTTTTTAGATAAATCGAATTTTCTTGGATAGGAATCTCAAGGAATGTGGTAATAAATCCCAAAAAAGAAAATAATAATAATAATAATAATAATAATAACAAACTTTATTCATAGAATGTTACATATAAATATGGACATTAAGTGAACTAGCGTCAACAAAAGCTTAAAAATTCAATACAATACAATACTTACACCTTACACATTATTTATACAGGCTGATTCACGCAAACCGTTCATTAGAAGTATAGGGACTTGTAGTGATAATTTAATTCTGAAAATTTGGCTACTTACCTAGTTTTTCATGCTCTTTTCTTTAAAAATATTTTCAAGGTCATTGCACTTCCGCTTATACCGGAAGTTACCATCAACTTCGTTATTTTAAATGGAATGATATATTTTTTTCTGCATTTTTGAATTCTACTAGTCATTTTAATAGGACTTTGATCATACTACCCTATTCCTAAATCTAACCCTACTTGAGATATATTGACTTTTCTGATAATTTTTGTTTTGACATGGAATAGTTTGAAATTTGCTGTCTCTAACATAATGAAAGTGAAAGTTACCATTTAGACAACACGAATAGTGGAACCCTTAGCTTCCTAATCATGCTTTCAAATTAACCTAATTGCTTACAGGGTGGTCAGAATTTACTGCCAACTTTGGCAAATTTCAAACGTCAAAAAGTATATTTTTTTAAATGGAACACCCTGTATATTTTTACAGTTTCTGATGTAGAATTTTATTCTGCACCAATTTGTATTAAGGTTCCCTATACTCATCTTTTATGGTTTTTGAGTTATTGATAATTTTGTATTTTACTGCGCGAAATACATCGAGGTATGTGTTGCTCTTATAATAGTCGGCTGTGGAAATGGTATTTGTTGCAATTATTAGCATCTATCAAACGAAGTTATGTTGCTCTTATAATAGTTGGCTGTGGAAATGACATTTGTTGCAATTATTATTACTTATCTATCAAACACGATTTTATAAATAAGTTTGGTAAAGGTTATCAGTCATGGAAAATAAAGGAAATGGATATTCAAACAATGATATTTTAAACTTATTTTTTATTCAAGGGGAATGTCACAGAATTATTAGCAGAACTTGTCATATACTCTTTTCAGAACTTACGTTGTATGAATGGTTTCTTATTGAATATGAAAGTTTTTATTAATTCGTAGTCTATTATAGAGAAAAAACGCTATTTTGTATGAGATAGTCGGTTTTTAGTTTTGTAAAATTTCCTTTTATCAAAGAAAATAAATAGAAAAAAGAGACGCGCAATTTGAAAATGTACTTTATTTGCCTTGTTTTTCTATGCTCTTTCCGAAGCTTAAAACATATTTTTAAAACTTTTGATACAGGGTGCTGTTTTTGAGATTTAACAGTTGGGCTATTTTTTTCTGTCCGGTCCTGTATTTTGATTCTGCTAAATTGAGAAATCGATATGGCTGATTGAGTAAAACATACATACCAAATTTTACTTTATTATACCTAGTGGTTCTAAAGTTATGGTCCAAGACAAAAATACGCAAAATCAATAAAACACCCTGTATCTTGGTAATTAAGGATTATTGACCCACTAACCATAGGTGATATGGAATCGCCCAAGTAACCTACATATGCAGGTAAAGTATGTACACTTACCAATGAATCACCCTGTATAGAGAATTTTATAAGGAACATTTTCTTATACTTGCAAATTTGTCGTAGAATAACGCGTTTATGAGATATTGGCAAAAAACCTGCGCCGTGTCACTTATGGGGGTGAAAACGGGGTGAAGCACACCCCTGGATGGTGGGAACTTTTTAGATATTTAATGTCACTCCTATCAACAATCCATCCTGAAAATATAATTTGGTTATAAATTTTTTCTTCTATATGGCCATTTTTTGTCTAATTTCCGTGTACTTACTAAGTTATGAAAAAATAGCCAATAAATACGGCGACGGCAGAGGAGGTGAAATTGTCTTAAATGAAAATATCAAAATATAGGTGTAACATTGGTATTATAAAAACATGCATATTTTCTCAATACATTTTTACTTTGTTATTATTATGATTGTATAATAATATACCTAACAAAAGTATTGTGATCGTAAGAAATCGTCGTCCACATTTGCACAGAATTATTTTATTGTACAGGGTGTTTCTGAAATCCATGCCAATAAAGCTGATTCTCCGCGACTAAATATAAAAAGAAGTTTCTATAAATATGGGCCTGTAAATGCGTCTTAAGGGAGCTAAGGCCATTTGATGGCCTGCAACTCGTCGATTTAAATTCAATACATGTTATAATGGGCTTCATGGCCCAGTACTTTTTTGGAAAACTTTAACTTCATTATTAATTTCTTGGGACTTGAAATTGGTACTTTTTAACATTTACATTCATTTTTGAGTGTTTCCATTTCCAACAATTCACATGTTGAAAACAATATAAAAATTAATATACATAGTTTAAAACAGTGAAAAACTAGTTATTTTGGAAAATACATTATTATCCTATAAAAAAGCGTTGATGACATCACCGTCGTTATACAAGGTGTTTCTAAATTGACTACCATAAATTTAAGAGCTTGTAGAGACCGTTAAAATAAAACTAAAACCTCTATACAGTTTTGTTGGAAAACGCTTCGTTTTCAAAATACAGGGTGTTATAGTGTCTACCGTCAGATCAGTTATTTAGCTATATCTCTAAACAGAGTAGGCAGAGGAATCTAAATTTTTGTGAGCGAGTGTTAATTAAGACTACCGATGACTGTATAATATTTAAAATCTGATACCACCATTCAGTGGCGTAGAAAAAGGGGTAGCCTAACACTTTTTTGTTAATAAAAAATTTGCTGTCAGATATTTTGAAAATATCGTCCCATTTTCAAATTTTCCAATCAAAATGCTATAATAAAGATCTCTTATTAAATATCTCCAGAGGCGTTCGTTTTCGAGATATTCTCGGTTTTATGTGGTACCTACTTAATTTGCGAAAAACATTAAAAAGTGACAATCATCACAAGGTAGATAAAAACAAAAACAAATGCAACTCACACCTGCCTAACTCAAGAAATTACATTTTAATCTCAAAGGTGCACTTCTTAACAAATTCATATTGAAAATTTCCTTTTTTTGATTAATCGTTCAGTTGCAATATTTTATAAAAAGTAGTAAAATGGTAAATTACACATGTGCGAAAGTTTTTATTTATCTTGTACATTATTAAAATATTCTACCTCTGCCTTGCTATTTTATTGACTAAGTACATTAAAAAATTTTTATTAAACACATGAGTATTGCCCATAAAACCGAGAATATCTCGAAAACGAACGCCTCTGGAGATATTTAATAAGAGATCTTTATTATAACATTTTGATTGGGAAATTTAAAAATGGGACGATATTTTCAAAATATCTGACAGCAAATTTTTTTTAACAAAAAAGTGTTAGGCTACCCCTTTTTCTACGCCACTGAATGGTGGTATCAGATTTAAAATATTATACAGTCATCGGTAGTCTTAAGTAACACTCGCTCACAAAAATTTAGATTCCTCTGCCTACTCTGTTTAGAGATATAGCTAAATAACTGATCTGCCGGTCGACACTATAACACCCTGTATTTTGAAAACGAAGCGTTTTTCGACAAAACTGTATAAAGGTTTTAGTTTTATTTTAACGTTCTCTACAAGCTCTTAAATTTATGGTAGTCAATTTAGAAACACCTTGTACTATAATGTAAGCAAATATTTTTGAAAATTTTAAATTAAGGTACTAAATAAATAAAATAAATAAATACACCACATGTAATTACGACCCCCTTTATCCCAGAAGGCTCTAGAAGAGCCTTGTGCGGGAGGAGGCTACACATTTAAAGACAAGGGACACACCCAATATCCATGTATAATGGAAAAATTCCTCTCACAGTATTTTCCATTGCCACGACCGGGATTCGAACCCGGGACTTTTGGGTGAGAGGCAGGTACGCTACTATCTCAACCATCAGTCATATAAGATAAGGAGATAAGGTATAAGAAATAATTGAACAAAATACCTATACTTTACTGAGAGTCTCATCAAAACTATCAACATTACAACTACGAATATGTACATTATTATTAACAATAATATAATATACATAACATGTACTTCCGGTAATAGTGTACTGAAACATTAGTCCTTAGAGGGTACGTTATAACCGGAGTACTGTAATCAAAACTGCTTAGTTTGTGAGATACCGAGTGTTGCATGAAATTTAAAATTTTGAACGGTTTTTATTTTTTATCTTCAAAACGGGAAAAGATATCTGTCAAATTTGGTATATGATAACGTTTATAAATTCATAGTTAATTCTAAATTTTATTAATATAACAAATGTTGAAAATGAATACCGCATTGGCCTCAACACATTTTTCACAACGACGTAAAATATTATTATATATGTATATTATGTGAAATAACGTAAAAACGAATACATTTTGGTCAACACTTGTACAGAGTTAATTTATTTAGAAATGACAAACGTTTTTAAAAATTATTATAAATCTTTGAGGAAAGCCAGGGGCATCCACGTTTTTTCAAAAGGGGATCAGCTGTCGCCCATTTGTACGCCACTGGATCTTGTATTATTATTAAAGAGCACAATAATGAATGTAGTTCTGTCCAAAACTATCATATGCCAAATTTGACTGAGATATCTTTTCCCGTTTTGAGGATAAAAAATAAAAACCTATAAAAAGTTGAAATTTCAACACTCGGCACCTCACAAAGTAAGCAGTTTTGAGCGTATATTTATATAATAAAATCTTTTTTTTTAAGCTCTTCTATCGCCTGTTTTCGTTTACATTTTTTATAATACATAAGTATGTACAGGGTGTCCCAGTTAACGCCTTATGCTCTATTTTCTCAGTAGTGTTTAAGATAAAGTTTTGATTCAACAGCCGGTCTGATGGAGTTTTTTCCGAGGAATCCGATAAGAAACAAACAATTGAACATAAAAAAAAAGTTATGGTCCAAAAACCAATTTTATTGAAAATTCAAAATGACGGATTTTTGCATTTTCTTAATTGACTAATAAAGGTTAGTAAAAATTGCAAGTAAATTTTAAATGTCGCTTCCGGTTTAAAAGTTTATCTTAAACACTACCGAGAAATAGAGCATAACACGTTAACTGGGACACCCTGTACCTACTTAATATGAACCTACTAACTATCTTTTCTGTTTTATGGTTTTGGTAGACAAATCTTATTAGAATTATAAGTATGAAAATATTTGTTTTCAACTCGGTTTTCAAATAATAAAATATTTAATATTAATGTTAAAAAAACAAGAATTAATAATTGTTTCTCGAAATTGGTATTTAAAAATTTTGCTTTTAAGTAATTTTGAAAATATTGAAAAATTACAGATATTTAAATAATTACCATTTCTAGAGAAAATTATATTGTCTGTTTTGTAGCCTGTTTCTAAACATTTTGCAATATACTCAGTTTAGCATTTTTTTTAGAAGAAGAAATTTTTTTCGAAGATTTTAATTTGCAGAATTTAAATAATTTGCAGTTTAATAGAATGTCAATTACATGTTGATAGTGTATTTCGCAAACATTAGACAACAAATTGAGTTTTTTTAGTTTTTTTCCATCTTCTTCATTAGTTGTTGTTTTAAATTCTGTTGAAAATATATTTTTTCAATTTTTTTTTTTTAAATATTTAGACAAGTATCAACGAATTTAATAAATTCATTTGTGGGAGCTGTAAGACCTGTTTCAGAATTTTCTTTGATTATTGTATCATATGTTTTATGTAATATCATTAACTCATGCTTATCACTCAGGTCTGACCCTTCCTTGACATAATATGATTTACATATATTACAATTATATTTTTTAATACACCTTCGAGCTAAATAACCCGCAAAATACACCACTGAACAATCTTCGAGTGTTACTTGATCTTTAGAAGTTATTTCTATATCATCTCCACCCGAACTTGAGGATCCTATTTCTGAAGTTTCTATCTGTGTAGAAGTGCCACCACTAGGGTCAATATTTTCTTTGTTATTCTTTTCAACTACCGTCGTAGATATATCATCGCCTTCAAAAATAAAATTGTCTTCATCAATTTCGCAGTTAGCGTACTTAGAGGGCCTCATTAGATGATTTATTGCGTTACTTCTAAAGAGTTCTAAATATTTTTGCTGTAGGGTTTTTATTACAACCACCTTTCTGTCTATAGACTGAAAATAAATTTTCGAGAGCGTCTTGGCTTAGTCTATTTGTATAAATTTCTCTCTCGTTTTCAGAAAATAACTGAAGTATACCTTCGATGCTTTGTACGAAGCCATCAAAACAGGGAGGCCTTGACGTCAGCTTGGTCTTGGGGTCTTCTTTTTTCAAGTTTTAGAACAGGTTCTTCCCTTCATGTAATTTATTCAAAACTAAAGTATTCCCAATTTTTAACGAAGAACTGTATGGTTTATGCCCAAAGGGCCCTTTGCTATTTAAGCAATCAAATATTTGATCCATGTTTTCTACAAAATTTGCCGTATTTTCCTGCAGTTTCACTAGTTTATTTGTTTGGTAGAAATATAGGTTCTAATAGTGGATGCCACTGAATGACTCAACACTTGTGTTGCCAATTTCACACTCATTTTTTGAAAACTATTCGGAAATATGTGTTTGTCTGTTAATTTTAAAAGACTCCTACTTCTTTTATTATTTTTATCAATAAAGCACTTTTAATGTCCTTAAAAGATATTCTGTCATTTTCGTACGTGAAGTCGCCATTTAACCTTTAACTACTCGCGCACCAAATTTTCACGCTACTGCTCGCGCGGTGTATTTTGTACACCGTTAATTTTTTATAGTATAACTACAATATGTATAACTACAGAAATACAAATTACAAAAAGAATTTACAAAAAGAGAATTAAAAATTAACGAGGTGAAAAATGTACATAGATAGCACCTAAGCGTATAAAACACTTGTGTTGTGCTTTGGAAATATACTTGTTATGTATACTGTTTGATCACAAAAAAAATTCACAACAACCCCATGTATATATTACTAAGAGGGTATATACACATATATACACACACAGGTACACAAACCTACACCTATATACATAGTATGTATTGTTTGGTAGTTGAGTAACAAACTCATGTGATTATTAATTTTCAAGTATCTTAATAAGTTCAGTATAATTTTGGAAAATAAATTGTTTTGATAAAGTTGAAATTTTTTTAAATTTCTTTACATTTTTTATCTCTGCTGGTAAGAGGTTACAAGTTTTTGGTAGTGTATATACTATCAGTCTATGACTAGCATTTTTATGGAATCTTTGAATGTATAAAGGCTCGTTAGCAGTACTGCGGGTGTGATATTTAGGAGGTATAAAATTTTGAAAAATTTTATTCTTAAAAGCAAATATATATAAGCTGTGAAAATATAATGATCTAATATTGTATATATTTTCATTGTATAGCAGATTAGTATGATAACGCTTTTGCCTATGAAATATCGTCTTAAGCATATAATTCTGAACTGTGTTTAGTTTTTGCAGTGAGCTCTTATACATACCTCCCCATACTAAGATGCCATATCGAAACAGTGATTTGACAAGGGCTTTATAAATCATTATTAGTAGTTTTTTGGAAAGTAATTCCCGTAACTGATAAAATTTGTAAATAAGCCTCTTTTCGTTAAATAGTTCACATGGTTTTTCCATTTTAAATATTTATCAATGACTATACCCAAGTACTTGATCTCATGTATTTCACTAATTTCTTCCTGTATGCCCGCGATTTTTATACTAGTAAAATCTGGTCTATTGGCTTTAGTTAGTGTAAAAGCTAAGTAGTGAGTCTTATTTACATTTAATGATAGTTGATATGCATTCAACCATTGTTTAATCTTTCCCAGGCCTACTTGAACTGCTGTTTTAGTTTCCGTCCACGTATCCTCACTAAAAATCGCAACTGTGTCGTCAGCATAAGATATTATTTTTGCACTTGTTTCCAGTGACAAAAGAGAGTTAATGTAAGCTAAAAAGAGTACTGGGCCAAGCACTGTCCCTTGAGGCACGCCTATTTTCACCTCTCTTACCTCGCTAACAACTTCATTTAGTTTGACACGTTGCACTCGATTTGTTAGATAATTACGAAAAATATTCAACACTGAGCCCCGAATACCATAACTTTCCAATATTTCAAGTAGTTTTTCGTGATTAACAGTATCAAATGCCTTTGCCAAATCTAAGAAAACTGCAATACATTTTTTATTATCTATATCTTCAATAATGTTTTTAATGACTGTGTACATCGCATCACTTGTTGTTTTGCCTGTTCTAAAACCGTATTGTTGACTATTTAAGATATTATTTTGATCTAGGAAATTAATCAAACGGGATTTCAAACATTTCTCAAAAATTTTTCCAAAATTGTTTATTATACTAATCGGCCGATAGTTATATATTTTTGATTTGTCACCAGCTTTATGAATGGGAGTTATTATGGAGCTTTTAAATTGAGTTGGAACTTCATTTTTTACAAATATTAAATTTATTATATGTTTTAGTGGTAGTAATAAATATTTATGTTATATATTTATAGTTTTTTTAATAATTTCAACTGTTATTCCATCGGAGCCCGGGGAACTACGATTTTTTAGCAAAGATATGTGTTCAACTAATAGTGATAAAATGTTTTATCATTTTTTAATGTACTTTAAAAAATACATCTATGAAAAAAACAGGTTAACTAAGGTGCAAACATGTTTACTGGCACAAAAAAGTGAAAAAAATAGAGAAAGTAACAAATAATATCCTCTATATAACAAAAAATAGATTCTAAAAGATAAAAATATTTATCCCTAAAAATAGATTATTAATCCATAAAAACTAAATACTTTTAACATTTACATGTTCACAAATTTGACAAGAAATAATTCGTTGCAAAAAACTAAAAAAAGAACTTGCAAACGTACTTAAATACATTGGTGTATTCTGTACACCACGACAAAACTTGCAAAATATCTCACTTCCCTTTTCAACAGTCAGTGCGATATTGCAGATACAGGTAGAAGACACATTAAGCGAGGGTTAGCTGGTTCGGTGACGCCGAGGAAGCATTCAGAAAAAATCGGCAGCTTGCGGCGCACTTTTGGTGTACTTTTTACACCAGCGCGAGTAGTTAAAAGTTAAGAGATTTGTTCTTACACTTTTTATTAAATGCGGTATATCATAAATTGCATACATTTTCCTGCCATCTGGATGAAAATATGGCTTTTGTGGTGTTATATTTAAATGCTTCATGACACTTTGATTGGTCGTACTCTGATCGCATGTCATTATTTTTGGCATCAATCCAGCATTACGTATATTTCTTATTGTGTCGTTAAGTATGTTTATCAGTTGAGCGTATTTCACTCCTGAATTTAAAAAAAAATATGCCAGTGGGAATTTCCAGTTATAGTACAGACCCCTTATTAAAATGACAAGAACACATTTCGCACTTTTCGGCTGTCTTCCATATGATCCGAGATCTTCTAACCCTTCTATAAGGTCTATTTCTTTCGAATAGTCAAGATATTCTTTAATATGCATTTCATCAAAACATACCGAACATTGTTTAAAATATTTAGTTTTCCCCAAAAATGTTGATTTTATTTGCTGCATATACGAGCGATTAAATCCAGTCATAAATTTTGTAGATCCAATCCACCGTCGTATAGTAGATAAACCAGGTAAAATAACCTGACTGTTCTTTAAATGTATATATCCTGAAGGAGATTTATAGTACAACATTAAAGCAAATTTTTTCTCTGCAACTGTCCATTTCTTTTTCTTGTCAGTTTTAAATTGCATTTTAGCCATTGGAGAGAAGGGAAATCAAATTGGCTTATTAGTACTGGGATAGATGGAATTTTGGAACCTTTGATTTGTCTCTTTAACTGACAAATTTGCAACCTTTTACTAGCCAGTATTTTTCTTAACTTCATATTTGCAGCTTTTAATTTGTCCATTGAATTGTTATTATCCTTGTCATCCGCTGCACGTTGTCGTTTTGTTGGCGGGCTGGGCATATCAATAATTCGCTGTACTTCTCGTTCTTCTGAATCACTGGATGATGACTCCATGTTCAATAAGGTATTCTTTAATTTCATTTGTGAATAAGTTCTAATCGGCTTGGTAACTATTAATTCCGGTGAAGATCGAGAAGTACTGGGGTTTTCACTTACATGATATGCATATGAAGGGCGAGAACTACTAGGGGTTTCACTGATATCATATGGAATTGGTACAGAATTTCGCAACAGTCGATGTTTTGTCTCGGTATTCACAAATGACATTTCGGGAAAATGCTTCTCACACACATATCTATATTTTAGTTTATCTTCATCGATGTTCAGTAGTGTAGGGTTCCCTAAAATAATTAATAGAGACAGGTATGTGACTGACTATTTTCATTGCTTAGGTGTTCATTCTGTACAGAGGGATTAAAACTTTACAGTTCAGCTGTATTATTCTGAGGTACCATGTTAAAAAATACACTATTCAGATATTAAGCTAAACTGCAATATGTCCTATAAATGATACATTTATCTCAATGTTTACGAAATTAATATACAAAATATTTCATGGAATGACAAAAATTGTAGTATTTTTCAGTGGTACCAGAAGTCGACAGAAAAATTACTAAAAAAAATATGGTGTCTCAAGTAAGTATAATAATAAAATTGTTTTATATCTTCCGCATTCAAATCTCGGCTGGGGCAAGGATATATTTATTGGTTATGTTGTGTTTCGCCAGGACGTTAAAAACACCGCACCAAATTCCAAATTTTTGCTTGGATACACGAGACTGAAAACAGCTACGGTTTTGAGAAAAAATGTAATTTTGTGCTATAGACTGCAAATTTTTTTTTTTATTATTTTATATAAAATACTCATATAAACGTAATTATTTATACTGACAAAAAATTAAGAGCAAAGCACCTACAAAATAAAAATAAAAATGTTCACATTGTTTACGGATGTTCGTTAAAATTGAAAAAGTTGAAGAAATTGTTTTTGGAAAAATGTACCTATTTCGTCGTCGCCTGCTAGCATTAAGATTATCATTTATAGGATAAATTGCAAGTTAAGATAATCTAAGAAATTTATATCAATAGACAGTTCATTCAGCGTGTCTGCTGAAGACTACAAATTTAACAGCTCCTAGTTTAAACCATAGTTTTAGTGTGATCTTAACGCATTTAATTGCTAAAAATGAGTGCAAATTCTTCAGACAATGAGGAGGAAAATATGGGATGGTTAATTCAAGCATACAAAAAGAGGAAACGTAAGAAAAATTCGCTTTCTCAAGAAGACATATCTGAAATCATAGGAACAACACCTCAGCCATCCAACAGCAAAAACTGCACAAAAACAAACAGTAGCTGAAAAACCAGATAACAACTATAATCCACAAAAACCTACAACAAGAAACTTCTCATTAAAAATGCAGGAGATAATAAATAAACCATATAAACCATGTTTTATATCAACACTGCAAATGAACTAACTAAGATTCAGATGGTAGACCTATGGAACCAAGAATTTTCCACAGCAACAGAGGACGTCATATTAAAAACAAAAAAGGGTTTTCTGCTAAAAACTAACACAGACAAATACAAACTACTGGCAGTCCTCTCAAAATTAATGGCCAACAAAAAAATTTCCCACTATAAAGAAACTCAACAATCCACAACACCATCCGGTAACACTCCTCCCCTAACATTTTCCGCAATTATATCTGGCATCGAAATCGATATAAAAGATATGGAGGTAGGTGAATACTTAAAACAACAAAATATAACTCATAGATACTGTAAAAGAATAACATCGCGGGCAACTAACAGAGAAACTATGCTCATAAGATTTATAACAGGATGTTCCTCATCTTACCAACACCTATTAAATAATGGGATTTTCTACAAAAATAGACACTATGCAGTATATCCTAGCAACCCACCACAACCTGTCCCCCAGCCGTGTCGGAAATGTACACAATTCGACCATACGACCGAAAATTGCACAACCCCCATCAAATGTGACAAATGCTCAGGAAACCATCATCCAAACAGCTGTACATCAACACTCCCACCTAAATGTTTGTCATGTGAATCATTAGAACACAAAGCCTGGTCATTTAAATGTCCTAATAGACCCGCGGGACCTATAGAGGGTATTCCAAATACTACAGTAAAGACACTGAACCTCAAGAGCCAAGATATTAAACCAGAAATAAAAAACAACACAAAAATACATTCCGCCATAACAATACCATGACCTTATCATCAACACCTACATTACAAAATTGAATAAACCAAAAAATACCAATAGGGAGGATCTTCTGAAAAAACTTAAATAACGATTTATTCAGTTATATAACATTGACACAACGGTAGCCTTCTCAGGAAATAGAATCTACATTTTAATGTTTGACCTCGATTTACCGAATTCTGAATCCCCCACAGAACCAACACATGGAGTTAATAATAGGCAAATTCATGTCACAAATTAATATCTTATATAACAACATCAACAGCTTCCACAACAAAAAACATCTTTTGTATAACTATGCAGAAAATAACAACATCAACTGTATTATGTTGGTTGAAACAAAATAGTCAAAATACTAATCTACACTATCGTAACTGGACCACTATAAATTATTTAGGGAACCCCATCACCAATTATGTCAGAGGAGGAAGTATAATCCAAGCTCACCCGAAGTTAACAATGCGGAAAGAAAACGCACCAAGTCTAAATAACACACTAAACGAAACTATACATATGTCCATTCCATACCAAAATGAAAAACTACATATTTTTCTAGTGTACATCCATCCCACTTCTAGAATAGAGGAAAATATTTTTACCAAAGCCTCACTTTACAAATATTCATTAATTATAGGAGATCTCAACGTAAACAGGGCAAAAAAAAAACAAATCGACAATTTTTTAAATAACTCCAACTTCATGCAATATATTACACCACCCACTTTCTTAATGATAAACAATAATGATTCCACACCGGATGTCATCCTACACACTAAAAATTTAAGAAATAATTTCAACAACGTAGTGCTAACCCCAGACATCGGCTCAGATCATCTCGCAATCAAAATTAGTATTGATCTCCAGACAGTAGCGGTAAATAACGAACTGTCGAAGCTCAACTTCAATAAATGTGATGTAGAAAAGGTTAACCAAGAAATGGCAGAATATCTCAACGAAATGGAAAGGCAAACAATAACGCCGGAATCTATAACTGAATTTAATGCAAAACTTACAAATTCGGTCATATCAAACACGCCAAAAACACTTAAAAACTTTTATTCGCAAGAATTACCCCCTTTTATAATTAAATTAATCTAAGTCAAAAGAAGAATGTATAGAGAATACCGGAATAATCCAGATCAACTCACAAAAACACTAATTAACAATTACAACAAAACTATCCACACCATGATACAACATTATAGATCCCATAAATGGCTAGAAACGTGTGCCAAAATAAATCAAAAACAAGGTAAAAACTTTTATCAAGAAGTCAAAAAACTGTCAAGATACAAAAAGTCAACTGACATCCCTACCCTGGAAGAAAACGGACACTGCTACCATGAAGATCTAGACAAAGCCCACATATTTGCAGAATATTTCAAACAACCGTACAGTGAAGATCAGAACTTAAACTTTAACCAGGATAATTATAACACAATAAATAACTGGTTTCAAAATTATTTCAACATCATTCCACCTATCAACGACACAAAAATAAGCGAGGAAACCTATTTCGAAATATTAAGTAAGTCAAAAAACACTGCTCCCGGGATTGATAATGTTTCATATAGCATTATAAAGCAATTAAACTTCAACATACATGAACACATACTCAAAATTTACAACTACTGCTTGGAGAATATGTACTTCCTAAAGAGTGGAAATCAGGGGTTATAATAACTATCCCTAAACCAAACACTGACCATTCCAAAGCTTCAAACTATAGACCAATCACACTCCTTCCAGCACTGGGCAAACTGTTTGAGAAAATCATAAAAATGCTTCTAGAAGAACACATTGGACACAAAATACCAGGCTATCAATTTGGTTTTACTACTGAAAATTTTTAACAATATATTAGCTACTTTAGGTCAGACAATTCAAACTTCTTTCAACAAAAATTTTTTTTAATTTTATTTTGAACATTAAAAAAACGTGTAAATTACCTAACGTTTGGCCACAACGTCTCTGCATGCAGCAAAATAATTAATTTATCCACCACCACTGTATTAGGAAGGTTTAATACGTGTGTTTTCCTTGGAGTAAAGGCCCTTTAATACACTAGTGGATTAGAATTCATAATACCACGCCTCAATTTAATTGTCATAGAAACGATTCAGACCTATTTTTTTGCTCAAAACCAAAAGATTCTTAGTCAAAATAAACTTGTCAAATCTGAATTTTTCAAAATCAGAATTTTTCACCTGCTCTCACACGGCTTTCACGCTCCTAATTTGGCCGTGGTGTGGATAAAACGTTGAATTTACATTCAGGGATTAACAGCCTTTCAATCCACTCGAAATAATAGGTGCGTTTTATTGTACACAAATTTCGGCTACTTGTCCAACTTTTACTGCGAGGAAAATAGACGAAAGTGTGAGTAGAATAAGGATAGCGTATCAAGCCGGTGGCAGAATGTGGCGCAATAAAACGCACCTAATGTAACTCTTGGCTGCGCTTCGAGTGCACAATTTTTTGTCGTAGATTAAAGGCTTGTTAATCCCCTTATTATAATTCATATTTCCACTTCACGCTGCCGTTCCTAGATGACAAACTACATATATTTCTGGTCTACATTCATCCCCTCTCCAGAATAGAGGAAAATATTTTCACAAAAAGTACACTCTACAAATACTCTCTAATAGTAGGAGATTTTAACTTGAATAGCAACAGAACTAAGAAGAAGCAACTGAATGATTTCATTAGAAACACCAATTTCTGCAAATTTAACACCCCCCCAACGTTTATAATGCCTCAAAATAGTACTACTCCTGACCTAGTACTTTACACAGACAGTATAAAAAATAACTTACTAGAAGTTGATGTTATTCCCGATTTATGTACCGATCATCTAGGGTTCAAAATAAAAATCGATACTAAAGTATATTCGCCTCGGAACAGAACATTTAGATTGAATCTTAACAAAACTAACATATCAAAAGTTAATACAGATATGTTGGCATTTATGCAAGAAATTGAAGAAGAAGTGAGTGAACAACATATTCATAACTTTAACCACCGGCTAACAGAAACAGTTTTAAAAAACACGCCAAAAACAGAAATCAGCTTCTATACACAGGAACTTCCACCATTTATAACTCGGTTAATAAAAACCAAACGCAAAATGTATAGGGAGTATCGGAGCAAGGGCAATCAAGAAATCAAGGCAGAGCTTAATAAATACAATAAAAACATTCAGGCGCTCATCAAAGAATTCAGGCAACACCAATGGATCACCACATGTGAGGAGATAAACCAAAAAAAAGGAAAATCCTACTGGCACGACATCAAAAAACTTTCCAAATATAAGAATAAAATCACAACTATAAATTCTCTAAAAAAAGATGGACAAGAATACAAAACCAACGAGGAGAAAGCAGGCCTTTTTGCGAATCACTTCAAAGAAGTATACAAACAAACACAGGACATAAACTTCAATGACGACCATTATAACTCTTAATAAATAGGATTATAGGAAACAACTACTGGACGGGCAAAGGCCCCGACTCCCATTGAATTATACCTATAAATCTAAAATTGGTAGCCAAATTTGTTATTTGTCTTTTCTCCACCAGACACAGACCGGTTTCGAACTCTTTATGTTCTCATCAGTGTGCCACAGGTAGCTGAAAAGACAAATAACAAAGGCAAACCAAACTGGTCTATGGCAGACCCAGCACATAGTAACTGTGAGAGATAAGTACATCCCTCTGGTGGTCAGTTGCTACTACCAGTCAAGACATCGAAGATGTCTAGTGACCGATAGCGGCTTGCCAAGCAAGCACCAAGAGCGGCGACCTCTAGCCCTGATGGACTAAAACATGCTTAATAAATAGGATTATAGGAAACAACTACTGGACGGGCAAAGGCCCCGACTCCCATTGAATTATACCTATAAATCCAAAATTGGTAGCCAAATTTGTTATTTGTCTTTTCTCCACCAGACACAGACCGGTTTCGAACTCTTTATGTTCTCATCAGTGTGCCACAGGTAGCTGAAAAGACAAATAACAAAGGCAAACCAAACTGGTCTATGGCAGACCCAGCACATAGTAACTGTGAGAGATAAGTACATCCCTCTGGTGGTCAGTTGCTACTACCAGTCAAGACATCGAAGATGTCTAGTGACCGATAGCGGCTTGCCAAGCAAGCACCAAGAGCGGCGACTTCTAGCCCTGATGGACTAAAACATGCTTAATAAATAGGATTATAGGAAACAACTACTGGACGGGCAAAGGCCCCGACTCCCATTGAATTATACCTATAAATCCAAAATTGGTAGCCAAATTTGTTATTTGTCTTTTCTCCACCAGACACAGACCGGTTTCGAACTCTTTATGTTCTCATCAGTGTGCCACAGGTAGCTGAAAAGACAAATAACAAAGGCAAACCAAACTGGTCTATGGCAGACCCAGCACATAGCTCTGTTCAAAATTGGTATTACAGATTTTCAGAAGAAGAGCCACTTATAGAAGACCACGAAATCAATGAAAATGAATACTATGAAATTGTTAATCAGGGTAAAAATACGGCACCGGGACATGATCAAGTAACTAAGAATCTCATAAAGCAGTTAGATGGCAAAATCCATTCATATATAATAAAAATGTATAAATATTGCTTAAAGCACGGATTCTTCCCAGATGAATGGAAAACAGGTACCATCATAACTATTCCTAAACCTTCTTTAGACCATACACAAGTGAATAACTACAGACCTATCACACTAATACCCGTCCTAAGAAAAAAACTAGAAAAGATTATTAAAAGAAGAATCGAGGAGAGTATAGGTCACGTCATCCCTGACTATCAATTCGGTTTCAAACCAAAGACGTCCACAGTTCACCCGCTGACAATACTTACTAACAATGTGGAAACATGTAAACTGAAAGGCAACAAAACAGCAGCGATTTTTCTTGATATTAGCAAGGCGTTTGATAGTGTGTGGCATATGGGATTGATATTCAAACTTTATCAGACTGCTTGTCCTAAATATCTAATTCAAATGGTAAATAAGATTTTAGAAAACCGAAAATTAAGGCTAAAGATCCACAGCACATATTCAGAAGAGTTCACGCCAGAACAAGGACTACCCCAAGGATCACCACTCTCACCACTGCTTTACAATATTTATTCTTCAGATATCTATAGTGACGATCCGAAATTCTTTTGTAACGAAAAATATGTACTGCAATACGCAGACGATACTGCCCTCCTGGCACATGGAAAGTCTCTGAACGATGCTATCAGCAAACTTGAGCTTTTAAAAAATAACACCATAAATTGGTTCAATAAATGGAGGCTAAAACCGAATCCCGAAAAATCTCACATGATTTTATTCTATCACAAACCTTCAAGACAATCACCCTCAATATCAATATACAATTATGTACTCAGACCTCAAACAAATTTGAAATACCTAGGATTGCACATAGATAATAAGTTGAATTTCAACCTCCACGCAAGTAACATCAAGAAAAAAGTCATATCCAGGGCAAAGCACTTCAGCGGATTATCATGAAAAAATAACGGAGTTCTAGAAACGAAGAGTAAGATCTACAAAATGATATGCCGACCCATGATAGAATATGGCCACATTACATTTCTCAACCTTAAAAAACCTGCCCTAAATAAGTTAAAAGTAGCTGAGACAAGTGCCTTGCGCATCATATCTAAAATGCGCCATCCCAACAACCCACTACACAATCCTCCAAACCAGTTGCTATACCAAATTACTCGAGTCCAACCAATCGAGCAAAGGCTAACACATCTTTCGCTTAAATTTTGCCAAAAAAATGAAAACAGGGAGTTGTTAGCAACATTTTGTCATACAAGAGATCCCGCAGCAAGAAGTAGATACGCCCACCCAGTAGAAAGTACATGGGAAAAAATATGCCGAAATGATAACGTTGTACTGTAGAACTATTGCACATTTTGTTGGTTTTTTGTTTTTTTTTTTTTTTGTACATATGAATATACCATACCGTCGTATAACTTTTTGTAAATCATATATATAGCTAAATTGTAATGGGCTGAAGGACTTCGGTCAATTGCTTTTTGAATGTTTTTCAATAAAGATCTAAAATAATAATAATAATAATATAATTCATAACTATAAGCGGTTACTGTTTCATGTATTTTAATAAATAAAAGTTATGCTCAAATGAAATTTGCAATAATTTATACAAAAAATTAATAGTAAAAAAAACATTTTTAAAAACAAGCTTTTATTTAAATGCTCTAAAAAGAAGAAAATAAACTTTAAATTAAATCAAACCCATCAATCTATTACATTATACAATTTATATGATATAAAAGCTTGTCGCGAGAGTTTAATATTGTATTCTTGTTTATTTACACAGGCAAATCTCGCGACAAGCTTTTATATCATATAAATTGTATAATGTAATAGATTGATGGGTTTGATTTAATTTAAAGTTTATTTTCTTTTTAGAGCATTTAAATAAAAGCTTGTTTTTAAAAATGTTTTTTTTACTATTAATTTATTTTTTATTTTTTAGTTTTTTTTCGTATTCTTTTCGTATTCTTCTCAGTAAACCCTTTCATTTGATACCCATATTATGATGGTAGATAAGAAAATTTTGTCCGCCATCTTGGGGCGTCCACCATATTGAATTTCGTGTTATGTCATTTTATTTTTCTTATTCTTCTCAGCAAACCCTTTTAATTGATACCCATATCATGGGGAACATAAAAAATAACTAGTCCGCCATCTTGGGGCGTCCGCCATATTGAATTTAGTGTGATGTATTTTATTTTTCTTATTCTTCTCAGCAAACCCTTTTAATTGATACCCATATCATGGGGGTACATAAAAAATTAAAAAATAACTAGTCCGCCATCTTGGGGCGTCCGCCATATTGGATTTAGAATGACGTCACTTAGCTAAACATGCATTGTCATCCAAACTAAACGTGTATGCAAAATTTCAGCTCAATCGGTTGGGGATAACTATTTTAAAATTCAGTTGCAAGATTTGACCTAAATAAACAAACCAACAAACATACATACATTGCAAGTTAAATAAAAGCTCGTAATAACTTTTGTTGCACACAAAATGTATGCATGCAACCGACCATGCAACTTTTCTATCTTACCAGTGTTAAGAATCCATTTTCGTAGGATTCTTGATTCCTTTATTGGAAACGAATACATTTTCAAACCTGGATTTGTTTTTGACAGTTTTCGGCAATTAATATATTCACAATAACTTTCATTATAACTGGTTATAGGTTATAGTTGTTAATAATTCAGTATCATATCAAGTACTTTATCACTATCTTAAATAAATGTCACTTTCATCAAATTAAGAAACAATACATATAAAAACCACACAGTACTAAAATAATTATTTGCAAGCGTATAGTGCGGCAAGAATAGCTAGACGGGTGAAGCAATCTTCGTTCACTGTTGCAAACTGGTTAGTATCTATAGGATAGTAAAGGATAGAATGCCAATATTCATCCACCTAGCTATTCTTGCCGCACTATACTCAACTCGACAAAAATTTCGTAAGCACTAAATTGGAAATACTTAACAAATTGCAACTAATAAAAAATTGTATCTCCTGACAATAGCAGGTGCGGTCATCATTTACTTTAATGAAGAACACTTTAAAACGTAATTTTGTAAATACCTATATGTTAAACAACAATAATTAAAGTAAGTTCATGTCATAATGTCAAAGAAATGCATTCAAATAAATATATTGTATACTATAAAATATATTCAAAAATAAATATATCATTATGTTTCGACTTCGACCACCTCGAGTATTATAAAATAATATGGCAACATTGCTAGGCCAGAATTCCATGTATTATTATGAAACGGTAGAACTCTAGACATTTTTTGGGCGACATCTCGTGTTGACTGGTATACAACTACATTACTCGGAGGTTTGACTGGGTTTTAGAGTGTTAATAAAATTTAGTACGCGATGGAGCGGTCTTATCATATCGTCTTTGGCTGAACATACGTTAATACCATTTTACTTAATTAATAAGTTATGGGACGTCAAAAGCAATTTTTTTATTTTATTTTTTTAATTTTTTGTTATATCTATCACTATAGAGAGGGCACCGTTTTGAAAAACATGCCATTCATTTTAGCTTCATTTAACACAAAAAATTTAAATAAAAAATTGCTTTTAACGTCCTAGGTATAACTTTTTACCGAAGCAAAATGGTACTAAGTATGTTCAGCTAAAACGATTTATTTTTACTCAAGAAATCTACTGTTGCAGTTTGGCCCATTCTTTAATGGACACCCTGTATATGTCATTTTTGTTTTGAAATTTTATATATGGTAAATCTGAACTAAGTGACCGACGGTTAAAGATTATATTTTCTGTTTCCTAATAAAAAAAATTATTTAGTACATTATTTGCGTTTGATTTGAGAATACAATAAAATAGTTTAATACAAAAAATCGTTTAATATCAAGTTTTAAAAAACTGATCTAAAAATTACTTCAATAGGAAATAAATCGTAAGTACCCTGGAAAAACATATTTTTTGTCATGGAAAACCTGGAAAATACATGGAATTTTTTCAGCTAAGTGAAGTCTGAACCCTGTACAGGTAAAGATAGCCAGGCCCCAGGTCTGATTCTGTAAAACAGGGATCTCCTAACTTTTTGGTCTAAGGGCCACATTGATTCCTCCACTAAGTCCCAAGGGCCAAGACCTAGCTAGTTCATCATACCAACATGCTGTAGTTTTGAATTACGCACAAATTTTCGTATTGGGACAAGTCGGTGAGTGAGATATCTATGGCAAAGTGGTGAACTCTGCTCCGTTTGCAATTTCGGTTGGTACTTACGGGCAAGTATCAAGGACATTTCATTGCATTAAAAATGTCTTTATCATCCATTTATAAGGGGTGATTTAGTATGTCCGAATTTTAATTTCAAATTAAACAACAACCAAATTAAATATCTTGAAACTATTTATTTTATGTGAAACAACATTCAGTGGCATTAACGTTTGAAAACAATTTCAAACCAATTTCTGCCGTGCCTACTTCTGACAAAGCGCATTCTGTCAATCCAATTTCCGATCACTTTTTCAAGCAATTGGGGTCGTATATCAGTAATTGTTCGAGTTATGTTGGCTTCCAAGACGCCAATAGTTGCAAGTTTATTGGAATAGACCAAAGATTTAACATAACCCTAAAGAAGATAATCTAAAAGGCGTTAATCACACGACGTTGGGCGCCAGTTAACAGGTCCGTTCCTCGAAATAATTTTCTCACCGAATTATTTCCTCAATAAATCGATTGTTGCGTTGGCTGTATGACATGTGGAGCCGTCCTGTTGGCACCACATCTCTTCCAGATCAGTACCATTCAAATTCGAAATTAAAATAATTATTGAGCAAACTACAATGAAAAATAAACTGAAAGACTCATATGATATACAACTAAGTAAAATGAGAAAACCGAAAATAAAAATCCCAAATTTTAACGTGGAGATGTTAACAGAAAATATTGAGAAAAATATACTTGAAGAAAACCAGTTAACAGAAGGAGTTAACGTAACATATGTACAAAAGAAAAAATCAGGATTAAAAACTATATTCTGTGACTGCCTAGTGCATTTAAAAAATTAATGAACATGAGGAAAATATATATTGGTTGGGAACGCTATCCTGTGTACAAGAATTTAGACATCCCTCGATGTTTTCAGTGTCAGGAATACTATCATAAAAAAAATGACTGTAAGAATAAAATAGCTTGTTCAAAGTGCGGCAAAGAGCATGAAGCGAACGAATGTGAAAACCAAGAAAAACACTGTGTGAACTGCTTACGAGCGAATGAAAAATATAAAACAAAACATAATACCCAACACGAATCCACTGATATTGAATGTCCAAGCTTAAATTATTATACAGGGTGTTTCATTGGGAGAGGGACATACGTTAACTGTGGATAAGGCTCACCGAAGTGGTTCCAAATAACCCATACTTAATGGATCTGTTGCCCTTTATAACCGAGATACAGGGTGTTTTATGAATTTTACCTATTTCTTTCTCCATTGATAACTAACAAACCACTATGTATATTTTTTTGACATTTGGCACACGTATTCTACATTACTTGATGAATCCACTAAGACACCAACAAAAAAGAAAATCCAGGTCTGGCTTCACAAAAAGTTTACAAAATCTTCCATCCTCAAAACAACACCTTGTATATCTGAATTTTTAAAATTTGTTTCCATATTTTAAAAGAGTGTTGAAAACTGAATCCAACCATGTACTTTTTATTTTGCCACAGAAGATTTTACTACTAAAATTTTTAGTTAACATTTTATTTTATGAGCATTTTGGGGGTACACAATGAAATGAGACAGATTTTTATTAATTTTATTATGTTATATTAATGAGGATTACTTAATATGTATTTCTAAAACTTACATAGTTTGCATTTGTATGCCTCTAGACCACTAGAAAATGTATTTACAGGTCCGTATTTAGGACTACAACGACAACCAATAAAGAACACTAATAACTAAAGAAAATAAATAAAAACCGAATTACTATGAAAAAACTACAACAATTGCTCAAAATGACGAAATGACCTACATCTTGCTCGATGCATTTTCTTGCCCTTTCTTTGATATGGTAAGATTGATAAGCAGATTTTCTAATCACATCCGGATTACTTCTCTTTTTTTAAGTTATTGCCTTAGAGCTATGAGATTGACACATGCTTTTCTACATCTTCTGTCAAACAGTATTTATTGTTCCTGAACTTTCTTCCGTGTTTTTATTAATTATCTCTTTTATCTGATAATTATTAATAATGCCTCGTCAATTTTCTAATCGAGAATACTCAGATATGATGTACGTTTACGGTTTTTGTGATGGTAATGCTCGAGCCGCAAAAAGAGAATATGAAATAAGGTTTCCTGGTCGAAGATCACCAAATTACAAAACATTTTTCCGAGTCTTTAATTACATGAGTGAACATGGTAGGTTCCCATCAGTAAAAGTAAACGAGCATCATGAGAGACACCATTTAAATATGGAAGAAAATATTTTGAATATGGTTAATAATAATCCAAAAATTTGCACCAGAAGAATTGGTCATGCTCTAAATGTACCCCATGTTACTGTTACGACTAAAAAAACATCGTCTTTATCCATTTCATGTGCAGGAAGTACAGCGGCTAGTGGCAGGGGATGAAATTACAAGAATGAATTTTAGTAGGTGGATCATCCGAAATGAGAGAATTATACGTAGATGTTTACTTACTGATGAGGCCCAGTTCACAAGAGACGGCGTTTACAATTTGAGGAACTGTCATATTTGGGCAGAAGAAAATCCATTTGCTATAAGGGAGGCCCATTCACAACACAAATTTTCATTAAACGTTTGGTGCGGTGTCTTTGACAATAAGTTAATCGGACCACATATTTTTCCTCATAGACTGACTGGAGAAGTCTATTTGGATTTTCTTCAGAATATTCTGCCGGTATTGTTAGACGATGCAGGTGTAAACGTAGCAGGATTACATTTTCAACATGATGGTGCTCCACCACATTATAGGCTAATTGTTAGACAATTTTTGAACGAGAATTTTCCAAACATGTGGATAGGCAGAGGTAGTCCTAATGAATGGCCTCCAAGATCTCCCGACTTCAATCCTGTGGATTACCACATTTGGGGATATCTAAAATCTAAAGTATATTCCACTGATATAAATAATAGGATAGAACTTTTTCACAGGATAGAAGATGCATGTGAAGAAATGAGAAATAATCCGGATGTGATTAGAAAATCTATTAACCATCTTAAAAAAAGGGCAAGAAAATGGAGGTCATTTTGAGCAATTGTTGTAGTTTTTTCATAGTAATTCGGTTTTTATTTATTTTCTTTAGTTATTAGTGTTCTTTATTGGTTGTCGTTGTAGTCCTAAATACGGACCTGTAAATACATTTTCTAGTGGTCTAGAGGCATACAAATGCAAACTATGTAAGTTTTAGAAATACATATTAAGTAATCCTCATTAATATAACATAATAAAATTAATAAAAATTCGTCTCATTTCATTGTGTACCCCCAAAATGCTCATAAAATAAAATGTTACCTAAAAATTTTATTAGTAAAATCTTCTGTGGCAAAATAAAAAGTACATGGTTGGATTCAGTTTTCAACACTCTTTTAAAATATGGAAACAAATTTTAAAAATTCAGATATACAAGGTGTTGTTTTGAGGATGGAAGATTTTGTAATCTTTTTGTGAAGCCGGACCTGGATTTTCTTTTTTGTTGATGTCTTAGTGGATTCATCAAGTAATGTAGAATACGTGTGCCAAATGTAAAAAAAATATACACAATGGTTTGTTAATTATCAATGGAGAAAGAAATAGGTAAAATTCATAAAACACCCTGTATCTCGGTTATAAAGGGCAACAGATCCATTAAGTATGGGTTATTTGAAACCATCTCGGTGAGCCTTATCCACAGTTAACGTATGTCCCTCTCCCAATGAAACACCCGGTATACAAGTTTTGAAGAAAAAAACTGATTACCACACTGTTTAACAATGGGTAGTCAACCTGAAGCGGAACTACTAGAAACAATAGAAGTAGATGAACCACACAGTGAATTGAGGTTTGTGGACAGTGAAGATTTAAATAAATGCATCGTTACTGTAAATAAGCTTTTAAATATTGTACATTTAAATATAAGAAGTATCCGTAAAAATTTTGATGAATTGCTTATGTTTCTGCAGGTATATAATTTAATGGAATGTCAAATAGTCTTAAGTGAGTGTTGGCAAATACCGAGCGTTGATCAATATAATATTCGGGGTTTCACCACTTACTATAATAACGGTGACTATAATAAAAATGATGGTGTTGTAATTTTTGTCAGATCTGAAATTGTTGTAAATATAAAGAACATGAAGTTTGAAAAATCAAATGTTACGGTATGTAAACTTACTTTTAAAATTGATCAAACCTCTTTTGGCATTGGCAGGTAATTTATTTATTATAGGTGATTTTAATGTTCCTGAAATAGATGGCATTTGTTACAATTTTGGAAATGGGTCCGGCAAGGCCAAATTAATACAAAACATCCTATGCAAGTATAATTTATACACAATAAACAATGTTCTAAATCATGTTAATAACACACTTGATCTAGTCCTTACAAATCTAACTGAGGCAGAAGTAACACTTTCTGATACCCCCTTAGTAAATATTGATCAGTATCATCCTCCATTGGAGATTAATTTAGGTCTTAATATTAGTAAAACAATTAATAATAATGAGACAGGTGATGACAAATTTCTTAATTATAACTTCAAAAAGGGTGACTACATCAGATTATATCAGCTCCTGAGTCAGTGTAACTGGGAAGTCATTATCACATCAGATAATCCGAACGAATGTACCAATCAATTTTACAGTAAGTTATATTCTATACTAAATCAAACTATTCCTCGTAAGAAATATTTACATTCAAAAAGAAAATATCCCAATTGGTTCACTATTGAGCTTATCCAAAAAATAAAAACCAAAGAACATTATTTTATGAAATCCAAAAAAAATCCAGAATACATACAAAAATTCCATGACCTGAGACGGGAAATTAAACGTTTAATTAAGACTGCTCATGCGAATCACATCTTAAATATGGAAAATGATATAAATAACAATCCAAAGAAATTTTGGGATTACATCAAAAATAAAAAACAAAATTCAAGTATTGCACTTAGGTTTTCATATATGGGCGAGTCTCTTAAGAATGAGAAGGATATCTCTAATGCATTCGCACACTATTTTAAATCTATTTATAGTGACAGTACTCCAACACCACAAGCTTCCAAATGTAAGAATTATAACCTGGACAATCTCAATATACATAACATCACTATAAACGAAATCATGAATGCTATAAAATCATTGAAACCCCAAGCTGCTATAGGTGTAGATGGATTGCCCCTCCTATTTCTTTAAGGCATATGCCGACTTACTTGCAGTACCTCTGCAAATTATTTTTAATAAAGCCCTAGAAACTAATATTTTTCCGGATAAGTTTAAAATTGGTCGCATAACTCCCATACATAAATCTGGCACTACTAGTCTATTAACGAACTATCGGCCTATTACAGTGCTGCCATCGCCATCAAAAATTTTTGAACGTGCTATATATAACAGGGTTTACCATCATGTATCACCAATAATTTTGGAAGAACAACATGGCTTTGTCCACAAAAAATCCACCGTCACAAATTTGGCTGTATTCTGTGACTATATAGCGAAAGATATAAATAAACATCAAATTGATACCATATACACTGATCTAGCGAAGGCATTTGATCGAGTTAATCATAATGTCTTGTTGGAGAAACTAAAAACCTTTTCCTTCAATAACAGCCTCTTGATATTCTTAAAATCATACCTAATCAACCGTCCTAATTTTGTGAGATTTGATAATAACAATTCAGAGACCTTTATTTCTACCTCAGGGGTACCTCAGGGCTCCATATTAGGACCATTGCTATTTGTGCTCTTCATCAACAATATAACAGATTATATTAAGTATGCCAAATGTTTATTATATGCAGATGACCTAAAAATCTATCTTACGATAAGATCTAATGAAGATATGGATTTGCTCCAATGTGATATTAAAGCCATTTCTGACTTCTGTGTAGATAATGACCTGGCTTTAAACGAATCCAAATGTAAAGTAGTATCTTATACAAGGAAGAAGAACCCTCTCTTAGGTGTATACACCGTGAACGGTGTTCAACTTGAAGCGTTAGATGAAACTAAAGACCTGGGTGTAGTATTTACTAAAAACTTTTCTTTTAATGACCACATCATTAAGTTAACAGCTGAGTGTTACAGGAAACTTGGTTTCATTCTTAGAGCTAGCCAAGATTTTAACTATAAAACATCCATAACATTGTTTAACACGTTTGTCCGATCTAAATTAGAGTATGGTTGTATTATTTGGAATCCTAGAACTCTGACATACACCGATATGATAGAAAAAGTCTAGAAAAAATTTTTGAGATCCATGTACCTTAAAACACACGAAGTATACCCTTTCTTAAAGAGCTGAAGTTAATGTGACACTTTTAAGTAAGCGTCGTGCAGATGCTCAAATTCTGTTTATTTTTAGTGTGCTGCATAGCCATATAGCTGTACCTGACATACTATCAGCCATAAACATAAATGTACCTGACATTAGGTTAAGATTAAGGGATAATGTATTTAAAATATTTAACATAAACTCCCCTATTGAGAATTGTTTACACACCGTAAATGAATGTCTAAGAAATTGCGATATTGATATTTTTAATACTAATAAAAATGAGCTATACTCCAATCTGTGATCTATATACATTACTTTATGCTTATATACTATCTAGTTTCATACTTTCTGTAATGTTGTTGTGGGTAGGTATATGTTTATTGCTCTGTTTTTGTGTATTTGCATATTTATATTTGTAACCAACTGTATACATGTAAGTGGACTATGTCTGTTTGTATGCAGTATAAATAAATAAATAAATAAATAAATTACTGCAGTATATATGCCACCCCCCTCATCGGTACCATTTTTTATAGACGACCTTGATAAATACTATGCCGACGACATACATAGTCATATTGAAATTTTCCTTGGTGACACTAATATAAATATTATTGATAAAGAAAATAACCTAGTTAATACATAGCTTGGTACTCTCAACCAGTATGGGTTTATATCATGTATAAACTCTCCTACACGTGTAACAATAGACTCTACCTCTTGTATAGATCATATGTTCCTACCTCTTGTATAGATCATATGTTCATCAAAATTAAAAATAAAAATTTTAGTTATAGATCTTTCATCCTTGACTCTGACATAACTGATCATTACCCTATAATGTTAAATTTAACTTATAACAGTATTAATGAAGTAAGTAATCTAAATTCTACTAAAACTAAAATAATCACCAAAATAAAACATGTAAAGTTACATCAATTAATTAAAAATGAGAATTGGAATGACATATTAGTATTAAATGATCCCAACTTAGCGACTAATACTTTTACCAACAGGTTTCTAGATCTAATCGAACAATCTAAAAATACCAGGAGTGTACTGGTTAATAATGTGAACAAACAAAAACCGTGGATAACGAATGCCATTATCAATTCAATTCGGAAGCTTAACAAGATGAAGAAAAATCTCCTAAGTAACTATAATACTGTGTTAAATCAGGAATACAAAACATACAGAAATCTTTTAAATAAAATAATAGCACATACTAAAAATAATTATTATAAAAATAAAATTGAAGGTAATAAAACTAACATAAAAAAAATCTATAATATTATATCTGAAGCAACAAATGAAACAAGTGATAAAAAAAATAATGATATAAAAATTCTAAATACGAACTCTCAACCCTTCCTAAATGACAGAGAAATGACCAATCACTGTAATGATTATTTCATTGATGTGGGTCTTGAAATGGCTAATAATATTCCGCCTCCTTTGGTGAAATCTAATATTTTGTACAATAATAGTTCCTCCATATTCTTAAAACCTACTACAGAAAATGAATTAATTAAATATATTCACTCTCTAAAAAATAATAGTGCTCCAGGTGTTGATGGAATATCGACTGAAATAATAAAACAGTACCACTTATATATCCTTAAGCCAATGGTTCATGTTATTAATTTAATTTTTAAAACTGGTATTATTCCTGATTACTTTAAAAATACAGTTGTTTCCCCTATTTACAAAGCAGGTAATAAAACAAACATAGAAAACTATAGACCGATCAGTTTAATCAACAATTTTGCAAAAATGTTTGAAAAGTGCCTAAAAGATAGATTAATCAGCTATTTAAATTATAACCAAATATTGGCAAAAAATCAATATGGGGAGACAACACACACAAAATATTTGGGTTTGATCATTGATCAAAATTTAAAATGGGACAAACATATTTCTAAACTAACATCTAATATTCGAAAACTTGTGCATAAAATTTTATTTATTGAGAGAATTTTTAGGAGAGAAATTGTTAGATACAATCTATAGAGTTCTAGTCGAGTCTTTAATTCGTTATGGTATTGTTACATGGGGTGGTCTTTATAGTTGCTCTTTAATGCAGCTTAATGTAATTCAAAACTATATTTTAAAAATAATTTACAAAAAAAATAGGCTGTACCCTACACATTTGCTATACTCTGAAAATATTTTTAATGTCGGATCTCTTTTTATACTATCTACATGTTCTTTTGTGCATAAAAATAACACTAGAGGTAAAATACAACATAATTTACAAATACCAAATATTTATAAAAATATTAGTCTAAGATCTTTTCATTACCTGGCTGCAAAATTTTACAACTTATTACCTTCTAAAATTAAACTCATAAATAATCTTAAATTGTATAATAAAAAATGTAGATCTTTTATACTTAACAACTATGAGCAATTTAAAAATATTTTTTTTTGATAGATGAAACTATGAAATGATACTCTATAGCATTGTGAGGTTTGTTTCTTTGTTTTCTTTTTCTTTTTTTTGGTTCGTTCTATTAAGGCCATTACTAAAGGTAGTTTATGGATTTAAATTTATTTTATATAACTTATGTTTAGAATTTGTTTTTTATTCATATAATTTATAATATATTATTCAATCAATAAAATATTTAATTTCTGAAAGGTCATGTGCACATACAAATGTTAAGTCATTTAGGTGCCATTTTTTTCTTCTGTATTTATTTATATATTCGTTATTAATATCCTATTAATTTTAAATTGTTATGTAATGTACTGTAATTAATAAAGTAATAATTAATAATAAATAATAATAATAAAGCATTGCTCTGTAATGATCCCCATTAACGGTAACGCGCTCTCTTCGACAATTTGCAAGCGTTGCTCTAATGTTTAACGTTCCAGGGTGATTTGCCAGACTATAATGAATAATTTTGACACTAGAAATTCGCAAACTCACAGTTCGTTTGACAGCGACCCTCTTGGAAGTTCGGACACACTAAAAATATCACCATTTACAACACTTCTGGTAGACTTTTTACCCAATCCGAGAGTTTATTATAGAATTTCGGTTCAAGACAATTAAAGCCAGAATCACTAGATTTTTAGCCTCTTACCATCAATTACAATGTTTTGTTGAGTTCTTATATTATGCAAATGAATATCCTGTTGTTTCCAATTAATACAATCATATAAAGGGGGAAAAAAGGAATGAAAGATAATAAGCAATTTATATATTATTATATTATTTATTATTTCTTAGACAATGTGCATTTAAAATGGGTTATCTGAGTGGCGAATATTGTCATAATGATATCTTGCGTGAGTTAAACCTTCCTTCACTAGAGCATAGAAGGGTAGTTCTTGACTGCTTTCTACATAAATTGATTAATGGTAATATGAACTGCCCTGAGATACTTCAATTGATTAACTTTAATCTAAACGATCGTAGAACAAGAAACTCAGAACTCTTTAAAATACCTTTTCATCATTTAATCACAAAATTACAAATTAACAACAATTAACCTGCTACAACATACACTCCAACCCTCCTCATCATGTAAATACCTGGATATTAATATTGACAGCAAACTAAATTTCAACTTACACACAAAACTATGCAAGCAAAGTATTTTAACAAGATCCAGACACTTCAGAAATCTCACATACAAAAACGGAGGTACTGACACACACACAGTGTGCAAGATCTATAAAACTGCAGAAAGCCAGCTCTACGCAACATGGAAGTTGGAGAAAGAAGCGGTCTGAGGAAAATCACCAAGATTAGACACCCTATCAACCTTTTGTACAATCCCTCCAACCACCTATTATATCAGAAAACCAATATCGAACCAATACTGTCCCGATTCCAAAGACTTTCAAGAAAATTTGCAAATAATTCATACAACATTGAAACAAACCAATCCTACCTTCGCTCCCAAAAGAAAATTTCCTACTCAAACACTATATGAATCCCTCATATACATTTACAGAATATTTAAACTTAAACTTTTTCTTTTTTTTTTTGTAAATTGTTAGAAACACAAAATGTAACTATATTTATTTAAAATAGTATGTAATGTAAACACAATATAATTGTAAATGGAAGACTTCGGTCATTAGCCAGTTGGAATTTCCAATAAAGCTTTCTACTACTACCTTTTCATCAAACAAATTATGGTCAAAATGAGCCTATTAGTACTTTGAACAGCAAACTCATTCCATAAAAATATAGAGCTCTTTGACTCCTCACTGAATTAATTTAAAAACCAAGTCAAATCTCATGTTAATAGTAAACTAATCTTATAACTTAATTTTGTTTATTTTAATTTTATTGTAATATTTTACCTGTTATCTTTTGTTTTTGATTTATCTCGAAACTGTTTTATGTACTATGTTCTATCTACTTATTTGTAAATTGCAAAATGGCTTAGCCGTATAATAAATAAATAAATATATTATTAATTAATGTAATGCCCTAGTGGGTGTGGAACATGACAAAAAGGTACAAAGGAAAACTAATCACACAGCTAAAAGCAACTTTTATAATAATAGCACCCTTGATAAAAATACAAACATTTAATTGATCCAGATTAATCACGTGACGACAACTTGTTGGTATCGTCATAAATATAACGAAATGTTTCAGGGTTCAATCTCATATATCATATATGCATGAAACCCTATCTGAATGTCCCTTTAGATGTTTAAACTTTTAAACAGATGATTAAAGATCGGACTTTTGGGTTGTTAAAAGTACATAAATAGGTAGGCAAAAAGGCAAATAAAATACGAAAAAAAGGCTCTGTTTTTTTTTATTTAAGGTTGTTACCTGAAGTAAAAGGCAAGTTTAGGTTATGTTATTTTATTATATTATCATATATAATAGGAAGTTACTACTGCACGGTCCGACCGCTCTTTAATTTATTATTGCAGACCGGTCCGACTGTGCACGAAGTTTTTTTTAAAACACGGTCCAACGCTGAACTTATTCTTGCTTTACTCGCATTTTGTCAGTGGTGCGATGGCCTAGCGGAGCCGGGCTTGGCAAGTAGAAGGTTCCGGGTTCAAATCCCACACGTTCTTTTTTTTTTATTAAATGCATCAGGCATGAGGTCTATGGTGAGTTAGAAGCCGGAGGCAGGTTAAATATGTGTGTTATTCCCCTGATAAAGGAGAGCAGTTGAGGAAGAAGAAATATCCAGACCGTGCAGCTATTATTTTAACGGGTACGGTCGAACCGGTCTGTAATAATAAATTAAAGAATGGTAGAACCGTGCAGTAGTCACTCCCTATATAATAATAAATAATAACATAGGTTATTACTTCTAGGTAACCTATAAAAAAAAATTAAAAAAAATTCACGATCGAATATTTATAATAATAATAATAATTTATTTGCATAAAATTGTTTACATTCTTGTATAATAATAATAAAAACATATATTTTAATAAATTTAAAAAATGTACAGCAAAACTATAACAATAATAAAACAAACAAACATGAAAAACCACAAAGTCAGGCGACTGTCTGTGGGAATAACATTAATTGTTTAATTTTACCATTTAATATAAAAATAATAATAAGACGTTTTACTTATGCTTATGGATTGTGAATGATTTTGATGATGATTTAAGTAGCACACTATTAGTTTTTCTAAATTCTCTGGCGTCAACCTCTGACGCCTGTCGGACAAAATAGTCTTGTAGACCGAAAATGACCTTTCCACGTCACACGATGCTATGGGTGCAAATTTGTAATTTTGGATATCTGATATAGTTAATTGTTCAGGCACTTGCACTGCATCTTTGCCGGCCAATAATTTTGAAACGTTATTTAAAAAAGTAAATCCATAAATTTTATTAAGGGTCGTATTTAACACACGGTAAATTAGTGCAGTTTGCAGATTAAAAAATACTAAATGCTCGATAAAAAAATTAAAACCGCAGTATAAAATAATAGGAAATGTCTTATATTTTTAATAAAATCGCAATATAAAATATACAATTTGCACGCTACGTTCTGGTCAGTATTTTAATCAAATGTGCACTAAAAAATATATATAAATGCTCGATAATTTACGTTCAGTATTTAATGAAGTTTTGCATATTACAGTAATTCACTAGACAAAATAAAAAAATTCCTTTCATCTAATAAAAAAAATTCCTTTATCAGGGGAATAACACACATATCTAACCTGCCTCCGGCTATCGCCTCCGGCTTCTAACTCGCATAGACCTCTTCATAAAAAAAAAATCCCTTTAATCTAATAAAAAAAAATATCTTTATCAGGGGAATAACACACATATCTAACCTGCCTCCGGCTATCGCCTCCGGCTTCTAACTTGTATTATTTTTTTAACGAATATTTATTAATTTAGGAAGCATGTAAATTTGATATCGGAGCCATCGTTTTATACATCGAATGTCTATTATTTTTATTGAATATTTATTATTTTAACAAGCATATAAATGTTATATCGAGCATTCATTACATTTATCGAGCGCCTATTATTCTTATCGAATATTTATTATTTTTACAAGCATATGAATGTTATATCGAGCATTCATTACATTTATCAAACGTCTATTATTTTTATCGAATATTTATTTTCTTGTCATGCATTTGGATAAATTAACTGGAAAATGTAATATGCACTGGGTATAAAATACCGAGCATTTAATTTGTTCCCTTTTATTAATAACTTTTATTAATTTATCATAAGCTTTTTGACCCACTTGGCCTTCCACCAAAGGTAATGTATTTGTCTCAAGTTGTTTTATTGCATCAACAAGAATTTTAAAATTTGCTTTTATATAAACTATACTCTGTCTGTTAAGACATAGAAATAGACTACGCCTCAAAAATGTCCACTAAATTTGAATGGCATTTTTCAATTGGTCGTTATTTAGTTCTTTTTTCCATAGGTAATTTTTTCCCATAGTTTATTTTTCCACTATGGTTCTATTTATTGACATTTGTTTTCTGTCAAACGTATAATTCAACGAAGTAAAATGGTCGTGGAATTGGTACAGTCCGTGAAAAATTACATGCTGAATATCGACGGGTACTTGTATTACGAAAATCAAAATATGGTAAAAGCAGAAGTCCATATTGCAAGTATCGTCCGCTAATACGAAGAAAAAAAAAGAAGGCAGGTTCGCAGAGTATCTTCACAACGATTTTGGAGACATAGAATGTTTTTGATAGTTTGTAAGATGTGAAATATCTTAATCAATTGACGAATAAATTTTTTTTTGATTGAAAATTTCAGTCAGTGGGAAAAAGAATTAATGGGAAAAGTGGCCTATGGAAAAAATGAAGTGAAAAAAACGACTGGCAAAAAATGGAGTGGCAAAAATGTCTCACTACCCGAAATAACTAATAAAAAGGAAATTGCTAATCATTATAATAATTTTTTTGTGAATTTACCCATGGATATTTTAAATAAAAATTTTGTTTCAATTTACAAACATGATGCTAACCAACCTAATTTCACAGAAAACACTATTTTTTTATACGAAATAAAAAGTGGAATTATTAACGTAGTACGGGAACTAAACAATACAAATTCATGTGGTGGTGCTGACAATTTTTCTACTTCCATTATTAAAAAATGTATACAATACCTTGTCAAACCACTATGTTATATTGCTAATTTATGTATAATAGAGGGTAAATTTCCAAATACCTTAAAAATCTCAAAAGTCATTCCGCTTTTAAAAAATGGTGATCCTAAAGATATCTCAAATTATCGTCCCATTTCTCTTTTATCTGTATTTTCAAAAATATTTAAAAAAATATTATGTAAAAGAATTGTCTGCTTTTTAGAGAATAATAACATTCTGTCACCGAATCAACATGGTTTTAGGGAAAAAAAGTCTACAATTTGGGCTCTAATAAAAATTTTGGACACTGTGTACAATTAGACAAAAATATTAAGGTTCTTGCCCTTTTTGTGGATCTTTCTAAGACCTTCGACTGTGTGGATCATGAAATTCTTTTGGAGAAAATTGAACGTTATGGCTTATGAGGAAACTGTTAAAATTTACTTAGCGACTATTTGAGAAACGGAAAACAAAATATTTTTTATTAGCTAATAGATTTGAAGTATGAGTGTTGCTTAGAGTATTATTATTGATAATTAAATTTGTTAATTTATTCAGATAATCATTATTACGTAATTTCTGTTTAAACATTTTCATATTTTGTTCATGGAAACTGATGTCGCTTAGTTTTAAAATTCTGTTTTTCATACTCACCATAATATTAAATTTTTGCGCGAAAGGATGTTGAGAGTGGTAGTTGATAAGTCTCCCAGAACTAATGTCTTTTTCATACCAATTTGTAAGAATCTTTTGTTCATTTGTTCTTATTAGTAACATATCTAAGAATGGTAGCTTATTTTCACATTCAATTTCCAATGTGAATTGTATGTTTTCATGGCACTCGTTAAAATAATTTAAAATATTGTCAACTTCATTGTAAGGAATTGCCAGAATCTATAATGAATAATAATGTTAGATATATTGATGACTATTTCGAAACAAATCGTCTAGTAATGAATCCAACTAAAACACACATCTTACAGTTCCATCCACACAGTAAATTATACATATAGTCCTTTAATTAAACTGATAAGTAAAACTATAACACAAGTAACAAGCTTTAAATTATTAGGGGTGTATATAGATTTATCTTTAAATTGGAAGTACCATATAGAGTACGTATCCAAAAAATGCGCAAAGAATTGTTTTGCATTGAAAAGATTACATGAGATAACTGGTAAAGAAACATCAAAAGTATTCTATCATTCAAATTTTGAGTCCATAATCAGGTACGGAATAATTGTTTGGGGCAACTTAACCGCAGCAAATAGAATATTTATATTGCAAAAGAGGATGATTAGATGCACGTTTGGTTTAAAATTTTGGGAAACATGTAAAACAACATTTATTCAAGAAAGAATATTAACGCTACCATGTATTTATATATTAGATCTGTTAAAATTTGTTAAGCAAGACATTAGTAACTTTAATTTTCAGAATGAATTTCACAACTATCCAACTAGACATGGGAATGATTTACAGTATAACTTACACAGATTGGAATTATACAAATCAAATCCCTATTACATAGGTGCAACCGTATACAATAAATTACCTGAAAATATTAAAAGTATGTGCACAACTAAATTTGTTATATCTGTCAAAATATTTGATTAGAAAATGCTTTCTACTCTACCGTGCTTTCATCTCGCAATACTACACAAGGGAGCATTCGGTCAAGCTCGTGAGTGAGTGGGGCTACAGAACGCCAAAAGTGGGAATTAGCCGTCATGCATCGTCGACTGAGACCCCCATCCGAATAGCCACATAGCACCGGCCATGATCTCCCCTCTATTTCGAATATGTACGATCGTCGTGTCTCGATGTAGCTCTGAGATATGAAAGCACGGTATAAATGAATATTTATCACATGTATTTTTATAAAAATTGTTTTTTTGATCGTATTTCGTCTTTTTACATAGTTCCATCTCTTTCTTTGTAAAATCATTAATGTTATTATTTTATTTTATTGGTATTTTACTGCTATTTTAAATTTGTGTGCTCTTTTTACTGATATGTCCTATGTCCTAATTATGTGATCTATTGGATAAATAAACATATATTATTATTATTATTATTATTATTATTAAATGTTAAAACAGTTTTTTTAAGGTTAAGTTTTCATCGAAATCTGATGGTTATCCAAATATATTGAGATAATATAGTTGTGGCTATCGCAGATTTCATTAATTTCATCGAGTAAAACTGACTATTGCATACACCGTTCTGCGCTACCATAAAATTAATGGGGCGGAGTCTATTTCTATCGCTTCGTCAAATAGAGTATAATTCATTTTTTATATTTGTTTTGTTAAAATACATTTTGGAATCTTTTATAGATTTAACAGAATCGGAATCAAAATCCTGTACGACTTAAAAACTTACTTAATTAATTTTATGATATAAAACAAATTCATTGAAAAACTGACCTGTTTAACCGATCCAAAATTGTCACAATAAAAAAATGCAGCATTTAACCAAGTGCCCCGCCTCGTTATTATTGGCTCAGGGGGTAGTGGTACGTCAGGTAAATTTTCTCTATGTCTTTGAATTCTAGTTGAAGCCTTCAAAAATACTTTTTTTGTATTTGAAATTAGTCCATTTATGTTGTCATATTCGTTACGTATTACTTCACAAACCAGATTCAAAGCATGTGCCACGCAAGTAACATTTATCAAATTCGGATAAAATATCTTTAAACTAGAAGCACACTTTACCATGTATGCAGCAGCATTTAATAGTTTAACTTTCTGATGCTAGATACCATTTGGGGCATTTGGCCACAATATCACTAAAAGATTTAATTTATAGAAATCTGAAATGTATGTTTCCGGTTAAAATAGTTGACTCACACAAATTATCGTTGATAAAACGTGCTACTAACTTCCACCACAATCTCGAGGCATCTTCGGTATATCCGTACCCTTAGACTATGGCAGCATTATATTAGGGAAAAGACAAAACAATACAACTACTAGACAAAGTGCAGTGCCAAGCACTAAGAGTCATCGTATGAGCTATGAAATCGACACCAATAAATACCCTATTGGCAGAGACGGGAGAAACCCCTCTGCACCACAGTAAAATCTGGCTGGCTACCAAATTCACAGTCAAAGCAATGGCAGTAAACAATAACCCACTCACACCAATCATGTACAACAGTTATGCCTTATTCAATCAAAGAGAAAATATCTAAAAAGCCCCGACATTAATAGAAGCAACAGATTACTTTGTACATTACAAAGACGCGATAGTAATCCAAAATAACTTTCCATGTTATAAATATGGATACTATTTACAGACAGGAAATTACATATGTAGATCTGGGCTTAGAGAAAAAAAAACGAAAATAACAACGCCGACAGAGAAAAAGCTGTACAAAGTGGCCCAACTCAACACACTTTTTCACAGATGTTCTACATAAACATAAAAAGGTCCTTTATCGGCTGATTTATATTTATTTTCTAAATCGTATTTCTTTGGCTCACTGTTATCATTTAGGTTTTTGTCTTTTAACTTCAAAAATAATAATTTTAATTTTCAATCCAGATGACTGTAACTTGAGAAAAATGTATCTATCTCCATTTTGTCATTCACACAAATAATAATTCTTAGTAGTAAATTAATATTAAATGTATTGTGGGCCAATAAATTTTAAAGTGTTGGTTTTTTGATAAAAAAAGTCATTTTTTTTAATGAAACGTGTATGGACCGCAATATTAGATAGAACATTTTATTTGGAATACGGCGATATATGATAATGTCTAGTTTTATTTCCATTTAACATACAAAAATTAAATAATTCAAAAACTTATTTTTGAAAAATATTAAAATTTTACAACGTGATCAGATAGAATTTGGTGTAGATCCAAAAATAATAAGATATACCAGAGTGTTCTATTTAATAAATCAAATTTTATGTAATTTGAAATTTCAAAAGAGTTGGTTCATAAACAAAGGAGCTATAAGCCTGGGTCAATTCTCGTGGCCATCCGGTATGTAACCACAATAAATAAATATGACAAAATAACGATTCATGTAAAAAAATTGCAATTGGATCTCTTCAGTTGCTATAAATATTTTTTATAAAAGTAGCCACTTTTTAACTTTAACCCCCTGTTATCTCAAAAATTAATTATATAATTAAGTTGGGTTCTTGACCGTATTAATCAGAAGAGCCAAAACTTATACTTTATTATTCTTTATATTATAAATTCAGCAAATTTAACCAAGAACCATTTTCTATAAGAATGAGTGGTGTCTTTTGGATGTTTTTGGATTCGTACAATAAGAAAATTTATTACAATAAAATTTTTAAATGAAAAGGCAATAGGAAACTTATAAATTTCTTATTTTATACCTGAATAAATTTTTTTCTTTAGCAAAAATGGTTGGAGGAATTAAAATATCTGCTGAATAACGGGTGCTTTTGGCCAAATTCTTTTATAAACATTATTTTCCAGTTTTCTTGTAGAAGTTTTGTTGCCACATTTTATTAAATTATTTATTAACAATAATAGTCAAATCAAATCTCGCACACATTTTAATAAGGCTTCTTTGAACATTCGGCTCAATACTTGTTTTATTTAAAGCCCCCCCCCTAAACATACCTTCAAGTTTGTTTGATTTGTCTGCAGATACAAAATACACATACAAAACTATTGTCAAACTAGACATACGTACAAGTATTACAAACATAGTTTGTTATACTTATCTGTACAAACAAGAATTACCCCTACATTAATACAGTAATGTGTATATGTGATATGTTTGCTGTCAACACAGGCCGTTAGTCGGTTGCAGCCCTACATACTTCAATTTGTTTTACGCAAACATAAAATCAAACTCTGCAGATTCTTGCAATTATGTTTGAATAATTAGATTGTACAATCAAATATCGGAACTACACTTGATTTGTCGCTTGTACAAATTTTCTAATTCATACATGAATGTTGAAATATCGTTACGTGTAGTTTTGTATCATGTTGGTTCATACAAATCAATTCAAGCTTGTTGCAGTGAAAATGTTTTTAATAAAACTTGATGATGCAAACATATCACATATACACATTACTGTATTAATGTAGGGGTAAATCTTGTTTGTACAGATAAGTATAATAAACTATGTTTGTAATACTTGTACGTATGTCTAGTTTGATAATAGTTTTGTATGTGCATTTTGTATCTGCAGACAAATCAAACAAACATGAAGGTATGTTTAGGGGGGGCTTTATAGGTACATTTAGGGGGGCTTTATAACACAGAAAATTACGTTTTTAAGCAGATTTTGTGAAGGTTCAAATTTAAGAAATTTTTGTTAATATATCTAGTAGATAATATGTAGTTGTATACTCAATAGCTCCTTCAATATTTTTATGCTAAAATTGTTATTATTTTAATAAATATAGGTGATATTAATGGATATTTTTATTTTTGCTTTAAAAAATAATGTTAAAAAGTTACCAACTTTTTGAAATCAAGATATGCCATCGATAGCAAATTAATAATTTATGTTAATTTGATCATTGTCATGTCAACCAATTAAAAATTACAGATTACTATTAGTGAATAGTACTAGAAACCTGGCACATAGTGATGTGCCAGGTTTCTAGTAGCGCCGCTCGCGGTCAATAGACTAATTCTTTGGGCCCTTTATTTGTCAATGTCACGACATATGATTGTCAATGTCAAGAGATGACTGCATAACATAAAATAATGTTGAGTATAATTTTGCGTACCGGATTTAAATGAATTAAGCATATCATTAAATTTACCAGAAGAAGTGTATTAAAGAAGGGAAGAAAATTGGAATTTTGTCATGTGAAACATATGGAAGAATATGTTTGCCTAATATTTTCCAGAAATATTGTCGGAAGGTATAGATTAATCCACGCAAGCTGACCGATTTCGACAGATGACATCGCGACCTGCTGAAATACTTTTAAAAAATTTGTCCCTAGATCGTAAACTGGCGTAGGAGTACAAAACAAAATGGATTGATTGATGCTATATTTTTGAGGTTATTGTTAAGAGTTGTCAGTGTCAGTTTTTTGGTATGTTTAATATTTTGCTGTAATTGTTGTATTTATCTAATATAAGGTTGGGTGTGTGACCAATGGAAAAAATAATTAATAAAACCCATTGAATGTACAAAAATACTGCATTTTAAACTGAATTTTCTTACACATGCAACCGTGAAATCGAAGTACCGTATTGTTAGTTGCCTGCTATCATTCATTTAATTTGGAGAAACTATTTTATTAGGCGAATGCGATCCGAGGTGGGTTGAGATCAGTGATCATTGTGACCAATAATATTGAATAAAAAGTTACTATATCTGTACTGTCATCTGTTGAAATAGGTTGAATCTTAGAGTGGGGGTCATATTTTTATGGGCAATAGTACTAGACGTCAGGAATATGAATTCAATTTTTTTTCTTAAGTTGTAAAATGACCGAGTTATGAATTTTTTTTTGAAATTCGCGGGTCAAATGTAATTCCTGTAATTCCGGCGCCGCTGGGCAAGCCTTTACTGCACTTACATGTGGCAGATTGACAGTGTTGCCATTTAATTAAAACCAATCAATAATATTTACATTTTCACTTTTCATAATTAATCCAGAGATACCCAATCAAGAAAGAAAAATTAATATAATTGTAAAAATAGGTTTTTTGAAATACTTACGCAGTTTTAACTTCCATAATGAAAATTGTAATGCAAAACAAAATGAAAAAGCCGGCTGCATAATCTGCATAATTATTATAACAAAATAAAAAAGATTTTAAGAACAGAATTCGATTCAGGACCTTTTATCACTTTTGCCAGTCAGCTGTTAAGAGTCGCTAAACCACAGGATACTGCTCCTTTACTATAATAATAATAATAATAATAATAATAATAAATTTATTTACCATTTGAAATGATACAATAAGTATATATGGCACGTCAGAAAAAGCAAGTCAAGAAATATAAAATGTAACGTATAAAGTATAAAAAGTATAAAATATAAAACATATAAAACATAAAATATAAAGTATATAAAATATAGAATATAAAATATATAAAATGTAAAATACAAAATACAAGATATAAAATACACAATACAGCATACAAAATACAAAACATAAAATACAAAATACTAACTGCTGACACTGACCTAGTTACAGCAGGTGCATTAACAAAAAATCATTCATAGCCCATACACGATACACGAGTTTAGTGAACGGTCAGACAGAAGACGGAAGCTAGTGTGGAACACCTATTATTGTGATTTGATCGTGTAGTTTAATATGTCTCAGTTTTTAGTGAAATTTAAAGTGTAAAGTTTTGTGTTTAGTGATAACTGATAATAATTAAGTGAGGTGTACCTTCTATGATGTGTGTGTAGTTTTATTTTAGTTTTGTTTTAGAGGCATTCAAGGTAAAGTAGGTATAGTATAGTAGTAGTGTATTAGAAAAAAAAAAACGATGTACAGATAAAATTGTTAAGTACATGAGTTGTACATGTAAATAAATATGTAGCTCGATAAAACTAACCATGGAACCATTATAACGTTCGTTTTTTTTTTTTTTCCTTACGGGTTGCGGTTTTGACTCGCTGTAGCTTGAGCTTATTTATTGTACTCCCTATTCTCCCTATTCCATTCTTTCCTTCCTGACTATCTCTTCAGGTATCACTAATGGTTCTCCGAAGTGTACACTTTAAAGATTTTTAGAATTTTGTAATAATTTACACTAACACTAATTAACAATGGCTGGTGAAATTTAGGTCAGCAACTTTTTAGTATTGCAGCATAAGATTCAAGCTAAACTTTAAGACATGAAAAAAATTCATCACTCTTCCCCTGGTTTTCTTTAAAAATATTTTATGCTACTTTTGATTTATAAAATGCTAAAAAGGTATAAATTATTATAAAAAATCTAGATTTTTTAATGAAATATAAAATCTCTGTCAAGTTTTCTTCTAATTTTGGGAAAAAATGATTTGCAAATACATTATTACAAATGTTTTTAAAAAAACAATCTCTAAATCTGGTCGATCCTATTTTGAATTTTGTCACTTTTAATTTAAAAGTTTCTTCTGAAAACTTTCTTATTTAGTGTTAATAGTCGTTACCTCAGCACTTGGATTTCATAACACTAACCTAAATTGTGTCATTGGTGATTAATCTCTTTAGGTAATAGTTGTAATAAAAAAAGTGACCACATTAAATTTTACATAAGAACAATTTTATTAATAAGAGAAATCGTATAAAATTAGGTTACACAACTAAATGTTTTTTTCCTTTTAGATCAAAAATATGTCTTCCTTACTTGAAGAAAAGTAATCATGCCCATATTTTAAATTTATCACCACCTCTTAGTATGAAACCACACTGGTTTAAAGACAATGTTGCTTATACAATGGCAAAATATGGTATGTCAATGTGTGTATTAGGAATGCATGAAGAGTTTCGACCTTTTAATATAGCAGTTAATGGTTTATGGCCCAAAACAGGTAAATATATTTCAACTTTAACATATTGTAGAATTTCCCCAAAATATAATACCGTATCTTAGACGCGACTTAAAGTTAGAATAATAAAAAGTTTTGACTACGTAAGTACTGGAAATATGCTAGGGAAGGGTCTTTACTCTGTAATTGGGTCTTGAACCTGTTGGGTAAATAAGTAATAAATAAATAAATGCAAAACAGTTGCTATACTCTGTTTGTTCAAGACATAGAAATAGACTCCACCCCAAAAATGCCTGCTAAATTTGAATGGAATTTCTCTATTGGTCTTATTTATAGAACCCGAATTACAAAGCAACCGCCAGATTTGACTGACAAAGGCCGGACTCTACAAGTACTCGAGTCACGCATTTTGCAACAGACCAGTCAGCATATGTTATAATTGTCATGAAACGCATAAACACTAAACGTATGAGAAACACAAATAAATGGGAAGCTGGCCTCACTGCCAACTGTCATATTCGTTTTTATGAAATTATTTCTTAATTTATTACAGCTGTTTATGTTAATGAATTCATTGGGATTTCTCTTATACAAAGATATCTTACATTGTGTATTAAGGTAAGTACGTATAAGAACTAACCTTATATGTTTTGTGTATTAAGTATTAATGTATGTAATGCAAGCGATTAATATTGATTAAATGTTAAAACGGTTTTCTTTAATGTTAAGTTTTCATCGAAATCTGATGGTTATCGCAGCCTTCATTAACTTCATCGAGTAAAACTGATTTGCGCACACCATTCTGCGCTACCAAAAAATTAATGGGGCAAAGTCAATTTTTATCTTTTCGTCAAACGGAGTATAGCACATTTACCACAAAGAAAGTGTACATCAGATTTCCAATCCAGTAAGACGTCAATATATAGTTCCAATAATATAAATTGAGCTACTTGATGAATACTTTTGCCATTTAATTTTAGTAGGGAACTAGACAAATTATTAGATCCAACAGGATAAAACTTATCTATCTTCGTCAAGCGGAGGTTCTGAGGAGGTTACTTTAAAACTTGAGGGGCGGCGGTGCTTTTCAGGACGATGCCTAGGTTTCCAGTTTCTCTCTTAGAGTGTAGAAACATCACTTTACTCTATTAGCAGGATAATAAAGGCTAAGGTAACTGCAGTGAAGAAACGGTTAAGCCAGGGGTCTTATTTATATTAACGTCCTGGCGAAGTTTAGCTTAGAGCTATTCTACCACTTAGCAGGATAATAGACACTAAGGTAACTGCAGCGAAGAAACGGTTCAACCAGCGGTCTTATTTATATTAACGTCATGGCGAAGTTTAGTTTAGAGCTATCCTACCACTTAACCAGAACACATCACTTACACCCATTCCCTCTGACATTGCTATAGGCAGTAGCTAGCTGCCTTGTGCCATTCAAGCACGATCTAGCCTGCTGCACTATTCTCGATAATGTAATGAGATACAGTCACCTGTCCAAATACCTGCCTCAACCAACTTTGCTCTGCTTCGTTCATTGAAGACCGGCAATTGTACACGGACCCCATCTCACTTTGTAACATCACAATAAGTCACTTATGTCTGAGCTTAAATAAAGCACAGGTAAGTACAGGGTTAGTTTTATTAATGTAAACCCCCCATTTTTATTTTTATCTTTGACGTATTCCAAAAATTAAAAAACCGGCCTTACACGATTTTTTATGTAGATTCCAGTCCTGCTAACGGATTGACAGTAGCGTTTTAAATATACAATGTACGCAAAAAAGTTTAGTTTTTTTAAATGGAACACCCTGTATATTTTGACAAATTTGAATTCCTCCAATCATTCTGATTACAAATATATACACATATTGTATAATCGCTGTACTGGTTTTTGAGTTATTTTCACTTTATTATGGATAGGTTGAAACAAAAGCGTAATTTTATAAATCATATAATAAATTAATAAATGGAATAAATAAAAAACAAAACAAAATATATGAATTATTAAAACAAATTATATAACATTTTCAACATAACCAACCACCATTAACTTCGATACATTTCAAACCACTTTTAATAAAATTCGAAAGAATTTTTCGAAGAAAAAGTGCTGCATCCAGATTTAGCAAAGTTATATTTTTTACAATTTGATTTTTTTATTGTTTAATATTTTCCACTGGTTCACTGTAAATTTTTTCTTTAAGCGATCTCCAAAGAAAATAATCTACTGGATTAAGGTCTAGACTCCGTTCGAATTTTATTAAACGTTGTTTGAAATGTATCGAGGTTAATGTTGAAAATGTTACGTAATTTGTTTTAATAATTCATATATTTTGTTTTGTTTTTGATTTTTTCCATTTATTGATTTATTATGAGTTTATAAAATAACGCTTTTGTTTCAACGTATCCATAATAAAGTGAAAATAACTCAAAAACCAGTAAAGCGATTATACAATATGTTATATTTGTAATCAGAATGATTGTAGGAATTCAAATTTGTCAAAATATACAGGGTGTTCCATTTAAAAAAACTAAACTTTTTTGCGTACCCTGTGCTTAGTTTGTGGTTATACTTTTGGTTCATCATTATTTGTTTATTTGTTTGTTTGGAGTATTTCAATATGTTTAATGTATAATTTAATTATTTTATTAACCTACAGTTCTTATAATCTAATATGTATATTAGGATTCTATTTAATAAAGTTATTATTATTATTATTATTATTATATTTAAAAGCTATTGCCAATCCGTTAGCAGAAGTGGAATCTACGTAAAAAGGCCAGTTTTTTAATTTTTCAAATCGGTCAAAAATAAAAATAATAATGGGGGTTTACATTAATAAAACTAACCCTGTACAGTAAATTTAAAGCAGACAGGTGAAGGCAAAACTAAAAACGACAATGCAACTACAGTAAATAGCATTAAACGACTGTTAAAAAGCGGAGAGACGACAAGCAAATAATACGGGAGAACGAGTAAGCAAATCTACAGTACATTGGTAAAGCAGGTGAAACGGAAAACGTGCGGCAGGTAAAAAGCTCTATATCCAAAAGGTTATCAGTGAAAGCTCGGACGTCAATCCAGGCAGGACAGTATAATTTACAGGCAAAAATATTCTAATAGAAATCACCAGTCAAATACGATAGATTAATCTAACAGTATATCTTACTCTGGCAGTGAAATGCCGGTACGGTGCGGTTGGTGCAGTTACTATTTCTCCTTGGATTGGTGGTCTGGTCTAGATGGAGTGCGGGCTCAACTAACTAAAACGAGGCCATTCTTTTAGTTTTATGCCCGTCAAAGCCAAGTCAAATGACGTATAACTTGCGCGCTCACATTTAACCAAGCGTGACCGATAATTTCGGATCAGGACATGTTTTTATATGCGGTCCGGTCTTTTATGCAGTCCAGGCAGATTATGATATAAGGGATGGTTGAATCGGAAATGACATAAATGTGTTGGACCTGAAATACATTATAAATGTATACGCGGAAAAGAAACGGTGAAAAAGGCTTGATTTGAAGTTAATTAATGGTAATCAAATTTTCGCCTGCCGGTTTTATACATAATAATTCACTTAAGAGTAATATTACATGTCCAGAAAGGTCACTTCGTTACATAAATAAATAACACCACATGTAATTATGACCCCCTTTATCCCGAGACTTGTGTGGGAGGGGCTACACATTTAAAGACAAGAGACATACACCTAATATCCGTGTATAATGGAAAAATCCCTCTCACAGTATTTTCCATTGCCACGACCGGGAATTGAACCCGGGACTTTTGGCTGAGAAGCAGGTGCGCTACCGCTCGACCATCAGTCATACTGTCATACTGCAATGAATAAGTTTTATCTTATCCTATTCATTTTGTACGTCAAAGATCTAATTCAATTCCCTGAACCGCATATAATACTAACTATGAAAATGACGCTACCTAATATTTTAAATGCTGAACAAAACTATGAGGCCTTAAACTTAAAAACTACAAAGTTAGTAACCCAAAAAGCAAAAAAATTAATTGCTATTAAATGCTAGCAAAACAAATTGCATTTTATTTAGGCACAGTCGAAATACTTCCCTGAGAATATTAGTAGTAGTAGTAGTAGTAAATATATTTATTGAACCGAGGTAGGTACAAAAGGCTATCGACCGTGGTCTTTCTGCCTAATTAGTATACATTTTATCTTATTAATATTTTTGTTAGATAAGATAATCAATTCTATATTACAAAAAAAAAAAAAAAAAATTATATATATATTGTAAACAAACGTGAGAAAATTAATATTAGCAAAAGAGTGACGTTTAACAGAGTTAAATAATACAAGAGAAATTAATTAATGCCGTGGACCCCAAAAAAGAAACATGATGCAGCTACAGACACGTGTTTCGGAGTTATTTCTCCTTATCAGCGTAGCATAGCTTAAACAATGGATCTGTGTAATAAGATCAGAACAATAACTAAAGGTTAGAAAGCACAGTACACAGTACTCAAATTCGTGCTTTCGTGCATCATGGACCACGCTTGCAGCCTCAATAGTAGAGTACTGTCTCTATAAAATTATTTATGATTAGTTTTCTTTGTGGATAGCTATTGATGTTACAGTATAGAAGATTAACTACTTGTCTGTTGGACATGCTGGAGGTTAATGTTGTTGTTGATAGGTTCTGTTGGAGATATGGCGTCTTCATTATCTAGATCAAAGATTAGTATATATACCCGACTTCCTGAAGAAACTGCGGTTGTGTCGACCTTAAAATTGTCGATAAACCTTTTCCTAAGTTTTTGTAGTAATTCAGCTCTGTTTACATTCTTAGGTTTATTGAGGTCATTAATGTATGTGTTAATAATCATATCGTGTATTGTTAGCGGGTCATGTATTCTTGATTTTTTCCTGTCGGTTGATATTTCGTGGGATTTCTTGTTAAGGGTTTTTATCTGGATATTTGGTACGCCTGCAATTGGTTCCATTGGTCTTTTTAGACATTTGAAGGACCATGCCTGATGTTCTTCAGAGCCGCAACTGGTGCATTTGGGAGGGAGTGTGGAGGTGCATTTGTTTTGAGGGTGTGTACCATAGCATTTTGGGCAACTTGGAGGTGTATTACATGATTCTGTAGGATGTGAGAACGCTAAACACTTGCTGCAAGGTTTGGGTGTTGGGTTGGGTGATTTGCTTGGGTATACTGAATAGTGGTGATATTCAAATGTGTTCAGAGAGCCAGTGATGTACCTGATAAGAGTTGTTGGTTTTTGTGTTGCTTTAGCTATTATCCTTCTACAGAAGCGATGTTCAAGTTTGATATCTAATAAGTGGTCGCTAATTAGTTTTTCTTCTATTTCCTCTTCGACCGAACCAATTACGACTGAATAACTTTCTGCCGGGGTTGAGTAGGCAGGTTTATTGTTAGTGGATGTTTCCTTGAAATTAAGTATTCTCTTAACTTTAACCATGTTTTGCAGAGTTAGGGTTATGTCACCTTTGTCTTGGTTGGTTTTAAGAAGAAGGCCAGTTTTTGTTTTTAGAATTTCATCATCCGTTTTTGGGTACATTTTTTCCCAAAGGTCACAAAATGATATTCTTGTACATCCTGTATCTGTTGTTAAATAGAACATGTGTTTATATTTTTTGTGTGTTACTTCGTTCATGATTGTAGAAAAGTTTTTATGTTGATTGGTGTTAGTTGTTGAAGTTTTTGTATTTGAAGTTTTTGTGGATGGATTTATCTGAACAGTTTTTGTTGCTCGTTTGTCTATGGATTTTGGTCCTAAAATTACTTGCCTTATTTGCTCTGCAGTTAGTTGTTTTTTGGGTGCCCCTTCACTTTCCAATCTTTCCCTAGCTTTCCTTTTCTTACTTTTCTCCATTCTCCCTCATCATCCATCTCCATTTCACTATAAGATCCATCGCTGTCCGTAGCCATTATTCACCTTTCACACTAAACTAAATGATAATAGGTCTTCACTCTACTACTGTTTAGCAAGAACTGATGAAATTAAATATTTCATCGTATTAGCATTTTTGTATTGTGACCACGTCAGTGCTTGCAGAGTTAAATCTGAAGGCTTTTCAATTTCGATCTCATAATAATAATAATAATAATGATTTATTGGTGCTATCACAAACAAATGTTTACACAGGTCAGGAGTAATGGCTCAAATTGGGCGTTCACTAGAGTTAAAATAATTACAAAATACAAGTGAATATAAAAGGTTAATAAAACATGTAAAAATACAATAGTTTAAAAAAGAAATAACAATTCTATAATGGACTGAACATTTTTATATCTGTATCTAAACTGAATGGGTAAGTGCTTCTGAATTAATTTTCACACTTTTTGTTTTGCACTTCCATTTCCGCTGGTGTCTGCTTCAGATGTAGACGGTAAATACATAGATCCGCTTACTGCAGAAAATACTGAAGTTCCGTTTGTTGAATCACCAGATAGTGAGCTTTGTTGAGATTGTGGTGTTGCCTGCTTGGAAGACAATTTATCTGTGATATTTGCTTTTACAGAGGGCATTTCTATGGAACACTGAATGGCCACATTTTTTCTACTTAGTATAAACTGTACCCCATAGTACACTTTTCCAGTATTATGCTGAACTTGAAAATTTCCAGATGGAGACGGAACTTTCACACTTGTCCCAGCCTTTGACTCATGTTGACTCTCAAACAAGTTACGAACATGAGTCATTTTACTTTTTTTTTTTTTCGGGGTTCTCGAGATCTTCTGCAAATTCTCTAATTTTCTCTTCCTTTCGGAGGATGACATCTGAGAGGTAGGATTAGAAACTGACAGTAAAATATGGGGTACAACATCTTTTTTTAGAAATATTCTTTTGCCCATTAGTTTATACTACACCCAATTTTTACAGTCTCTTTCGAGCTAAAAAATAGGAATTTATTACAAATTGTAATTAAAAACTTCAAAACCTACCGACATTGAAATGATCTTCACAAACATAAAATCTGGTTGTAGGAGGACAATAAACATTTTTTGCTGTTAGTGACTCTATTGCTGAACACTACTTTTGTCGTTTCTCATCGTCTGGTACAGTCAAAAATATCTTGTTTCTTATTTTTGATGTATTTTTATAGCAGCACACAACAAATAAACAATCAGCATTTTTCACAACATACTGGATAAGTAGCCTGTGTAACATCTGTCTTTGTCATTAATGAATTTGTTAGAAAAGAACAGCTATATAACCACTACTTACCAGGTTTGTCGCAAAGAAATGCCTTTGCTACCAGATACGAGACTGCTGCCATCTAATAGACTAAGACAGAACTGATCGCAACTACGTCATATCCCCCACCACTCTCCCATTCTAAAATTAATTTATTTATTTAAAAATAAGCAAAGAATTTTTGCGAAAAAATAAGAAATACGTCATGATTTTTTTGTTGTCGATTTTTATTTCCACTGTAATTAAAATATAGGCACCCACCCCATTGTTGTACGAAATACTAATGTCATTTTTTTTTGTTCTTAATAATTTAAACTCATTACGTGAAATTTCATTATTGTATTTTTGTAGTTTTTCCAAAGTATGGCTTTTTTCTTAATATCTAGTATTATACTACTCGTATACCACGGTAAATATTTTCTAAGACGAGACACTGATTTTGGTACATGTAATTCAAAAATATTTTTATATGTTTATAAAACTCCTCGTTAGGATCATCAACTCTAGATAAAAATGACCAATCAGTGGTACTATAAGGTGTTCGTATAAATTTAAGAAATTTGCTTTACGAAAATTAAAAGTCTCTTTGTCGTTTACTGGCAAAGGGTTACATTTTTCAAAATCTTTCAAATACATAGATATGTTAAGAGCAAGGTGGTGATCATCTTCAAGGAGTAAATTATCTTCCGATTTATTAACTTCACAGTTTTTATTAAATAATACTAAATCCAACAGTCTGTCATTTGAATTAACTATGTAATTAAATCGTAATCGTAATAATTACAGAAAGAGTTAACTCTTTGTGGCATACGGGTTGAAATTCTAGCAAGTTGTGACATGTCGGTCCACAAAACGGACCACTTATGAAACTGCGTATGTGAAGTTGCACATCGACGCAAATTTTGAACCACATATCCCCATTTGCTTTTTATAGTTTTATTATCAACTGGGAGCAGTCACACGCTTCAGTTCTCAAATTAGATTAAAGTGCATTGCATTGTTGTTCTAAAAGTGAGGTTATTTTATACGTAAACTTTAACATTGAACAGAAATTAAGGTATGTTTATTTTTCTAATATTGTATAAAATCATTTACTTACATCTCTAGTTAGTGTTTGTTATACATGTCTGGCCACTCAGTTGTTTCGGATACAGTTCAGTAAGTTGCACACATCTCCCCTGAAAGGAACCAGTCGACGTTCCATCTTGGACAGCTCGGACTAACGTGATTATGGGGCGGAGTCAAAATTGTTAGGGGAGTTGGTGCAACTTACTGAACTGTATCCGAAACAACTAAGTGGCCAGACGTGTATGTGTAATCAATATTATCTTACAATTAATTGCAATTATTTATTTGTTTGTCGAGTTCCGATTTTGTACCACTGTGCAGCTAGGCATAATTCAATCAGAAATTATATTGTTACAGTTTTGCTGTATTATATAGATCAAAAACAAACACCATGTGGGTTGAATGTGGCCGGAATGACTTCTGATCTGTTATATGATTTGATAGATGATGTTGAAGATGCCGACTATGTACCAAGTGGTTCAGAATCAGATGTAGGAGATAATGACGATGAAGAGGGTGAGAATATTGGAGAGATTGCTATCACTGATTCAGAGGATTCTAAGGATGACCTTCCGCTATCTACATTTATAGATGCAAACAAAGTGCAAGGAGGTAATGTGATTCGGGGAGTTTGCAATATTTTCTCAATAAAGCCACAACCTGATTTCCAGTCACAATGTGGTTTAGCAGGGGAAGCTAAAGAACTAAATAGCATTAGTTGTACACCATATAAGCTATTTAATTTACTGATTACTGATGAAATATTGGAAAATATTACCTTTCAAACTAATATCTATGCAGAACAAGTATATCAAACTACCAATAAACGATACACTCAAACAACTCTTTCTGAAATAAAAACTTTCATAGGGCTCAACCTGCTTATGGACATCAAAAGGTCACCTAGCTACCGTGATTATTGGTCTGCAGATAAAGACTTGCACGATTCTTACATTTCACAATTTATGGTTGTCAATAGGTTTAGTTGGCTACTGAATCATGTACATTTGAATGATAATTCAGTAATGCCCAGTAAAAACAATATCAATTATGACAAATTATATAAAGTACGGCCATTTATATTTGAATTGAAAAAGAATTTCAAGAAATGTTTAAATCCTCACCACTGCATTGTCATTGATGAATCTATGATAAAATTTAAGGGGCGGAGTTCAATCAAACAATACATGCCGAAAAAACCGATCAAATGCGGTTATAAAGTTTCGGCTCTGGCTGATAGTGAAAGCTATCTGTATGATTTCGATATTTATACAGGAAAAACTAAAGATTATGTAGAACATGGATTAGGAGAAACAGTAGTGTTACGATTAATGGAAGGGCTGGAACACAAACAGCATTGTCTATATTTTGACAACTATTTTAGTACGTACAATTTATTGAAGAAATTGAAAGAAAAAGGTATAAATGCTTGTGGCACGGTGATGGCGAACCGAAAAATCTACCCAAACTAAAAGAAGACAAGTACCTAAAACAAGGAGAATACGACTTCAACATAAGCAATGATGGGATAAGTATCGTCAAATGGAAAGACAAATGAACAGTCCACCTTCTTTCAAATTTTCATGATCCTTAATCTACCGCCGAAGTAAAAAGGAGACATAAAGACGGATCGTCAAAACAAATTCCATGCCCAAATGCTCTAATAGACTATAATAAAAATATGAATTGTGTGGATAGATTTGATCAGCTTAAATCGACTTACGAGATAGACAGGAAAAGTAAGAAATGGTGGATGAGGATGTTTTGGCATTTTATGGACTGCTGCGTCGTAAATAGTTTTTTTTATATAAACTAAAGAAATTGCCACCTATGACGCTGAAGGATTACAGACGAAGGGTCATAGATGGTTTACTTGTGGAAAAACTAATAGAACTTAAACGAAAAAAAGACAATAATCAGGAGCCTATCCAGAAGAGGAGTCGTAAGATCTCTCCAGAACTTAGATTCACTTCATCATCGCATCAGCCCGTTAGATCGCCCAGGAGAAGATGTGCACTTTGTAGTACAAAGGCAAATCCGGTGCGATCTAATTGGGAATGCATTATATGTGAGGTTGGGTTCTGCCTTGGAAAAACCAAAGATTGTTTTCAAAGATATCACAGAAGTAATAATTAATTTTTAATTCAATTTTTAGTTTGTCTTAGAAAACATATTTGTAGGTTTGTTATTTGAATAGGTGGGAACGTTACAATAACAGAACATATAGATGTCACAATAGTAAGTATGCCTACGTATAATTATATTTGCTAATACCAAAGAGTAGATGCGTATCTACTATTTTGCTAATACTATAAAAGCATTGCTGTAGTATAACAGTGCATGCGCAAAGATCCAAACAACAAACTGTAGTTGCACAATGCTGCAAAATGTGGACCACCTCGTAAATGCTAGTTTGGCAATATTTTTTTATTTTTATTTTTGGGAAACTTCTTATTTTGTCATCTATCTTGGATTAAATAAAAAAAATAATAACTTTTTTTAACTTTTATTTCTCGTACAACAAGGGTCCAGAAAATCTGTGAAATCTCGTGCAGCAAAGAGTTAATAATATAGTTCTTTCAGTAATTACATTATTCACGCGATACTCAGGAATATTAAAAAAAAGAACATCACCAGCTATAGTGTGCTCAAAAGTTTCAAGACATTCGAAAAGTTGGCTATACTGTGTTATGTTCAGACTCGGCGGTATAAACAGGGTGTTTGGGTAAAGGTATTCGGAAATCTAAAAGCATGTAGTACTCTTCAAAATAAGCCAAAAAGTTCATATAAACTTTGCTCCAAAAACGGTCCCTAAGGGGGCTACAACCCCTTTAGGGGCTTCCAAAAAAGTTGTTCTCACATATTTCGAGAACCTATCAATATAATCTAATGAAATTTTCTATGGTAGAATACTTTTTTGTGCTTAACAAAATAGTAAACCTTAAATATCAAAATTCTTCAGGGGCATTCCTACATGGGGGTGTGTCGCCTTCACGTAATTTTTTCCCTATTCTGATAAAAATTTTAAAAATTTCAAGAAATCTTGCTTTAAGAAGATCTCTTTCTAAAAAAAAGAAAAAGTTTAAGTTTAAAGATTCTGTAAATGTATGAGGGATTCATATAGTGTTCGAGTAGGAAATTTTCTTTTGGGAGCGAAGTTAGGATTGGTTTGGTGAATTAGGGGGTGTATAGTTTCAAAGTTGAATGAATTATCTGCAAATTTTTTTGAAAGTCTTTGAAATCGGGACAGTATTGGTTCGATATTGGTTTTCTGATATAATAGGTGTCTAATCTTGGTGATTTTCCTCAGACTGCTTCTTTCTCCAACTTTCATGTTGCGTAGAGCTGGCTTTCTGCATTTCCAAACAAAACAAAACCATATTAAAATATGGGGCGGCAAATCATTTTATAGGTCTTGCACGCTGTGTGTGTGTCAATACCTTCGTTTTTGTATGTGAGATTTCTGAAGGGTCTGGACCTTGTTAAAATACTTTGCTTGCATAGTTTTGTGTGTAAGTTAAAATTTAGTTTGCTGTCAATATTGATACCCAGGTATTTACATGATGAGGAGGGTTGGAGTGTATGTTGTAGCAGGTTAATTGTTGGAGAGTTATTTGTAATTTTGTAGTTAAATATGATCAGATGGGATTTATTCAGGTTGGGGATAGTTCGCCATTTTTTCATCCAGAATATTGTTTTGTCCGTCAAGTTCTGGAGATTTTCTATGGTTTCTGTCAGAGATTTAGTAGTAGTAGTAATTTATTGGTGCTTTTGATACATTAAAGAATCATTACACAAGTCGAAACAATAGGCATATGCAAGAACAGGTTAGGTTCTATATAGTTAAAAATAATTTAAAAGTAATAAAATTATATAAACATATTGTCACAATGAAGGAACTCATTAATGCTATAGAAAGCTTTTGATATTAAAGTTTTCTTTATAGTGCTTTTAAAATTGTTGAATGGTAACGACTTTATACATGGCGGTAGTTTGTTAAGGAATAGAGGACAGTAATAGTTAGATGAAAGTCGAGATTTTTCTAGTCTGAAGTAGTCTACTCGAATGTCATTTTTACGTCTAGTATCATGTTCATGTTCATGTTTGTAGAATATTTGTTTACATTTTTGTAGGCATAGATCAAGCATTCCAATATGTATTTATAAGGTATTGTTAAAATGTTGAGATCAACAAAAGTATTTCTTACCTCAGCCCTATAACCTAAGCCAGCAATTATTCTCACAGCCCGTCTTTGCAGGGCAAAAATTCTGACAGAGTGGCATGAATGTCCCCATGCCAGGATTCCATAAGTACATACTGACTGGAATAAAATGTGATAGGCTTGTAAACAGACATTTCTCGGTACTATTTTACTCAAGTTATTCAATAAAAATATATTTTTCGATAGCTTAGAAGCCATATGCTCTATGTGATTTACAAATTTTAGTTTTGGATCCATGTATATGCCCAGGAATTTGACCTCTACTGGGTTATTTTGGTTAATCTGGTGTCTTAGGCTGAATGTCATGTTCACTGTTTTGGAATTATTTAGTGATAATTTATTACAAACGAACCAATCATTGTATTTCGACATGATCTCCTCTATTTGATCATTTATCGTCAACAAATCAAATGTCGCGTAGATATTAGAAATAGTCGTATCATCAGCATAGAGAATGGTTTTTACTTTTAAAAGAATTGAACTTAAATCATTGATATATATCAGGAATAACAAGGGCCCTAGCAGTGACCCCTGTGGGACACCAAATTTAATATGTGCCATATTCGATTTGCAATTTTTGTAAAAAACCACTTGGTGTCTCCCTGTAAGGTAACTGTTTAATAGGTTTAAACTGTTTACATTCACTCCATAGTATCCCAATTTAGTAAGTAGAATGTCTGGATCTACACAATCGAAGGCCATTGACCATTCTCGAAGCCCTCCGATATGTATTCCAATAAGTCCATAATAGCTAGTGTGGTTGACTTGTTTTTTCTAAAGCCGAATTGTGTTTCACTAAATAAATTTTGTGATTCAAAGTGTTCATACAGTTGACTTTTCAATAGTAATTCATAGATTTTTTATGTAACTGGGATTTGAGTAATTGGTCTATAGTTGTTTGTATCATTTATGTCCCCTTTCTTAAATATCGGAACTACTTTTAGAAGTTTAAAACAAGCAGGGTAAATACCTTCTCTTATACTACAATTTATCAGTTTAGTTAGTGGTATAATCAATATGTTTTTAAGTGATTTAATCAACGTAACACTCATATCGTATATATCTTTTGAGTTTTTAGATTTTTAAACTATTAAAAGCATCTCTTACCTCAATAAAGGTAACCTCTCTGAAACTAAAATGTAAGTCAGTTTGATTAAATCTGTAATTATTCAAGTATTCTTCCGCTGTTTTGTTACTATTGGTTAATGAAGATATGATGTTATCGGCTGTATTCACGAAATGAAAATTAAGGTCATTCGCATTTATTTCAGTTACTTGTTCTGTTTTATTGTTATCCCTAAACGAGTTTATTACTTCCCAAGCAGTTTTCATCATATTTTCCGATTCCGATTTTCCGATTTACCATGGAATACCAGGCCGTTATCATCAGCGAATTGCAGAATATACAGGGTGGTCCGGTATCCATGGCGGAAACTTCAGGGGACAAAAGAGTACCAAAAAACAATATGACTTTGCTTATAAACATAACCTTCTAAACGTACCGTTTTTGAGATACAGGGTGTTAAAGTTTTGATTTTTTTAAATATATTTTTAAATATCTCTCTAACGAACAACAATATTAAAAAACTATTTGGTGATGTGAAATATCTCGCAGAGCACTAGTATTTCACCATTAGAAAAGTTTGCGAACATCACCAGTGGCGTCGATCTGGGGCATTGTGACCCTTTTTCCTATCAGAACTTCTACGCCACTGGTCCTAGACACCAATTCTATCTTGTTTTATATTTTCTGATGTTTTTTGCACAAAAAGTCACTCTTGTGATTTTTTCGTAAGATGCACCATTTTCGAGTTAATAGCATGTAAAGATATTAATGTTTAAAAAAAAATTATTATTATTAAAAATTTATTAACATTATTACATTTTATTAACAATTTTTGAGCTCTAGTTAGGAAGAAAAACATCACAAAAATAACAACAGATTTAATAGCATCTTACGAAAAACTCACAAGAGTGACTTTTTATGAAAAAAAAATCTTAATTTTTTTTGCACAAAAAGTCACTCTTGTGAGTTTTTCGTAAGATGCTATTAAATCTGTTGTTATTTTTGTGATGTTTTTCTTCCTAACTAGAGCTCAAAAATTGTTAATAAAATGTAATAATGTTAATAAATTTTTAATAATAATAATTTTTTTTTAAACATTAATATCTTTACATGCTATTAACTTGAAAATGGTGCATCTTACGAAAAAATCACAAGAGTGACTTTTTGTGCAAAAAACATCAGAAAATATAAAACAAGATAGAATTGGTGTCTAGGACCAGTGGCGTAGAAGTTCTGATAGGAGAAAGGGTCACAATGCCCCAGATCGACGCCACTGGTGATGTTCGCAAACTTTTCTAATGGTGAAATACTAGTGCTCTGCGAGATATTTCACATCACCAAATAGTTTTTTAATATTGTTGTTCGTTAGAGAGATATTTAAAAATATATTTAAAAAAATCAAAACTTTAACACCCTGTATCTCAAAAACGGTACGTTTAGAAGGTTATGTTTATAAGCAAAGTCATATTGTTTTTTGGTACTCTATTGTCCCCTGAAGTTTCCGCCATGGATACCGGACCACCCTGTATGATTGCTGGACACAATACTTCGAGGATACTCGAGATTATAGTTATAAATAGCATGACAGAATATATTATATAATAATGGAGAAAGTGGAGAGCCTTGAGATAAACCTTGTTCCGGAGCGAACGTTGTTGAAAATTTGTTTTTAGTTTGAATTTGTAGAGAGCGGTTTGAACGGTAGTGTTTTAAAATCCATAAGATATCCATAAGAATTTTATTTCGTAAATACAAATAAATTTCTCAGAAAGGGTGCATTTTATCGCATTTCAACAAGTATACCTTTCCTTTAGGAAATTAAATTGCATTTCGATTATAATAGAAGACAATGTCCAAAACCTAACTTCAAATAAATTATGGCTTAAAGTGTCACATTAAAGTACTGTAACTAGCGCCCTCTATACTAGAAGAAAAAGTCTTTTCGACATTTGAGGTTTTAGAAAACTACTTTACTGCTATAAATCTTAAACTGAATAAAGGCAAAACTCAAGCTATAGCTTTTACATATAACACTTCCAATGTTGAAAAAACATTTGATAATGGTATAAATACATTGACAAACATGCCAGCAATGACTTTTCTGGGAATTAAAATTAATACACCACACCACATGTAATTACGACCCCTTTATCCCAGAAGGCTGAGCCTTGTGCGGGAGGGGGCTACACATTTAAAGACCAGGGACACACATCCAATATCCGTGTATAATGGAAAAATCCCTCTCACAGTATTTTCCATTGCCACGACCGGGATTCGAACCCGGGACTTTTGGGTGAGAGGCAGGTACTCTACCATCTCGACCATCAGTTGATGCCAGACTTGATTGGAAAGCCCATACTGATGACATCATAAATAATATAGCCAAGTATTGTTACGCCCTAAAAGTGATCACAAAATATCAGTACTGAAGCAGCCTTTATAGCTTATTATGCCTATGTCGTATCTAGACTTAGATATGGTATTATCTTTTGGGGCGGAACAAGTCATATACATGGGATATTCGTGCTACAAAAAAGATGTCTCAGAAACATATTAAACATTAAACAAACTGATAGTTGTGAGCCAATATTTATAGAAAGAAAGATACTTACCTTAATCAGTCACTATATATACGAGTCCGTTGTCTTTGTTGCACAGAATACTTGTCTGTTTACAAATCACGACAGAAATCACTTATATAATACAAGAAATAAAGCTGATCTTTTAAATATTAAAACTAGATATGCTTTTATTCAAAAAAATATACCATATACAATAATTAAAATCTACAATAAAATACCGCATAATTTAAAATTGGTACAGTAAAAGAATTGCAAACAAATTTAAAGGCTATCCTCGTAGAAAAGGCTTACTACACTTTGGACGAGTTCTTCAGTGATGACTTATAGCATTTTTATTTATTTTTTTTATTCTGTCTTGTTCTTCTTCCTTTAGTATTTAATATGTATCTTAACATGTGAATCTGTACTTAATCTTAATCTTAGTTTTAACTTTACTTTTAATTTTACTTTTAACTTTACTTTACTTATGTTACTCAGTAGTTATTTCGTGACATGTTCCACATCCACTTGGATATTTTAAGAACAAATAAAGACTTATCTATCTATCTATCTATCTATAAAATGTGACATCCGACATGATCACCATTGAAATTAGCGACCTGAAAAACATGTCGTTACCAAATTTGAATTAGATATGTATAATAGTCTCCAAGATAGAGACAAAATACAAATATATTTTTTTAACCGCCCTGTATCTTGAAAACGAAAAGAGTTAGACCGCTACTTTTTGGGTTAAATTGACTTGTTTTGATGTCAAAAATCTGCAGTTTAGCGTTGACCCAATCTTTTCGAAACATTCTGTATATACTTATTTCTTGACGAAAATCCATAGTACAGAGAAATTTTAATTGAAGAGAGAAGAAAAAAAAAGCAAACAAAGCTTTCCAATTATAAAAAGGATTTGATTATAATTGGAAAGCTTTGTTTGCTTTTTTTTTTCTCTCTTCAATACTGCATATATATTTATTTATTTAAATATAGCTTAATGTCTGTGTAATATGATACACTGAATTTGATAAATATTTATTTAGTTTTCTGGACTGTGAAGAACAGCTAGCACTATTGATTACAATCCATTTATGTGTACACTACACATACACAATAAACATTATATAATTAATTATTATTAAAATCTTATAGTATCTGTAAGTAGATTTTTATTTTTTAGCAATATTGACAGCAGCTATTGAAATGCTGACCGGTCCAGAGTCTGCCAAATATAGTAGAAAACCAGACATAGTTGCAGATGCAGCATATTTCATTCTTAGTCAAGATCCAAAATCATGTACTGGTAATTTCTTTATAGATGAGGAAGTTCTGAGAAATGCTGGTATAACCGATTTAAAACAATACGCTTGCTTTCCAGAAAATCATGACAAACTTATGCCAGACTTTTTTGTTGATGATGATATACCAGTATCGCCAGCTGGGACGCCTTCATTATTAGATAGTGTTGGCAAAAAAGATACAGCACCTGTTGGTCAGATTGTCAAACTATTCAAGACTATTGAAAGTACTATATCTATTGACACAGTTGCAAAAACGCAAGCAGTTTTTGAATTCAACGTAACTGGAGATGAAGCTGGCAAATGGTAAATATTTATTAGACTCTTAAGTTTACCTTTATAGGTAACTCTTGATTATGAAATAATAATTAGAAAGGTATGCGTTAACCTTAAAAAAGAACATGACAATGTAAATAAAGAAATTTAGAAATTGTTTCAGAAATATTTGTTAATCATCTTTCAAGTTATGTAACAACTCTGAAATCTAGGAATGAAGGAAATGCCCACTTTTTATAGTGTTGTAGTGAACTTCATTCTCTATTATACTGTCTTTTTAAAACAATTAATTGTTAAAAACAACAAAGTTTGGATATACGATATCATAGATTAAAGAGGTATAAGATAAACCATTTAATAAAATGAAGTTAAGTGGGTCTTGTGCATTCGACTAGTAGATGGCGTTACCACAAAGTGCATTCTATTTTCGGACTACGAATTTACGTCTGAACCAAGGATATGTAGTTTCGCAAACAATAAACATTTGCCGAAGCGCTATCTATATTTCGATAGCGCAAATATTAAAACTTCGAACAACAAAATCTACAAAGCGGTTTATTTTATCAAGCCTAATAAGGAGTTGTGTAAACATTTTTTGCGATAATGAGGTAATGACATAGTGCCGCAGCTCGCGACATTCCCACACTAATCATACTCTCGCTGCTTTTTGCTCTTATCTTCTAAATTCTATCTGTGACTTTACTGTTGTGTTTACTGTACGCTAGCACATGTGCCCAAGTTGGGTAGGTATAAAAAGATTTGCGTTTCCAGAATTTTATAAATTAAATACATTGGTACGTGTTTGTGCTTATTTGGGTGAATTGAAAATGAGTGGAAATGTCTGTCAATACATAGACTGCACTACGACAATAAGAAATTCACCAAATTTAAAATTTTATAGATTTCCTATCAAAGAATCTTTTCAAACTAAAAAATGGATTATCCACTCAGGTAAAATTACAAAAATTCAATTTTTTTGTATAATATACTTAATTTACCTCTATTCACTGCCTCTATATAATCTTTTTTTATTGTACCATTATAAAATTATTAAAACCCCATAACTTTGGCGTTAATTCAAAAGAATTAATATTTTTTTGATTATACTCTTATAATATGAACTTTATAGGTATATTATATACATTTATCATATATCATAAAAATAAGACAAAATATTTTACAATTATTATTAAAGACAGGTAGGAATGTTTTTTTTCTACGAGCGTGCGTAAAGTACTAACTTTACTCAGGCTAGTGCGTAAAGTAAAAAAACAAACAATTGCATATTAGAGCACCTATTATAATCATTTTATTTTAAAAACGTTAAATACGGTTATTTAATTTTATTTAGTCCATTTATTTATTATCACGGTATATTATTACAATATACGAGTATACCTAATTCTCAGCAATCTTTAACAAAAATGTTTGATTTTTTGATAATTCTGAAGTTGTATTTATATTCTTAAGACTTTGATTAGTTTCACCGAGAGTTTCACTCATTTAAAATTAAGTAGGCTATAGCAATATTATGATTTTTAAATGTCATATTAAGTTTTGACGTAATAGGTAAGTTTTGACGTTTTGAAATTTTCACATTATTATTAGATAATTTAGGTCCAGTTACCTCTTTAATCTATGCTCATGGGATTGTCACACTCGCCTTCGGCTCGCGACAAAATTGCCATTTGTGAAGAATCTCATCTTACGCACTTGTTGCATGAATAACTATTTTAAAATAATTGTTTGCCTAGGCGCCATACAAATATTTATGTACATACAAATGCTAGGACACTAAATCATGAATGTAACATCACAATTTATTGAATAAAGTTATTATTATTATTATTATTTTATCTAGGATTTTCTGACTTTAACTTTAACTGGAAATGAATTATACAGGGTGAATTTTTTTATATTAACTGGACCTAAATTATCTATAATAATGTGAACAGCGAACATTTGAAAACTTCAAAACGTCAAATTTACCTATTAGGTACGTCAAAACTTAATGTCATTTAAACATCATAATATATTTCTATAGCCTTCTTAATTTTAAATGAGTGAAACTAATCAAAGACTTAAGAATATAAATGAAACTTCAAAATTATAAAAATTCAAACATTATTGTTAAAGAATACTGACAATTAGGTATATATTATAATAATATGCCGTGATAATAAATAAATAGACTATCTAAAATTAAATAACCATATTTAACGTTTTTTAAAACAAAATTATTTATAGGTGCTCTAATATGCAATTGTTTACTTTACACACTATAAAGCGAGCATAAAGTTAGTACTTTACGCACGCTCGTAGAAAAAAATATTTGTTTCATATGGCTGACCCTCCACTATACTCCTTTTGACGCTAAAATTGAATAGAATTTCTCTATTGGTCGTATTTATAGAACCTGAATTACAAAGCAACCGCTAGATTTGACTGACAAAGGGTCTATTCTATAATTAAAATGTTAAATTTAACGGCCTGTTAAAATTCGTAACCATAGAGATGATGACCAATCACGTGCATAGATTTTAAATTTTAACGGCATGTTTAATTTTAACTGGTACGTTAAAAGTTACAGAATAGGTCCTAAAGGCTGACTCTACAAGTACGTATTAAGCTTAGGCATTGTGCAGCAGAGCAATCAGCTTATGTTATAATGTCGCGAAACGCATAAACGCTAAACGTATGAAAACGCGAATAAATGGGAAGCCGGCCTTACTGTCAACTGAACTGTCATATTCGTTTTTGTGAAATTATTTCTTAATTTGTCAGTTGTTTATGTTAATGAATTCGTTGAGATTTTTCTTATACAGGGTGAATACCAATAACTCATTTTAATTTTAAGGAATGGTAGGTACCTTAATGGTAAGGCCATATACCAAAAATAAAAAATATATACCCTGTAGTTCTCCAGAAAGAAAATAAATTAAAACACGTCAACATTTTCAGAACTTCGTAACTGACCTATCTCAACAGAAAATAAATCAGGGTAGGTCTTTGCCTCTGGCATTCACCTTGTTTTTTGCAATCATAAATTCACTAGTTTTTGCTGTCACTGTAATTAACTTGCCTCCGATCGCAAATTTGTGAAAGACCGTCGAACGGCGGCTTAACTTTATTAGACGTTTTTTGTCACGTTTTTTACGTTAGAGAGTCTGTGACTTGATACAAGTAGGGCTGCCATCTGTGAAATCAAGAAACCAGGGCAAGATGCTCGAAAACCCCGGATTTTTGAGCTTAAAACCCGGACACTTCTGCCGAAAATTTTTTTACCTTACCAATTGGGTTACCAATAAAATAAAATAAGTTTAAATTGTTATAATTATATAATTTTCTTTGATAACAAAATTAAATCTTCTAAAAATTAACGAAACTAAAAATCAAGTCTACTTTCTCTCTTCTATTAAGAAACAAAAATAAAATCTAAATAAAGAAACTAAACTTTCTTCTCTAAACAAAAATTAAATCGTCTAATAATTAGAGAAACTAAAAATATTTGATAGGAGACTTTAAAACCCGGACTGCATACAAAACCCCGCCCGGACGCTTCCCGGACGCCCTCCAAACTAGGACAAATCCGGGGAAACCCGGACGGATGGCAGCCCTAGATACAAGGCATGTTGTTCACCCCATAGTGGGTCAGTAGAGCGACGAAGCGATACTCAAAAGTTAACCAGAATTTTACGTAGGGTAGGTTAGTTTTTCAGCTTTCTTTTTTATATTTTTTTATGGGTAATTTGTGTTATAAATATCAACAGTAACCCCATCTTAAAATTAAAATGAGTTATTGGTATTCACGCTTTATAAATATATTTTACTTTGTGTATTAAGGTACGTATAAGAATTAACCTTATGTTTTGTGTATTATATATTAAGGTACGCAATGCAAACGATTAATATTGATTAAATGTTAAAACGTTTTTTTAAGGTTAGGTTTCCATCAAAATCTGATGGCTATACAAATATATTGAGGAATATATTTGTGGTTATCGCAGCTTTCATTAATTTCATCGTGTAAAACTGACTATTGCGCACACCATTCTGCGGAACCATTAAATTAATGGGGCGGAGTCTATTCATATTTGTTGGTGAGATATACTATACTTACATCTCTTGATCTAGGTATAATACGTAACAAAATCAACCGAGTCACGATAACGGTCCAGAAGGTATTACTGGACAAGAAAGTAATATTTATTTTATTGTAAACAATAAAGTTCAATGTACGGAATTCCAGTAGTAAATTTTATGTAGTATATAAAATACGTATTATTTATTCTAAGAAATAGATATATAAAATCACAATCTTGTTGGATTGTGTAAAATCACACCTTGTTATAGGTGTCTAAGGTGTCCTATCCAACAAGGGATGTGCCAACAATATTTTTTGTCCGCTTCAGTTTAAACGGAACGCGCGAATAATGTATAGAGAAGCGAAATTCACCTTAAAAGTCTCTCCTTTCTCGAGAAAAAAAAAATTTGCGTAGAACCAGATCAGACCTTATCGGATTTATAAAGTAATCAATTTTACATGAGAAATCGCTATTTACGATATTTTTCTGTGGTAAAGATATTTTTTATTTCGAAAAAACTTCGTGTTTTTTAAAATTTACATTCCCATATCTTCAAATCTAATTGCGCTATCGATCTGATTTTTTTTTTAAATTCAAGTACACACCCAAGCGCTTCCAATGGTGTTTCTGTTTCTATCGACTTTTGTTTATTATTTTCTTTAAATAACAATGAAGTTGTTATTTCGCTAAGAATGCACTCATATTTTCACCAATTGACAAACTTTTTTATTTTTGTAAATTTTCATATACATGCAGTGAAGCAATTGAAGCCAAGATATGGGAGAAGTTTTTGAAAAAAAAAATTCATCTAGGACTTATACTTTTTTATTTATGAATATCTTTGTGACGGGGCGCGTGACTACCGGTACCTAGACTGCGACCGCACCACTAGCGCTAAACATGATAATATGGTTGTGCTATCGTAATATAATAGTGAATTCCGTGGATATTGTCGTGTGTGATATAGTTTTCTGATGTTATTTTTAATATTCATTATTTATTTATAATGGAGTGTATTATACAGCTTGTGTAAAAAGTATTGAAACATGACCATAACTTTTAAAATATTGATTGTATAAAAAAACCCTTGGATAGGTTTTATTTTCAATTACGCAACTTTTGGTGCGATTTATAATTTCTAGTTCCCAGCCACCCCAACATTTTTTTTTTCAAATAGCAACCTACCCTCTGTGATACCCCAAAAGAAAGGTATTTTAATAGACTATTCAACGCTGTAAAGAAATCCGAAATCAGTCGATGCAATTGGAAAATTTTTTTTTCAAAAACCTTCCATATCTCGACTTCAATTCCGTCACTGCATGTATATGAAAATTTACAAAAATAAAAAAGTTTGTCAATTATTGAAAATATGAGTGCATTCTTAGCGAAATAACAACTTCATTGTTGTTTAAAGAACATAATAACTAAAAATCGATAGAAACAGAAACACCATTGGAAGCGCTTGGGTGTGTACTTGAATTTTAAAAAAAAATCAGATCGATAGCGCAATTAGATTTGAAGAAATGGGGATGTAAATTAAAAAATACACGAGTTTTCGAAATAGTCAATTTCTGAAGTTTTTTCTAAAAAAAAAATATCTTTACCACAGAAAAATATCGTAATTGCTCATTACAAATTCAAATTCAAATTCAATTTATTAATCCAGTTAGAGCAGAGCTATTGGACATGTCAAGAAAATAGAAAATTTTACAGTACATAATATATAAACAGAAACAAGTATATGTGACAAGTAACACATTGACACAAAATTAAATAACAAACAGTAAGATACATTAATAATAAATAAAAGGTACATTAATAATAAAATGGAAATATACTATCATAGACAATACATTGTTTAGAGTGCATATTCATTATTCTAAATATTCCTGAACAGAATATGCACATAGATTTAAAAGATGAATTTTAACATGTTTTTTAAAGAGAAATATATTTTTTGAATTTTTATATGCTACAGACAAATGATTGTATAATTTCAGTCCCAGGATATTATGGGCTTTTGTAGACATATTTAGATGTTTATTTGGGATATGAAAATTACATTTTTTACGTGTATTATAAGAATGAATTCCCTCATTTTTTTCAAAACTATGTTGATTTTTATACACATATGTTAATAGTTCCAGAATATAAAGACTTGGCAAGGGAAGAATTCCATATTGTTTAAAAAGATTGCGACACGAGTGAGTTGGAGGTACTCCAGCTATACATCTTAATATTCGTTTTTGTGCGACAAAGACACCATATACACCAGAGGAACTTCCCCAGACAGTAATACCATAAGCCATTCTAGACTGTATTTGTCCAAAATAGAATAATAAAAGACCAGAGATATCCAAAACCCTCTTCAGGGCTCTAATTTGAAAACATTTAGAATGTAGAATAGTAGTAAGTTTGCTACAGTGATTATTAAATGTAAGCGTGTTATCAAAGACAATTCCCAGAAACGTCGCACAGTTGTTTTTCTGAATGCCTACATTATTTATATTCATATCAAGGGACGGAATATTGATATTTTGACGAGTGTGAAATGTCATATAACTAGTTTTGGCAGTATTGAAGAACAGCAAGTTATTACTGAACCAGCCACATAAATGTTCAATAGTGGTGTCTATTTTATTTTGTAGCGCACTACAGGTCCCAAATAACCTACTCTACAAAATCTACAGAGTTTTATCTGGTTCTACGCAAAAAAAAATAAACGACACATTTTTAGGTCGACTTCGCTCCACTAGTAGGTACGTTAATGTTTTCTCTCTCTTGTAACAAATAAAGTCTACAGATAGGGAATAAATCACTTCTCCTACAAAATAGTGTTGGAGAGAACTAGAGAGGATTACCCTCTTTTTTCAAAGCGACGTGACAGACATCTATTATCTGGTAGTGAAAACAACAGGCGCGTCGTAACTTAAAAAGGTTCAATGCAAAGATAAAAACTTGTAATTAACAAACGCCCATCCACGATATAATGTATAATAAGTTGATGCCTGAGCCATCTAGCCGATTCTAGCGCGTCTTAAAACTGTTACCAGAGTTTCAACTTTAGAATCAGAAATGCCACAATGAGTTTAATGCAGTAATACACTAACTGTTCAGTGCATAAACCTATTTAAATTATTACATATTTTTAATTATTGTTACTGACATTTTGCGCAAAATACTACAAATGGTACATATATTTGTTAATTCTGAATGTGGGTTTTACACACCTATAGTGTGTCAATAAGAAATTACATTTGTATAACCGGCAACATTGCATTTAATTTCTCTACGTTGTATATTATCGTCACTTAAGAAACTTGTATTAGTCGGTTTCTCTTATACTTACTTACTCTATGACGATATATTTTTCAATTTAATCGCTGTATTTTTTTAAATATTGCAGATTTTGAAAAAGTGACCAAATTGATTTTTGCAAATAGTCATGATTACCCCTATATAACAAAATGAAATATAAAACCACTATTGTAAATTCTCGGTGTCAATGATTTTCCATTTTTGGACCGGTGTTGCATTAGGCGCTGTATACAATATTTATTGCAAATGCTCATTCCAACAGACAAAACCGCTTATTGTCAATAAAATTTGCAACAAAATGCCGAAAACCGCAACTCCATAATATTCCTCCTTGCAGAGATATCTTATTCCAAAATTTGAAGAAAAAAAATCCAAATATGCAGTTCAATGGGCTCATTTCAGAAAAATTTTTTAATTCATATTCCGAACATACACCTTGTAATTAGTAAATGTGCAAAATATTAATTTTTTTTTCAACTGCTTCTCCCTCAAAATAAATAATGAAATAGAGCGCTGTGACGTCACACCACTCGCAGCGGTCGGCCGCTAGCTTGTTTCCTATAGTTTCATACCGCCGGCAGTTACTACACACACGGCGGAACTGGTAATTTCGTTCATCTTTTAAGTGCTTCGTCCTTGGTACAGCGAAATCTAAATACCATATATCCGCATAACTCATAGAACCAGTGGAGTCGGTTGGTGTGATGTCATAGCCGTTTCAAATATGTTACGAATTTAAAATCAAATATTAGGGTTAATATTAACGCTGGCGATCTAATTTTTTCACTATATACTTAGAGGATGAAATACTTACGGAAAATGCTAAAATAAATTAAAAAGCAAATATCACGAAATGAGCCCATTGTCCAGTAGTTTAGTAGTGGTGAGGGATAAAATTATCCCTCTGGACTAGCTTGGTTTGCCTTTGTTATTTGTCTTTTGAATTACCTATGGCATACTGACAAGAACATAATAAGTTCGAAACCGGTGTGTGTCTGGTGTAGAAAAGACAAATAATAAACTTGGCTACCAATTTGGATTTGCAGGTATAATTCAGCGCAAGTTGGGGCTTTTGCCCGTTGAGTAGCTGTTTCCCATAATCCTATCTATTATTTAACTATAATTAGTAGTCTACTTTTAATAATCTACAATATTGAAACTTCATAAATTTACTGTCTGAGAGAGTTTTTAAATGTTATAATGGATCCAAGTTAAAACTACAAAAATTAAAGTTGGAAATGTATTTGCAAAAACTATGTTGTTTAATTGAAATTGTTAATTACTTCTTAGTCTTAGTATTTATTTTTTAATGAACAGGCAATTGACAGCTTTTTATTATTTTATTTACTTCACTATTAACAACTAAACAAAATATAATAACAATACTTTAACAATAATTTTATAATAACAATGTAGTTGTCGTATTAATTACAGGTACATCCAATACCCCCTCTCGACAAATACACATTAACAACAATATCTTGTTATACAAATCCCATCGTAGATCGAAGTTTTTCAAACCTGTTTTTCGGTAGTGGTTTTGTCATTGCATCACCTATCATGTTTTCTGTTTCATAGTACACAAAAGTAATTATATTCTGTTACACCAAATTGCGAAGATAATGATATCGGACATCAATATGCTTTGTCCTAGCATTGATTTTCTCGTTAGTTGCCATCTTTATGCAACCTTGGTTATCCTCATTTATAGTGGTCGATTTAGTAGCTGGCTCACCTAGGTCCTCTAATATTTGACGTAACCAAACCTCTTCTTGACTAGCATATGCAGCAGATACATATTCAGCCTCTGTTGAGGATAAGGCGACAGAAACTTGCTTTTTGCTTGACCAAGCAATCAGACTTTCCCCTAGTTTAATTATGTATCCACTCAATGACTTCCTATCCTTTGTATCTCCTGCCCAATCTGCATCTGCATAATAGGTAAGATTTAGATCTTCAATTGCTGATATCTTTAACTTTAATTTCACAGTTTGTTTAATTGAGTTGATTTTCATGGTTTGATTAAGAAGGAAACTTCCATCATCTTCTCGCTGTATTTGAATTCATAGGTAGTATGTAACATCCCCCAGGTCTTTGATCTCAAAGTGTCTATCAAGTATTTTTCTAAGATCTAAGATTAACCTGTCATTTCTATGAGTAATTATTAAGTCATCTACGTATACTAATACATATATCCAATTCTCGTCCTTAAATCTGGAATATAAACATGGATTAGCCTGACTTCGTATAAAAATCCCTCTTCCAGTAAACTTCCATTTATTTTGATATTCCAAGCTCTAGCTGACTGTTTAAGACCATAAAGAGATTTCTGTAGCTTACAAACAAGATGTTCTTCTCCTTCTTTGATATATCCTTTAGGTTGTGACATATATAAGCCTTCTTCAATATTACCATAAAGGAAAGCTGTTTTGATATCATAATGTTTTACCTTCATCTTTCTAGCAGCCGCCACAGTTAACAATGTCCTAAAGGTGCTCTGCTTTGCTACTGGAGCAAAAGTTGCGTCATAATCCTCACCATATTTTTGGGAAAATCCTTTTACGACTAGCCTAGCTTTGTATCTGTGTACTTTACCTTCTGCATCACATTTAACTTTAAATATCCATTTACATCCAATTGCACGCCTTCCTGACGGTAATTCAGTAATTTTCTAAGTTTCAAGTTGTTGAAGTGATTTCATTTCTTCGTCTGTAGCTTTGATCCATTTGATTTTCTCTTGATCAGGTAAGTTTTGCATATCATGCCATGATTCTGGTTCGGGATTTGGAGCAGTTCGAACCATATATGATAAACGTTTTGCTGAAACTCCTTTATTTTTTTCTAGTTGATATTCTAATTTGAGGCTGATTTGATTTTTCTAAATTATTTTGTTCTAAAATGTCACTCCAGTCATCCATTATTCTAACTTCATTTTGTTCCTCCCCTATCAGATCTACACTAAAATACTCATTAGAAATTTTCTGTTCTAACTTTTCTTGTGGCTCAGGTAATACTGATTGCTGTAGATCTTCTTCCTGATCTGTTTCCCTTTTAAGACAAATATTCCGTGAAAAATCAAGTGTTTTCATCAATTATCACAGTTCTACTTATTGTTATTTTCTTGGTATCTGAATGTAAAATTCTGTATCCTTTTTGGGTTTCACTATAGCCGACCAAAATACCTTCTTTGGCATGAGCATCCCATTTTGTGCGCATCTCTTTTGGAATGTGAACATGAACTTTACTTCTAAACGTTTTTATATGCTGAATATTAGGCTTCTTTTCAGTCCCGAGTTCGTACGGAGTTTTCTTGATGGCTTTACTAGGTAAACGATTTTGGATGTAACATGCGGTTGAGATTGCTTCTCCCCAATAGATCGTTGGCAATTCCGATTCAAAAAGCATACTTCTAGCACTTTCACACAGAGTGCGATTTTTCCTTTCAGCAATTCCGTTTTGTTCCGGGTTGTATGGCACAGTAGTTTGAAATTCGATTCCATATTTCTTTAAAATCACCTTTGAACTTTCACAAGTATATTCTGTTCCGTTATCACTTTGGATAATCTTTGGTTTTCAGTCAAATTTGTTTGATACATATGTAATATATTCCTCTAGTTTTTGTGATACTTCATTCTTGCTATGAAGGAGATAAATTATTGTGTATCTAGAGTAGTCATCAATAAATGTGACAAAATATTTTTTCTTTCCTGGAGTGAGAATATTCATATCCACACACATCTGTGTGTATCAAATCTAATAATTTATCTGCACTAGAGTTACTGGTTTTTGGAAAAGAAACTCTCGTCATTTTTCCTTTTATACAACTGGTGCATTTTATCAACTGATTGCATGGATGAATTGTTATTCTATCTGCCAAGTTTTCTTGAACAAGTCTTCTTACTGCCACAGGATTTCTATGCCCAAGACGTTGATGCCATCGATGAATACAATTTGCATGAGTCTCACATCTCGAAACATTAGCTATTTCTTTGCATTCTAATTGATATAAATTGTCAACAATCTTGCCTATTCCAACTATGCCATTACCCTTCAAAATTTTACAACTGTCATCTTGAAATGTGGCAACGTTACCAAGATTAGTAAGTTTCTTAACTGAGAGTAGATTACTCTCCAATGATGGAACATAAAAGCTTTGTTTGTCATCAGCCACTAGTGTACACTTTTTGCCAATAAGTCGTTTGTTATAAATTAGTGCAGACAGTGCTAGCCGTTTGGTATACCAGTATAGTGTACACTTTCTTGCACTTTTGACACTGACTCCTGAGGAGGTGTAACGAGTGTCGATAGTGCAGCGCAGGCACCTGAGTTGAAGTTTGAAGCTGTTCTGTGGTTTGAAGTTTGAGATTTACTGAAACGGGTTGTCTGACAGAGGTATGAATTGAAATAATGTGATTTTGTCACAGTTATTTAATGATGAGAGTGAAGATACTGGTAGTGAATCTATTATTGCTATTATTTATAGGTTATGTTGATTTTCTGACAAGAGTACGTACACTCTAAAGTTGTTTGTTATAGAATTACACATCTGCACTAGTTAACATTTTGTACACTTTTAAACCTACACTTTTCTGCACTACACTTTGATGACAAACAAAGCTAAAGTACATCTTGTACTAACACCTTTTTGGTTACTGTTGGAGAAATTTGGCAGTTGATGAAACCATTACCTACTCCTTCTGAAATCACATATTTTCCATTGGCTACCATTACTTTATCTGTTCTTTCCTGGTTAAGTTCAATGAAGAAGCTTTTATCATTAGACATATGGCTCGTTGCACCCGAGCATTGAGTAAAGAAATAAATATTAGCTTTGTTCGTAGAACCGATTTGTGATAGTTTGATGACTGTAGAGATGTGAATTTTAATAGAGCTCTGAAATTTAAAAGTGCTTTGAGTTAACACGCGCAACTCTACAACCAAATGCGCATGCGTCGGACAGTTTCTGATGGTTTCTGACTACTCTACGAACAAGGCTAATATAAAGAGGAGCAACTGTCAAGGTTTCGAGATTTTAGTATTGTATTTTTTTACCAATATCTTCAGGATTGTTATCAATTTTTCGTGCTACGTGAAGGTATTTGTAATTCGGTTGCATAGCCCTAAATATTGTAGATAATTCTGTAGTTATTGGCAAAAAAATACAACACTAAAATCTCGAAACCTTGACAGTTGCGCCTCTTTATTATTATTTACTCAATGACCCGAGTCAATACACCACAACCTATGTGATTTTGTATTTTCCTTTGCATTAAAAGCTGCTTCACTACCTAATGAATTTTCTTCTTTGTCAATAGCACTTTTGGCTCTCTGGTTGCTGTTCTGTTTTTTCCATTCCTTTCTTCCAATTTTTCCATGCTTGACAATTGTACTTAACATGCCCCTTTTTCCTGCTATAAAAACATTCTTGTGTATTTTGATATCCATAATATTTCTTTCGATTGTGACTTTGAGTCTGCAATACTGATTCTGCTCGATTGTATCATTTGAACATTCAATCTTTCGTTTATATTCATCTACAAGTTTGCCTCTAACATATTCAACAGTAAGTTCATCATCTGGACGTGCATCAAGTGCTGTGACAAGGGTCTCATAACTCTCAGGAAGTCCACTAAGCAAGAGTGCTGCTACCTGAAAATCTCTAATCTCTTCTCCTATGCCACATGACGTTCCACCAATTCCAGGGTATGCCGAATATAGTGCTGCATCTCCTCACATTTATTTAGCTTTGACTGGTATAACTTTCTCATTTAATATAACTTGTTGCTTAGATTCGCTCTTTCATGTACCTTTCTGAGTTCTTCCCACATGCTCATTGCTGATGTGCACTTACAAATGTGCACAATCTTCCACACTGAGGCAAATTGTACTCTGTGCCTTATGGTCATTTACAATCCATAGAGGCGTAACTGGTTCAGGCTTTACTTCTTTTATACATTCCCACGTACCTTCTCTAATTAACAACATTTTCGTTTTAAATTTCCATGCCTGGTAATTTTCGTCCGTCAATTTTGTTACAGTGAACTTTATTAAACTGTTTTCTCCCATTTTATTTTAGCTAGTATACCTATTCATCAACAACAAATTTACCAATTATATTTATTTGAATTTCTTAAACGAGCCTGGGCCCATAACCTGTTGTTTAATTGAAATTGTTAATTACTTCTTAGATAAATTCTTAGTATTTCTTTTTTAATGAACAGGCAATTGACAGCTTTTTATTATTTTATTTACTTCACTATTAACGACTAAACAAAATATAATAACAATCTATGTGGTGTTTTTTGGGTTGTAGGTCCTATTTAAAGAAAACACTTATTTTTAATTTGCCGACGTTTCGGTTATCTATTTAACCATCCTCAGGGCTATCAAACTTTGGTTTTCCGCGTTTTTACTATATGATAAATTCCAGGATTTTTCAATAGATAATTATTAGATTTTTTATTTAAGATTAGCTGCACCTGTATATAGTGTTTACAAAGTCAATTGAATCCAAGCGTTTTTATAACTTCAAAGTGCCGACAAAGTACCGACTACCTTTAACGCGGTGCAGATGAAACGTTTCAGTTTCAATTGACTTTGTATAAACTATACCCATATATGGTATATATGTACAAAATTGCATATATACCATATATGGGTATACAGGTGCAGCTAATCTTAAATAAAAAATCTAATAATTATCTATTGAAAAATCCTGGAATTTATCATAGTAAAAACGCGGAAAACCGAAGTTTGATAGTCCTGAGGATGGTTAAATAGATAACCGAAACGTCGGCAAATTAAAAATAAGTGTTTTCTTTAAATAGGACCTACAACCCAAAAACACCACATAGATATAATATAGCTGGTCCAGAACCTTTGTTAAAAAAATATAATAACAATACTTTAACAATAACTTTATAATAACAATGTAGTTGTCGTATTAATTACAGGTACATCCAACAAACTAAAAATGTAAGGTTATTGTTAGGACCTCTATATTACAGTAGAAATTTGAAATATGTAAATTATCACTTTGTCCGTACTTGTTCCTATATGTACTCTGATATGAAAGTGAATAAAACAAAAACAAGACTATAAAAATAAATATGTCAAAAAATGGTCAAACTAGCAAATACGTAATTATAAATTATTTTGCTAAAAGTAAAATCTTAATCCACTTTGCTAGGTATACTCAGTTGAGAAGCTATAGTAAAAGTGCCAATCAACGAATCATTATGATTTCCTGTTAAGATATTAATTTTTTTGATATAAATACACATTTACCATTCTCTTTTCTAAAATCTTTCACAGTAAACTTTCTTTAACAGTTACATATTGACAAAATGAAATCTTTCAACTTGAATTGCAATTGTTACGAATTAGCAGTGAATGTCTAATCAACAAGGATGGATGGGGGTAAAATCACGAAAGTAGGTAAACCTCATAAAGTAAGCACCAGTGACATTATTGGAACAGTCTGTAGTCTGTAGCAGTACCCTAACATTCCATAACACTCATGGCTGGTTTCAAGAACGAGGATTAACACACAACATGGCTTTACAATGCCAGTGCGTTTCATACATCATTGCTATTGCATCAATGGTCTCATTGATTGAACCGTGTTGGACACGTGTTGAACACCTCAATGACGAATTAATTGTGAAATTTGTAGGTTAGTTCATGTTCTGTATCTGTGGTTCTCGGTTATGCCTGCCATCTGTCATACATAATAAAGGTTATAGGTTTTAGGATATACACCCATGGACAAAATTATCGAATATTTTAAATTTTCCCAATTCTTTTGTATTTATAAATTTTAATGAAAGAAACGCATTACACAAGAAAGAAGTAGTTTATTTCACACATTTTAAGTAAAGAATATTGTTTTCATTAGCAGAAAATGTTAATGCAAATTGCTATAAAAATTAAGAATAATTATAGTGCAGGCAAATCTCAGCGCAAAATGGGTTCGGCGTGAAGTGTTTCCGGACATTTATTTGTTTATCGCAATGGATAGCTCTATTAATATAGGATAAGCACATAAAAGTCCCAAAAAATCCCATGTGAGCTTAAGCCGCCATTTAGAAAAAATGCCCGCCAGACCCGTTTGCTTTAAAATTATATATCTCAGTAACTATTGCTCCGATTTTAAATATTTTTTTTTGTTCTTTTTCTCTATTTACGTGCTACAAAAAGTATTAACGTGTATTTAACGATAACATGAACGACAACCTCAGAAAAAAGTATTTAAATAGTTTCAACTTAAAATTATTCGACAATTTTGTCCATGAGTGTATTTTTAAATAAGACGCATACCGCAGCACACTTTCGTTTTACATGAAAAACCTATCAGTTGTAATGTTAATCATTATTTTTTTTTATTAAAAATTAAATTTGTGCTCTTTCAAGTAGAGTTGGTGCTCGTTGTCCTATTTTTTGCCTATTGAGTGCTGGATGAATTAACTATTTTACACTTATTTTCTACCAAGCATTCTTCTTATTTATTTTTTTCCCATTTATTTAGATGGTGCGAACATGTAATTCATTGGCGTTAAAAAGAGGATCCATTATACAGGGTGATCCAAAAAGTTTGATCTTTACATATGAAAATATTTTTAATAATTTTATTAAATGTTATTCTTTGTTCGCTCAGTGAAGATTTGTTAATAGTGGATATCTCTGAGGAGCATTTAATCCGTGGCCATGTAAGCGCTTTCTGATATGTCGGTAAGCAGTAAGTACCATTGTTAACTTATTTATTTATCAATTCTGCATTGGTAAGTCGCGACATTTGTTTAGACTTGTATAGTAATGTAAATGTTAAAACTTTATTTCTGCATTTAAAAATTTATGATAATAGATTTAATTTTTAGTCGAAGCAAAATGCCGCAACTTACAAGTGTAGATTTGGTGAATATTTTAAGACAGGAAGAGAAATTATTTATTTATTTATTTATTTATTTATTTATTTATTCATCTATTTATCCAACAGTAACCATTTACGGATAAGTATATAAATATATAAAACAGATACAAAAGATTACAAATACATAACTAATACCTAACTACAGAATAATGGACAATAACATTGACAAAGTTAATATATAAGAATACAGTTTTTATCAGAATCTCTGGAACTAATCTTAAATTGAGTAGAATGGAATGTGGTATATGTAATGAAAATAAAGAAGCAGTTTTTAAACGTGATTTTTGTAAACAAGAAATATGTAAGCAATGTGGAGAGTTAACTTCATCAGAAATAAAGTGCTTACAACTGAAGGAAAAACGGGTTTTAACAAACTTATGCGTTAATACAAAATCTTTTGGCGGATAAGCAGAACATAATTGAGAGTAAAAATAAAATTACTGAATTATTAGAATATGATATAAAACAACTGAGGGGAGAATACACACGTTCACAAAGTTTACTTGAAAATAATGTGCAAAGAATTACGGAAGACCTAAGTAACCTAGCTAGCAAGAAAACGCAAAGAAATGAGAATATAGAAAAATTATAAGAGCGGAAAACCTATAGTGATAGTTACTAACAAAAGCATGTACCAAGAGTGGTGAACTACTAAACAAGCAGGCGGAAGCTAAAAATGTTATGCATGAGTTTGAAACCGCGCAAAGGAAAATAACAAATTAATAAAATAATAAATTTAGAGAACGAGACATATCTAAGTAATAAGAAAAACTTAAAAGTAAGACGAAATAAATTTATTATTTTGCCCAAAGTAGGGTTTCCAATCCCGGGATCCCGGGCAGGTTTTCACTCCCGGAAATCCCGGGATTTCAAAAATCAATCCCGAGTATTAATAATATGAGCAAATTACATAAAATATATATTACTTTTTATCTCGCATGTATTCTGTGTACAAAGATCCGGTCCAGATTAGGGAACGACACCCTAGACACACTGGCCATTCTCAGGTAATTTTTTCAAAGTAAATTTTAGGCATTCATTTTTATAGAATAGATAATCAATAGATTAAAGTAGCAATAGATTGTTAATTTTTAAATTTTTTTAGAGTTTTATTATATATTTTTTTATGTATTATTATTATTCTTGCTCAATAAATCGTTTCTTCTTTAATTTTGATTCTAAATAATGTTGATATTCGACAAATGTATTTAGATCCCGGGATCCCGAAAAATCCCGGGATTTGACTTTCTAATCCCGAAAAATACCGAAAACCTAATCCCGTCCCGGGATTGGAAACCCTAGCCCAAAGATGACACTCAACTTAACACCAAAACAGAAGAAGCTTTAAAAAATTCAGTAGATCCAAGTAAATTGTCCATCGGCATAGGAAAATTGTCTAAAACCAGTAATGGTGGAATAATGCTAACTTGCGGTACCGAAGAAGGTGCAGAAGCATTTCTGAGAGAATCGAGAGGTAGGATGAGTGAATATACAATAGATTATCCAGCTCCAAAAAGAGAAAATACGTTGAAAATTAGTGGAATCGATAACCAAGATAATGGATAAAATATTTGCACAAAACCAAGCTACTTTAAGAAGAGATGTTGACAAAATCGAAGTAGTGAAAATTATTGAACAAGAAAACTCAAACTGTAAAATTATTGTACAAACATCGGATAGTACACTTGCAAAAATGTTGGAAATGAGAAAAGTAAACATAGGATGTAGAAGATGTTTAATAACTGTTGAAGGAAATGTAGTGTTACGATAATTAGGGGTTGAAGATGGAAAACACCCTTTTTAAAAACAATCACAAATACTATTGAACGTGTATTTATTATAAACGATATAAAAATACAACAACTTGTTCGTTCAGAGGTGAGTTCTAGACTAAAACTATATGGTATAAAAATGCAAAGCAACAGTTTCTTGAAAGGTTGCACTATTTACTTATCATAGATAAATGACGCAATGTAAACTGATAATACTTTAATTGGATTACATAATGCCTCCCCTATTAGATAGAAAATAAAGGGTGACGTTTATTTTCATTTGCGTTATCAGTTTGCATAGGAATGTCTTTTTCCTGTTTTTCAATATTTTTGTTAGCAAATAACTGAATTAATTGTTTTTTGTTTTCATACAATATTTCCATACAAAGATTAAGCATAAGATTAATAACATGGTTAAAGTTATATATAATAATACATTGATACTTGTGTCCTTCACTTTTACACTTTGTAAGTCATGAATGTGTATATTTTGCGCACTTTTCACAATTTCGGAAAGTCTGTCCGTGTGTACGTCTTGGAGAGTTAAAGGTGAATTTCTCGAAGACATCTGTACTTGCGTTTTGATAGGTAGTAGTTCTACTTGTTTGGATTTGATGTTAACTTCCATATTCAAGAAGGTGTAATGATTTACCATTATTTGGCATCCATGGGGAATTTTTACTAAGTAGGGTCGATTAATTTCGATGTATTCCTGATGGGGACATTGTTTAATGATCTTTTCACTTCCAGCAGGAACGATAATTATGTTTGCATCATTGACTGGCTCGATTAATGTTTTCTGAATGTTATTGATCATTATCACACTGCAGTTTTGTATTTGATTTCCACGTAATAATTGTGGTATACAGTTTTCGAGATTAACTGGATTTCGGTTGAAATATACACAATATTCCTCAATGATTTGGCAGCTTCATGAAGAAAGTAATGTTCTTCTGCGTCTAATATTATATAAAGTTCGGGTGGTATAAGGATTTCGTTGTTATTTGGAATTGGAAACAAATGATAATAATCAAATAGATTTTCTTTTACTAGAGGTAAGTGAAATTTGAAAAGAATTTTATTATTCAGGTATTGTGTTTCAACTTTAATAATTTCTAGATATGATTGTTTGTAGTTGAAATCAATTATTTCATTAGGGTATAGTTTCCTTAGGGGTTTTAATATTTCATCTAATTCTGATATGTCTAAAATGTTATTATTTATTATGTTTAATCTTGCAAATAACACGCTGTTTTCTAAAATATCCAAAATTTCAATTATATTCTGACAATCTATAATCATAACATCTATCCAGTTTTGTATCTTTAAAAATAAGTTGTATTTATTTAAATTATCTTCTAAAAGTTTAATTTGCTCTGTTAACTGATTTTGATTAGATAATATTCTTGTAATAACTGTGCTAGTTTCATTCATGAAGTTTTTCGTTACTGTTAACATGTTTTTCATATCATGATGAATTTGCTGCTGATTTTTCTCTAATGTTTCTATTGCTTTTTCGAAACATTCGCCATCATCGGAATCAAGTAGGCCAAATGCCCATTTATATATTTTTCCAATAGGGTTTATTATTCCGCGCGTTTGCCTATGTATTGGTTTCAGGTTTTGAAGTTTATTACTAGCTTTTGTATGTAAATATTTTAAATGTAAAAGAATATCGGTTAAAGGTGGTAAAAAGTCATCGTCTGTTTTTATTTTTTGTTCTAATGACTCTATATTAAATTTTATTGATTCTAGAGGGCTTGAAAATATTTCTAAGTCGATATATTTCACATACGTGTGTTTGGATTTTATTATTCGGGCTTTACTGATTAGAAATGGTAATAATGGATTATCGATTGGTATTAACGCTATTTGTGCTGCTGCCAGGCTGATCAGCATCATTATCAGCTTCATCTGAAACAACATTTTGTTTAGATATTTGTCTGGGAGGTTTAAAAATTCGTTTATGATATGTTTTATCTAAAGTTTTTATTTTATTATCAAGATCTGTATGCATAGTTTCAGGAGTATACAAGGGTTTATGTTTAGCTTTTCTTTCGTCTAGCTTTTTGAAAATGGTTTTACCTTTCTTTGAGAAATAATTAGCATTTTCAATATTCTCATTTCTTTTCTCAATGATTTGTCGAGATTTTTCATTATTTTCGTTAATTATTTTATTTACTATTTCGAAATTGACTGCTTGCCTATTAAGATAATCATTAACAATTTTGGTTTCGGTAGTTTCAAAATTTGTTTCTAAATTGAGATTTCCTTTTATTATTTGAAATGGTGTGAATTTTGTTGACGAATGAATTGAGTTATTATAAGCTAATAAACTAAGTTTCATTATTATTGTGGGTTCATGTTCGAACTGATTAATTAATAAATTATCTTCTTGTTGCATAGATCGATATTTTTCAATAATGGTTGAATGAAATCTTTCAATAGGTGAATTGCTGTTAGGATTCAGTGGCGTGGTATAATGTATATTAATTTGGTAAAGTTTGGCAAATTCTGTAACTAAATTATTTTTAAATTCGGATCCGTCATCACAAGTAATTTTATGAGGGATACCATAGTGTGAAATAAAAATTATCAATTGTTCGATAATACCTAGTCCTGTCTGTGAGGTCAAAGGATAAGCTTGGGCAAATCTACTAAAGCTGTCTATAATTGTTACAAATTTTTGCTTATCTATGCTAAATGTGTCAACATATAGGTGTTCAAAGGGTTTTTCGCCAATGGGAGTATTTTTTAAAATAATTTGATTAGGTCGTCTTTCATATTTATTTTTCTGACATAATTCACAGTTGTTAATATAGTCACGTATATCCTTGGCATAATTTGGCCAATAGTATGTTTTTTGTATATCACTTATTGTTTCAGTTATACCTGAATGTCCTGTTTTTTGAACATGATGTTTTTGTATAATTTCCTGTTGTTTATTTGATTCCTGGACATCAGTCAAATAAATTTTTGATTGAATTAATTTGAAACTTCTTTCATTAAAATATTTTTGTAAGAGTGGTATGATAATATTTTTTTCGCGGTCATCTATTAATAGTCCATGAACAAATTTAGGTTTTATATATTCTTTGAAAATTCGTAATAATTCTGATTTTAGGAATTCAGGGTCCCTACCGGCTATTACAATATTGTATCGTTTATTTTTTCCATGAGGTGTGCTAACTTGTACGTTTGATCTAATAGCATCGTGAGAAATAGTTAAAAATATTTGGTTTTTAAAAGTATTGATAGCTTTTTCTGAAATAAGTATTTCAAGTATAGGATTTTCGATAGCTGAGTGTATAGTTTCATTAGTAGAATTTTCATCTACTTGTTTTTCGATTGCAGGCATTATTTGAATGTCCGAAATAATATTAACTCGCGAGGTAGACGGTTGAGGTTCTAATTTTTGCATGGGTTCCATTTCTAGGTCTCTTAAGTCATCTAGGTCAGGAAAGTCAGTTTCAATTTTATTTTGTTCGTCCGGGTCAATTTGATTAATTAATGATTCATTTTCTATAGCATTTAATTCGTCATTTTTTAATTCAATCTGAGAAAGGGCATCAGCAACTTTATTGTCCTTTCCTTTACGGTATTCTATTTCATAGTCATATTCTAACAATTTTAAACGCCAACGCATGAGGCGTGAATTTGGCTCTTTTAGGTTATTAATCCATTGCAGCGGTTTGTGATCGGTAATAATTTTAAATTTTCTTCCGAATAAGTAAGGGCGGAAATACTTAGTAAAATTCACTATACTTAGTAATTCTTTTTCAACCGTACTATAATTTTTCTCCGCGTCGTTTAATGTACGACTAGCAAAAGCAATGGGTTTTTCTTGTCCATTAAATTTTTGAGAGAGCACTGCTCCTATAGCGAAATTACTAGCATCTGTCGTTAAAATAAAAGGCTGGCTAAAATCTGGATATTGAAGTAAAGGTTCATTACATAATAGGGTTTTACAATGATTAAATGCATCTAAAAAATTTTTATCATGTATGATTTTAAAATTTTTTTTCAAACATTGAGTGAGTGGTTTTGTCAATTTTGCAAAGTCTTTTATAAATTTTCTATAAAAACCTAACATACCGAGAAAAGATTTTATATCTCTACTGGTTTTCGGAACGGGAAATTCTAAAATAGCTTTTATTTTTTTCGGATTTGGTTTTATTCCTTGAGGAGTAATTACATGACCTAGAAATTCTACGTTTTGTCTAAGAAATTCTGATTTATCTAGTTGAATTTTTAATTTTGCTTCTCTAAGTTTTTTAAATACTAATCGTAAGTTTGAAATATGTTCCTGAAGGGAAGTTGAAAAGATGATAATATCATCCATGTATACAAGGCATACTTTATTTTGGAGATCGCGTAAAACATGGTCCATTACCCTTTGAAAGGTAGCTGGAGCATTCTTAAGTCCAAATGGCATACGAAGGCATTCATATTTCCCATTTTCGACATTAAAAGCGGTTTTTTCAATAGAATTTTGGTGCATCTCTATTTGGTGAAAGCCGGACGCAAGGTCTAATGTAGAGAAATAATTGCATTTGCCAAGTTTATCTAAAATATCGTCCATATTGGGAATCGGATATCTGTCGTTTACTGTTTTTCGTTAATTTTGCGATAGTCGACTACAATTCGCCACTTCTTTTTGCCGCTCGCGTCTGCTTTTTTCGGTACTATCCAGATGGGACTGGACCAGGGGCTTTGACTATGACGGATAATTCCATCATTAAGCATTTTATTTATTTGACGATTAACCTCTTCTTTATGGCAGAAAGGAAATCGGTACGTTTTTGTATGTACTGGTATTTCATCCGTGGTACGAATTTCATGTTTTGTTTTATTAGTAAAAGTTAATTTTGAATCATTATCGTGAAATAAATCTGAAAATTCTGAAATTAATTTTAGTAAAGCGTTTTTTTCTTCAGAGTTCATATGATTAGTACGAATCTGTTTTAAAATTTCATTTTTATTATCTATTTCATTTTGATACGTTGGTATCATTTGCTCAATATTAAAAATTTCAATTTCCTCATTAATTAAAGATTTTACATGGAATGGTTCATGAAATGTGTAACATACTGTATGATCACTTGTATTTTGAATTTCAAAAATAGCTTTATTATTTTCAGCAAGAGCAATAGTTTCCGGGATCCATAATTCATTATACTTAATATCAGGTATTAAAATTTCACCATAGTTTACATCAACTGGGAATCTTTGCTGAAGGCTTGAAAATGCAGGTATTTCAATTGTAAATTGATTTTGTGTTTTTTCAGAGCGATATTGAAATGGAATTTTAGTATTAAATTTGTTATATAAAATCTTATTTTTAAAGTCCATTATTAACTCTAATTTATGCAATTCTTTTAATCCGATAATACCGTCGAAATAATCAGAAAATGGAAACAATGTAAATTCTATGTCTTTGTTTACTTGAAATTCTGGGAATGCTGGTATTGTAATTTTTCCTAGTAGCTGTTTTATCTCCTAGCGGAGTTTTAAGAACAGAGGGGCTTTTGACAATATATTCTGGAAAGTAATATTCAGCAACTATAGGTCTTATCATATTAATATTACATCCTGTGTCTATTAATAGTTTCAAGTTCGGATTTTTTATTGTGATAAATGGTAAAGCGTTTACATAGGCATTAAACGCTATGTCAGGGGCAATGTTAAGCAAGCTGTTTGAAAATTTTGCTGACTTGAACTTTGATCGTCACTAGCTAAATATTCTAAAAAATCTTCAGAATAATATTCAGGAAAGTCATAAGGTGGAAATTCATTAATTGTTTGTTGAATTTCAGGATCATCTAAGTTAAAATTAGGTTCAATTTGTTCATTTTCTACGTTATGTAATTCTTCAGTTACATATTTAGGTAAGTTTGTCGGTTTAAACCATGGAAATTTCTTTTGAACTTGAGATTGAGATAAGGGTTGGTTTTGATATTGACTTCCGGTTTGTAATGATGGTACTTTACTTTGAGTAGACATTGGTGTTTGTTCATTTTTTGGTATAAAATTTCTATCAGGTTTAAAAACATTATTATAATTTTTAAATGGTGAATAAAATGGTTTTTGTTGCTTATTAAAAACTTGTTGATTAGTAAAATATTTTTTAGTTTGAAATGATTGATCTTGAAAGTTTTGATTATAATTTTGATTTTTAAATATGCTTCTTTGATTTTGAGATTGTAAATTTTGAAAATTTTGTTTATGACGGTTTTGTGTTCTTCGGTCATATTCTTGTTCGGATTCTTCGTTTGCAACTATTTGCATAGCAGCTTCTAATGAATCTGGGGACTTACATTTTACTATGATTTTAATGTCCTTATTTAAATTGTTAATATATGTTGCGAGAGTTAATTGTTCGTAATTTGTAATTTTAATTTGTTTCATTACTGCATTAGCACCCGTTTCATTTAATTTAGCAACTAATAAACTTCTAATTAATTGTAAACGAGTACCAAATTCGGCAGATGTTTCATTTTTATTAATACTCGCGGTCATTAAATCATTGAGCAATGTTTGTTCGCTCCGTCTGTCTGCAAAAGCACTATTTAAGAAATTTTTTATTAACGGCCATGAATTTAATTCTTTTCGAGGGCTAACTAACTCTGACGCGTGTCCACGTAATTTAGAAATTATAGTTCTAACAATAGCTCTATTTATTTGATGATTTGGATGGGCCTTATCTTCAAAATTAGCAACAAGGTCATCACAAGCTCCCAAAAATGATGGTAACATACATTTATCGCCATTAAATGGAGGGATGTTATCAGAATAGATACGATAAAGACCTGAATCTATTTCTTTTGCCATTTTAGATGTTTAGGATACAATTTTCGTTTAACGCAAAAATTAAAAATAATTAAGTAATGTTAAGTTAATCAATTAATTATCAAATAATTGAAATAATTAGCTGTATATGATATAATATCAGAATACGTTGAAATATAAAATTCTTTCGTTTTATTTCCAACAAAAATCAAGTTTTCTTACAAACTAATGTAACAAGAATGTTACGCTCTTGTAAATAATTTCTCAAATGAAATAACTACAAGAATGTTCACAATGAACAAGCCTAACTAATTCTTTCAACAAAATCTATTTGATTTAGAAATTGGGAAAGGAGCAAAAGGAATGTTAGACACTTACTTTGATTGTAGTCTTCTAACAACCTCTTGGAGACTGAACTCTTTTGGGTAGCACTGCGAAGTTTTTTTCTCAAATTCGAATAGCGATTTTTCTATAGAAATAGAAAGGTAAATTTGCAATAAATTACCCTCGCTATCCTACCGACTGCGCCAATTAGGGGTTGAAGATGGAAAACACCCTTTTTAAAAACAATCACAAATACTATTGAACGTGTATTTATTATAAACGATATAAAAATACAACAACTTGTTCGTTCAGAGGTGAGTTCTAGACTAAAACTATATGGTATAAAAATGCAAAGCAACAGTTTCTTGAAAGGTTGCACTATTTACTTATCATAGATAAATGACGCAATGTAAACTGATAATACTTTAATTGGATTACATAATGCGATGCTATAACTGTTCAGGATATAACCATACAGCCTTAAATTGTAGGAATAGTAAAGCTTGTGCTAAGTGTGCTAAGGCACATGAGACTTTTTTACAATTCTCTTTCTTTGCTTGATATGCTTGTTTATAAATGACTTTATTTAGGCTTTATACAAGCGAATAACAAAATACATATCCAATTTGACATACTCACGTTGACGTTTCATCTCTAAACATACAATTATTAAGTTAATTGGACCTTCTTTAATGCATGATAAAAATTGAATTAAAAATTATAAAATTCAAAACGTCTAAAAATAAATTATTGAAAAAAAATTTTTTTTACTCACCACAAAATTCATTCATTATGGTCACCAATTAAAAAACGATGTCCCCAAGAAGATGTACTATTATAATAATATAATAATAATAAACCTTTTTATTTAGCAGTATTGCTAGTAAAAGAAATAACAATTTTTTTACAATTTGCAATAAATCACTATAAGCTAAATCAAAACTACATAGATAAGCACAGTTTTAATCTCGGTTTTAACAATTTTTTGTAAGATATAGTTTTAACAGTTTTTTAGAAAAAATATTAATATTTTCACATTGTTTTTACTCTTGTGGCAAACCGTTGAAAAGACGTAGACCTTCATTAAATAAATATTTTGCTGAATTTTGCACTTCAATATGATAATTATCACCTGATCTTATTGGATATGAATTTAGTTCAGACCTTGCTGTTAGAAAATTATTAAAATATTGAGGAGCTTTACCAGTTTTTATTTTGAAAATAAGTATTAAATTAGCTTTTTCAATTATTTGCCAAACAGTTAACCAGTTTAACTGTAGTAACATATCTTTTATATGGGTTGTTCTGTCACAATTTAGAATTATACGCATACCTTTATTCTGTAATATTTGTAATTTGCTGATCTCTGTTTTATTTGCTGATAATAGTAGTGATGCACAGTATGTAAAATGTGGTAATATAATTGTATTAAAAATTACTTTTTTTGCCCATTGTGACACATTAGTAGTAAGTTTATTGAATAGGAGAATCCTAATATACAAATTCATTTAATATAGTAATTTACAAAATAATTTAACATAACATAACGTAATAATACAATATAACATAATAGTAAAAAACATATATACATATATACCGTATGTGTAATGAATCATTAGATATATAAATGCATAGGATGAGTTGCGGAGCGACAACAATGCGCCGTAAATGCTTTGTACGGTACGATCACAGGATAGCGCTCTGTCTCGCTCTGTGTCGGATCTCGCGGTAGCCAGTGTTGTCATTTCCGAGCCATATATCTAATGATTCATTACACACACGGTATATATAAACACACATATACATATACATACATACATACATATACACATATACACTTACATACATACACACATATACACATATATACACACACACATACATATACATATAAACAATAATAATAAGTGATAAACTAATCAATTGACTTAATATAATTCATAATTTTTCGTTTAAATTGTGATACAGAATTAGATTGCTTTACATCATTTGGTAACTTATTATATTGGTCGAGACCTTTGTACAACAAAATTTTTCATGGTTTGACTTAGATTTTGCCTTGGTATAACGTTGGCTAAGAAGCAATAGAACGTATCTGACTCATACCACTTTTTGCAGCAGACACCAAAAACTGCCTTTCTTGAAAAGTTTTAAATTCTTTTCCTTAATTTTTTGGTAAAGTGCCTTTTAATCTTTGTTATACCTTATAAAGCAATTGTAAAGAGAGAAAATGTTGTAATAGTCTTTTCTATAGCAGATACGTTTTATTGTATGTTTCTTTTTTTTGGCAAAATTTACGATACGTTTTATTTATGAAATTTGTCGATAAAGAAAAGAGAAGAACAACGATGAATACTATCAAACTTTTATTAACTATCAGAACAAAAACAAAATATAAATGATCAAAACCGAGATCAAAACATTAGTTAAAGTACGTATAAAAATAAAATACAACTAATCGTGTGGCAGTTGATCATAAAATGAATGAGTGTCCAAAGGCAGTCCCTTCTTTAGTATTTGGAGGTGCTTCCATTTTGTTTCAGGAATGTTTAATTTATTAGCATGTAGTCGGCTAGGTCGTACAGATAGATTCAGAGATTGTTTTTTTCTTACAGGTATTTCTGCAAAAGGGTCGTCGAATGACAATTTATAGTAAATAGTTCCCTTCTCATATTTTAAAACGTGGATATTTACTATTGTGGGATCATTCGCTTTTTTGCCTGGGCGTATTGAGTCATATGCCTTGAGTACATTATCAGCATAATTGAGAAAGAAATCGTGAGTCACATAGACTGAATCTAATGGGAATGGCTTTGTTCTTGCTTCCTCTGTTACGCGGAGGTATTCACTAGGGAGGAATATTTTTCGATTTTTTAATTTCCTTTCAATAAGACTATGGGTACTATCGCATTCCATTTCGGTGTGCCCTTTTTCGAGATATTTTTGTGTTATCACAACATTATTGCTTATGGAATACTGCAGTAGAGCATTAGCTAGAATTGCATTTCTGTTCTGGTAGCAACATCCATCAGAGTATAAAAAAATGGGTAAATTTTTATTGGTGCAATGTTGATTTAAATGACTAATTATTAGCGAGGTGAAGGTTGAGGCAGATAGATCACCCTCTCCCTCGTGCCACCAATAATTAGTACATTGATGGCTGGCCATATTATACATTGTAAAGTTGTGAACAGACAACTTCGTTTTAAAATATAAAGCACTTGCAGGAATTACAGGACACTGTTTTACAGCCTGTAAATCCATGGAGAAAACATAACATTTTCCAGCAATCGCATCTTCCTTATCAGCGCCTTTCTCTGCCTGCGCTCTATCTTTTCTTTCAATATGAAGTTGATATTCAGTATCAGTGACTTGGCCGACTTCGTAAGAACAACAAACATCGCACTGATCCTTTCTTGGTCGATACAATGCAAGATTAAGTTCATGAAATACTTCATAGAATGTCCAATTGCTTAATGGGGAGTCGTCATTATCCTCACAATATTTGCAGTATGCTCTATACATTTCGGCTTTTGACTGAAACTGTTGCTCCACGTATTTCTTTGTAGTATCTCGACGGCAGTAGTGAGATTCCATAGTAGGAATGCTTCCTAACCATTCCCTTAAAATGAATTTCTTATCTTTTTCGAGCTTTCTCGGTCTTTTTTTTTCCCATTTATCTCTACTCGCTATTATACGATTGTCACTATTTTTTGTCTTGTTTAACCACTTCCTCACCATTGTTTCCTTAAGACCCAAAGTGTTTAAGAACATTTTTTTGCACACCATCTTTCTTTCATTATTTTTGTACAAGTAATACTCACACGAATATTGTCTTCTAGATGGATCATTGTTAGTGGAACATCTATTTTTTTCACAATGCTTTATTAAAGAAAGTACATAAACTATCTTTTGATCCCAATTCATGGAATCCCAAAATGGTTTAAATATACCCTCTCTTTCTTCGTAGGAGAATTCATAACAATGCCGTTTTTTTGACTTCTGGCACATTGTCGATTCACATGGGGGATTCATTTTTCTAGCTTTTCTTTCTTTTCCGTATGTAATTTTTCCGTTTTGGTTTCTTGTATAACCGCTATAGTATTTTCCTTCCATTCTATTTTTTTTTGTTTCATTTCTTTTCCATTCTCCTGGCATCGCCCTTTTCCTTCTTTTTTTATTTTCTTTTTCCTCATGTATCCTTACTTCATTGACGACTTCATCTTCTTTATCTGTTGTTTCAGATGAACCATTTTCCTCACTGTCGCTCAATAATGGTGGTAAATAATTGTCATCTATGTCACTATTATTATTGTTGTCATCAGACTGTTCATTACTAATGAATCTTTGTTCAGCATTATTTTCAATACGCGTGAGTGTCTCATTTATTTCACAAGCTTCAGTTACAGATTTTTCGGTTATATTTGCATTGCTAATGTTAACAGGAACACTAATATAATGTTCGTTATCAACGATATTGTTAATATGCTCTAGGACTTTATCGCATTGCGATAAAGTATCATCTATAAATTCATCTGATTCCAAATCGGGGATAAGTTTTAAATTATTGGCATTATTTTCCTTATCTGGATTACTGCTTGTTGCTAAAGCTAGTATTTTTTCTGTCCTAGTCAATTTGTTTAAAAAACTCATCTGAAAAAAAATACCACTATGCAATAACAAGTATCTGTGAATTTATGATTTTAAAGTGTGCGATTAAAACGTATCGTTAATATTTAGGTTAACCGAAGTTAATTATCTTGTTAAACATAAAATACAAGCATTTTATAAAATATAAATATAATATAAAGGTCTAATATGAGCTTGTCTTACCTTTTACTAATTTTATATGTATAATTCCAATAATTTTTTCAGTAAAAACCCTTAGTAGAAGCAGCACAAATAGCACATACTTTCGCGGTATTTTTACGATAAGTTCTATTGCCTCTTAAAACATTGCATTTCTGATAGGGTCCATTGCTTCTGCGCGAAATTCAGTCATTTCTATTGGTCTAAACGATACGTTCTATATACCAACAAGTGGGTATTTGGGAGGGGAATAAATACAGTAAGAAAACGCATTATGGCCAAATTTGCAGATACGTTCTATTGCTTCTTAGCCAACGATAATTGGTTGTTATTTCTTGTATTATATTGATGTATTTGGTTGGTAAAAAATATAAATTTGTTTAAATATGTAGGTATTAAGTTATTTAAAATTTTAAAAATAAAAACCATAGCCATGTAAAGCAATCTATCTTTTACAGACAACCACTGAAGACACGAAAGCATATGTTGGATTGAAGTATATCGGCTACATTTCAAAATAATTCTCATTCCTCTATTTTGTAATTTTTGAAGGGCAGTCAGTTATTTTATTTAAATCAAAAGAATACAATAGACTGGCACAGTAATCGAAGTGAGGTTGGATAATGGTGTTGTAAACGGTAATTTTAGTTTTTGCTGATAACTTTTGAGATATTCTAGAGAAGAAGTATAATTTTTTTGCTATTTTTTTTTGTATATATACAAAATGTGAATTGAATTGCAAATGATTTTCCAATATAAATCCTAAATATTTTATTTCAGTAACTATATCAATTTTTTCATTATCAATTGTTAAACTAATTTGGTTAGTGTTTATAGTTTTATATTTATATGGTGTGGTAATAATCATTGCTTTAGTTTTAGTAATATTTAATTTTAATTTATTATTTTTGAAATACAGAGAAATTTTTTTGAGTAAGTGAAAAATAGCAAAATTTTGTTGGCGATTTTTTTATAAAAAATCTGACTACACCACTGGATTTAGGAGCCCCTCAAATGCATCTGTTCCAATTTTTGCAAAAAAATTGTCATCCCTAAAAAAGTTATAACAATATCAGCATTATCAGCGTTTGCCGTTGTCGGTAAACTTATTCCTTCATAAAAACCGGATAGAACCCAAACACTGGTGTAATTATTAACAAGAACCATTGTGTAAACCAGTATACACAAAACAACCAACAATAATTACTCTAATGTACACAACAACTGATAAAAAATAACGATTAAAACATTATAATTTAAAAAAAGAAAAAGGAGTCAAATTAATTCATATTAACCATTAAATTTAAATTTTTGTAGCTTCCACTAATCCTCCGTTTAATGCTATACATTTTTCAAAACTTTTTTTACATTTTTTTTGTTTCTGTTTGGGTTCTATCCGGTTTTTATGAAGGAATAAGTTTACCGACAACGGCAAACGCTGATAATGCTGATATTGTTATAACTTTTTTAGGGATGACAATTTTTTTGCAAAAATTGGGACAGATGCATTTGAGGGGCTCCTAAATCCAGTGGTGTAGTCAGATTTCTTATAAAAAAATCGCTAACAAAATTTTGCTATTTTTCACTTAAAAAAAAATTCATAGTAGGCCTTGAACATCAAAATTTCGTCTTCAAATTTTGCACCAAGATAGAGCTTTACAAGATCTATCTTTTAAAACAAATCCCGTTCAATTCGGTACACAAACAAGTTTGGTACGCGAGTGTTTCCATTCTTAATGGGTACAGGGTGACCCATTATCATTGCTTACTGACAGCAACGTATCATCAGCAAATAGATTTAAAAAATCGCAATCATGAAACTCATTGATATCGTTGATATAAATAATAAATAATAAGGGACCTAAGACACTTCGATGAGGATACGCTATCCCCAATTTTCGTTATTTGTTTCCTATTAGATAAATAGTCCTTCAACCAATTTAAAACTTTACCTTGAATACCAAACATAGTGAGCTTTTTAATTAATATTGCATGATCAATGGTTTCAAAGGCTCGTTTCAAATCTAGAAAAACAGCTACAGTGTAATTTCCTTTGTCCAAGTTATGTTTCCATTCCGTTATTGTTAATTGTAAAGCTGATTCACAGGAATGATTAGCACGGAATCCAGACTGATTTACAAACAATAAATTGTTGTTATTAAAATAATCAATTAACTGATTATATACTACAATTTCTAAAAGTTTTACTTGATATTCTATAAAAATATCCAACCTTTTTACCAATTTTTTTTCGCAAATAACTAGCAAACAGATTGAATGACAACTGAGGATCTATTATTACCCCTAAATATTTCATTTCATATACTTTTTCTATTGATTCATTATTTATGGTTATATTTAAATTCTCGTCGTCAAATTTGCAACATCGACTTTTTGTTTCTAATACCATATATTTCGTTTTTCCCGAATTTAATTTCAATTTATTTAAACCTAACCAATTATACAAAACAACTAGTTCAGAATTCATTTGAGCGGCAACTTGTTTAAAATCGGATCCAGAAACAGAGATCAGAGTATCATCAGCAAAGAGATGAACAAAAGAATTTTTTAAGTGTTGATACAAATCGTTCACATAAATCAGAAAAAGTTGCGGACCCAATACACTGCCTTGCGGTACTCCATGTACAGTTTCAATAGATGTTGAACATTTATCCCCGACTTTGGTTATTTGGAATCGATTGCTTAAATAATCACGAAACCATTTAATTACAACTCCTTTAATACCATACTTGTTTAGTTTTCCAATGAGTATATCCCTATTCACAGTTTCAAAAGCTCTTTGAAGGTCAACAAATACACTCAACACGATATCTCCCTCACTTATGCACTTTCTCCACTTGGCACACACCAGTTGTACAGCAGATTCACAAGAATGCTTCTTTCTAAATCCCGATTGACCAACATATAAGAGATTGTTTTTCTCAAAATATTCAGATAACTGTTCGCACACTACAATTTCGATGATCTTTTCAATAATTGGAAGCAGATTTATAGGTCGATAATCACTAGGCTTATTTGGATCTTTAACTTTTGGTACTGGTATTATTGTACTTACTTTCAATTCAGAAGGCATTTTCCCTGTTCTTAAAACCGTATTTATTAAATTTAAAAAAGGGTAACCAATAACGTCAAAAAGAGATTTTAGTAAGTCTACATTGAGCACTACATCACTAACAGATTTTTTCCTTAAATTGAAGACTATTTTACGCAATTTGTTTAACGAAATTGTTTTAAATTCTGAGAATTCCAAAGTAGTACACTCACTATTATGATCAGGGTTCACTAATACAGTATCTATAGAGTCTACGATATTTTGTATACTATCTAAATAGAAATTATTAAAATTTTCTTCAACTGACTCCGTGTAGGATCCAAAATCAATATTATTACCAATTTCTGTAGAACATTTATTACTAATTAAAGTTTTTAAAGTCTTCCACATTTTCTTTGAGTCATTTTTATTTGAATCAATTTGTTTGTTATAATAATCTCTTTTGGCTTTACGTATTGTTGTTACAACATTGTTCCTCTTTTCTTTATAAAAGTTCCAGTCTACTACAGCTCTAGAATAACAATACTTTCTATATGCGTTATCCCTTAGTTTTTGCGATTCCTTTATTTCAGCATTAAACCATTATTTACTAGAATTTATAACAAGTTTTTTTACAGGAGCATAGGTATTTATTGTGGTACTCAAGTTGTCACAAATCGTTTTATATAATACGTCTACATCTGCTACAGAATAAGCCCAGTCTTTCTCCAATAAACTGACTTTTATTTTAGTTACATTTTCTTCATTTAAATCCCTTGTATCTATAATTCTTTCTGTTGAATTATTATTCTTTATTATTATTATTATTCCACATAATTACATATCAATTACATATTTATTAATATTTAGCGCCTAAGCCGCAAGACTTGTTTTGCGCTTTATAAGTAAAAATTAAACATTCAAAAATAAACACAAAGTATATCTAACAATTGCAGTGACTTATAAACTTAAAAATAAATCTATTACCAGTTATTCAGTTCAAAAGACAAAAATTTACTCATATGTTTCATATAAAGTAAATCTATATTTTCAGTTGAGAGCGACATTAAATATATCAATATTATCAATTATGAATTTTTTTACAATTTTATTGAATTTTTCTTTATTTACTGATTTTCTGAGAGAGAGGGGTAGCAAATTATATAATTTCGTACCAGAAAAATTCACAAACCTTTGACAAACATTTTTTCCATACTTTGGGACTTTCAGTAATTCATTGGTCTGTGATCGTGTGTTGTGGTATATGTTTGTTTTATTTACGTGAGTTACTTTTGATATTTTATGTGTTAATATTACTGCTGCCAATATATAAAGTCCTTTTATATTTAGAATTTTATTTTGTTTGTATAGTTTTTCAGAACTATACAATCTATCTTTTTTAAATATAATTCTTAGTAAATAACTTTGTGAAGTTTGAATAGTTGTGTATGCATTATTATACGATCCACCCCAGCAACTTATAGAATATCTTAAAATAGACTCAACTCAGGGAATTATATATTATCAGCATAGTTTGCCGATTTAAGATATCACGTAATATATAAAATTTTGGTATTAATCGTCTAATGCATTTGGATATATATTCGGAATGGCTATGCCACTTCAAATGTTCATCCAGAATTACCCCTAAATACTTTATCTCTTTGACTCTTTTAATGCGTATATTTTCAAAATGTATATTAGATATATCAGGTGTATCAACAGTTGTGGGGGTAAATGTGAGAAATTTTGTTTTTTCGTTGTTCAGTGTTAAAAAGTTACTATTAAGCCATGTCGATACTTTCCGTAGTGCGGATTTGGAATTCTCCAGGGCATTTTCCCAGCTATCACCTTCACACACAAGGACAGTATCATCCGCATAAGATAATATATGTCCTCCTGTGTCCAGATTGCATAAATCGTTAATGTATATCAAAAATAAAATTTAAGTTATTAATTTCGACTGAAGTTCCTACTATTTCATGATCACTGATATTTGTAAACTTTTTACTTAAAGGTTTCAGGTAATGACAATTTGTAACAATTAAGTCGATTAACGTTAACTATTGGGAGCAAAAAATTCAACAATATTTAATCAAGTAATACTGGTTTTTGTAAAATTAGTCCTTGTAAAAATGGTTTTAAAGTCATATTTGACATTTTATAAAATCTTTGACACAATACATTGACGTATCAAAAGAAAACCTATAAAGGAAACATTAAATTTATTTATTAAATCTCTATTAACCATTAAGTAAATAATAATAAAGAGGTACAACTGTCAAGGTTTCGAGATTTTAGTGTTATATTTTTTTGCCAATAACTACAGTAGTATTATGTACAATATTTAGGGCTATGCAATTACAAATACCTTCCCATAGCATTAAACATAGATGACAATCCTGAAGCTATTGGCAAAACAATACAATACTTATCTAACATAAAAATAACAATACGTAAAATTCAAAAGCCAATATGTGCTGAATTCTACTACCACGTCTACGGGCAGTTGAATTAGATGCTGGAAAATGAGTTTTTTCCTTAGCCTTTAATGCTGTAGAAAAGGGATGATTTGTGCTATATTCCACCAAAGCAGCATCTTCTTCCACATTAGAAGACCGCGGACGACCAGAACCCGGCATACGAGCTAGATTTCCATTTTGTGTCCACTTGTTCTTGAGGTAAAATATTGTTGTTTTGTGACAATGTAACTCATCTGCCACAGGTTGCAAGGACCATCTAGCTTCTAATTTGGCCATTGCCATTCCTTTGTCGACGTCTGTAAGCTTGTGGTTCGGCATGTTTTAAAATTTAGAAAAATACTTAATAAAACAATATAAAGTAACACTGACAATCACCAACAAAATAGAGTGACATTCGTCGCCACTGCGTTTTCTCCTATTTACAAAGCTTAAATGAACCGTTGAAAATTTTTTGCTCCCAATAGTACATGTTCTTTTGCCTTTATTTCAGCTCATCAGGGAGACTGGGCCACATATCAAGTACAGGAATGAAAAAATTTGTTTGTTATGGTTACAAAATATTTTATTAATGTTAAATACAATTTTAAGTATAAGTTTCAAGATGTAGGTAGAATTTGAATTTAACGTGGTCCAGTCTCCCTGATGAGCTGAAATAAAGGCGAAAGAACATGTACATCTTCTTGGGGACATCGTTTTTTAATTGGTGACTTTCATTTAAAGAAAATTTTAATAATACAACAGTACATTAAACTACAACTACATTAAATGTTCAAAGTGTCTTCCATTTTGCTGTAAACATAAATTTATTCGTTCTCGAAAAGACCTTTCCACTTCCGTTAATATTCGAGGTGAAATATTTTCAAATGCATGTATTATTCTCTCCCACATATTTATCTTGGTTGTTGGCGGTTCGTTGTATACGATGTCCTTGATATAATCCCATAAGAAAAAAAAAACAGTTTTAAAAAAATTAAAAATCATACCAAAAGATCCATTAAAATCTGTCTCTATTTTCTCCATTTCTCCATTTCCGAAGACAATTTGAACATTTAATGTGGTTGTAGTCTAATGTACTGTTGTTTTATTAAAATTTTCTTTAAATGAAAGTCTTTCTGTCAGCCCATGTTTAATATTTGTCAATTATCTCAAAAACGGATATAAATTCCAGTAGTAACGCCTATACAAAAAATTTTTTCATTCAAATTCTGCATATTACTACGTAAAAATATATAGAGGGTGTTCCATTTGAAAAAACTGAGATAAATCAATTTAAAATACTCGGAATTTGAATTTATTTTTCGAGTGCCCTGTCCAGGGTGTTTCCTATAAAACTATACTCTCCCTTATTTCGGTCAATTACCACCGATTTTAATTTTTCAAAAACTGGTTTAACACAGAATTTTCCGTAGATTTTGAATATGCCATTACTTTTTTCCTATTTCAACCATATACGAGGGGCAAAAAAAGTATGGTTTTTTTAAATGGAACACCCTATATATTTTTACATATTTGGATTCGCCTCGTCCTTCTGATTTGATTACAAATATACAGGATGATTCTAAAATGTATGGCCAAATTGATACAGCGTCAACAGGAGACCAAAATAGGTTGATTCAACCCAATTTACCTATATACAAAAATGCACCCCTAAGAAGTTACAGCCCTTTAAATTTCAAATAAAAAAAACTTTAATTATTGATTATTCCCAAATGGCTGTAGATATCTTTTTCTAATTCAGTGTACATTCATTACCGATAAACGCCAATGTTTTGAGATTAACAGCAATAAAATACATTAAAGGGATGGGGTAATTTAGGGGCAGTCACCCTTTATTTCACACCCTTATTTTTCTGTGCGTTAACGTATAGTCGATTTTTCAGTATCATTTGATAGATAATTTAATTTGGAAACTTTTTTCTATCTTTTATTTTTTTGATAATATCAATAGTTTGCAAATTAAATAAGAAAAATGAAGAAGATGCATCGAACTATTTTTAACCTCAGTAGCAAATATGTAATATTATTATTTAATAGATAAAGTTTTTGCCATTTACCCCAAGAAAGAAACATGATGCAGCTACGGACACGTGTTTCGGAGTTATTGCTCGTCATCAGCGTAGCGTAGCTTTTTCTTTGTTTGATTATTATTTAATGTACAAGTAGGCTGGTTAACCCTTTAATGTATTTTTTAGAATCACCCTGTATATAATACTTATATATTTGCTATAAAAATGGCGCAAATATTGAATTTAAACTTAGGGCGTTTCCTTCAAAACTATACCCCCCCTTATTTCGGTCAATTATTAACGATTAAAAATTTTCAAAACATACATATAGAATTTTTCGTTGGTATCATATATGCTATTACTTTTTTTCTCCCTTCGGTATACGCAGGGTGGAAAAAAGTATGTTTTTTTTTTCATGGAATGCCCTGTATTTTTTTACATATTTAGATCCTCCCTACCTTTCTGATTATAAATATATATAATACTTGTATATGTAAAAAAATACAGGGCATTCCATAAAAAAAAACATACTTTTTTCCACCCTTTGTATACCGTTGACACAGAGTAAATACAGAGACGACACTAGCTCAAAATCCTTTGTTGTTTGCCGCCACCGCGCCGTGACCTCGCGCCATTAAATTGGTTATTTGCATAGTTGCCAAGTTTTACCGAATTACCTATTTCTACATAATGCGCGGTTGCCTTTTACCATAATATTGAATAATGTTAAAATAGTATGTCCCTTATTGTGCGCACAGTATATAATAAGAAGGCATAATGAAAAATAATAAAATTAATTAAGATTCAAAATGAAATTTTGCATGTCTTAAACCATATAAGTTGAAACAAAACCTAAGACTACTTTAGTGTTAAAAATAAATTGTTAACATTCATATTGCTTAAATTGAAAATATAGAATATCTATAGTATGAAAATAAAGATAATAGTGATTTGTTTTTACCATAGCGGCTGATGAAATTTTGTGTAACTATGTCATATCTTCGTATGGGACATGGGACTCTCAATATATTTTAATGCATGACTATCAGGACTAAATAAAAGAGTTTTGTAGAAAAGAAAGTCATCGAAATTTACAAATTGCGAAAATGACCTGCCGACGCACATTATAATTAAAGATATTTGTAAAATAATTGCAAGATTTTTTTTTTCTGATTAGGCCGAAAATTTTCGGTAGTGTTAATTCACATTTCGTGAAAAAATATTGCTTTTTTATAAAGTTACAGTTTAGAAATTTTATTTTAGATGAAATATTATTATGCAAATTTCAAAACGGTGTAACTTTATAAACAATATTTTTCCACGAAATTTGAAAACTGTCGATAAATTTTTCGACTAAATCAGAAAAAGAGTATGAGAGTGTGTTGAAATTATTTTACAAATTAATGTTTTTGAAGATAATCTGGGTGGCAAGCCATTTTTGCAACTTGTAACCTTCTTTCGTTATGTCGGAAGTTCGAAAGGGGTTACTTTGACGCCTGAGGGGCGACGGTGCTTTTTAGGACGGTGTCTCGGGCGCCACTTTCTGTTTAGAGTGCAGAAAGACCACTTTACTCTATTAGCAGGATAATAGAGGCTTCAGGTAACTGCAGTGAAGACACGGTTAAGCCAGGGGTCTAATTAACCTATAAAGAAAACTCAGAATTTCGGATTAAAAACAGAACAAGCTTTATTCAAGATTTAATACAATACAATATATTACGGAAAATAAAGCACAAATATAAACACAAGCAAAACTTAAAGCAGGCAGGCTAGGCAAAACTAAAAGCGGCAAACTACGGTAATTAAGCGGAAAAACGGCAAGCAAATAAAGCGAGTAAGCAAATCTACGGTAAAGCGGTTAAGCGGAAATCATGCGGCAGGTAAAAAGCTCTATCTATAAACTGGTCACTAGCAAAAGCTCGGTTAGCAATCTATATTTGACCAGGCAGGACAATATAATTTACAGGCAAAGCATATATGTTCGAATGGCATTCGACAGATTATTTTTAAGACAAATTTAATTCGGAAAAATAAAAATAACTGCAAAACGTAATAAACGGATAAAACTTGACTGGCTACTCAAGGTGGGAAACGCGTATTCCTAACACTACTAAAATATTTTAATTAAAGCGGCGACGCCCTGATGACAGTGCTATTGAACGATTCCACGTAAATTAGCAGGCCACCAAAACGCCAAGATTTACGCGGTATTCAAAATCAAAATTTCGGAGTAAAAATTCGGCGACGCCCTGATGACAGTGCCAATAGACGATTCCACGTAAATCGGCAGGCCACCAAAACGCCTAGGTATACGCGATACGTGAGAAAATGAATTTTCGGGACCAAAAGGCGACAACGCCTTGATGACAGTGACAGAAGACGATTCCACGTAAACCGGCAGGCCACCAAAACGCCGTTTTTTGTTCGCGACTGTTAAATACCGAATCGTGTGACAAGATGCGACAACGTCCTGATGACAGTGCCAATAGACGATTCCACGTAAATCGGCAGGCCACCAAAACGCCGTTTTTGTTCGCGACTATTAAATACTGAATCGCGTGACAAGATGCGACAACGTCTTGATGACAGTGCCAATGGACGATTCCACGTATCTCGGCAAGCCACCAAAACGTCGTTTAGTTGCGCGCGTAACTTAATAATCCGCTTTACTACTTAAGCCAGACAAGTGTCGACGCCGTCCGGATAATTACTGCCAGTAAGCGGTTCCACGTAAACCGGCAGGTTATCAAGACGTATCACGCGAGAGCACAAGTTGCTCTTGGGCCGGACAAACTACCTCGTGACGTTGTACTGACTTAGTGTTAAATCAGCAAAACGTACAACGCGACTTAGAATTAACACGATTCGAACATACTCGGAATATAAAATGATTGAAAATAAATCACAGGTCAAATATATATTAACTTAGAAAAATTTCCTTACTCTTTTGTTGACGTCAGAGCTCTCTCTTGACAGGTGTCGGTCGGTGCGGACTTCGGTTCGGGCGGCGATCTGGACTGGATGGAGCGTCAGCTCAACTGAACGCACAGAACATAAAGGTAGAGAAATGTGACTTCTATAGAAATTGATGGAAACAAAGAAACAGCGACCCCTAGTGTTGCCAGTTCAACTTTCGCGTGGGAACAGGGCAATTTAGTAAACGAGTAGGGGCAGTCCAGGGTAGGCCTGTACCTGCACCGTAAATAATTTAATAACAAGCATGTCACATTTTAAATGGTTAAGAATGGGATTAAAATTGGCCGGAATAGTAGGTAGGCGATATGGCAGTGCGCAACAAGCAAAATTTATTTAGGTAAAATGAACTATATTTGAGAAACAAGAAATATGTCACTCGAAGTAGAAGAGTCTATAAAATATTACTTTCATGGAAAAGCAGAATATTTCAGAGTTAAAATTTCAGTTGCAAGTCCCCAGTGAAATAGGTAAAAACACCCGTTTTAGTGATTAGATTTAATTTGCATATCAAAACGTTTTGAAACATCCAACTTTTCCGTGGATAGTGATAATTTACACTCTTATTTTTCTAATGACATGTTGTTTGTTTCTTAAACGTAGCCCATTTTACTCAAATATACTTATTGCACATTACTATATCGTCTTTCCACCCTCGCCAAATATTATTAATTCCACCCTTAATCCATTTTTCTTCCATTTTAAGAATTATGATAATGCATTAGTACATTATATAGCAAGGGAGAGCAACGCGTTATTCTTTCTAAAGGCCGAGGGCTACAAATACACAGAGGAACAATAGCTTCTCTCAGGGCTATATAAACTACTTTTTCCCACGACAGCGAGTAGAAACATCAGAACAAAATAATATTTTAAAAATAGAAGTAAGGCGAGTTGCTTTATTCACCAGTTGATCCACCAGATGTGTTTTATCTTATTCTAACCTCGGAGATAGAATAAGATAAAACACATCTGATGGATCCACCGGTGAATAAAGCAACTCGCCCATACTGACAACACTTATTAACCCTATATTAGTAACCTTTGGATCATTTCTATTCACATAAAGTAATAAAACTCCCTAGAGCAATTTATGGCCACTTTATTTACTGAGAGGAAAAATGTTTCACTTCTGTTTCAATTTCGACACCATAAAGATCGATTTCTACTCCCTGACGTGGAAAAACATATTTACATATTTCTGAAATTAGAATTTAAGTTTGCCTCAAATAAGGATATACTTGTATATTTTTTTTATTCGAGCATAACTTATTACCTAACAACAAAAATAAGAAACAATTCATATCATAAATCTTAGAATGAAAGAAAACGGTAAACCATTTAAAATACGAGATCATGCTTGTTTGTTTAATATGTACAATAATAAAAAGGAAAATACTAAATTGATTACCTACATACATAGATTTAAACTAAAAATGATTATAATGAATTTGAATTTTATTAAAATAAATCGTACATAATAACAAACATGATCTTTGGTCAGCTATGATTAAATAATTAATAATTAATTAAGTTTAGAGATGTATCTCATAAATAAAATATATAACCATCTTTAACAGAAATACATATTATAGTGAAAATAGAAAATAGATATGCCAGGCTTTGAGCATCTCCATCAAGAAAGACTGTCGAATATCAGCAATGTTATTTGTCGACATTGAGTAAGGCATCCTATCCCTGTTGAGACCCATTGTAGGCACTGCTATTACATGGTTGTATAGAAGATTCATTCGGCACTTCGTCTTATTTTTACTGTATGAATATCCATCGGTAGCCATAAATAATTACTAATCGCCCATGATTTGAAGTAACCACCTGTAAAAAATTTATATAAAATTAAATTTATAATTACAAAATTAAAAATTAAACAAAATAATTTTGTTAATCGTGTGGAAATAAAGAACATCTACTTTAAAAGAAGTTGGAATCAAAGCGTCTTTGCAAATTTAAAAAAATTATAATAGGTATACAGTGTTTAACAAACAGAATACATGAACACATGGTCATGTTAGTTCACATAATTTTCACCCTTTGTTTTATAATAAACATGTGCATATATATCAGTTAATTTGTGGATTGTACATGTAACGTACAATGTACTAGTGACCAATAGTTTAGAAATATTTAGAATGTATTTTTGAAACTACGTAACGTAAGATTGGAAAGTCGAATTATGCTAGTCATCGAATACTGGCAAATTGTTTAAGTGTGCTATTTAATAATTTAAAAAACATCTTATAAAAAGGTAGTTTGAATCTCAGAACATTTGTCCGAGGTATGGGCAGTCGGTCTTTATTACATAATATACAATATATTGTAACCTTCTTTCGTTAATGGCGGAAGTTCGAAAGAGGTTACTTTGACGCCTGAGGGGCGGCGGTGCTTTTTAGGATGGTGTCTCGGGCGCCACTTTCTGTTTAGAGTGCAGAAAGACCACTTTACTCTATTAGCAGGATAATAGAGGCTTCAGGTAGCTGCAGTGAAGACACGGCTAAGCCAGGGGTCTAATTAACCTATCAAGAAAACTCAGAATTTCGGATTAAAAACAGAACAAGTTTTATTCAGGAATTAATACAATAAATTTAATATAATTACGGTTAAAATACAGTACAAATATAAGCACAAATATTTACAGCAAAACTTAAGGCAGGCAGGCTAGGCAAAACTAAAAGCGGCAAACTACGGTTATTAAGCGGAAAAACGGCAAGCAAATAAAGCGAGTAAGCAAATCTACGGTAAAGCGGTTAAACGGAAAGCGTGCGGCAGGTAAAAAGCTCTATCTACAAACTGGTTACTAGCAAAAGCTCGGTTAGCAATCTAAATTTGACCAGGCAGGATAATATAATTTACAGGCAAAACATATATGTTCGAATGGCGTTCGACAGATTATTTTTAAGACAAATTTAATTCGGAAAAATAAAAATAACTACAAAACGGAATAAACGGATAAAACTTGACTGGCTACTCAAGGTGGGAAACGCGTATTTATAAAACTACTAAAATATTTTAATTAAAGCGGCGACGCCCTAATGGCAGTGCTATTGAACGATTCCACGTAAATTAGCAGGCCACCAAAACGCCAAGGTTTACGCGGTATTTAAAATCAAAATTTTGGAATAAAAATTCGGCGACGCCCTGATGACAGTGCCAATAGACAATTCCACGAAAATCGGCAGGCCACCAAAACGCCGTTTTTGTTCGCGACTGTTAAATACCGGATTACGTGACAAGATGCGACAACGTCCTGATGACAGTGCCAATAGACGATTCCACGTAAATCGGCAGGCCACCAAAACGTCGTTTAGTTAATAATAATAATAACTACCTCGTGACGTTGTACTGACTTAGGATTAAATCAGCAAAACGTACAACGCGACTTAGAATTAACACGATTCGAACATACACGGAATATAAAATGATTGAAAATAAATCACAGGTCAAATATATATTAACTTAGAAAAATTTCCTTACTCTTTCCTTGACGTCAGAGCTCTCTCTTGGCAGGTGTCGGTCGGTGCGGACTTCGGTTCAGGCGGAGATCTGGACTGGATGGAGCGTCAGCTCAACTACCCGTTAAACGACGGGCGTGTTAGTTTTGTAGCCGACTTCTGACACGTACCCCTACCCAACTTGCGCACTGAACGCGAAACTGACTTCAAGCATTGCTCACTTATGTTGGCGCGGTGCAGCTGGTACTGCAGTCGATGCATTTTCTGCATAACGCGTGATCGGAACTATCTCTGGTTTATCGCATTCGTTGCGGCATAATTTAAAAATGCATAAACGGAAAAGACGCGGTTCAAAATGCTTAATTTGAAGTAAATTAATATGTGTTACATTTTACCTGCCTGTTTTATACATTTAAAATTATATTTTAATTAAAAACTAATAATACGTCGTGCTAAAATTCACTTCGTTACAATATCAAAACATGTATTTCTTAAAAAAAGCCCGGCGAATGATGAGTTGTGTTTAGTACGGATGAACCAAGAACCAAACAATCAGTAATAATAAAATATGTAATATTACTTACCTCAAATAACGAATTATCGTATTTGGAAATTGGAGAACAGGCACTTTTTTCAGGTTAGTGTTAATTTCTTTCCACAGAACACAATGGAAACTTTTTTCTAAGAGATACAAAGACACGTTTTTTAAAAAAGTTCTTCAGAATAAGAAAATGTAAACTTTGATGCACATTAACGACAGTCAGCCATTTTAGTCAAAAATTTCATTTCGAGTCTCGAGTTCCATCTTCATTTTTGACACTCGCGAGAAATACAAAAATATCATTTCCTTGCCCCTCATTGTCCTCATTGAACTGGCATCACTACTGCGCAGGACGAGTTTTGTTGCCCGATTTCCAATACAAGCTTCACCCCCATGCAGGGCCGGATTACCCATGAAGCAGAGGAAGCAGCTGCTTCCAGCGGCAAATTTCAGGGGCGGCAAAAATTCTATTTATTTTTGCTTAACTCAAATCAACGCCAACACTCACGCCGTTAACCCATAACGTCTAGATTGAATGGGCTCATTTCGGAAAATTTTTTTAATTCATATTCCGAAAGTACACCTTGTAATTAGTAAATGTGCAAAATATTAAATTTTTTTTTCAACTGCTCCCTCAAAATAAATAATGAAAATAGAGCGCTGTGACGTCACACCACTCGCAGCGGTCGGCCGCTAGCTTGTTTCCTATAGTTTCATATCGGCGGCAGTTACTACACACACGGCGGAAGTGGTAATTTCGTTCATCTTTTAAGTGCTTCGTCCTTGGTACAGCGAAATCTAAATAATACCATATATCCGCATAACTCATAGAACCAGTGGAGTCGGGTGGTGTGACGTCATAGCCGTTTCAAATATGTTACGAATTTGAAATCAAATATTAGGGTTAATATTAACGCTAGCGATCTAATTTTTTCACTATATACTTAGAGGATGAAATACTTATGGAAAATGATAAAATAAATTAAAAAGCAAATATCACGAAATGAGCCCATTACGTGCTTTCGTCTTTCGGGAGCAACGTGCAACGAGTAAACTATTAGGGTGCGCTTGCGCACTGTTTTAGTTTTTATTATGCAAGTGCAGGTGTAGTGAGGAGTCAGTGGAAGTGGGTCAGTACACGAGCCACGAGCCGCAGCCGTCGTGTCGAAATTTTTTTGCGGGGGATTACAATTCTAACATTTAATTTAAACCGTTTGACCCTCAAAAATCCAAAAATTATTTGGATTTTTTAAGGTACCAGGGGCGGCAATGAAACATCTGCTTCCAGCGGCATATGTGGCTAATCCGGCCCTGCCCCCATGACTGAACGTTAAACGACGGGTGTGTTAGTTTTGTAGCCGGTTTCTGACGCGTATCCCTACCCATCTTGCGTGCTGAACGCGGAAATGACTTCAAGCATCGTACACTGGTACTGCAGTCTGTGCGTTTTCTTGCATAACGAGTGATCGGAGCTATATCTGGTTTATTGCATTCGTTGCGGCATAATTTTAAAATGTATAAACGGAAAAGACGCGGTTCGAAATGCTTAATTTGAAGTAAATTAATATTTGTTACATTTTACCTGCCTGTTTTATACATTTAAAATTATATTTTATTTAAAACTAACAATACGTCAGTGCTAAAATTCACTTCGTTACAAACTTTTTGTCGCAAATTTCTATCACGATTTTTTTTCTACAAAAACTGTTTCATGCTTATAACAAAATATACAGTACAAAATTGTTAGAACAACAGTAAATGCTAAATACATACGTATGTTGCATACATAAGTAAACTAAAAGTTTATTAAAATATTTAATTTTCTACTTTTCTCTGTAGTAGTTTTAAAATCTCGATTATATTTTATTAAATAATAAATTCACAAAGCAGTTACAGCACAAATAAAAACTAGTAAACAAAACGAAACAATAGGCATGTCCACAAAAAAATTGATATACATTAATATTAGTTAAAATCGTACATCGGAGCCCCTGGTACCTATATCTGAAATTTTTTTTTTTTTTAAATTCATCCTAACCATAACAGCGACCGAAGAAATCTTTTGCTCCGTTTGAATTAAATAAACGCCTGCTGATTGTTTTGACGTCACAAGCTCGCTAGCCTGGCTGACGCGCGTGATTAATTTTCGTACGGCACGGCGCGCGCTGAGCTGTCAGAAGTGTCAGAATGCAGTCTACATTTGCAGTAGCTCTATTATTTACGACGTTGTGGTGTTGGTTTATTGCATCGTCTTATTAGTAAATATGGAAGAAGGTTTCCAGAAAGGAGATTCACATAATTTGCCAAATGTAAGCACAATTATGGTATCCGATTTTCTGATAACAAACAGTGATTTTAACCAGCCCCAAAGGAAATCACGAAAAAAAGCTGTGTTTTAATGTAGGTCATTTAAATTCGGGTTTAAACTGAGGAGAACTAATCGTATAGCATTTATTATTATTATTATTATTATTATATTATTATATTCTATGGCAGCAGTGGTAATGTGGATAGAGCATTTATAATTCAAAAAAAGGGTGTTAAGGACAATTTTAGATTTAGAGTATAGGGAGACATGTAGAGGTAAATTTAGAGAATAAATTATTGACAATTACTGCCATATACATACAGGAATGCTTACTTTTTCTTTTTAAAAATAAACATCTGTTTCTTGAAAATGAACCACAACATGAATATTACACAAGAACTTCCAATTACACTTATCCAATCCATCGATTATTTCTGTCAGAAAAGAATGCTAGATATAAGGGTATTTGTCTGTAACTTTTAATATTCAGCTAAGCCTAACATCAAAAAATTATGTTTCATATTCAGGTCTTGTAATCTTTTTATTCGATTAACACATCATTATGGAGAAAGGATATAAAGCAGCAACGGAAAATATTTGACCGAAACAAATATATGACTAATTTTGTTGCTCGGTGTTAAAAAATTTAACATCTCCGTCACACGTGTAACAAATAGCTTTTAAAGTTGAGAGTGGTAGCTACAGATCTCCAAGTAGTGTTTTTGGAATGATTTTTTGATATATTTATAAGAAAAAAATATTAATATTTAATATTTTCACTGTACTTATTTATATAGTCAAATAAAGGTGATAATTTAACAAATAAGCCATAAAATACGTATAATTTTTCCAACTAAAATAAATCTGTCTTATCAAACGTTACGAAATTTTTTACGTGTATAAAAGGGACTTACCTCTAACCTTTCGAATAAGAAAATATACATCTTTTTCGAGATTTTTTTTTTATAAATAAGTAAATGTGGTCTGTGACGGTAATGTGAACTTGTGATGGTAATGCTAAATAATATGCATCAGATAACAAATTACACACAAGTTTGGTAAAAACAAAATTTTGTGACAAAAAGTGAAACACAGGTATGTACCTAACGTTTTTTTTATTAAACATATATAAAACGAAACATTACTTCTTTAACGAAAACATAAACTACGCAGGCATATTTAAGATAAATAAACAAGAACAGTATCAATACAATATTTTTTATGTTATTATCATCTTTACTTAAAAAGTTAATCTATTAAGTAAATCAACCTCTTCTGAATTGTCAACTTTAAAAAATCTAGTAGACACTCTTATTGGTGATTTGATATTACATAATACTCCCTCTTGATTAATGACTTGAATGTCATCTTTGTGAGGCCAGAAAAATAGGTATTTAGAATGATCCATAAATTTTATAGACAACTTGTCTTTAGTTTTAGCCATAACACAACCGGGGTACCATATCTTGCCATACCATACCATACCGTAGCTTCCGGATCTGTTCGAATTCTTTCCCTTTGACGTCTTTTTCTTTCAGCAGCCATTTCTTTCAGTCTTTTAGTTTCAGAATCAGTCTTTAAGGCATTGTTGGCTTTTTTAAATTGTATTACTTTATCTTTATTCTGCAAAACGGTTTTCTCAGAGGTCTCATGCGTTATCTTATTTTTTGGCATTTTTCTTTTACGTTTTACATCGGTATTATCAATCTTGCTTGTGGACGGAAGTAACTTTTGTTTTGAAAAATCAGTCTTTTCAGATGTAGTATTAACTTTACTACAAGACGGTTTAGGAGAATTTTCAGTTTTATTTTTGAGGCATCTATTACTAACAGACTTCATTTTTACTTTAAACGTGCTTCCTAACATCCTTTCCTTCGCGACAGGATCTGTCTTCTCAGACTTCTTTTTTAATTTAATTGCTTGCTTAAACTGTTTTTCTTTCTCTTCTCGTTTTTTCAAAGCTTCCTCCTTCATTTCTTTTAGTTTAGCCGAGAGCAAAGCCATTTTTTCATCTGTTTCGAACTTTGTATTAATGGTTATAACTGAGGTTTCGACTTGGACTTTGCGTATTCGATCCTTGTTCCACTAAAACTGTGACTTGCGTGGAAGAGGCCTGCGAAGCTACGTTTTGTTCCATTTTTCCGCAATGAAGGACCTGATACAAAATTAATTTTATTGGCCTAAAATTCATTTTTTAAATATGTTTCACATTACCGTCACGTTTATAGCATCTCCGTCACGTTAAGGCTTCGACATAATCGTGACGGTAATGTGAGTGACGGAAATGAGAATGAACATATTTTTGGCCTCGTTTTATTGTCCCGGTAAACCATGAAAAAGTAAGGTTATGTATTTTAAGTCTACCACAGTAACTACGTAAGTAAACCGATACGAAATCATATTTATTTATTTTATGAAGAAAATACTGCACAGGATGGTAATGCTAAGAGAAAAAATACTTCAAAAAACTTACCTGTTGATTTATTTTTCAGCTTTTTAACTGTTATCGCACGGAAACTTTTCTACCTCACGTGTTCTCAGCATGGACGGAACTAAGTATGAATGCAAGATCCACCTGTTAAAGTGCCCTCTAGTTGTCTGTGTGTGAATTTACATTTCATGTGACGGTAATGTTACGAAGCCTCAGTTACAATGGATTAACCGATCGTGTATTAATATCAATAGTTTTGAGCAAAATTTGTGGATACCTTTACGAAGTTAAAACATAACAAATTAATTTGATGCGAATATATCAAACATATGGTATCAAAAGAGAATCATCATTTTATCTTAAAAGTTTAAAATGATAAAAGTTACGCGTGACGGTAATGTGAATTAAGGTATTAAAATAAATAAAAATCTCAAATGGTGGGACATTTGGTATATATTTTCTTTATATACATACAGTTTAAGACCCAATGATTTATAAAAAAAATATCGGAACCTTTGACCACATCTGAAATGGTTGATATAACGCAGTTTTCCCAATATTAAAAGTTACAGACAAATACCCATAACTGTTTAAAATTATTTAATACACTTCCATACTGCATACAACAGACGCAAGAGTTGTGCAAATTTAAAACACAAATTTATAATTTATTATTGAAAATTGAACCATACAATTTGAATGAATTCATAGAGTATAAGTCATAATTTTTTATATGTCTGATTTTTATTTGTACATGGTTAACTGGTTACATATATATAGCTCTGGAAATTAAGTACTTTAAAATACTTTATATAGTAGATACCTATTGTACATTTTTTTGTATGTGTTGACGCAAATTCATTTAATGTTAACATGTCTGTGGAATCATTCTATGAATAAAGAGCATATTATTATTATTATTATTATAGTAAATTAACTTGCATTAAAATGATCCTCACAGCAGTACAAAGTAGATGTCGATGAAACGTTTTTAATATCACGTCTTACTGCCTCAAACCATTTTTTCTTGTTTATTGTTGGCTTTGGGGCCTTTGGGACGCTAACAAATATTTTCGTTGGCGTCTTAGTAGTTGTATTATTGGAGCAAGGAACAAAACATCATTTTCGTGCCACCATATTAACCATGATACTAAAACCTACTTTAGTATCATGCTGCATGACGAACCCGTACAAGCCGGCCGGCGCGCGGCAACGTGCCTGCGAGGATGTGACGTCATGTTACTAGCCTCTATCTTGGGAACGTTTTTTAGCCTCTCTGCTTTTAGGTGATTTCTATTGCGAATAACTGGCAAAATGAAGATATACAAATTTTTTTATTGTTACAATAGTTCATAATACCAATAAATCTATCATTTCCAATTGAAATTAAAATTTTGTAGACATGCCTATTAGACGTGCACAAGTGTGAGGTTAATTGAACTGAGTTGAGCGCGTTGAGCAAATCTTTAAGGACAAGGACAAGGAGTCGGCAAAACAATCTAAGCTGATTATGAAATTCAACCGGCCGAAGATGAACGATCAGGTATATTTTGATCATGTACTCGAGGGGGATTTTAAATTGGTAATTGTATGCATCTGCCTCTTAAATCCTAGTTTCCTTGTCTTACTGTCAAGTCTGTATTAGTCTGTGCCGTTGAAGGGAGAAAAAAAGTAATAGCATATATGAAATCTACGAAAAATTCTATTTGTAGGTTTTGAAAATTTTGAACCGTTAATAATTGACCGAAATATAGGGGGTATAGTTTTGAAGAAAACTCCCTAAGTTTAAATTCAATTATTTACGCCATTTTTATAGCAAATATATAAGTGTCATATATATTTGTAATCAGAAGGATGAGGAGAATCCAAATATGTAAAAATATATAGAGTGTTCCGTTTAAAAAAACCATACTTTTTCTGCCCCTCGTATACGGTTGAAATAGAAAAAAAAGTAATAGCATATTCAAAATCTACGGAAAATTCTGTGTTAGACCGGTTTTTGAAAAATTAAAATCGGTGGTAATTGACCAAAATAAGAGGGGGGGGGTATAGTTTTATAGGAAACGCCCTGTACATTATGGAACACAAACAATTTTAGATATGGTATCCTACGACCTTTATCAAAAAGTTTTGATTCTTGTTTTGTTTTCAAATCTCCATTCGGAAAAATGGAGAGCGTTTTTCTTTAGTTATGTAAATTGCTTTATATTTCATTTTTAATTTTTTACTTCCAAGTGAAGCATTAGAATGTTCTCATATTTTAGGTGTGAATGAGGAACATTAAGGCCGTCTGAAATATGGCAAAATATATAGGGTGTGGTGGTCATTTAAAAAAACTTGCCTGACAGGCGTCAACAATTTTTTGTGACACCCTGGATGTTCGAAAATATTTTCCTGCGGTGCTCCTTCACATTTAGTTGAGAACTGTACTTAATGAATTTCCTAACTTGTATGGTATAGGAGCTATGGAAGTCCGATTAGCACACATAGAGGAACTGAGACACATATCACTAAAGATATTTATAATCGTGAAATAAATATAGATGGATATAATTCAATTGTGTGTGAATCAAAAAGTAGATACACAGGAAGTGTTATTATAACAGGTGGGGCAAAAGTAATGTCATAATGTGAATATGCCATAATTTTTACAAATGGCGTCAAATGTCATTGTGCTTTGATATTTATGTTGCACATAGATAGAGAATTAGTTGACAACAAGCAATGAAGCGGTACACACCTGCGTCCCTATTCTTGAAACAAGGGAATTTATGCTCCAGAGAAGATGACGTCATTTTCTCTCTGTAATAGTAAGTCAACCAATAGTAAATGTCAATTTACGTCATATTGACGTCATTCTCTCATAGGAACACATTCCCCAGTTTCAAGAATAGACCCCCTGAAGAACGCGAAATTATTCTTACTGCTTATTTGACCAATATCCAGGCCGTGTGATCTCCCGTTTTGGCGATTTGAACTGGCCGGAGAGATCACTAGATCTGACGGCGCCAGACTTCTTACTTTGGGGCTTTTTGAAGTCTCGCGTTTATCACAACAAACCACAAACCATGCAAGTTTTGAAAGCCAACATTGAAGAAGAAATCACCAATTTAGAACCAGACAATTGAAAATGCCGTAAAACGTGCACAAATGTGCCTCAACTCAGGAGGTGGTCATTTGACCGATATCTTTTTTTTAAGTTAATGTCATCAATTTTACACCTGCAAATAAACTTTCCATGAAAACAGATCCCAATTTTTTTCATTTCTAACAAAATGGCAGCCAATTCGCATTATGACATTACTTTTGCCCCACCTTGTATATGTTCAAAATAAATTAAAACACAAAATAATAATGAATGAAAGTAAACATCTATTTCTCTGGTGCCTCGGAATAAACATTAAGTAATACATATTACAATATAGGAGCGATTTATAGGTCACCTGCATCTAGTATTGCAGACTTCATTGTAGAAATAAAAATGTTTTTGAAGAATATGCATGCAAAAAAGGAATAAATATAATTGGCGGTGATTTAAATATAGATGTAAGTAAAAATACATACTATGCAAATAAATTGTTGGAAACTGCTAAACTATTTAAATTAAAGCAGCTTGTCAGAAAACCAACACGTGTAAATGACAAAACAGAAACAACCATAGATTTGATTTTTTGTAATAAAGATATGGAAACGCTTATACATGAAACACCACGTATTACAGATCATCACATTGTAAGCTTAACTGTAGAAAGAAAAAAAAATCAATTGAGACGAGAAAAAAAAATATTTGAAATCGCTATTACGCATATTCTACTTGTTTTTAATAATATGAATATTTTGAAGCAATAAACAATTTTTTATACTTTTAGCACTTTAATATAACAAAAAATATAAATTTGGACTTATACAGACCAAATTTCTCAAATTATATGTTTCATTTAATAAATATATTATAATAAAACGGCTATTATAAATAGTCGTCTGATTAAAACTAAAATTCTAATAATTTATTACTCAACGACACAGCACTGGTTGGACATGATAAATCACTACAACAATTAATACCAAAACTACAAGCAAAGATGAATGATGTTCAAAGATGGTTTAATAAGTGGCGGCTTATTACGAACCCAAGCAAATCTCAATTCATTATATTTAATCACACTCCGTCTCCCTCCTCCCCTACGATAAACATCACAAACGAACAAATAAAGCCATCACCCTCAGCAAAATACTTAGGAATTACTATGGACCAAAAATTATATTTCAATCAACATTCCGCAACACTTAAATTAAGAATCAAAAACCGAGCAAAACACTTTAGAATACTTACCTATCAAAATGAAGGAATATTGACTAAAACAGCCACAAGAATATACAAATCAATATGTCGACCTGTACTGGATTGCGGTCATACGCTATATATTAATTGTCAAAGACCCGCACACAACAATCTAAAGGTTGCCGAGACCTCTTCGCTACGCATTATAACAAAAATTCGACACCCCGCCAATCACCTCTATAATCCATCTAATAACATGCTCTATGAGAAAACTAACATCACCCCAATCATTAGTAGACTTCAAATGTTAACAACCAAATTTGCAAATCAACCACATAATATGCAGCTAATAAGACCGCTCTGCCGAACTAGAAACCCCAACAGAAGATCCAAATTTAAATTCCCAGAGATGACACTAATCGAGGCAATATCTTCACTAATCCAAAACTGATTAAGGAATGACTCATCAAATTTGTTTTTTTGTTTTTGTTTTTTTCTTTATTTGTACAGTATGTACTGTATTAGTATAATAACATGGTTTTTTTTTCTTCTTTTTTTTGCACCATAAAATGTACTCGTTTAAGCATTACATAAATAATGTAGCAACAGAAATTTTATTTTATAGAAACAACAGGCTGAAGGACTCGATAGCCGTTTGGGTATTTATATATTATTGTGTATTTATCCAATAAAGAACATTTATTATTATTATTATTATTATTACTCATACAAACTTCGGATAATTGTTTAATTTTCTTCTTGGATGAATGCTCATTTTAAAGGTCTAAAAGATACCTTTTATTCTAAAAATAAAAAATGATTTAAAACAGCGTAATTTAAAAAAAGACGATGCATCGCCATACATTTTAAATGAAGTGCGTCTGAAAGTGTACTGATGGTGACGTCCCGGCTTTCGACCTTGGGTAAGAGATCTGTCGAACTGAGCTATCCTTCTCGTCTATAATCGTTGCTGCACACCAACCAGACTAGCTAGACTTACTATTAATTATGTTCTCAGGGTCGTTCTTAGAGCCCAAAGAGGTTGACTTAACCAAAGATGTAATACGTTATAAGTCAGAGCAGAGGCAAAAATATTTACGAGGATATTCCTTTCGGTGATGTATGGCTCTTACCATACAAACAAAAATTTGCACTAACTAATTTATTTCCCGATGCAACACAGAGAGGGCTTATAATCTAAACATGTAACATCTACAGATTGCGAAAGTTCCTATCTTGGCATAGCCAACCTCAAAATATATACGACGTGAAGTGCCGCTGCCTAGAAACAAGTGCTTTACTGCTTGTACATGTCCGTCCTTGGTCGCCGTATGCTAGCCTTGAACTGTTTACAGATTAGAGCTGCGATACCAAACAAAACTAAGCAGCAAATTTAGGTCCTATGTCAAGATGAGGACTTTCACAATCTGTATAACATATACACAAGACAATTATGGCAACAAATCAAATGCCTTAAGGCAAAATAGGAGGGCGACCTTAAACTTATGGTCAGTATTCGCGGAAGGCACTGTAAAATAGTGTAAAAGCAGTAGACGTTACCCAAATGTAGCTACACGATAGTCGCTGCGTTTAGAGCGTATATGAATTTAATTACTATATGAAAATGCACTAATTAGTTCTTTAAACCCACTGGGTGTGCTAGTATACAAAAATGAGTGAGACTGAGGGCCCCAAGGCACTATTTTAATAATAATACAAACGCTTTTCCAGTCTGGTGGACTTCGGTATAGGGTTAACCAAGAGTTGAGACTCCAACGTAGATCTTCACCTACGACCACACCTGGCCTCCGTACCCTGAACAGACTATAGGATGAACTTCTGTACTTCAACATAAGATACCGCTGGACTTCGTCTTAAACACCGCTCAACTCTAACCAAAAACAGGAAAACACCGCCATAGATATACCGGTGGCCACGAGTCAATGTACGCCCCCAAATTTTTGGTTGTTTTTGAATTTAAAAGTTTCGTTTTTGGTATAGGTGAATAAGACAAAAGTGGGCTATTTTTAGACTAACAGGTTGAACCGGAAGTGACATCAACTTTTTTTTTCTTAAATGGAATGACCGTGTTTTTTTTGTGGTGTTTTATAAAACATGAAATTCTAACTGCAGCAGTTTTTTCCAATTTCAAAAATTCCAAAAAATAAGTGAGATACGAACGATTTTTTATTTTGTACAAAATGGCCGCGTCAGTTGAATGCGATGTAAGAAAATTACTAAGTAGGCTATGGAAATTATTAGCAAGGTAGTAAGCTTGTCTGTAAAGAATAAAATAGTTATTTAAATTACTGATAAATATGACTATTTTTAGGTTTTTCTCAAAAAACGGAATTTAATTTTCATTTTCATTTCCGTAGGAGTCCTATGGAAAATTTTTAAATGGGACCGTACTATTTTTTTTATTATTCGGACATAATGATTCATAAGCTTTAATTTTTTCGCCAATAATCATTTCTTAACGAGATCCTTTGTAATACACCCCTAAAAGACCTAATTTCTCAAAAATACTACTACACCATAAATCCATAAACTGACAATAATCATAATGTTTGACCCCTTTTTGTGCCCGCTGCCTAAGTTTAAAAATAGTATTAGAAATTTAAAATTAGATTAATTTTATTAGATTAATTGATAGTTATAGTATAATAACTCACACTCTATATTAATAATTGTTATATAGTAAATTATAAATGAAATTGTTGTCATAAATTTCTTCTATAGTTGTAAAAAAATGGTGTATCCGTTAATAATAATAAATAAATAAATAAATTAATGTTTGTGGCCGATAAAATATATCCCATTCGATTATAGCTATACAGGTTGAAGCAAACAAGTCAAATTCTTATGAGACAGTTAAATACAGGAGTTATAAAAATTACGACAAAAATATTTTCCAAGAACATCTATTCAATGTATGTTGGAATAATAACGGCAATGTTGATGATATGTCAAACAATTTTGTTGATACTATATCAAATGTAATAAATGGCATGTGTCCAATACGGGAGACAATAGTGCGGGAAAAAGACAAGAAGTGGATAACAGGAGAAATAATTGAAAAAATTAAAATTAGAGACGATAAGTATAAAATTGCGGCAATAACAGGTGAAGAAAATGACTGGGATGGATACAGGCGTGCGAGAAATGAAGTTACAAAACAGATTAGAACTGAAAGAGAAAGTTTTTTTGAAAATATGTTAGACTCGAATAAAAATAACCCTAGAGAATTATGGAAAAATTTAAAGAGCTTGCTCCCAAATAAAAAGAACAATGTTTTACCTGAAAAAATTAAATTTAGGAATTATATTACTAGTGAGAATAGGGAAATAGCACAAAAATTTAATATACATTTTACTGATAGTATAAGGGAAATAGTTAGTGGCATTAATAAATACAGTGATAGTGTAATTATTATACAGAAAATTAGGACATACGAAATATTTGATAAATTTGAAAAAATCAACATGCGAACGTTAAAAAATTACTTAAAGACCTTAAAATATTCTACAAATATGGATAGCGGAATTTCAACGAATATCTTATGTGACTGTTGTGAATGTGTAGGAAACTGGATGTTGGATATAATAAACGGATCATTGGGTTCTGGCAAATTTCCTGAAAACTGGAAAATATCAACTATAGTTCCTGTACCTAAAGTTGAAAATACTTTCAACTGTGAAGAATTCCGCCCAATAAACACGGTCCCGCCTTACGAAAAACTACTGGAATTAGCAGTTAAAGAACAATTGGTTGAATATTGTGATCAAAATTCAATAATAGTGCCAAATCAATCAGGTTTTAGACAAATATTCTTGCGAATCAGTTATAATAAGTGTTTGTGATAATTGGCTTAAATCGATAGACAAAGGAGAAATAGTAATAGCAGTATTTTTAGATTTCCGAAGAGCTTTTGAGACTATTAACAGAAATTTATTAATAAAGAAACTGTTTAAGATGGGTGTCCGTGATCATGTGTTGGATTGGTTTAAATCATATTTATCAAATAGGAAACAAAACGTAAAATATAAAAATTGTGTATCTACAGACATTGTAAATGATTTCGGAATTCCACAGGGGACAGTTCTTGGACCACTACTCTTTATTTTATATATAAATGATATTGTTAATGTAGTTGAATATTGCAATATTCATATGTTTGCAGATGACACTATGATATATATTTCAGGAACAGATATACCATATATGCTAGATAGATTAAACAAGGACCTTGACAATATTTATAAATGGCTATGTGATAATGATTTATCTATTAATGTTAAGAAAAGTAAGTTCATCCTATTTGGATCAAATTATAAGTAAAGTTCAATAAAAGATATGGTAATAAACGTAAAAGTTGATAATGTACGCCTCGAAAAAGTTATAGAAATTAAATATTTGGGAGTCTTCTTCGACGAAAATTTAAATTTTAAAAAACACGTAAATTATGTTATGGGAAAAATGTCAAAAAAAGTTGGTTTCTTAAGTCGTATAGGAAAATGTCTTAGTATGCATATTAAAATATTGTTATATAATTCAATAGTCTTACCGCATTTAGAGTTCTGTTCGGCAATACTTTTTAATATAAATCAAAATGAAATGCAAAAAATACAAAAGTTACAAAATTGAGCAATGCGTTGCTTACTGAAATGCAATAAATATACACCAGTTACAACCATGTTACAAGTTCTGAACTTTATGTCTGTTAAACAAAAAATTATTTATAGGACATTGGAATTCATTTATAAAATAAAATATAATATACAACCAGAGTATTTATTAAAAAACGTTAAATACATCTCTGAAGTTCACGAGTATAATACTAGAAATAGGGATAATTTTTATGTTGATACTTGTCACAAAACACGAACATTTAATAGTGTATTTTATAAGGGTCTAATTTATTTTAATGACTTACCAACAGAAATTAGAAACTGTGAAAATTATAATAGATTTAAGAGATTATGTCGAGATTATGTAAAGAGCAATTATTGATTTTCTGTGTAATATATTATTATACCTAGTTTAGTATAGATTAGTTTAAACTATAAGTATTATTTGGTTTAATATTTTGATATTTATATGACCAGATGTAAACATCATTATTTTGTAAATAGCTTGATGCTAAATAAATGGTTATTATTATTATTATTATTATTATTATTATTATTATTATTATTATTATTATTATTATTATTATTATTCCAAAGTCAAAGTTTTCACCAGCCACACAGCAAAGCAACGAGGTTCGTACGACAAAAACAAATCATCAAATGTCGACTGTCAATTATGCCAATTAGATCTGCGAGATATCTCAACAACACAACGAAATCCACAAGGCTAAATTCCCATTACTTCAAATTGAATTAAAGAACTCGAGTGGTAATTTCACGGCCTCGAGGATAGACAACCACTAATGCATCAGCTATGTATAGAGAGACATAAAGATTCAAGAGGACATATTGAGCCTGTAACAAATCTTAGAACGAAATATTTTTATTTGAGGTGTTTCAGAATGAGCCGAAAAAGAAAATTGTTAATTACAATGGCAACAGAAGATGATTTTTCGACAGCAGTTCTTCGGATGAGGGCATTTTATTCTTTTACAAATTTCATTTACCTACCGGTATGCAGAACATAATGCTCGTTAATTACATCCCTTACCTCCGCATTTAAAATAATACTTTGGTGGGAACTTGACATTTTTCATTAAATTAATTTAATTTCAATCTACGACGTCTACCGTACAAAACAAACCGCAACAAAACTACAGGTTACAGGTTATGTTTTCTGCTCAAGATTATTGCTTGACCTCTGGAGTTCGAGCAGAAAATCACTGATCTTACTGATTTACAGCAGATTGCTCGATACAAAAGAACAAAATCAAATCATTTGCTCTGGCACAAATGAACGGCATTTTTATGCTATTGCTGCTCAGATCTAGTTCTAGCAACACTAATGAATATACCTAATGAGACCTGAAGAAGTTGCTCAAGCAGTGGCCCTTTCGTGACGATGGCTGTAGTGTGCGTTATATTGCCCTAGCATTACATTTACCAATTGTTTAGGGCAGTTGAAGGTAGTAAAATATGTCATTTTGACGTCACAAAAAATGCCAAATTCAAAATTATTCTATTCATCAGCTCGAGTACCCGATGCCATTAATTTCAAGATTAATATTTTTTATTCACCTAACCTAACCTGTGCTATAATTTCATATGTTAAGGTATTATTGTTATCATCAAATTGCCAAGCTAACCCAGTACCTAGAAGTTAACCCAAGCATACCCAACTGTAGAGCTGGTTTAGTTTGGGAAGACAGGGGAGGTAACCCTGGTGAAGCATTACGTCACTAGGGCAGTCAGAAGAATGCACATTTTGGTGCCCTGGGCAGAAATTGGAGAATTAATTCATGAATTTCTTCCTGAATTTATTGATAAAGAAATTGTTAATGTAAAACCCACATAATAAAACTACGTATTTTAAACAAGTACGTTCTGAAGGCACTTTTTTCTGAGGAATCCGAATATGCAATTGTATTTGCCATGACATCTAAGATGGCAGAGAAACAATAGTCAACTTTATATTTTCTTATGGGCGCTATATAGGATTTGCACATTTTTTTATACATCATTTTTTTCTGATTACGGTGATGTACGACACATGATAGTTTAGTTTTATATTTCGACCAAAATTGAAAATGATTCATTTTTACCAATAGAAGTGATGCTTTGGAAACAAAAGCATCACTTCTATTTTAAACAAACTTTTGACAGTTTAGCTACACTTTGAGACTCGATATTTATAGTTTTGCGAGTTTCACCAAGAAAATGGTATTTTCAAGTGATAAGGTGGGCCATTTGACCATTTGTTATAATTTTCTGTTTTGTTGTTATCGATTTGCTTTAATGTAAAGAATCATACCTAACTTCTTGATGCTTTTGTTTCCAAAGCACCCTTTGCAAAATAAATAAATAAATTGATGACAATAACCAGTGGTTTTACATAAGTCAAAAGAACAATCATTGTAAACTACATCACACTATATAACGAAAAACTAACAATAATAAAAACACTGAAAATTATATTAATATGAAACATCAGATAAAAACTCGTCAAATGAATAGTACGCTCCATTCAGCAGAATTTGTTTAATTCTAATACGAAAGTTTTTCTCTGGCAACAGCTTGATCTTTGGCGATAAATTATTAAAAAATTTTGGACCATAATAATAGGCATGTCCACAAAATTTTAATTTCAATTGAAAATGATAGATTTATTGGTATTATGAACTAATGTAACAATAAAAAAATTTGTATATTTTCATTTTGCCAGTTATTCGCAATAGAAATCACCTAAAAGCAGAGGCTAAGAAACGTTCCCAAGATAGAGGCTAGTAACATGACGTCACATCCTCGCAGGCACGTTGCCGTGTGCCGGCCGGCTTGTACGGGTTCGTCATGCAGCATGATACTAAAGTAGGTTTTAGTATCATGGTCATGCAGTGAGCATTCTCTGTGTCAATGAGCTACTGCTCTTATACTACTACTACTTATAATACTTTATAAAAGAAATATGGTGGCACGAAATGTTTTGTTCCTTGCTGCAATAATACAACTACTAAGACGCCAACGAAAATATTTGTAAGCGTCCCAAAGCCAACAATAAACAAGAAAAAATGGTTTGAGGCAGTAAGACGTGATATTAAAAACGTTTCATCGACATCTACTTTGTACTGCTGCGAGGATCATTTTAATGCAAGTTAATTTACTATAATAATAAATGCCATACGATTAGTTCTCCTCAGTTTAAACCCGAATTTAAATGACCTACATTAAAACACAGCCTTTTTTCGTGATTTCCTTTGTTTGTTATCAGAAAATCGGATACCATAATTACGCTTACATTTGGCAAATTATGTGAATTTCCTTTCTGGAAACCTTCTTCCATATTTACTAATAAGACGATGCAATAAACCAACACCACAACGTCGTAAATAATAGAGCTACTGCAAATGTAGACTGCATTCTGACACTTCTGACAGCTCAGCGCGCGCCGTGCGAAAATTAATCACGCGCGTCAGCCAGGCTAGCTAGCTTGTGACGTCAAAACAATCAGCAGGCGTTTATTTAATTCAAACGGAGCAAAAGATTTCTTCGGTCGCTGTTATGGTTAGGATGAATTTTTTTCAAACAAAAATTCAGATATAGGTACCAGGGGCTCCGATGTACGATTTTAACTAATATTAATGTATATTAGTTTTTTTGTGGACATGCCTATTTATTTCATTCTGGCTTTTAACAAGTCGAGTGTAATCCAAACAAACCTGATCTCTGTGCCTTGTATTATGTTCATGTTATGCCGACTCGGTGGCGTAGTGGGCTAGAGCGTGAGTGACAGACATGGCTCTGGCTACACTGCCTATCGAGTCCTGGTTCGAGACCGGGCACCGGCAAATGGCAATGTCGGTGGGTATGGATGTTTGTCTGCGTTTTTTCAAATGTGTAGCCCCCTTCCGGACAGCCTTTGGCTTTGGATTTGGGGGGTTGTCTAATTTCTGTGGTGTGTTTTTATGTTTATGTTTATTTCGCTGTGTGGAACATATTTGTTATGATTTTGTTTAACATACATGAGCATTGTTAGAATGTAATAGCTAGGGACTGTCAAGATACCCAGTTCTACAAATTTTAGGACAAAACTGAATAGACTCCATTAGTTGTGACGACACGACCCTCACTTCTACTGTCTATATGACAGTAGAAGTGGGGCCGAAATTGTAATGCTGGAATCTGAGCCGTATGCATTGTCCATAATACATAGTACTAAAACATTGTCGGGAATTTTATTGTATTTCTGTATGTTGAAAGACTATTTAAGGACTTCCAATACCTATTTCACATTTAAAAAATATGTTAAAATATATGTATCCACTTATGATTTATAAAAACTTAATTTTAGTTTTATAAATTAATATGTAAAACGGCGGAATAAACAATGCAAAAATTCAAATTATGAGTTTGCAGTTAACTTCAAACACTTAATTCATGTTCGTTCATTTTGACAATGAACTTTACGTTTAACTTAAGTTTTTTCTCAGATTCAAATCTATTCTAAGTACTATTTTTTCTAATAAACTCGTTTTTGTGCTTAATTTCAAATATGGGTTTGTGTTTTGCACCTGAGTGTGATCATACCAATAAAACTGGATATAAAGTGATTAGTTTCCCAAAGGATGTCAAATTAAAATAAAAGAGGTAAAGCTAAGAATGTGTAACTTAGTTTGATTATCATTTCTAAAATATGGGTATATGTAAATTGTAAAGACAAAGTAATGCTTAAATACCTACCTGTTTTTTTTTATATTCTATATTTTTTTAAATAGGTTTAAGGTTTAATTGATCTTTATTTTATTATTGACATCAAGATAAGAGGTTATAAAGTTTGCGTCAGCGACACTGACACTCTGTTGTAAGAACTCAGAAATAAAATAAAAACTTTTATTTTAATATTGATTTATTATATTAATAAATAAGTTTTCGTAATGCTTTATACTTCTGTATATTTTCCATATCTGGTGCATGATAAATGATAACTGAAAGTTCTTATATGTTTCTTCCACAATAGAAATAAAATAAAACTCCAGGCTATGTTTTTATCCCAAAAAATATCGTCTTATGAACATATGCATTAAGGGTCAATTTCCAGTGCGATTTTACGCAACCCGTCTGTCATGACAGTAGTACGTACGGTTGCATAATTATGTGACGTCACAATAATGCGGTCCATAATGTTCAATTACGGTCGAAATATGTATAATACTAAACTATCATGCGTCGACATCATCGTAACCAGAAAAAAAAAGATGTATTCAAAAATGCGAAAATCCAATATGGCGCCCATAAGAAAAAATAAAGTTAACTGTTATTTCTCTGCCATCTTAGACGTCACGACAAATGCAATGGCATATTCGAATTCCTCGAAAAAAAGTGCCTAATGTCTTTGTTTAAATTACGTGGTTTTACTAGTTTTCAATGTAAAAATTAAAAACGGGAATCACGATTTTCCGTTTCTTTCTAATATTTTTAAAACTAAAAACGTTAGATCAAATTTCTTTTCAGATTATCGATCAGCATAAAATTGCGTAACTTTGCTCTAATTTAACCAACTTCATATCTCTTAAGAAAGGGAGATCCCCATGCGCGGGTCGAAAAATGTGCACCCTGTATAGGCAGATTTGAGAGAAGTAGTCTATTTGCTGTTCTTCCGTTCTGATTCTGAGTAGTTTTTTTTTTGAACGAAGTTTTAAACAAGTGATGAACTTGGGACAGAAACAAATGCTATTTTATTCTAATAGTTTCTTCTTAGCCATTATTACCCACAATGAATAACAAAACATACTGGTTAGTTTTTCTCCCCATACACTCAATCTAGTTACGTTGGTTTTTTGTCCATTTCCATTAATCTGTTTTTTTTTTCGGACTACACCTTTCACCCTTAATTTCGAAAAAATCATTAAATATCGAAAAAAGTAAAATGAATTCCAGATAATATTAGTTTAATTTTGGAAAAAGTAATTTAAGTTTCGGAAATGGTGAACTCAGATTAAAATTTTAATATGTACTTACAAAGAAATTGCCCGAAAATATTATTTTTTCTTAAATTGAAATTATTTTTTCTGATATTAAAATTACTGTTTCCGAATTTAAGTTTACCATTTCCGAAACCAAAATTACTTTTTCCAAAATTAAATTCATATTTTCTGAAATTCAAGTTACTTTTTCCGATATTAATGAATTTTTTCCGAAATTGAGGGTGAAAAGGTGTAGATTACAAACACAACTACATAGGTTTTAGATTATAAAGGTTTCTTTTTGTAGATCAGTAATACCTGCTATTTTTTAGGTATATAGATTTGAAAACTGGAAATGGTGCCTGTGGACAGGGAAGTGCGCCTACTACCCCTGATGCAACGTTTACAATGGATAGCAAAAATTTCTTTAATATGTTTTCTGGAAAACTCAAACCAGCCACAGCTTATATGATGGGGAACCTGAAAATTACAGGGAATTTACAAAAGGCCCTTACGCTTGAAAAACTTATGACAGGTTTGAAAGCAAAGTTATAAAACAGTTTTTATGTATTGTTATTTATATGACTAAAATTTATGAACCTTACACAATGATATGAATAAATATAAATATTTTTTATATATTGTCTTTTTAGAGGAATAAATTATATGATAAAACTTGCTCTATCTTTTTTAGAATGATGAAATGAACCTTACGTTTCTGAAATATTTATAGTAGTAGTAGTAGAAAGCTTTATTGGAAATTCCAACTGGCCAATGACAGAAGTCTTCCAACCTATTTACAATTATATTGTGTTTACATTACATACTATTTTAAATAAATATAGTTACATTTTGTGTTTCTAACAATTTACATTAAAAAAAAAAGGTTTAAGTTTAAAGATTCTGTAAATTTATTAGGGATTCATATAGTGTTTGAGTAGGGAATTTTCTTTAGGGAGCGAAGTTAGGATTGGTTTGGTGAATTAGGGGGTGTATTGTTTCAAAGTTGAATAAATTATTTGCAAATTTTTTTGAAAGTGTTTGGAATATTACAGTATTGGTTCGATATTGGTTTTCTGATAGGGTTGTTAGGGTGTCTAATCTTGGTGATTTTCCTCAGACTGCTTCTTTCTCCAACTTCCATGTTGCGTAGAGCTGGCTTTCTGCAATTTCCAAACAAAACCATATTCCAATATGGGGCGGGCGGCAAATCATTTTATAGATCTTGCACGCTGTGTGTGTGTCAATACCTTCATTTTTGTATGTCTTTTTTATTTAAGGTAAATTTCTTTTATAATATGTTTAGTCACAGAAAATATTATCTGATCCGAAAACAACTAGCAAACAAAATAAGAAAAGGGAAGAAATTAGACAAAACAGAGAACTGATTCCCAAAAACAAGTTCAATGAGTTCAGCCTAATTCTCAGTCCAGTTTTATTGCAGTACTTATAAATACTTGTACTATTGCGAGCAATAAATTTTCAACGGTTCATTTTAGCTTTGTAAATAGGAGAAAACGCAGTGGCGACGGATGTCACTCTATTTTGTTAGTGACTGTCAGTGTCACTTTATATTGATTGTCTCATTAAGCATTTTTTTAATTTTAAAACATGTCGAACCACAAGTTTACAGACGTCGAATTTAGGGATTGTAATGGCCAAATTAAAAACTGAATGGTCCTTGCAACGTATGCCGGGTTCTGGTCGTCCTCGTCTTCTAATGTGGAAAATGCTGCTTTGGTGGAATATAACACAAATTCTCTTTTCGACAGCATTAAAGGCTAAGGAAGAAACACATTTTCCAGCATCTAATTCAACTGCCCATAGAGGCCGTAGAAGAATTCAGCAACATTGGTTTTTAAATTTTACATATTACTAATTTTATGTTAGATTTTGTGTTGTATTTTTTCACTTCAGCTTCAGGATTGTCATCTACGTTTAGTGCTACTGGAAGGTATTTGTAATTCGGCTGCATAGCCCTAAATATTGTAGATAATACTGTAGTTATTGGCAAAAAGATACAAAACTAAAATCTCGAAACCTTGACAGTTGCGCCTCTTTATTATTATTTACTTAATGGTTATATAGAGATTTAATAAATAAATTTAATGTTTCCTTTATAGATTTCTCTTTTGATACGTCAATGTATTGTGTCAAATATGACTTTAAAACCATTTTTACAAAGACTAATTTTACAAAAACCAATATTACTTGATTAAATATCGTTGAACATTTTTTGCTCCAAATAGGACAGGTATTCACGAGAGATTTTACCCCCCTTAACGTTCTTATTTTTTGTCCTAGTAAAAAATTATTAGGACAAAAGTTTCTTTCCTGGATTGACGGATAGACCTTCCTGGGTGCACCATTTATCTACCGTTTTGAGGGCTCTTTGCATCATTTCTGATGTGACGCCCTCAAATTTTCCTGTTGCCAAGATGGTGATGCCATCTGCATAACCCTGCGCATATGTTCCTTGCTGTTCTAATTGTACTAGGAGTTCATCAACAACCAGACACCACAACAGGGGTGATAGGACACCCCCCTGCGGACAGCCCCTGGTTGCCGACACCTCCTCTGTCGTGGAGCCCTGCATTGTTTGTATTTTCCTGGTTTTGAGTACTGAGTCAATCCATCTTGTTATCGACTGCTTGGCCCCGCGTCTCTTCACTGCTCTGTTTATAGAGTCCCTTAATAATAATAAATTCTGTATTGTCCAAACAGGTACAGTACCCACTTACAGGACACAATATAGTAAATAGTACAGTAAAAGCAGAGCGAACAACTATGTATACACAATAGAACAATGTCCGTTAGTTTAAAGCATTACAACACTTATACAATAAAATATGAATTTCTTACTTCTTCTTAATGAACAGAAATGATAAAAAAAACAGAGAAAAAAAAAATAATAAAGAGAACTAAGCATAACGGTTTGGTTATTAAAGATAATTGAACACAAACAATTGCAGCCAGCGTGAGTATGGATAATGTTAAATAAAATTATAATAAATTCAAACTTAAATAGAAGCAAATGTATTTAAGTTTGGTCTACTGTAGAGTTTTCAATTGGTTTATAATGGCTGTCTTAAATTGGCTTATTTGGTGACAGTATATTAGGGTGGAGCGATGGCATAGATGAGTAAAAATAAAAATTGTATATCAGAAACGTAATAGTAAAGAAAAGATGCCTATTTAGGATACTAAGATTCTGCAAAAAATTCGGACGAATCAGGCATCATCTTGTGGCTCCGCACTGACCTCTAAAGTATGAAAATGACCTCTAAATCCGGTTGATTTCATTATTTTTTATTATCGGCAAAAATTTTATTTCAAAAGTGTAATAGCCAGGAAAAGTTACCTACCAGATGTACTAAGCCTTTAAAAAAGTTTTGGATGTATCGAACCGCATCATCAGTCTCCGCAATTGTCCGGAAGTATGAGAAAAATATCATTTTTTAATAATGAAATTGCTTTTATTTTCGGAACTAAAATTAACAGCAAATTATGGGGAAATATTTCAAAATAAAACTGGAAATAATTGTAAAATAAAAAATAAAACTTAAGCTAGACGGTACTCTCCTTTAGTGTTAAATTTCGGCATAATTTGTCTTGCTGCCAATCTAGCTTTAATAAAACCATGTCTGGCTTCCGCCCCACAAACTGAAGCGGAAGCTTCAGTTACAAGACGCACACACCGTTCCACTGCTTGTGTGTGACAAGGCAGATCAGGAAATTCCAAAATAGGCACTTCTGAAGATTTTATCGCCAACATACACTCTTCTGTTGTCACTGTTGATAATAATGGAGGAGCACTTAAATTTGTTTGCCAGTCAATTAATTCAGAATAGCTCTGTGCTTCAAAATTTAGAGGAGGAATTTGGAATTTTCGAACTCCTTTCTTCAAAATTATTTGCCTAGATTTTACAATTCGACGAAGACCTAACTCTCTAATTTCTCGTTTTGCATCAGCAACCATAGCAAGAAGTATGTTTTCGGGATGTCCAAAAAACGCATTTCGTTGAATCACCGGATCTATTATACATTTTAAATGTTGAGGTAGATATCGTGAGAGGCTGATAGTTTTCCAAAGGTGCACTGCTCCATATTTACATGAAGAATTTAGTTTGATCGCAAACCACATCGGTGCATAAACTTTCATGATAAAAATCGCTAAAGTTTTCAGCTCTTCTGAAGGCATTTCCGTAGCGACATAGAGTCTTAAGATTCTATTTGCCGTAGTCAACCACCTGGAGTGAGCTAGTTTTCCCGGATCCCGGAAACCAAAACTTTCTGAACAGATACCACTATTTACAGCTTGACATATTTCCAATAAATATCGTTGATCGCTGCTTAAAATTTCAACTTGTATTTGTGGTAGTTCACTTTCAATTTTCTCGAAGGTTGTTACTGGTTGCAATTCACAGTTTGCTAAAGCTTTACCAACAGGTCCTGAGAAAGCCCTAGGACCTGATGTTGGACCATCCAGGTGTGCTAATAAGTGTCTGAGGGGCAACTCATTTGCGTGCAGTTGACAAACTAACCACTGCAGTGGTTTATTGAGTTTTTTCTCAAACAGACAGATAACGCCGCCAACTGGACCTGTATTAACTACGGTTCCGTCACAGCCTATCGCTAATAAATGATCTACAGAAAGTTCCTTTTCCGCAAAATAATGCCAAATACACTCATAAATATGTTTTGCTGACCCTGTCGTAGGAACAACATGACCAATATATTTTGAGCTGGGTTCCTCAATTAACGATATGTGTTCTTCTGTAACCGTTTTTTTGAATTTCTTGTTGCCTAGGGTTGTCACATTTAATGTACGATCTTTGCGGCCGTCGAAGTACAACGCTTTAATTGGATTCAAATTGGATTCTTCCGACATTTCACCTCGAAGTTTACTCCGCTCACGTCGCAATTTGGAGCGATCTATTACGTTGCTAATGTTTTCTGACGTAACGATGCCAAAGTCCTGAAGTACGGCTGATGCGACAGCAGCTGCAGCTCTGTCCGAAAGTCCATAACGGTCGCAGGTTCTTGCTAAATTTGGAAGCTGTTTTTGAATTCGAGGCTGGACAATTTTTGAAGATTCAGCTGAATAATGCTCCGAGTCAGGTAAATTTGCTGGTTTTCTGGAATTGTCTTCCATTTCTGGCGTCGGAAATTCCATCCATTCTAATTCGTCTTCGGTAAATGCTGATGTGGATGCCCTAGGTTCTTCGACTGATATTGCCGACTTGGTTTCGTTTACCTCCTTCGATAATGGACTGTCTTTTAATTTCCTCTGAAGTTTAGCTTGTAGTTTTTTTGTTGCTTTCAGATCAATTCCACCTATTTTCATTTTTCTCTGAGTCCTTTGGTCTAATAAAAACTGTTGTTCAGGTTTTGGTATCTTTCGGGTCTTTTCACAGTGACATGAAGAAGAATCGCATTTGCAAGAAGCTATGTCAAATAGCACATTGTAACTATTACGAAAAGTTACTAATTTTTCATTAAAGCTGTTTTGAGTCTTTCTAGCTTTGTAGGACTTCATAAGATTCATGTATTTATCGTGACAGTTTTTAATTAATTGAATAATTCTTTTTCGGGAAACAACTGGAATCGATGCATTTTGCCACACTTTCTCGATGCCTCTAGCCACAGGTGTTACAATTTGTAAAAATGATGGTTCTTTTTTATTCTGACCGGCTTTTAGATTATGGCGAAACCATTGGTAATATCTCATAACGTCTGCTTTAGTAGGTAATACATTCTTTGGAATTTCTTCTGCCATCCCAAATATTGGACATTTCACGGCATTTCGAGTTGCCATTGTGATCTAAAAAAAATAAAATAGAACAATAGTTAATTAAAATATGTATTCGAAATTCTCTCTATAAAAGCAGCCTTGCGATAGAATATTCTTCGTCTTGGAATAAATCGATTTCAAACGTATTAAACTGAATCAAACAAATTTATTTGTTATAAATATCTATTTAGAGAGAAACGGAATTAATTTATATTAATAATAGAAATTAATGTTTTACCTGATTTATTTCCTCCAGTATAGAACACAAATTTTTTTTACAATGACATTTAATTTACTTAAAGTTAAAGTTTAATAGCTGCCTAACATCGAATAGTTCTTGAAAACTATAACATATTGGCAACAGTAACACGTAATTGGTGAAAACACTATGCGCAGTTGAAGTTTACACTTCTGCTGGCTACCTAATACTGAATAGTAGTGAATAGTTCCTGAAAAACAGTAACTGGTTACACATAATTACATTTCAACGCCTGCGCGCTATATCTTACGTTCATACAATGTTGAAATTCGTTGCGGAGGCTGTTAACGTTCATAAATTTAAAAAATATTTTACACGTAGAATAGTCACATACATAGGCATCTTTTTTCCACTATTACGTTTCAATGTCACAACCTTCACTTTTTCGCTCCACCCTACAGTATATGTTTGTGGAATTACAATATTGATTAAAGTTATTACACATTAAATAAATTGGCGATTTAACCATTAAATTAGTTCTTGGAGTGGAAAGATAAAAACATAATTCATTTCTACTATTAGTTCGAGGTATGTGAAAGTTTAGCTGAACTAGCAACTCGGGGCAGTCTATCAGATGATTAACAAGCTTATACACGAACAGGCATGAATAAAACGTTCTACGGTTTTCAAGAGATACGAGTCCAAATCTTGTCAGTAGAACATTGTTGTCCACACCTTGCTCAGGATATATTCCATCCAATTTGAATGCAACGCACTTCATGAACATACGCTGAACTGACTCAATTTGTTTAGTATGTGAGTGATAGTGTATGGTGACCATACAATAGAGCAGTACTGTAACGAAGTGATTTTTCCAATCAAGGAATGTTCATTTTTGCTTTAAATATTACCGTCACTAGGGTACACTCTGCCGCTGTTTTTAGTAAGTAAGTTCTGTTCTAATTAAGTTATTAATGAGTTGTTAAAAAGTCCGCTGGTAAACAAGCAGTCAAGTAATTAATTGATTAATTTTCGACAATCCCCCGTATAAACAAAATCCGAGAATTATTATAAATAATGGTCGAGTCGGAAATAAAAATCATTCGTTACTAAAATTATTAATCCTTGCTCGTTTTGATCCGTTTCTTTTTGCAACATAGTATAGAAATTACAAGAAACTCATTTTCGGTTAGATACGTTCTGAGTTGATGCACCAAGATGCATAATCCGCTGCACCTCTGCACGTTACGCTGGGATATGCATCCGAGTACGTCGTTTAAAGTCGGTGACCACCTCTCTTTTAACACGACAGATACGTCATAAAGTTTACAAAAAGGGGAAGAACAGTCACTTCGCTCTCATTCCGTCCTCATTCACATTCCGAGAAAACCGGCAGCAGTTCAGGTTCATTCCGAAATAGTCCGCATCAGATCCGTTGGACCGCCAGCAATTGACGATCAAACCGACCCCGTAAATCTTTTCGTACCGCTGCTCTGAGTGTTAATAGTAAATTCCTTTGAATATAAAATTGGTAAGAATTCAACGCCACCTGCTACATTCTGCAGGTGCTGCCTTCAGTTAAGTATAGATATTGAGAGATTTTATTGTCCGTCAGTATCGCCGTATTTTACTACCAAAGTAAACTAGAGCTTATTAGTAATAAGCGTTGGTCTTTTATTTTGTTAATATATGCAAAGACTGCTGAGATCTGTTCACTTGGGCCATCTTAAAAGTCCCCTTGCATAATAGGTTACCGGAAAACCTACGTGAAATCAATAGTCATTATATGCATCAACTGTGTGTATCTGTTCACTTGGGCCATACGTACAGGGGATCCGCATAGAACTGACTCGCAAAACTTACATAATTCAACATAATCATTTAACAAATAGCTCTACGTTTGTGGCAGTAGTTACCGCGCGTTTCTATATTTTGTCTAGCCTCAAATATCTTTAGCTAACGGACTGCCCGCCGTTTATAATATTTCATAGTGGAAAAGGAACGTTTGCTTGTCGTACACAGTAAAACATTAATTCAACGTCTCCGAAAATTCCGCCGCAAAATCGCGTAAAGACTTTTGCTTGCCAGCTTGACTTGTTTTTAATTATTTTGAAATAGTTTTATATATACGCGACTGCACAGTCGTGGAGGGTTTAGAATAAATTATTCTGTTTCCAAATACTGCTGAATAAATACGTTATTTTAAAGAGGTAAAATTCACGAGTTATTATTTCTGTCATTTATTTTTTCTGATTAACCCGTTTGACCAGTATGATCGAATTCCATTAGATAGATCTCCAGCTCCGACCCCTGGCTATTCCGTATCACCCGCTGTTTCGCTACTCAGGGTTGTTCTCCCAATTAGGAGAGCCAAAAAGACAGTGTAGTTCTTCGCACTTAAAAATTGAAGGACTGGCGCCCGAGATTTCCGTAGAAATAAAAGATTGCGTAAGTATATAGTGACCAAAAGCACCGCAATAAAAAGGCACCATCACAGTACTCCAGCTGCGATCGGACGTAGGCAGTGTACAAGGTTATATAACAGTCTTTATTTTTAAAATATTTGCAACTCCTGAATATGAAACCGAGCATTCTTTCTGCAGATGCCGTGATTTTATTAATATGTGGAACGAAACTGAGTTTTTGGTCAAACTCGACTCCAAGATCTTTAGTTTTATTTTCACGAATCAATGGACTGTCATCTATTAAATAGTTGAACTGAATAAAATTATTTTTCAAAGTGAAAGTTATAACTTTACATTTTTGGATATTTAAGGGTAGCTTTTTGACATACACCATTGGTTTAAACTGTTTAAATCTGTTTGTACAAGAAGACAGTCATTTAATGTTTGAATTTGTCTGAATATTTTCAGGTCATCTGCAAATAGGAGTATGTTGCTCTCTATATGATCACCTATATCATTAATAAATAGTGAGAATAGAAGTGGGGCCAGGTTGCTTCCTTGAGGTGCACCACTAGTAGCTGTAAACTCATATGATTTATGGCCCCTGTATTCAACATACTGTGAGCGATTACTTAAATAGGATTTGAAGAAAGCCAACAGATTTTCATCAAAGCCCAGGTTGCTTAGTTTGGTTAGTCTATCAAAGGCCTTCGAAAAGTCTGTATATACCGTATCGGTTTGAAATTGATTATCTATAGCATCACTGACAGTTTGTGTGAAGCACATTAAGTTAGTGATGGTTGATCTTTTAGTCATGAATCCATGCTGTTCTGTTTGTATGATATTTTTAACATTAAGGAATATTCTATTATATACAGATATTTCGAAAGCCTTAGCAAAATTTGAAAGGAGTGTGATTGGACGATAATTTATAACGTTGTTTATGGCCCCAGCTTTGAAAATCGGACATATCTTTGAAATTTTCCAAGTGTTAGGGAAAGAATTTGAGTTTAGAGATAGATTAAAAATTTTTCGCAGATGATTAGCTAAGATAGATGCGCAGTCTTTGAGGAGAAAACTGGGGATGTTGTCATGGCCGCTGGTGAGTTTTGGCTTTAGTGGTTTTAACGCACAAGCGACTTCTAATTCGCTGAATGATTTGACAGAAATTACAGGATAATTACTGGATAAGGGGGGATTGTCATAATTTGGATTATTTGTGTCTGGTGGTGTGTAGGTACTTTGAAAAAATTCAGCGAACGCATTTACAATAGAGCGGGGATTATTGCACTTTAAAAGTCATTATAGTAGAGAAGCCCAGGAATACTAGACGTTCCTTTTTTGCTATGCATAAAAGACCAGAAGCGCTTAGGATCTCCTTGATAGAGTTTTCTGATCTATTTATATATTGATCATACGCTATTGTAATTTTGCTTTTAATCGATTTTCGCAAAGTTTTGAATTGTTGCTTATATAGTTCAGAGTTTGTGACTCTTAATTTTTTAAATACTTTGTTTTTCTGTTTTATTTCATTGATAATATCTTTTGTAAACCAAGGAGGGTATTTATTTATATAATTTTTAGTGAGAGGCACATACAGAATAAAGACTGAGTAGAGAGTTGAATAAAATTGGTCTAATGCTGTATTTAAGTCAGTTTGGCCCTCAAGAAAAGACCAATCTATGGTGCTTAAATGATTATATAATAGAGGAAGGTTGGCTTTGCGAAAGTTATAATAAAATGATTCCACGTTATAGGATAGGATTGGCACAGGTTTAGGGAACTGAAGTGTTATATTCAAAGCTGGGTGATATTCATCTTCTGGCACAAATGGCAAATCATCATGAAGTACTTGACATATGTCATTAGACAAAACTAAATCTAATAGACGCCCCGAGCGGTTAACTATAGTATTGAATTGACTTAGGTCATAAAAACAGGTGAACTGATATAAATTAATAAGGTTTTGGTTATTTCCATGTGCATAATTATTGAAGTCTATAAAATGAGGTTCATTAAAGTCTCCTAGCACAAGAACTCTATTATATAAACAATCCAAACTTTCTAGAGTTTGATATAAATTAGAAATTTGTAAGCTACTAGTGTTTGGTGGAATATAAATAACAAATACATAAAAGAGCTTATGATTGAAGATTATCTTACAACCAATTACATCTATGGCAAAAAAGCTTATTTCGGTGTTGCGATAAATCAATTTCGGCTGCTATGCAGTCGTTCCTGATAATAATAGTGCTTTATTTAGCAAAAAAGCTATACATTAATACAATTTTTTTATACACATTTACAGACATTATAAAAATACAATAATTCTGATTTACATATACAAATGGTTTAATATTCAGTAAGTATATTAATTTACACAAGATTGTTATATCAAATATCATATGAACAGATACTTAATTTTACACAGCTAAATTTCTTATATTATAATTCACACAAAGAGCTGTGAATTGTATAAGAGTACTACAATTTTTTACTTCTGATGGCAAGCTGTTATATTCTTTAAAACCCCTACAAAGCAGGGATTTACTAGCTAACAGTGAATTGTGTTTTCTTATATATAAATCGTTTTTACTACGTATGTTATAATAGGCATGTCCACAAAATTTTAATTTCAATTGGAAATGATAGATTTATTGGTATTATGAACCAATGTAACAATAAAAAAATTTGTATATTTTCATTTTGCCAGTTATTCGCAATAGAAATCACCTAAAAGCAGAGAGGCTAAGAAACGTTCCCAAGATAGAGGATAGTAACATGACGTCACATGCTCGCAGGCACGTTGAAGCGCGCTGGCCGGCTTGTACGGGTTCGTCATGCAGTGAGCATTCTCTGTGTTTATGAGCAGTATTATAAAAGAAATATGGTGGCACGAATATGGTGTTTTGTTCCTTGCTGCAATAATACAACTACTAAGACGCCAACGAAAATATTTGTAAGCGTCCCAAAGCCAACAATAAAAAAGAAAAAATGGTTTGAGGCAGTAAGACATGATATTAAAAACATTTCATCGACATCTACTTTGTACTGCTGCGAGGATCATTTTAATGCAAGTTTATTTCGAGGTTTATTTACTTTAATAATAAATACTATACGATTAGTTCTCCTCAGTTTAAACCCGAATTTAAATGATCTACATTAAAACACAGCTTTTTTTCATGATTTCCTTTGGGGCTGATTAAAATCACTGTTATCAGAAAATCGGATACCATAATTATTACGCTTACATTTGGCAAATTATGTGAATCTCCTTTCTGGAAACCTTATTCCATATTTACTAATAAGAAGATGCAATAAACCAACACCTCAACGCTGTAAATAATAGAGCTACTGTAAATGTAGACTGCATTCTGACACTTCTGACAGCTCGGCGCGCGCCGTGCGAAAATAAATCACGCGCGTCAGCCAGGCTAGCGAGCTTGTGACGTCAAAACAATCAGCAGGCGTTTATTTAATTCAAACGGAGCAAAAGATTTCTTCGGTCGCTGTTATGGTTAGGATTAATTTTTTTCAAAAAAAAATTTCAGATATTGGTACCAGGGGCTCCAATGTACGATTTTAACTAATATTAATGTATATTAATTTTTTTGTGGACATGCCTATTATGTGTATCTCCTACATATATGATTTTATTAAACAAATGTTCTGGTAGGACACCATTTTTTATTTTAAATATGAACTGCAGTGTTCTTAATAGAATTCTTTGTTTCATGGCTTTTAAAATTTAGCTGTTCATCTAGTATAATTCCTAAGTATTTTATTTCACTTACTCTTTCTATTACTTCATTATTAATTTTAACAGCATACCTATTATCACTGTTGTTTAATTTATACTTTTTACCTAATACCATACATTTACATTTATCAATATTTACTTTAAGATTATTGTCACATAACCATTTATACAGTATATTCACTTTTGAACCAAATCAGTTTGTGAGTGAATAGGAGATAGCAGTAAAGCGAGAGCACTACACATGCGTGACTGCATGTCGATTTCAGAATGTTAGCGCTCTCGCTTTATTCTCTCCTATTCACTCACAAAGTGCTTTGGTTGAAAAGTGAATATACTGTATACATTTTCAAGTTCATTATTCATAGTGTTTACCATATCTTTGATATTTTTACCTGTTAAATATAACATGGTATCATCTGCGAAAAGATGTATATTACAATTGACAATAGATTTAACAATATCATTAATAAAAATAATAAACAATATGGGGCCTAGGACAGACCCTTGCAGCACTCCATAGGTTGTTTGCTGTTCACTGGATATACTCATGCCAAATTTAGTTTGTTGGCTTCTGTTACTTAAGTATGATTTAAACCACTCTAGTATTTTGCCACCTATGCCGATGTTTTGTAACTTTTTTATTAATAGGTTCCGGTCTATTGTTTCAAATGCACGCTTAAAGTCTAAAAATACTGCCATTTCAATATTGTCACAGTCAATTTCATTTACCCAATCATTTCGTATACACTGTAAAGTGCTTTCACAAGAATGTGCTTGCTTAAATCCCGATTGCATCGGTATTAATATGTTGTTTGTCGTACAATAATACATTAACTGTTCTTTTACAACTAGTTCCAACATTTTTTCACATATGGGTAATGCATTTATGGGTCTATGCTGTTCACACAAAACGGTATTCGTTATTTTTGGAACCGGTGTTATAACTGAATTCTTCCAAATATTTGGGAAAACTCCGGCTTGCAATGAGGCATTTATAACATCTAGGAATCTATTTCCAATAACCTGACTCCCAATAAGACTCCGCCCCCACGTGAAACTAAGTTCGCCCTAAGGTTCCTATCACTACGAAACACTAAGTAGTTGTTACTGAACAATTCTGAGTTGTAAATGTTGGGTTGAGTCCATGTTTCAGTTATAGCGATCAGTTGATACTCCGATGCTGCAACAGCCTTATAGAAGTCATGAGTCTTTGAATTCAGCCCTCGCACATTTTCATAGTAGCAGCTAATACTATTGGTTGGGTTCTGTTTGGACGTGATACTTATTTTTTTACAATTTTTGGTTCACCATTGAAATATTTTATTTTGAGGTTAGTTTCACCTTTGATAGAGCGTTCAACTAGCTCTTCTTTGAGACGTTTATAGTGAAGAGTTTGATTTGGTGTTTTATCACTAGTGATAATTAAATTCTTGAATTTCTCTATGTTTTTAATCTCCCTGTAATTTCTTAATACTAGCATTGCCTCATCAGAAGTGGATAAAATTATTTTCATGGGTCGTGGTTTGGTATTATTTGCATTGATTTGACCCACTCTAAATAATTTAATATTGTCGGATGCATTAGGGAACGCAGATTTAATTATTTCCAGACCCGTATCTTTGTCTGCTTGGATATTGATTTGATTTTCAGGTAATCCAAAAACCATTATATTCTTTTGACGAATATTACGCTCGTTCATTTCGGCAATTATTTCACTCATTTTAATATTTACAGCAGGGCTGGATTCAGAAGATTGAATGTGTTTAGAGGATTTCAATAATTCTATTTCAGATTTGAGCTCTCTAATAGACTGGATTATTGAGGGTATTTGCAGTAGACCACTATTACAATCATTGCATAGAAATCTAAGTGTCCTTTTTTTTAATGCCATACATTTTATCTCAGAGGATGCGCATGCAATGGTCTCTTAAGGCTAGTTTTCACGGTGCGAGTTGGCGTGCGAGCTGACTGAGTCAGTAACTGTCTGCCAGTTACTGACCTTATGAAAACAGAACGGGCGAGTTACTGACTGTACGAGTGGGCCAGTAACTGGCATAGCCAGCTACTTCAAATATTTTTGTTTCCACTGTCCACTGACCCTCCCCCACCACGTAAATGGGCCAGCCACTGGCCCTTGTGAAAGCACAAGGTCAGTAGCTGATTAGACAGTAGACAGTTGGTGCATATGTTTTAAATAGGTTAAGTTAATTCTCCCTTTTTTCTTCGGCCACTCAACACATAAAATATTTAAAATGTCGGGAAGGTGGAGTGACCAGCAAAGCGCTAAGTTTGTTGACTTCTATAGAGAAGAGGAGAATTTGTGGGATATGTTTAACTCCGATTACAAAAATAGAGATATTCGGATGACCTCTTTGCAACATATTGTGGAAGAAATGGCTTTACCACATTGTTGAAATGACATCTTATCTTTGTACTGGCAATTTTTCTACTGGCATGTCACTATTTTACTAGCATCGTGTAAATGGTACGGGTCAGTACATTCACGGTCCAGTAGCTCTCTACCCAGTAAGGAGGCCAGCAACTGGCTAACTGCCCACCCAGTAGATCGCACTGTGAAAACTAGCCTTTACATGAATCACATTCAAAGTATAATTCATCGTCGTCAATGTCCAGTTTACATTTAGCACAATTAGGCATAATTATTGTGGTAAATATTAATGAAGTTACAAATGGGCTAAGTCAGACTCTGGCTATAAGATTGATAGTTTTTTGTGATGTTTGGTGTTGTTGGTCCGTTAAAAACCCTGGCACTTTATCAAGCAGTTTTAATGAAGATAATCTACTGTTTTTATATCCACAACAATAATTACTATTAGGAAATTCCTAATAATTTAATTAATTAATGAAACTGCCACTTTCACATTAGGTATCAGTTCAGAGGCTGTTTTTTTAGCACTTAAATGGTATAACACTCAACAAATATAATGTCCAGAAAGGTTCAATAGCCGTTTCCTGGCTGTCCAGTGCCCTTTCTATTTTGTGAGTAAGCTCGTATATGGCTTGCTCACATGATTTTCCTGTCTGGTAGGCATATTGGTTTCGATGTAAAGGTTTTGAGTTCATAACATCGTCCCTGATATGCCTATCCACCAGCTTCTCCATAGTTTTCAGGAGAAAGGATGTTAGGCTGATAGGTCAGAATGACGCTGATAGGTCGGAATGATTTAGCCTGGGCGTAGGTCTCGCGCCCTGGTTTTGGTATGAATACCACCTTTACCATCCGCCAGCCGGTTGGCACATATCCTAGGGCCAGACTGGCCCTGAATAATGTGCACAAGGGTGTTGCAAGTTTGCTTATACCCTGTTTTAGTAGTGCCGGGAATATTCCATCTACCCCCGGTGAATTGTATGGTTCAAACGAATTGATCGCCCACTCAAGTTTTGTTATATTAATTACGCTATTGGCATGTTTCCAGTCCTCTTTAGACGCCCTCTTAATAGGTATGTCTTCAATTGGACCGTTATGGTTTCGTGGGATAGCTACACTGCCCGGGAAGTGTGTCTCTAAGAGTAAGTCCAAAGTAACCTTCTCGGTTTTTGTGTTGTCACCCTGTTGTCTTTGCAGTGATCTAATTTTACCTTGATTGTCTCTCTGTAGAATTTTCTGGAGTCTAGCAGCTTCCGGAGTGTTTTCTATCTCCTCACAGTGCTTCCTCCATGATTCCTTTTTTGCATCTCTTATGGCATATGCGTAGTTGAGACGGGCAGTTCTATATTTTTCCCATCTGCCAGACTTTCTCACCTGGTTGAAAAGCCTGCGAACCGCTGCTCTCCTGGAGGAGAGCTCGTGATTCCACCATGGGGTCTCACGTTTCTGTCTCTTCTCTTTTAGGGGGCAGCTTTGCTCGAAAGCTGTTTTTATTGCTGATGTAATAATAGTAGTAATAGTCCCCAGTCGCAGGTCCTCGGATTCCTACCCATCTTGTTCACTTCCGGTGGTGATTGTATTTTAAATCTTACGTACCTGTGAGCGATGCTTCCTGAGACACATGCCACTCACTGATCACTCTCCCCGCACATTGTGTCGCGATAGTAATATCGATAACCTCACTCCTTGTCGTCGTGACAAAGGTAGGCTCGTTTTCACGATTGACTACTTCTAGCTTATTACTAATGATAAATTCTAGGAGTGACTCACCTCTTGTATTGTTGTCCGTGCTCCCCCAGATAATGTGGTGTGCATTGGCATCACAGCATAATATGAGCTGTGCATGGCTAGCTTCACATTGCTGAACCAGTTCTCTAACTTCCTGGGTAGGAGGTTGATCAGGTTGATCGTATGGAAGGTAAACAGATCCTATTACCAGCTCTTTCGTTGACCCCTCCATTTCTATGCTGGTTCGTGCCACCATTAGGTCTCTTGTACATAGTCCCCACATTGGTAACAGATTGATATTTTTCTTTGCGATAATGCAAGCTCTTGGGTGGTTACCGCCTGGGCTAATTACTTCCCAGTCTCTTCCCATCCCTAATCCCCTAATTTGCCCCCTGTACACCCAGGGTTCTTGTATCAGTGCTATAAATATCTGCATTGTTGTTTTCAATGTGTTGCTGCAACGCGGCCGAGGCCGCTTTACAGTGGTGTACGTTCACCTGTGTAACGTTGAATGTTACTCGCGGTGGTTGAGAGTTACTGGCTTCCATTGCCACGACCGGTATTCGAACCCGAGACTTTTGGGTGAGAGGCAGGTACTCTACCATCTCGACCATCAGCCATATAATTCTGCAGCAACATATTGACAATTTAACATTTATTAAGTAGTGTATTTACTGTTTGTGCTTAAGTCAAAATGCCTTATTACACGGGCCCCATTAGTGAAAAAAATGATATTGTGGAGAATATAGAACACCTTTAAAATTTTTTTGTTAATAATAAATTTATATTTTCCAAATCGATTGTATTTTATTATAAATAATAGCAAGCAGATCAAGTAAGTTTGGTCTGTTGTGACGAAGTGATTGTTTCCAGTCAAGGAATATCTGTTTTTGCTTTAAATATTACCGTCACTTGGGTATATCAACGTTTAATAACTAAACTAATTTGCTAAGGCTGTGTCAACGTTAGTTAACCATTCGTTATAACCAGTGATAGTTGGAGGGAACGACCGATATTCGTATTAAGTCAACCAACCGCTGTCACAACATCTGGCTTAACTCTTGGCCGTTGAATTCAACGCAGGTCGTGACAAGCTTTTAATATATCGATGTCTCGACATCGATAGATTAACGGTAACCGTCGACAATGAATGCTTCCTCGTATACAGGTTTCGCAACTTCCTGAACTAAAGATATAACACTAGATAGACACTATGCACACTACACAATTCACTTCTGACTCCTGCCCAGACAGGACTTGTTCGTTCACTCTTCTTTGGCTTCAGCTGAATGGTCAAACCGACGCAATTGCGAGGGTCGTAAGTTATGGGGTCAACACAAATACCAGACTAATACTAGAATGCAATAAAAGAAGACATTGGTAATAAATAAAGATATATATATTAAATAATCATCATTACACATATAGAGCCTCACCTAGCAAGGTCTACCACCATAACCACGATACCCCCACAAGGGGTCAGCGACCGCGACGGCCGCGCTTAAAGGAAAGTGATCGATTGCCGAAAGATAATTATTACATGGACGTGACTGGCAATTTAGTGAGTGGGATTTATAGACTGTTAGAATTATATACTAGAAATTTAAGGTAATATTCTCCAAAAGGGGTATATGCCGTTAGACGTCTGTGGATATTTCGGAAAAGGGAAATCTCTTCGAATGCTATCTCACAAGGCGGTCACCTGGTAATAATGGGGAAGTGCCCCGGTACCCCTGGCTTAATTTGCACAAAAATACCCCATTTCTATTTTGTTTACTCGACTTTTTTAACTGTAAATGTGTTATGCTGCTTGCTTAGATGTATGTTATGTGAAAACATTTTTTTTCTTTTTTAATATCTTATTATTTGTATTGTATGTATTGACCTGTGTAAAATGTTAATTTATAGCACCAATAAAGCTATCTATCTATCTATCTATCTATCTATCTATTTTGCGAGATCATTGGGTGGGCGCCCCTTATATATATGGAAAGGATCCGGTACCACTCCATGTCGCCACTTGGCATCGCAAAATTCCGTAATCTCACTTTTTAAGTCAGTTCCTAAAATTTCAAAATGGTGCTAGCAGACACGATCCCGGTAGAGACGATGACCAATGGGTAGGCGAGGCCAGCTCAACCATCCTTGGAAGCCGTAGGTCACGGACTCACTAGGAATTCCAGAACGCGAGGGTAGAGTGAACCTATGCTTCCGTAGACCAGCGCAACCACGAAGGTGGATCAGTCTATGATAGATCTGATCAAGAGCCAACTGATCTACGGTAGATTCACTCTCGCGCCTTTGTGGAGTATTCCTGTGATCCGTTAGACCGGCTTATGACAATGATCATCTGCGCCATGATCATTGTTGTGGCGCAGTCCGTCCTTCGAGGAATCGGTACTGGCTGAGGACAATGCATGTCCTTGGTCGTCTCTACATGCTGCATCGTGCCTGGATGCGTTCGTTCAAACATGGGATAATGGCCGAAAAAGATAAATGGAATTTTGGAAACTGTACTGAAAATTGTCTTAAAAATTTTATAAAAAATCCTGATATGCACGGAATCATGCATATCAGGTAAAAAGATGGAATTTTGGTGTTTAGGAACTGAAGTGAAATTCGAGATATTTTTTATAAAAAAATGGTGTATATGGAACAGATGTTCCACATACACCATTCAAGCCTTAGCTTGTGTGCTTATAACTAAAGGGATCTTTTTGCTTATAACTACTTATACTGCTTCTCCTGAGTACGTTAACACTCCCCTCCTTTGGAAAATTCGTCTTTCAGAATCGATCACTATATCACTGTGTCACTGCTTAAGATTAAGTATAATATATAAATGAGAAAATGGATATTTGGGAATAGGATTTTATTAACAACTCTTGTGGGAATATGGTGGTGGTGGTATGGTTAACATAGATAGATAAAACACATTACAATTTATACAATTATTGGCCGAATGGTAGTAGGGGACTGAACATTGGAATTTGAAGAATTATTGGCCTCATAGGTTTAAAAGTAAAATGGATCATAACATTGGTAATTTATAGAATTATTGGTCAAAAGTGGACTTAACATAATAACCGAATGAACATATATGGAAAACATGATAGTGTCTTTATGCACTGTTTTCTGAGTCTTCTGTCTTGCTCTTCGATCTTCGTCTTTGTCTTCTGTCTTGGGAGTCCATCCTCTTGGGGAATGCTGCGCTCCACTGCTTGGCTCGTTCGTCTGGAATCGGCCAACATACCATTGGGACTTTGGTGGATCATTGCATCGGGAATTTCGGGTTTGGATCTCAGGGTAGGATCAGCAGGGATCTATTTATGTTCAGGCTGTGAACATAAATCAGTACGTATTAGTTAAAATTGAAACAGAGGATACCGCAGTATCCGACTATAAATTTGGACTTTAAAATTTCTGGACATAATCTCATCATTCTTATTTTCTCCTCGCGTGTGGACAGCGAAAGGAGAGACTTCTCTACGGAACGTCTTTAGAAATACAACTTAAATTTGGTAGTTTAACATTTGTCAAAGGGATTATGAGTCTTCGCTCTCTCTCGAGATTGAAAGGATTACAGGAATTTTGTGGAATATTTTCAGGAAGGTTATTTGCTTCAGAGGAACACTCTGTAAGCGGAAGAGTCTGGTCAGGTGCTTACTTGGAATCATTGGTTCGAATAGAATTTTGGTCAGTTACTAGTGGGGAAGGTACTGGATCATGAATGGAAATATCAGCATGCGAAGCTGCTTGCTGCGAACTGGTTTCCGGCCCTTCGGAAACGCTATCCTTTGTCTGCTTCGACGCAGGATGCCTTCTTACATTCGAGACAGCTACGCTGGTTGTATTAGGGGTATGAATTTGGACTTGTACGGGAATTGGATCATTGGAATGCTCTGGTCCATCGTGAGGATCGCCCACTGAAGAGTCATCGGAATCTTCGTCTTCACTGGATGCGAATCCTACTTCCTCCGTTGGTTTCACAAGTCTCAGATCGTTCACATGTAATCAGGATAGATGTTGGTCTTTCTGGATAATATAAACCTCATTTGACACTTTCTCTGTCACCCTATGTGGCCCAGTCCACGATGGTATAAATGCCCGTTTATCTTTACGCATATTTTTAGCCATAACTCTGTCTCCAACTTTTAAAACAATAGGAGTGATTGCTTCCTTAGGGGCGTATTTTGTCTATACTGCTGTGAATTTTGACTTATATGTTGAACGATAGCTGATCTGGTTAATGTGGGTTGTCTTTCTTGGAAATAGCTTTCTATCTGCCAGTCGCCTGCTTCTGCGAGTTCGTATCCTAAAACTGCAAAGCTCGGGGTATATCCTGTGGAAGCGTTTTTACGTGTTCTTAAATTGTAAAGCATTTGTACAATGTACATATCCCATGTGTCTGTTGCCTGATTGAACATAAGAGATTTTAAAATTTTCTTGGCTTCTTGCACCTGCCGTTCTATTGGATTTGCTTGTTGATGATAAATGGGCGTATAAAAATTTTGAATATGGTTGCGTTTACTAAACTGAGTATACCATCCACTTTGGAAATGTCCTCCTTGATCTGATATGATAGTCTTCGGCAAGCCAAACCGAGATATCCAGTGCTCCTCCAGAAATCGGACTAAAGTCTCACCATTCACCTTTACGAAAGCTTGCGCTTCGGTCCACTTGGTAAATAAATCGACCGTCATGACTATAAATCGATTACCAGTGTCCTTAGCGCGTTTGTATGGTCCCAATATATCCATATTGATCACCTCAAAAGGGTATTGAGGTTCATGACACCGTAATGGGGCTTCCGGCTGCACTTGTCGTCCTTTAACAGATTTGCACACTAAACAATTTTGAATAATATATTGGCCTACTAGCCTGGACATGTTGTTAAAATAATAAGTTCTAGATATGGTCCGAAAGGTTTCATCTCTTCCTGGATGGCCGACACCAGTCTTGTCGTGAAAATGTGAAATAGTATCTTTGATCTTACGTTTAGGTACCACTAAATAAATTTTGTTTGAAATCAATCTCATAAGTATGCCATTTCTCACTTGATGAGTTAAGTAAAATTTCTGATCTCTAACCGATCTCTCTTGTAAAGTGCGTTGACTGAGTTCAATCCAACGACTGACTTTCTCCCTGATGTTCGTAGAATCCTGTTGACTTTCGATAATTGATTGATATAGTTCCAAATGGGTGATAGCCAAAATATTTTCTTTTGATTTGAATTTAGGCGGAAACATTCGCTCTTCATCGAGATGCTCCAAACTTGAATTTTGAAGATTCCTACTGAGATAATCGGCCAAAAGATTTTCTCTGCCTTGACAGTGTTCAATTTTGAAAGAATATTCTTGTAACAACAACGACCATCTTGTGAACTTCGTTTTCTCATCTCGGTGCTTATCCAACCACAGGAGAGCCCTATTATCAGTTCGGACGATGAAAGGTTTGTCTGCTAAATAAATCTTATATCGCTTAACGTAAGTAACCACACTTAGACATTCTAGCTCGTTAATGTGATATTTTCTCTCTGTAGGAGACAAGGTATGACTTGCATATGATATAATGTCTTTTACCTCCATCGCCGAACTGATATAAAACTGCTGCCATGCCTAGTAGACTAGCATCCGTCTGAAAAATAAAAGTTTTGTCCAAATCTGGTCTATGAAGTTCCAAGAGTTCTGCTAAGATCTGCTTAATATTCATAAATGCGTTCTGGGCCTCCTTTGTCCATTTATATCGGACGTCATTCGAGAGTAGTCTGGTTAGCGGCTTGGTAATGATGGCTGCATTAGGGATATATTCCCTTACCCAGTTGCATAGACCGAGAAAACTCTGAAGTTGTCGTTTATTGTTAGGAACAGGATAGTTCTGAAGCTGCAATTTATGTCTATCAAGTGGTCTAGTGGTATCTAAAGTAATCTGATGCCCAAGACATAGGAGTTCTGTCCATTCAAATCGAAGCACATAACATAAAGGAGTCGAAGTCAACAGAACAATGGAGGCAATTGACTGATAAATTATACATTATTGTATATTCGGGTAAACTCGTGAACACCCGAAGTAGCTTTCGATAGGTGGGAAATATTTAAGTTAACTTACAGCAGGTAATTGCTCATCTGCCACAAGTTATCGATAAACTTGTCGTAGAAATATGTTCACTTGCCACACTACAATTTCTCCAGATAAACTAATTTAATAACCATAGCTACCTAAGTTGCCACTGTAGGTGTACTGAACACTTGCTGCAATTAAAACTGA